>CM040120.1:405082238-405682238 GCA_022559845.1 Amorphophallus konjac
CTCACTGAGTAAACTGGGCACATGTCACCTGAGACGTGATGTGGTTCATATCTGAAAAGTGTTGACTAGTATCTCTATTCAAAATGAGATAAAATGGTTCAGTATTCTAAGTAACCGGGGATTCTGGCATGAGCTCCATGCGTCTACTCATGTAAAAAGGAATTATTTGAACCTGATCACTCTTGAATAATTCTGACTATCATGTGATATTGGTTGAGTTGAAAAATGTTGGTGAAAACTCATTGCGGTAGAGCGTAGCCTCCAATACGCTGTTCTCAAAATTGAAGTGCAGTTTGTAAAATGTCTCCTTGTGTTAATCTGAATATCCATATTGCAACTATCATTTTTCATGTTACTCACTTACACATCCGAAATTTGATTCATTATGTATTCAAAAAATTGATTGACTACTTTAGTAATTGCATGAACCTCCTATATGATTGTACAATCTCCCATGTGCTACACATATGCATTCTAGTTAGCATGACTCTCTTGCATCTTTCTTATACCCATTCCCTTCTTATATATGTACGGGGGAGATTACATGTATGTTTATATGTAGCTGTTTGATTGCATTGTGTGCACTTCATTAGTCATCATCTGTATATACATAGCTTCATGCATTTAAACAGAAAATGTAAAAATCATAAAATCAACAAAATTCTAAAATTTTGGACTTCAATTCCTTTACTCTTGCTATGGAGTATTTGCCTTCATTTTGTATCATGGCAACCAAACTTTGTGACCCCCACATAGGAATAATCAACATGGTCTTTGAACTCATCTTTGGCCTAGTCGATTTTCATGTAATTATATGCTTGTTTTGAGTTTCATGCATTTCAATCCAAAATACAAAAATCAAAAAAATTTGAAAATCAAAGAAAATCCTTTTGATATGCCCTCCTGCTCTTGTTTGTTGTGAAAATCTGACATGGGATCTAGATTTTGAATGCTATCATGCTAAACACCTCATCCTGTGCACATCTTCCTCCACTGGTTCATCTCCTTGAGGTCAATCACCACCTTCAATTGGTATCAATACATGCTTGGCTGTATTTGCTTTGGATGGTATCAAATTGATTTGTGAGAATAATCACCAATTAGTTTCCTCTGATTGGAATCATATTACTTCCTTCATCTATGATTTGCCCTTACTTCTTCTAATTTGATAAGATGGGCTATTGCTGTTTCAAAGGGAGTTAAGCTTGCTCTTCCTTATTTGGCTTCTTCCAGCTCGCTTGATACTGTTGTTGTGGGAGATAGATTTACATTATCCTGCTTTTTGATTATGTCAAAGGGGGAGAAAAATTTTGATTGTGTGTGACAGGGGGAGACGAATATATGTGCCATTCTGTTGTATCCACTCTGTTGTATCATCATTAATAAGCTATCATTAAGTTTGTCATCATCAATAAGTTTGTCATCATCAAAAAGGGGGAGATTGTTGAGTTATGATTTTGATGATTGTTGTAATTGTTAAGTTATGGTTTTGATGATAACAAAATTTAATGTGTGATTACGTGATGATAACTAAACTTATGGTTGATTACACATGTTCTTGATGATTGTGTTTATTCATCTTATTGTTTATGCTGGTTGCATATGTTGGTTCTACAAGAGGCAAGAGGTTTTATAACCTCTTTAATGTCAACAAGCATGGTATTAACCCCGACTATCTTGCATGCAGGATCAAACTCATGGTAGTAACATGGTGAACCAAACGTGTGGATAAGCACCCCCTGCTCCTCTACAATTCATTACAGGTGGTATATGTCATTTACTATCAAGAACCATTGGTAAGATTCTTACCTTGTCATAGTCATCAATCTCACCATGGGTATTCTATATACCTCTCATTTCTAAACTTCATTCATGATATTTGAGATTCACAATGATAACTTGGTTTGATAACTTTCAAGCTCACTCTTCAAATGCATTAGTTTCTCATTCCAATCATGGTAACATGCTCAAATGGTCTTGATGTTTCTAATGCATAAACCAAGTGAAATCCAACCCCCAAATGTATGAAATAAACATCTACTTAAAGTCATTATTATTTGGATGTATTTCATTAGGCTAACACTTCAACTTTGCAGGACTAGGTCATTCTGGTCAACCAGAATCGCCAAACGCGAAAAGTCTCATACTGTAGAACTGGCGATCGACCGCCCCAGGTCGACCGGCAGCAGCGGTCGACCACCCAAGGTTGACCGAAAATTCAGGGATCAAATTTCTACAAGGTTTCTCAGTAGCGGTCGACCGTGAGCTTCCACAGGTCGACCACCAGCCCTGAGCCAACAAAAGTTGACTTTGTTCTCCACTTCGAGAAGAGCCATTCTCCTTGTATTTCTTTAATCCTAATGACACCCAATCATCCACAAAACGTGGATCTGGTCTGGAGGATGTCCAAGGACCATTCAAAGGTTATAAAACCTACACAAGAAGGGTTGGAAACCCTAATGCTTCAATTGGAACAAGAGAGATCAAGGGAGGCTAGAAGAGGTGATTCACAGGTACTGTAACACCTTCGTGAACAGTGCTTCGGGCTGGAGTTCTTCATCCATTACAAGGGATTCAAGGTTAGATCTGAGGCCATCAATCTCCAAGCAAGTTTAGAAGCAAGCAACTCCTCAAGGAAGATCAAATCTGCATCCTTAAATCTCTCCATCAACCCAAGGTGATCCAAGGTGATTCAAGGTGACTCAAGGTTAGATCTGAAGCAAGTAACCTTCAAGGAAGTGAAGAAGCAAGCAAGCATTCAAAGGAGATCAACCAAGTCATTTAAGTGAAGTAGGAAGCATTGTTCCAAGTTCTACATCATACATTCAGGGGGAAACCAAACCAGGAGATTTCTAAACTCTGCTCTATTCGTCTTGGTGTTTTGAATTTCAAGTCTTATTCTTTGTAATCTGAAGATATATGTGTGTGTGTTGATCAAGTTAGATCCGTGGTCGTGTGTGGTCGTGGTGTTCTATTCGTGTGTGCGTAGGTCTTCTTCGATCTACGTGTGTGTGTAGATTTATCCAGATCTTGTGTTTGTGTGTGTGGAGTGCTGCACTTATGGCAGCGGGTGTTTGTTTTGTTGATCCACTTGTTGGATCGTGTTGGAGACTTTATCTCCGTGTGTGTGTGTGTATTGGGGCACGTCCCCGTGTGTGTAGGCAGGCGTCGTCCTGCGTGTGTGTTTGGAGCGTTGTCTCCGTTTGGGGATTTATCCCTGAGTGAAGCCTCACCAGGTTTGGTGAGGGGTGGACGTAGGATTGTCATCGTTGCATACGAACCACCTTAAAAACCGCTGTGCATTGTATGTTATTTGTGTGGTTTGATTTTTTTCGTTGTATGGTCGTGTGGGAACGGAAAGATTGAGAGAATTGGTTAATTAGTTTTCAATTGCTAATTATTGTTTATCACATATTTTGTAAAAAGCCAAAAGCTTTCTTAAAATTTGTTATCACCCAATTCACCCCCCTCTTGGGTGTCATTGATCGCGGGACTTCACAATCAACCATTGCTGAGGAGAAACTTTGAACGGATCACGAGGTGTGAATGCTTAAAAATGACATGATGCATGCTGGGCTAAAAAAAGGAAATCATCAAAAGGAATGCAAAGAAAAATAAAATAGAAAGTACTCAAGGATATTATTGCTAGACTTAGCAAGACGGGGTCAAGAGTCTTCTTGCAACAACGGCGTGCAAGACAGAGTCCATCGTCCCCCACCCGACTCAAACTAACGGCTTATCCAACGATTAACCGTATGCTCCTAGATCATCATCATTTTTGTTAAAGGGGAACATCATATCCCAGAACACACGGGCAACCAGTCGGTCCTTGAGAGGTTATAATAATGTAGATACCATATAGTAATGCAATAATGAGAAAGGATAGAGAGCCATACCTGACTTACCTGCCAAGCGAAACGGCATTTTTTACTTTTTGAATTTCAGATTTTTATGAATTTTTACCATAAGACAACCATGATGAACATGATAAACAAGCATGAACATAACGACGATAACATAACCCTCAACTGAACGACAGACAACACAACATAACATAACGATCAAACGAATGGAAAACAATACAACAAGATAAACAAGCACACATATGCAATGGCATAAACAAACCACATGTTTGCATGATGAACATGGTGGGACAAGATAACAACGCGGTAGGGCAACACACGACTGGGACAACAATATTAGGGATGACCACACGGTTGGGACAACAACTATGGGGGATATAGAGGGACGACTAACAACATATGCAAGACAACTAACAACACGCGGTGAGGGACAAAACAACATGCGTGGGATGACACGGTGGGACATAAACACGTGACAAGGACACGACGGGACAAAAGACGTGACATATATGCCCTTCAATCAAAGCCTAAGATCAGATGAAGTGAAATTGCCAGGTTCATAATCGTGAGGCAAAGAGCCCTCTCATGGAGATATGATCATTGCAAACAAAAGCTGAGTAGGACTAAAGCTTCAGAACAGATCGAGAGATAAGATTGAAGAAGAGAGAACATATCAAAAGATGAGTGTGAACATGAGACAGAGCGAAAGATGGAAGAGAGGACTTGAATACCTGCAACCTGCACAATGAGCAAACGGATTACGTATCTGTCCTCAAAAAAAATAGATAGAAAGGAACAAAAAGATAAATATTTTTAGATTTTTTCAATTTTCCTGATTTTTTCAACAATATTTGATTTTTTTTTGTTTTTGACCAATATATGGTTTTTTTGGACTTTTGATAATATCTAATTTTTTAGATTTTTGACAATACTTTTTTTTTTTGGATTTTGACAATATCTCATTTTTTTAAAAATTTTGAAATACTAATCCGCAGCACCCAAGACAGGCTCAAACCACTGGCTAGGGATCGTCATTCCTCCCCTCTCATTAAAGACTTCCCTTGAGCAGGGCGTGCATCTGAGGGTGACTCGTCACAACCAACCGCCTCTAAAGAATGGTGTCCCTACTAAGGCCATACTCGGGATTCAACCCAGCCTAAGAGGGAGAAGCAGAAGAAGATTGGAGACAAGCTTTATGCAAGATGGGAGATATCCAGACTCGACTTCCTTCCAGGACACTACCCCTCAAAGATACAGTCTGTCGTGCCGGGGCTTTGTGTCTTTAATTTTTGGACCCATATTTATTAGGCACGCATGCGACCGGGCTCATGACGTCCTGCAGGAAAATATACTGCCACTCTTGCCATGCCTTTGATTCATAATTTTGCATATTGATTCTTATTGATTTTTTATTTTGACAGCCCTTATTGGCTAGATTTAGCATGAACGCTCACTTTTGAGGGTCAAGACTGCCCCTATTTGAGACCTCTCCCGTATTGGGGAGCGCCTAGGTTGGTCATCTCATCCATCCATCTCTTGCCCCTGCACTTGGCCGAGCAGAGAAAAGAAAAAGACCTTTGTGCATACCCAAAGTATGGCCAAAGTAGCAACGGTGTGCCTCAGAGGAATCGACTATGGCTCGCCGTGTAGTGTGTGAAAAACCCGTACAAAAGGTCACCCTCATCGATCGGGGAAAGAAGCTAGACTCCCAACACGGAGCTATTACCAGCCTAAGGATGCTGCAGAAGCAAAATCATTTTAACTGACCTAAGCGAACTTCCTAAAGCCACTTAAGCCATGTTGAGGAAACATCATTATAATAATGCCTAGGCATAATAATAAGAGTAATAAGAATGATAGCATATTCTTACGCAAAACAAAGATACCTTGCAAGTCCATGGCGTGGAAATAGCATCCTGAAGCGAGAGCTTGATCATCGAGCTTCATATTCCTTGCTTGACAGGATAAAAATGAGAGGATAACAAGGTTTCAAGATTCCTCGACATGGAGGAGCGACAGACATCAAACTGGACGACGAAGGATAAAAAGGAAGAGAGACGAGGGTTAGAACTCCCTCGTTATGGTGCAGAGACCCTGATAACAAGGAACCAGATATAGAATAAGCAGATATCAGCTGGGATCAAGGCGGGCTAAAGCCTCGAAAATAGTAAGAAAAAGGGCAATGACCCCGAAAGGATGAAGAGGAGTGAGTAAAAAGATGAGAAGGAAAATCATCCGACGTGGTCGGAGAAGGGGAATGGGAATCATCCGATAGGGTTGGAGAAAGAGAATCATGGACACCCGACAAGGTCGGAGAAGAATTAGAAGCAACACCCAGAGTCCCGGGGAAGATGAATCGGGTGATGTCCCGAAATCGGGATGAAGGGATGACATAGGCCGAGGCCTAGAATCATGAGAGGAGGGAAAGTCCGGAGGTTCCGGATGGTGATTCGCGGACCTGGAAAGAGAGGAGAAGATGATGGTAACAGGATTTAAAGTGGGAAGATACATCACCCAAGGGTGGGAGCTGAGCAGAAGAAATGAAGAATGAGAGGAAGAAGAAGAAGGTGAAGTGGACGCCTGAGCGCATAGCTGACGGCCCCTGAACTTGCGCCGCCGCCTCTTCTTAGTAGAAATCTCTTGAACACGGGCTTGCCTGATGTGGACCCAGACCTTTAGGCTTCTTGATCTGCAGTGTCTCTTTAAACAACGGACCCATCTGGCAGATGACCTGACCCGGCTATGAATATGTAGCCTTGTTGAGGCGGTTGCCCCTATACATCCGGTGCTAACCATATGTGGACATTCTTGAACAGTGAACTCCTTAGATGGTTGGGCATCAGAGAACCATGGAGTCCTGTAACTCGGCACAAGGATCCTGAGATTTGGCAACTCTACTCGATAATCAAACTTGAAACACAACTCTCTTGATAAAAAAGTAGGACGAAACTGAGGGAGAGCAATAAACGGCGTTGACGTGGCCGACGTACTGATAAACTGAGAGGGATTGCATAAGGTGTGCAGAATGTCTTTAGAGAATACTGAGAATACGGAGAATTGCCCTTTGAATATAGAATCCATAATCTGCTTGGTGGCCGTATGAGTTAGCACAATACAGGTAGAGAACTGTTCTTGGCCAGTTATCTGAACTACGACGGAGCGCAAGGTGATAATAGCATCGATAGTGAGACCTTTGGCGGGCAAAGAGATTGCCACCGGCCTCGCTCTTGAAGAAACTGGCATCAGTGCAAGGGAACTCTTCTTGACAACTGTCATTGAAAGTAAAGGCTCATCATCCCCAAAATAGCTAGGGACCAGGACGTGGATCGGCATCCGACAGATAAACTCTTGAATCTTGAAACACACAGCTAGCACCAAACTGTCCTAACTTGACTCATCGTCTCCCTGGGGACCAGACCCAAGGGGCACCAAAGGTAATGCACACCCGCTCCGTGGGGTGGAAGTGGATGGAGAAGTAGAGGGAATATGTTTGGGTGGCACATGTGAAGGTTTGCAAGGCGTGGAGGCTTCAACGGGAATGAGGGTGTCGAGTGGTGGCAAAGGCAATGTGGCAATGATAGGCTCGGGTGAGGATAAAGGCGAAGGTGAAGGTGAAGCTTGCTCAGGCTCGAGCAAAGGTGATGGCAGAGATGATGGAGGTTTAGGCGATGGTGAGGGTGGTGGATATGGCATAGGTAACGAGGGTAGTGGAGGTGGTGTCGGAGATGGGGAAGGTGAAGAGGAAAGTCGTGGTGCCCATCGTCGACGTATCGACACGATGCAACGTGTGACGTTGGGAGAGGAAGTTATGGTAGTGTCGGCCGGAGAAGAAGGGGAGGCACCGATCTGAGCAGAGGCTTGGGTTTGTAGAGGTTGAGGAGATGGGGTAGGAGATGGCGAAGATAATGGGATAGGCGTCGGAGCCGATGCAACACTAGACGAGGGATCACAGGGGTGCCCCTAGCCTTGAAATGGGGACGATTGCTTAGGTGGCGCTTCTTGTTACTATTGTTCGCTGCGAAGATGTAGAATGACCGCATGAATGGTAGCCCAATTAATCCTCTTCTCGGCTTCTAGGTCATAAACATAATCTCAGAACTGAAGGCAATCCTCGACCAAATGCCCCTGCTGACGATGAAAATCACAGAACTGAAGCATATTCCTGACCGAGGGTTGGTAAGATGCAATTGGAGGGAGCAGCAACGCGTGAGTGGCCATGAAAGCCCGAAAAATATCAGTAAAATACTCCGGTAATGGAGAGGGAGGAGCCTGCTTCGGGCAAGGTGGATGCCGAGGGATATGAGGTGGTGGAGAAGATTGTGGAGAAAGAAGTAGGGGTTGCAAAGGCAAAAGTGCTTGGCCGGCGGAGGGATTTGGTGTAGGCATATGTGGAGAGGGATGAGAGGGTATATAGATGGCATCCACTTGCTCGGGATGTGGTGTTTCCATGACCGGGGGTGGCGGCAGATATGGGTATGAGGAGATGGGGGACTGAGTCATGGAGGGTTGGTATGCGGGAGTGTACGGATATGTAGAAGCGGAAGGCTGACTCATGACGGACTGACTCATAGGAGCGTAGGGTTGGCTTGTGGAGGGCGAGGTGAAAGTGGATGGGGATGGTGGAGACTCGGGGTCAAGGGAAACTTGGAGTTGTTGGCGAATGAAGCGGGCTCGGCTGTATAATTATTGCCAGGAGGTGATGTCGTTGAGGGCCAAAATGAAGTGATACTCGGGCATTGCATTGGATATCAACATCTTAATCAGCTCCTGCTCCGAATGTGTCCCGGGACCTGTGCGGCCAGGCGACGCCAGCGATCGACAAAGGTAGAGAACTCCTCATCGGGCTTCACCTTCTCATGGGCCAGATCCACCATAGAATATCTGGGCCCAACCTGGTCCTGAAATTGATGGATAAACTTCTCTTCAACAGATTGGAAATTCACAATCTGCTCTTGCGGGAGAGAGAAGAACGAATCCCGAGCTGGGCCTTCCAAAGACAGACCGAATAGATAGGCCATCAAGCGCCGGTCATGTCGAAACTGAGCTGACTCATAAACGAACTCCTTAATGTGCACATACGGGTCACTGACTCCACCATAACGGCGATATGTGGGGATTTGGGAAGATGGCGGAAGCCGAAGACCTTGAAATATGAACGGGCGACTCAAAGATGATTTTGGATCGATCCGACGTTGAAGTTCATCAAGTTGGCGTTAAGCTTGAGCAATCATCTCCTAGGTAGGGAGAGATCAAGAAGAAAGTGGGCCAGCCTGAGCAAGAGGTTGTGAATATGAACCAAGATGATATTGGGCCAGATAAGAAGATCCGGGCTGAGAAGAAGAAGGGCCCATTCCGAGAATAGAGGGATATGTGGGCCTGGAAGAGATGTTGGCATATGGGCCGAATGGGCCGGCAGCAACATGGGCAGAAGGAGCAGGCCCATTAGGGTGAAATAGGCCATTAGAAATTGGGCCAGCAGCATATGAAGGAGAAGAAAGAGGCCCATTATGAGAAGAAGGCCCATTAAGATGAGATGCAATGAGACGTTGGGCCTGGGCCGGGTCCATTTGGCGAACAAGGCTTGAAAGATGGGCCATGAGATTAGCCTATTCCTCGGATGGATCAGAAGGACCACGGGAAGATGGGCCCGCGTGGGAAGAGGATTCCATGTGAAAATAAGAAGAAAATTGGGAAGAAGGATGATACAAGGGGTTAGAATGATGCTCCATGAGGGAAAATGGAGACTTGATACAAGGATATCAAGGAGAATACAAGTGGGGAAGCAAGGACTTAAAGGGCTTGAGGACAAGAGGGGACTGACCCACTAATGCAAAGACGAATGGACAATCAGACCAAGGGACAATAGACTAGATAATGGACACACAAAATGGGTTAACCTAAATGGGCCTAACAATGACGAAACATGTGGATGACGAAAGAATGCAACACAAACACCACTAACGGGCTTGGACAAGTTCAAACAACCCAAACAATGCAATGTGAGACTTTTCACCCAAGTCAAACAAGTTGATATGATGAGAAATATTTTAGAAGTTTTAATAGACCTTTTAATGATTTGAGTTAAATATAATTCTCTCAAGATAGGAATCCTATGGGAATAAGGTCCAAACTTTGGTTGACTAAGGTTAATTCTCTCGCACGTATGCAAATGCAAGCCTAAGGGAGGGAAAGGTACAACCAGCCCGACGTCCGTGTGGGAATCCACGGCTCACGGGACTTACGGAGGTCCCAGATAAGATCACCTAGTCGACCCCAAGGAATATGGGGGCGAGAGGATCACTTACCAAGGTAGGAATGCGACTATGATATGCAATGCATGGCCCTATGTGCACCGGAGTGCATGAAAATCTAGCATAAAATTGAAAAATGAAGGCAAGATTTAATTATGCAAACACAATGGTATGAGTGCAAGCAATATATGAAAACGAAGACAATACAAAGGACAACAAGGTAGGACCAGGAAACAACACAGTCGGAGCCCGGAAGGCAAAGAAATTATCAATGCAAAACGCACCGGTGACTCTGCCCCTGAACCTGCATGCAGATTTTATGCAAAAAATGCAAAAATGGAGATAAGATTTGACTATGCAAACGTGACCCAAATGATGCAAACAAGATATGGATGGAAAGATAATACAAAGGTATACACAAGGGGCACAAGAACAGAGCAGTCCGACCTCAGGAGGTCAATCAAATCACTAGGCAAAGACGTACCTGTGAACTTGTCCCTGTGCCTGGATGCAGATTTCAGGCACAAAATGCTAAAATGATGACAATATTTAACTATGGAAATGTGACCCAAATAATGTAAATAATATATGGATGGAAAGATAATACAAAGGGCTACAGAACGGGCCTAAGAACAAGGTAATCCGGCCTCAGGGAGGCAATCAAATCATCAAGCAAAGATGTACCTGTGAACCTGTCCCTATGCCTGCCTGCAGACTTCATGTAGAAAACTTAAAAATGATGACAATATTAGATTATGCAAATGTGACCCAAATAATGCAAATAAGATATGTATGGAAAGATAATACAAAGGGCTATCCAATGGAATAAAAATCAGTGTAATCGGACCCCGGGAACGAAATTTATGCATCAACGAACAGGGCCCTATGAGCACGCGCGCAGAACTGCCAGAATCCACAAGTGGTCTACCAAGTGACCGTTTCTTGCCCCTTGCGGTCTACCAGAAGACCGCCAGGCTACCAGAGCCCTTAAAATGCCAAAAACAGTGGGAAAATGGAGAAAATACTACCTAAGCATGGACATACACACACCCAACTTACAAAAGAGCATGAAAACAAACGTGCTGGGCATTGGCATCCCACCGTGATCGCCAAAAAACAAGATGTTGATAGATTAATCTACCTCACCCCCAAACTATGCGAATATCATATGAGCATGAACATGCATGGAAATATGAATAAAAGGGCGATGAAGATATAGGAAACTGACCGTGATCGCCACCAAGGGTTAACAACGCCAAAAGGATGGAGAAAGGAGTAGAACGACGCCGTGTATCTTGGAAAGATGAAGACTTGATCGCGCTTGAAAATGAGGTGTGGGGAACATCGTAGATTCAAACCTCCTCGTCCTCCAGCCGGCTAGAAGAGGAGGGCCTCACGTTCATATCATGCTCTTCTGCAAAACAAAGATCAAACCACAAGAGAAAAACCCATTAGAAACATGCATGTGTAGTATATTCCCGCAGTGATGAAATAGGGGTAAAGATTGAGGGAGAAGGGCGAGATTTTTAACTCTTGTGGAAGGGTGAAAAAGATAGATGTGTGTGTTGTGGATGCATGAGAGTTGAAATCACGAGATAAGATGCAAATAATAGGGAGAAATCGTTGATGCAAAACGTGTAAAATTGCATGTGTAGCAGAGAGTGCAGAAAACTGTGATGATTTGTGAAATTGAGGAGAAGAGAGCTAAGAGAATAGACAACCAAATTAAGCCCTTGAGCGTGGAATAGAAAGTTAATACTTTCCTCTTCAGGCCAGGGTGGAAGTTGAAGGTTGGAGATGCAGCATGGCTTCGCCCCGAACCGAGAAAAAGCCCTCGTTTGCAATTGCGAACTGGGCGCTTTATATAGGAGCAGAGAACTTATGAAGATAGATCCGAGATAAACACCCAATCTCGAGGATATAGATGCAAAAACCTCAGGATAATAGTGATGGGAAAAGTCCCAGATCAATGGAAATCGAGGCAGAGGCTTATCTCCCTCGAAAGTTGATTACATAAGGGTTCCAAAGAGTCCCACGGTAAGAAATCGGAGTTCAAGAAGTTTAGGACTCTCTGTCTGGCAAACGGCTTATCGCACGATCGTTTCTTGATGAAAACAGTCTAGGAAGGATCGCAAGGGGATGGCAAACGGTTTAGGGGGTGACCGCAAGACTCTAGGGGTGAAACGGGGTGATTTCGGACAAGTTTTCTGAAAATGGTCTAGTGAATGGCCGTTTCTTGTGTCCTAGCGGTCTAGCAAATGACCACTAGGCTACTGGAGGAAAATCTCTGGACAAACTTTGCACGACTTTAGAAATCAGAGCATATCTCAAAAATAGTGCAGAATTAGCGAAAGTGATAGAAGAAGAAATTGTAGATAACTGAAATAGGAACAACTTTAATGAAGAGAGCAAATGAGAAAATGATTAGAAGAGGGAGAAAATGGGGCCATAACAGAGAGAAGAAATTCTGGGACGCAGGTGAACAACACTACCTGCCAGAAAAATGTGAATAACTTAAAATCAGTGAAGAACTGGCCAATGGCATACAAGAAGGAATTGTAGATCTTTAAAATATGAACAACTTTTCTGAAGGACACTTTTTGAATAGAGGAATGGAAGAGGATGAAAAATGGCCATTTTCAGGACTGCGCAATGAAAGGGACCGAATGCTTGATGGAAAGTCGACCTAAATCGGCCGTAAGTTGACTTGGAAGGCCGGAAGTTGATAAGATAAGCTCCATGACTCTAAGAAATCATGATCTCTGAAGTCCAAAGGTTAGAGAACAATGAAATGACTTCGAAATCCATCCAAGGAAGGCTCCAAAGAAATGGTTAATTCGGGACATCAAAATGACGAATAAGAGAAATGACGCAACTTAAGGGCTAAAAACGGGTGTCAACGGCACTGTCTTCGGGTATTCTCTTAGTTGGTCAGAGGTTTCTAAGCATTTTTTGTTCCAATGGAACAGTGCATTCTTTGTCATTGATTTATGCGAGGGGTGGCCTGAAAAGTTGTAGCTTTTATGAGAACAGGTCCCTAGTGCTTGCACCAAGCATCAGCTTCTTGGCCTTTATGCATCGGCAATTAGAGTTGCAAGGTCTTCTCTAGTTTTGCAGACGGGCCAGTCATTTCATATTCCCCTAGGTATTCATCTTACACCGCTTCTAGGACGTCTTCACCTACAGAGGCGGATACAAAGACCATGCCTGCCTAATAATTTTTTAGAGAGAAACCCAAGCTTGGGTATTGAGTAATCTACAATAGCTCCCTATCCATAGTGGGTGGATACCATAGTTTTTTGAGCATTTCATTCATTCATTTCATGCATTCATTTTTTTTAGGCAGGCAGAAATTAGTTTGCTGCTTTCTTGCTAGTTTGACTATCTTGCTGGCTTCATCGGGGAGTCATATACATACATACATACATACATATATATATATATATTCAAGGAAACGACAATTGTCATCCCTATTTATCGGCTGCTCTTCAGCTGCATAGAATATAGTGGACAGGCCCTCTAGGCAAGGTATCTCCAAGATCTTCAGAACTTTGCCTGTCACGCCCCGTACTCTATACCGTCGAGGTATTATCTGCTTTGACTTACCGGCCTTACGGTTTTGTCCCTTTCTAATAGTGATCAGCTCCAGAATGAGAGACTTCTCGGGCAGGTCACCCATCCTAGTACTACTCCCCATTAAGCATGCTTAACTTTAAAGTTCTTTTCAAGAACTGAGTAGATACTTCAAAAGACGTCTCGATGATATAGAATACAACTTAACAATATTTGAGGGTGTTACAATCTACCCCTCTTATATAGGCGACGTCCTCGTCGCTGGGCACATTAGCACGCAATCAACCCCCAGGCATTTAGGACTCTAGAGGTTGCCCCTACAGGCTCAAGAGGTGGTTCCCACTACACGTCCCGAGCGCGGAAGCTTACCCATGGCACGACAGTCCTTTATATAGAACCAAAGCGATCTAGCTAATTAGTGGAGATCTTCCTTAGACAATTTAAAGAGTGCGCAAATGACTAAGCAAATTATTAAGCTTAGACTTGAAACTAACATAAATAGTTCGAGCTATCGATTATTACAACTAACCAAAATGTCAAATTCGTAGAATCAACTACTAGTCCTCACTCCTTTATTAGTTTTGATCAAAGGAAATACAAATGACATAACTAGATAATACAACTGACATACGTAGGGTTACAATTAACACAAAATAGTGGAATTACAATAACACAATTGACAACACAATACATGACAATTGATGACTCCATTTCTACACTCATCACTCAGACTCATTCCCTTCCGAGTTCTGGTTGTCAACCAAATCACCTGAAAATGTTAGAAGCAACTGGATGAGCGAATCGCTCAGTAGGATTTGCATCTCAAGATTTAACATGCTTTAAGTGGTTTACAAGTTCAATTAATGTTGGTAAATCTATGCATGTAGACAAGTAGATAATAAGGATTGTAAAATCGACAAGAGCAGTATAGGAATAACAAGTGAGAGTATATAGATTCCAACTTCAATAAGCAAGAGAGATCAAGCAAGCAATAACTGGAATTAACAACAATTTTTCCAAGAAGGTAAGAACTCATGTCAAGCAAGTAATAGTAAGCAACGTAATTTCAAGCATGTATAACTGGAATTGACTATTTATCAATTTCATTAAAGCAAAACTTTACCCTTCTGCGTAGGTCTCAAGTCAAATCAATCAAGTGATATCACGAGAATGAGTGGAATGTCTAAAGTCTAGCAAGCAAGTACTCCGGTGCAATTCCAAACACTGTGGTCAATAAACTCCCATGGGCACAAGTACCTTCGGGTGCTCCTCCCAGGACCAGACCGGGCCCTATATGCACAGCATTAATCATGTTTGTCGACATCCACTCTCATTTATAGCCAATATGGAATTTCAAGGTTTGACCAGTACGATATATAAGGCGGAATTATGGAATGGAATCCAAGGGCGCATTGATATGTAGGGACGAACTAGGAGTGGAAACCAGTAACGTTTGATATGCGGGAAAAAAAACTAGATAAGAGAGGTGCCTTATGGGCCACCTGACATGTTTAAAAACAACACCCTCACTGTGGGATGCCCTTCCTGGAAACTATACAGGGTTTTGAGGACCCTGTCAGGAGTTAAATGGCACCTCTCAGGCTGCCATCTATCAGTGGAGATGGCAAAAGTGAAAGCCTAACGATCGCGTTAATGCACTGAGCCAACTGTGTCAACTCAACAGTTCATCGCGTCAACGCGGTGAACAGGCTGGGTCGACTCGGCAGTTCATCACGTCAACGCAGTGAACAGGCTGGGTCGACCCTGCAGTTCATCGCGTCAACGCGGTGAATAGGCTGGGTCGACTCTGCAGTTCATATCTGCTCAAAATGGCTTAAGGTATTAATCTTTGATTAAGCTAGGGTTAACTGGATGATTAGTTTAACATCATACAGTTAGAAGGTGCCCACGAGGCTGCCATCTCTTAGAAGAAGGCGTCCTTGGGTCTGCCACCTTCTATTAAGAGGCGCCCTAGGGGCTGCCATGAAATTTTAATAGGTTAGTTAAATGATAAAACTTACGTTATACGGATATATCGTATGGATATGAAGCTAATTCATACCAATTATCCTAGATTGAAGCTAATACATGCTAATCATCTTGAGTATAAGGCTAATACATACTAATTATCTTAGGTATGAGGCTAATACATGTTAATCATCCTAGATTTAAGCTAACACATGTTAATTATTCTAGGTATGAGACTAATACTTGCTAATTATTCTTGGTATAAGGCTAATACATGCTAATTATCTTTGGTATGAGGCTAATACATGCTAATCATCTTAGGTATGAAGCTAATACATGCTAATCATCTTAGGTATGAAGCTAATACATGCCAATCATCCTAGATTTAAGCTAACACATGCTAATTATTCTAGGTATGAGACTAATACTCGCTAATTATTCTGGGTATAAGGCTAATACATGAGAAACATGATGTATATACTCTATATCTATTTGCTAAACATGCAATTGAGAGGGGTTTTGGGTTTGTATGTTTATGTTGTTATTAATGTAAGTTCTAGAGATTTTAGTCTTTCTTAGCCCTTTACATACTTTTCGGATCTTCATTTCAATTACATGTCTTCTGCAAACTTGTTCATCTTAAGTGCTTTACATTTCCTTCTTCTACCACTTTCTCTAATTCTACTCCGTTTTCAAGTTATTGCATGTTTTCCACTTGCTGTCCTGGCACATTACTGTTCATCCGAGTTGATACCTTGTTTTATTCCCCAGGTTTCATACCTTTCCAATCCTCTTTTCTCTATGAGTTCTTCAGAAAAGTTCTTCTCTCATGTAGATCTAGATTTTCTTCTTCTACCACTTCCTCCAATTCTTCTCCGTTTTTAAGTTATAATTAATTTTCTACGGTTCTATTTTCTACTCAGTCACTGTTCACCTGCACCTATAGATCTCGATTTTTCACATTTTTCACCATCTTCCTCTCATTTTCTCTCTCTGCACTCTTCATAAAACTTCTTCCTAACCCTCCAATCTACAACTTTCTTTTCTTTCACATATTCTCATTCTCTCTAGATTTTACGTTATTCTCCTTCTTAGAACCCCTTATTTTCAATATAATTTCATTGTGCTTTCAACTTGGTCTTTTTCAACTTGGTCTTTTTCCACGTTTTTCATCCTCTTGGCTATAATTTCTTCTTTCACTATTTTCAAATTTTAGTTTCTCTAATATAACATTTTTAACATGGTGGTTTCAGTTTCACAGAAATTGACATAATGACAGACCCTTTATTAAAGCATGAACTATATCAATCTGATGTGGTCATTCAACGTAAGACGTGTTGGTAAATCAAGTAACATGGAGATTTAGCCTAAAATGTTATTAGGTTAGGTAGGCTAACAGATTAATTCAACTCTAATATAACATCTTTATCATAGTGTATATAGAATATGGTGTAGTCATTTAGCGTAAAACATGTCCGTAAAACAAGTAACATGAATATTTAGTTTATCATGTGATTAGATTAGGTAATGTAACTGATTAGCTAACATATTCTAACAGATTAGCTAACATTTTACTTGATCTATGTGAAAGCATGATAGAAATTACTGTAAACATGGTTTATCGTATGAAACATCGCATGGAGATGAGCTAATACTAATTTTTATCCTAGATTAGCTATCTTAGATTAGCTAATGTTTGGTTAAAAGTCTGAGAACACCTACTAAAACATGATGTGTAACCACTAAATACCGCATGGAGATGAGACTAATCACTAATTTTACATGCTAATATAACCTAGATTATCTATGGTTTGGTTAGAGCTCGAGATCACTTACCTCTTTGGGATGAGAGACTAGGCACAGGAAGAAGAGAGACACCTCTGCAACCTCTGCAACATCTCTGCAACTTCAGAGAGTGTTCCCTTGCAGCAAGCCTTAGAGCTAACGGGATAGAAGGGGAATACAGGGATATATTATAGCATTAGGGTCGGCAGGTGGGGAGACAAGATCCGGAATAATAGGATCTGAGTGGGATGCCAACTCAAACAGGCTATTGGTGATGCAATATCGTAAAAGTTGTCGGATGTATAAACTTCCCACTTAACTTCAATGATTTTTATCTTTAAAGATTGATGGAGTTAGTTTATGAAATTTCATGGATAAGATCCTTATATTTTTCTCTATTTTTACATATAAAATTTTTTAAAAAATTCTTTTTAAATAAAAAGTGATACTATTCATGGCATTATTCACATTAGGAAATAATGACTTGTACGTGAATAACGATCACGTGAATCACTTGGAGCATTTTCCCATCCCCCTCAAAGAACCGAAATTAGATATATATCTCTTTAAACCTTGTGTATTTACTTTGCTTGAATAACGACATCTTCCATGCCGTTATTTCATAAGTAACGACTTAACAATGGTCGTTATTTTGAACGGAGATTTTTGTATTCACCCTATACTTAACCAAAATTATCTATATACCCTTTCTTACTTCCTAAATTAGGTTTATCCTTTAATTCTTCATCTATATATCCTTATTTCTTTCAAGCAATGATATAAATGAAAATTTTAAATTATTAAAGTTTATAATATATGAAAATATGATTATAATTTATGAAAATATGATTTGGCATCTCGTAAAAGTGATGTTTATCCTTTAAAACTCTATCTATATAACTTGTTTCCTATTTCTTTAGCATAGTGTAATAAGATGTATTATTAATTTCTTAAGTGAATATAAATTGGCATTTCTGAAATATAATTTGGCATCTTCTAAAGTATCCATTGGTTATTGAATTATTAATTAAATGGTTGAAATGGTTAATTTTTTTTTTTGTACATTTCTATTTTAAATTTTCCGGGTGTTACAAGTATTTTGTCCCATTACGGGTTCAAGAGGTGGCTCCCATAGCGTAGCACTTTTCCCTGCATGACACTTAGTTTCCACACTTCTGGCTGGGGTATGTTTCTGATATAAGCACGCTTAACTTCGGAGTTCTTTCCAAGAACTGAGCCGATACTTCAAAAGGTGCCCTGATAATATAGAGTACAATTTAACTATAGTTGAGGGTGTTACATTGTCTATCTGGCAGTCAATACTCATGATAAACACTGTGATCCCTAGATCAATTAGAATTCTATCCAACGGCCGATCATTTGGCAACCCCCCCTCATATATAGTGGCCTTTTATGGGTGGCGGAGGGCGGGGGCATATCTTCTTTAGAGAAAGTTATGGTTCTCCCTGACTACATTTCTGTAGAGTAGCTTCCAGAATGTGTTGGGGTTTGCAAGGCCATAATTATAACTTGCCAGGTCTCTTCACTCAGGGAAAGAATTTCACATATGGTGAATCTTGTAGGTATATTTTTCAACAGCTTCATGATTCTTCCGCTGGCCCTAACATTGGCCATTTTCATATCTTCAGCCTTGTTTGGCCTAGCATTGTTCTGTATTGCCTGAGTTGACTCACAAGGTGACTCATTCTCCTTTTCTTGCACTGCATGAGTTTGCATCTTCTTAGCTAGCTCTTTTGCCTATAGAAATTCAACACATGAGGGGATACCCTTGCAGCTTCTATTTTCTATATAAAGATTAGGTAGGGGTGGGATTTGAGCACCCCTGGCTTTAGGCTCAGGGACCTGGCATGACTTTTCGCCCCTGAATATTATGTTATTGCTAACTGGTGGAGGATGCCCCCATTTCTTTTCAAATCCGGTAGCATTGTTGAAAGTTGAAATTCCGACTTGGTCTGCCTCTGCTACTATAAAGCATATTTCTTTCTTTTCATCAAAATCTGTCAAATTAAATAGTGCCGACAGTGTGTTACAATGCAGAGTAGTGACTCTACATTCATCTTTGGACTTCTTCTTTTTTTTTATCTGTATCTGCCCCCAGAATAGGCCATCTTTTACATCTTGTATATTTTTAGCCTCTTGTTTTAATTCAAAGAGCTCAAAATGATCCCAGGGGGTGTAGTCTTTCAGCTGCATGGGCTGTAGTTTGGGTTGGTCATATTCATCTAACCCATAGCTTGCGGCCGATCCTCTATCGGCTTTGGCTTCCTGGGCACCGGTGATAGAGTGTATTGTTTTACCTCTGTTAGGTCTTCTCAAGCTTACCCGAGGGCCTGTTGTTCCCCGAATAAGAGTTATAGTTGGTAAAGAAGATTGCGACATGATGCCATGAATGTGTACCCCCAGGGCGGAGCTGAGTGCTGGTTTTCTTCTAGTTTTCCTAAGTATTGATTGCTAGCCCTTTTTTATTTTGCATGTATTATAATATAGGCCTCATAAGTTCACTCAGTGCTAGCTTCTGGCACGTCTTTAAGTAGCTGATACGCCTGAGGGACCGGACGCCGTGCTGAAGCTACAAGTTGTAGTTTTTGGTGGCGAATGTCTCTAGCATAGCTAGGTGTTCGTTGAGACGTGGATGACGATGGCAGGGCTCCGAGTGACTCAATGTCATCCTGTGATGTTTCAGGTGGGGCTCCCGCCTACTTGGGTGTAGATGGATGAACATTTCTTTTGTTCAGCTACCTTTTCAGCATTTCAATTTCTTGTTGGTATTTCTATAACAACGCTAGCAAAGTAGAATCATGCACAGAGGTTCTAGAGATGTTGTCTCCCACTCCACTTGAGGTTTCTTCTTGCAGGATAGGTGGCATCCCACTCTCACCTTCAGTCTTTACCACATTGGCAGTTACGACTGCTACAGCTTGCTCAAGGGTCGTTTCCTCCACAGGAGTCTTTAGAGATTCATCAGCAACCCTTCTTATTCTGGTGCCAGGGCCCAACTTCTCAACCAGTTTGGATAGTTCTTCATGTTCGGTAGGCAAGGCTCCATACAGACTAGCCACTCCGTCCATATGGTAAGTGTATATATGTAGAAGATCATTCTTTCTCTTCGTCTCTCTCGCAAGCTTGTAAGAGAAGGCCAATCTTTCGAAGACCGTGACTCTCAGCTTCATCTCTTCTTGAGAAGGAGATTCATAGCAGTCCACCCCCTCGGCTTCCGCTTCATCATTCAATAGAGTTTGGTGTTCCTGACCTTCCTCGGCGGCATTGATAGTCTTCAGTAGTCGTTGCTGTCCCAGAGAGGCATTTCTGAGATTACGGAAGTATCCTCACACAGCTTAGCCTATCTCCTCTTCTTCTTGTGTAGAATGGAATGTGGGTGATGACACCCCCTTTTTTATCCTTTTTTTATATCTCTCTTT
This sequence comes from Amorphophallus konjac, assembly GCA_022559845.1. NCBI lineage: Eukaryota > Viridiplantae > Streptophyta > Magnoliopsida > Alismatales > Araceae > Amorphophallus > Amorphophallus konjac. The sequence goes on from CM040120.1 coordinate 405,103,119, forward strand.
TTTCCTTCTTCTTCTTTTTTTTCCCTTCTTTCTTTCTCTCTTTTTTTCTTTGCGCAGGAAGCATGTAAGTGAGGCGGCCCAGTCTGGCCATTCTATTGTGGTATTTAGAGTTGTAACACGTACTTCTTTGTCTTGCACGTGTCTTGAATGCAGGTGGAGGAGACATCAGGGCTGGCAGATCATTTTGTATCTTCTATCTTAGCTTTTTTCATTAGCTCTATTAGGCTTTTGCTTGGCTAGTCGGACTAACATGGGAGCCTAGGCCCTCTTAGTCATCCAGACTTGTTTGCACTTGGTTGATTTCAGGACCCAACTGCTTCTTGGTCTACGACTTGGTGCATCATATTCTTCTCTGGTCCAGCCAGCATTTGAAAAGAGTTGCGCATCGGGACTAATGGTGCAACGCGGTACCGTATGACTTCAGCCTCTCGACCACTCGGATAGATTCTAATGTCTTCAATCAACATAGATTTGCCGGTAGATAGTCATCCTTTGTGGACGACAACATTTCTTCTTGGGCCTCTTCACTTGCAGTGAGCCGGCTTCTTATTGGCAGAGCTGGCGCTCAGCAGGCACAGCCTTGATAGCGGTAGTCTCCATAGACTCCGTCACTTCAACGTCCAACGGGCTTGCGAAGGCCACCCCCAAGAAATTGGGGAAGCCAACCATTGGAGGGGATTCTTGTCCCTGGCGTGATCATGGATGATACCGAGCCCGAGTCGAACACCAACCATGATAATTACTGGAATAGCACCCGGAAATCATCAAAATAGGCAACCATCGTTTATTGAAAGGCCATAAGGCCCTTAGTCCTTGTGAAGAGATAAAGGGAGGTTGGGGTCCCACCGGGTGTGCCAAACTTATGGAATTATTTATTTATTTATTTATTTATTTATTTATTTATTTATTTAATTCATTATTTATTAATTTTATTTTATGCGCAGACATGCCAGTCACGAGATGACAATTTATTCGGACTTTAAAGACCGAAAGGCTCAAAGTTGCTGATCTGTGCGCGCCATCTAACTAACCAGACGATAGTGGGTATCGAGTCGGGACTCAAACTCGCCACACCATAAAGGTTGCGACGTTAATTACATCTCCTTGAGGGGAGAAAACTCTTGATTAATCGCCAGGAGAAAGGACCCAATGGCCCGAAATTTCTATTAATGCATACATGGAAATGCAGAATATTTTTTTATTATTTTTGACGAGGAGTGAGAATTGTTCATAACGGGACCTTGCTGATTCGGTGAGGAAAGAATCTTGCGCCGCTCATAACTATTTTATTATGATCAATATCATTATTATTTATATATTTATTTTTATTCTAGTTTGTTTTAACCTTATTACGTTTTGTTGTTTAGATTATATCATAATTTTTATTGTTTTGATTTATTATTATTATATTTTTTATTGTTTTGATTTTAATTACATTATTTATTTAGTTTTTATTGTTTTCATTTTATTAAATCTTTTGTTTTTTATTATTATTATAATTTTTATTAGTTTGGTTTTATTACATTATTTATTATTTATTATTTATTACTATTATTTTTTATTATTTATTATTTCTATTTTGTTACATTATTTATTTTTTACTATTATTTTTTAATTTTTATTACATTATTTTTGTTTTGATTTTATTACATTATTTGTTTTGATATGATTTTATTATTTATTTACTTTTTACCTTGGTTTTGTTATATTATTCTCTTTTTTATTATTGTTTTGACTTTCTTATATGTATATATATATACATATTTGTTTTGATCTGATTATGTTCCTCTTATTTTTTTGTTGTGACTCGAGCGATGAAGAATTAAAATTTTGACAGCATCTCCCCCTGTCCCAGAGTACGTCAGGGGTGAATGTAGTAGGTGCTCATCTACAGAAGTGTGAGACGGTCCCTTGATCGTCCAAGTATCGATGAAGCAACGACACCTGAACCCATATCTAATGTAGTACCCCTGAGGGCTAGTCTACCAGGGGGTTCAGATCATCCGAGGGACTTCTCGATCATGTCTGCATAAATCTTTAGATCTATCGTTAACACTGTTGCATACATATGTAGGTTCAAAGGCGAACCAGCGTAGTCCCAGGATATCGAGTCTGGGTTTAAGGAGCATCAGAGAAAGTTCATTCGGACATCGATCCGGGACTGATTTGTGCTGAGAATGCAACAACGACATGGGTAATCTCTTGCGGGCATGTTCGCCTATGATCCGACGTGATTTACTATTAAGAAAGGAGACGAAATCCAGCGATGGTAGGTTTGACCCAAAGGGTTATCGACCTTAAAGCGAGGTCAGGTCATGGCTATGGCGGGGCAAACTCGCAGGCCCAAACCATGCTCAAAATAGGCTTTGTTTATATTCTCTTTATTCGTGATTCAAGGGCACTGAATCGGGCTAAACGACCGCAAAAGGGCAAACCTGGGGGTTCCAGTAGGGGCAGTACAATACAGAGTGAAGTCCAGTGGCCGACAGTAACATAAACGACGGAAAGAACACGTTCCAGGCCATAGAATCACAATAGCAGCGAAATTAACGTAATTTAGCCCTAAATGGGCCCAAAATGAATAGTTACAGGCTATTATTCATTAACGCTCACTTTTTCATCAATATCTGGCTATCCGACAGCTCGGAGAACCTCTCCTAAGGACAGGACGCAGGGGGTCACTGGCTCTACCCCTAGGATGAGCGAGACGGCGATGCGGGGTCAAACGGACACTCGGTGAAGCGATTATTGCATAAGGTGAATAGTGATAATAATTAAAAAATAGATTGATGCATAGTATGCCATGTCACCTTAGAAGAATAATAAAACAAAAGGGCTGGCACCCCATGGGGTGCCATGATCCAGCACACACTCGTGGCGGATCACCTGCTCTCTCTCTCTCTCTCTCTCTCTCTCTCTCTCTCTCTCTCTCTCTCTCTCTCTCTCTCTCTCTCTCTCTCTCTCTCTCTAACGCTCACTTTTTCATCAATATCTGGCTATCCGACAGCTCGGAGAACCTCTCCTAAGATGCATAGTATGCCATGTCACCTTAGAAGAATAATAAAACAAAAGGGCTGGCACCCCATGGGGTGCCATGATCCAGCACACACTCGTGGCGGATCACTTGCTCTCTCTCTCTCTCTCTCTCTCTCTCTCTCTCTCTCTCTCTCTCTCTCTCTCTTACATTCATTTCCTTTCTTCTTTTCTTTCCTCTCTTTTATTTTTTTTGTTTTGCTTTGATTTTTGATCACATAATTTTTTTGTAGTTTTGATGTCTTAAGTATATATATATATTATTTTACTTTATTTATATATTTATTCCTTTTTGATATTTTGGTTTTTTTGTTGTGCATTTCTTTTTATGAATTGTTTTGTCATTTCATTTTTTCTTTCTTTAATTAATTATTACTATTGTTTTATATTATTTATTTCTTTTATTTATCAACCTAAGGTCTCGGTGAAATTTCGGCCGCACTTCCCCTAGACTCGGGACATTTTGGGTGGTGAGAAGCGGGTGCTCATCCACGGGAAGTCTGACATGGTCCCTTAATTGATCGAATGTGCACGAACGGCAACATCTGGAGTCATCCCCGGTGCCGTATCCCCGAGGGCCAACATGCTAAGGGATCGAAATTGCCCGGATGCTTTAAAGGGAGCTAAAGGGGCATCGGGTTGCAATGAAAATAAGAAAATCAGAATTAATCCTTATTAGGCCTACAGGGAATAGTTAAAAGTTACTATTCATAAATGCCCACTTTTTCACAGATATCTGGTCATCGGGCGGCCAGAACGACCCCTCCTCGTGGCAGGGTGTCGGGAACCATTGGCTTTAGCCCTAAGGACAGATGGGACGGCAGGACGAGGACAAATAGTGACCCAATGGAGGTGATTAGCGCATAAAGTGAATAGTGCTAACAATAAAAAAAGGATTTAGGTGCTTGCCGGATCACACACGTGAAGAATAGAGCATCAGATTTATCCTTGTAAATCCCATTGTGAGGGACCATAAAAGGAGAGGAATGTGTGGGCTTCTAGGCCCAGATTTCTGGTAATTTCACCCTCCCCAACAGTGGATTGCCGAGGGGGAACAAGGGGGTTAATGGGGCGCCGGATCACTCATCGTAGCCGCACCGAATCACCAAATAAGACCACGCCGGTTCACATATGCCAGAAACAGATTACCCTAAAACCCCATGTAAATCACACCGTGAGGATCCAACGAAGGGGATGATCATGTGGGCTGCTGAGCCCAGACTCCTGACAACTTTTCCCTTCCCATTGATGCGTTGCAGGGGGGAGATAAGGGATCTGTGCCCCTCCATAGGCGATCTTCAAAATGAGTTCGAAGAACAACAAAACAAATGGCCCACACAATCCCAAACACCGTGATAGATGAGGAGATGAAGGCATTCTGCATTTCAGTGTCATGCTCACCACTCAAAGCAAACTCCAAACGTAGATACCTATAGGGGGATTCCATGATCGCTCAGACACCCACGCTCGAAGCCTCGCATCAGGTACGTTCGACATACACCATCAGTGAGGGAGGGGGAAGTCATTCATTACAACATAAAAAAAATGCACACAAGAGGCTACATCAACCCAGAAACAAAGTTGGATCGTCAAGACTTTTTATTTCCTGAAGATAAAAGGAGAAGTACAGAATGTAGCCCTCATCGGGCATTAAAAAAAACAACACGATTGAAACTCACCTAGAGGGGGGGTCGCCTGAGCGCTCCTTCTTTTCCCTCTCCCTTTCTTCTCCTTCTTTCCTGGATGCCTTTGCACTCTCTCCTCTGTGTGCCTCCACTCTCACTTTCTCTGCCCTTTTTTTAGTTCTCACTCCCCCTTCTTTTTGCTCCCTTCCGAACAGTAGAAGCTCGCCTCTCCCTCTTCTTCGGTGCTTTCTCTTTCTCTCCCCCCTTTTTTTTGCTCTCACGAATAGCAGCAGGCTGCCCCTTTTATAGGGGTTTAGCCGTGATCCGGCTCATGGATGATCCGTCACCATTATTTGGGTAGTGATCTTGTGTGGCTGCCCCTTTTCGCTGATCCGACACTACCTTAGTTCATTCACGCAGTGAGCATGGGTTTGTTCCGGTGTCGAGTTGAAGCAGCATCCCTTTGCTTGTTCCGACATTGAGTTGAAGTGGCGTCCCTTTGCTTGTTCCGGTGTCACAATGGTGCTGTATCATTTCTTCAAACCGCTACCATGCCGGTTATGTCAAACAGTGCTAGTTCAAGCAAATTTCTTATTTTCTTGATATTTAGACATTCACCGTTGGGCAGAAGCATGCCGGCTTCTTCCCTCGGGCGCCTCATCAGGTGTATACCTGCTGCAATTTGGGGCTTTTTTGCCCCTTCTGAACGCAGTTTTGAGATGATCCGGCGTTGTTGATCTGACGTCACTTCAAGTTGATTTCTACTTTTCTTGATATTTTGATTTTCACCATTGGGCAGAAGCATGTCGACTGGTGCATCATCAGGTGTGCTGTGAATGCCTACATTTCGGACCTTGTCGGCCCTCTCGGGTGTGATTTTGAGTTGATCTAGCGTAGCTTGCACTAGCACCGCATCATGGCCTTTAAACGGTTTCGGCCGCCAGATCAGGTTGCCGTTAAGGCTTTGGGCCCTGCCTAGCTCGACTTCACCTTGGTAGTGCCTGGCAATATTTTGAAACCCACCTTCGGAGCATTTTCATTAATTTTGAATTAATTTGGTATTTTTTAAATTGACGCCAGATCACTACCTTGAGTGATGTATCCTGGCTTTTATGTGGTTCCAGCCGCCGGATTGGGCTGTCGCTAAGGCTTCAGGGCATGTCGTATTTGCTTTCACCTCAGTAGTGCGAGGCAATATTCTTTGAAGCATTTCTTTAATTTTGAATTAATCTCACATTTTCTAAATTGATGTCGGATCACTATTTTGAGCGCCGTATCATGGCTTTTAGCTGGTTTTGGACCCCAGCTTAAGCTGCCGTTGAGGCTTCGGGGCCTGCCCCATTTGACTTCACCTCGGCAATGCCTGGCAACATTTTGAAAGCCGCCTTTGGAGCATTTTCTTTAGTTTTACGTTGATTCGGCGTCATCAAACTACGCCGTATCACTAATCTGAATAGTTTTGGTGTCGTACCATGGCCTTCGGGTCACTCGATCTGGTTACCAGGCTAAGGTGCTGCTGCATGGTCTGGGCCTGCTAGCTTGGCTCTACTTAGATAGGGGGCAAAAAGTGCCTCAATAGCCACCTTGGGGGTGTTTTCTTCGATTATTGAAGTGATTCAGTGCAACTTTGAACTTATACAGTATCACTCCTTTGAATCAAATTAGCATTGTGCCTGGCCTTTTAGACAGCTCCAGCCACCGAACCATGACGTCTTCAAGCTGTCCGACTTGGTTTCGCTTGAGTGGGGCTTTAAAAAATATTTCTATCACCATTTTGGGATATTTTCTTTTAATTCTGCCCCCGTAAAGTTTAGCGAGGCTCATTGCTCTCGATGCCAAATTTTAGGTGTCAATAGCTTGTTGATTCAATTTGTAGGTGTCATATACATATGACGGAGAAGTATGGGGAAGCGTAGTCGTTGAAGTTAGATCAGGTGCCATGGGTGGCGGCAGCTGGCTCACTAAAGAAAGGCAGGTTATATGGTTTTGGGCAGAGCATGGACAGTAGCACAGTGATATCATCTTGTGCGAGTTCACACGTTGCCCCGACCAGTAGCAATGCCTTCAGTATGCCCCCACCCGGCCCCAATACTTCTCCGAGCGACATCAGAGACATCATCCGAGTGGACATGTCTGATTTTGAGGTATGCATTATGCTGGCTATCATAGGCCTCCTCTCCCAGCTGGGGATTTTGTCTCATGGAGCACCTTTGACCATGGCATGTGTTTGTTATATTTTTATTTTTTTGTAAAATTTAGAGTTATAATATTACTATTTAATTCAAAGAAACTATCTTGAAAATAAACTTACTTTAAAATAACTAATAATACTTGGGTGGTGAGAGTGACTTAGGAGAGCTGATGCTCAAAATAACATTCTCTGAATGCACTTAGTTTAAAATTAAAGAACTTGGGTTCGGAGGTCCAAAATATAAAATATTGGTCTAATTAGCATGCTGATTGCTCCGACACGGCTTGGATGTTGAGTGTGACTTGGGAGAGCTAACAGACTACAAATCATATATCCAGTTTGAGCTCGACGCTCAAAATAGCATTCTCTGAATGTACTAAGTTTAAAATTAAAGAGTTGAGTTTGGGGGTTCAAAATCTAAAATACTGGTCTGATCGACATTCTGATTGTTCCAACATGACCTGGGTGGTGAGAGTGACTTGGAAGAGCTAACGGAATTTGATTTAGATACCTGATTTGGGCTCGGCATTAAAATTATCCAATTGAGAACTAACTTAGTAGCAAATAAGAGAACTAGGGTTCGGGAGTCTAAAATTTGAAATACTGACCTGATCGGGTGTGTCGATCATTCCAACGCGATCTAGGTGTTGAGAGTGACTTGGGAGAGTGGACGAAATCTAAATCAGATATCCAGTTTGTGCTCGACGCTCAAAATAGCATTCTCCGAATGCACTTAGTTGAAAATTAAAGAACTTGGGTTCGGGAGTTCAAAATCTAAAATACAGGTCTGATCGGCATGCCAATTGTTCCAACACAACCTGAGTGATGAGTGTTACTTGGGAGAGCTTACAGAATCTGATTTGGATACCCGGTTTGGGTTCGGTGTTAAAATTACCCAATTTAGAACTAACATAGTTTAAAACAAATCAGAGAACTGGGGTTCGGGAGTCCAAAATTTGCAATACCAGCCTGATCGACGTGCCGATCATTCTAACATGACTTGGGTGGTGAGAGTGACATGGGAGAGTTGACAGAATCTAAATTGGATATCTAGTTTGGGCTCGACGCTTAAAATAGCATTATCTGAATGCACTTAGTTTAAAATTAAAGAACTTGGTGGGTTCAGAGGTCCAAAATCTAAAATATCAATTTGAATAATGTGCCGATTGTTCTAACACGACATGGGTTGTCATGCCCCAACGCGAAAAATCGAAACGTAGCAGTTTATATGATTCATGTCAATCAGAGCATACATTGCCACAAGAGACTAAACCACCAAGCTAATCATAAAGAAAGACAATTGACCCATCTTTATTGATAATAATACGAGAAAGTATTTAATTACACCCGACTCCTTGTGGACTTCTAACTTATTAACGAAAAACGCATCAACTCTAGATAACAACTCAACAACTAATCTAAACTTGACTTGAACATCATTCTAAATGGCTCGCTCTTGGAATCACTCGTTCCCGTCCCCATCGGAGCGCACGTCCTCATCCGAACTACCTGAAAAGGATTGAAAAGTAGGGGTGAGCAAAGCTCAGTTGGATTTTATATCTCTATCATCAGGCATAATTAAAGTAATTAACCATTCAATTAGGAATAACGTTGCAACGAAAGTAATGATAAATAATGACAAAAGATAGATAGAAAAAGAATATGAACTTTCAAGTAAAGAGTATAGCAAGTATAGCAAGAACTATTCATGATAATTGCACGAAAATGATATATGGAATTGGCCATAACAAGCACGCATGTCACGCAGGAATTTCAAGTAAATGAGTAAAAGTGGAATGTCTCAGACCGATCATGCTAGCCATGCACTTCGGTGCAATGCCACACCTTGTCATTACAAACTCTCCAGGGCACAAGTACTTTCGGGCGCTCCTCCTAGGACCAGACCGGGTCCTTTATGATGCATTGGCATTGAAGGGTTGGATCATAGATCCTAGTCTAGACATTCATCACCTTAAATGGCCAAGAGTTCCAAGGTTTAAGCTCACGAACTTACTTCTAAGATTGAGAGAAATTCCAACATCGTTGGGATGAACATTAGGTAGAAGACAAGGATGCAACAAGGATCACGCATGATTTCACAGTTCAAGGCCAACCTTGATGACTGCTTCACGATAATAAAACAAGGAAACGTATGAAATATCTTACCTGTGGCGATCGATAACTGGGCCGCTACAGGAACGTGACGGTCTAACCTTAGTCCGTTACGGTGACGTGACGGTCCAACCTTGGGCCGTTACAGTTCACAGATCAGTCCAGTTTGGACTGGCCCAATATACGATTCAAACCACGTTCATGGGTTCAGGTTTTTGGGATACAACCCACCCGGCATCCTGGTGGGAATCCCAGGCTCACGGGATCTTACGGAGGTCTCATAATAGTGGTCCTAGTCCGACATGATGAATATCCGGCGGAGAGTCCCATCTATTACAAGAATTGAGGCTTAAACAATACGGAAAATCAAGACGGTGCGATCAGTCAATCCCATCGGAGTGGAATGACTGTAAAACAAACATGCCAAGACCAATATGCATCTAGCATGGATCAGAATTTATACAAGTATTAAGGTTTTTATCAAATTCCATATGATCATTCATCTTAGGATTATCTAACATCTTTCATGTAGAGAATAAAAAAAAATTAATGTTTATGATCATGATACTAGATTATCATCACGTTCTGTATTGTTACAAATCAAGATGTTATACAAAAACATAGCAAGTTCCTGGTTCAAAACGCATGAATTAGAGTTTAAAACACCCTGCCAGAAGAACGTGACAGTCCATATAAGGGGCCTTAAAAGCATGTAACGGTCTATAGTAGGTGCATTACGTATCAGAAAATAATTAGATAAAAATCTTAAAATTTTAAAATACAAGGGCATGTGACGGTCTATCGTGAGGCTGTCAGGCTCAGGTGACTGTTTATCGTGCGGCCGTCACGGTTGTAACGGTCTCTGGAAGGCACGTCACCTCGACCTAGAACCCGCCAACGACGATCTTCGACATGCTATGCTAAAAACCTCGATTTCTCATGATAGAGTGAACAAAAATTAGAGAAAATACTACCGTTCGAAAGAGCATTAAATTTCGCACAAGATATCATGCCTTGATTACGATAAAAAAATGATTAAATTCAACTTTAGTCTAGTTAACATGAAAGTTACCCTTTATATACCTCGGAGTAAAACATGAAATTAGAACAGCATGGTGCACGAAAATTAGGCAATTAGGTATCAAAAGAAAGAGCTCAGGAAGACGAACAAGATGGTATCATTAGATTTTCATTTGGCCTGAGAGACACCTACCTTTGCTTGAAGGAAGGAAAGACAAAAGGAAGGGTCGCCGGAACCCTAGGTACCGCTCCTAGAACACCCAAATTCTCTCCCGTCCGGTCACGATCAGCTACGCCACCTACCGCTGGTGCAAATAGGGTTCTAGAGCGTCGAAAGCCCTCAATAAATAGGACCTATAGGGACTCCTAGCGATCAAACTGGTTGAAGAGTCCAATGAAGAAACTCCGGCGAAAATCTCAGATGGGGTTCTAATCCACCACCGCCGCCGCCAGTAGAAGCATCTAGACTTTGGGTTTTCGAAGAGAAAACAAGGACCTATAATTGGGCTAGGGTTTGGCTCGAATTGGGGTGCAAATGGACTTAAATTGGACCCAAATTGCGATGGTTAAACTAGGTCTTCTAAACCCACGAAAACTGCTAAAACATAAAATTGGGTCTTCACGAATTTTATTTTGGGCTCTTACCTGAAGACAAAGTTATTATGTCACGTCCCGTACTCTATATTGTCGAGGTATTGTCCGCTTTGGCCTACCGGCCTCACGGTTTTATCCCTTTTTTAACAGTGATCGGCTCCAGAATGAGGGACTTCCCAGGCAGGTCACCCATCCCAGTACTACTCAGACCTATACCCCAGTCGGAAGTGTGGGAACTAAGTGCCATGCAGGGCAAAGTGCTACACTATGGGAGCCACCTCTTGAGTCCGTAATGGAGCAAAGTGCTACATAGTGGGAGCCACCTCTTGAGCCTGTAGGGGCCACCTCTAGAGTCCTACCTGCCTGGGGGCTTGATTGCGTGATTGCGTGCTATATGTGCCCAGCGACGAGGACGTCGCCTATATAAGAGGGGTAGATTGTAACACTCTCAAATATAGTAAAGTTGTACTCTATATCATCGAGGCGCCTTTTCAAGTATCGGCTCAGTTCTTAGAAAGAACTCCGAAGTTAAGTGTGCTTAATGGGGAGTAGTACTGGGATGGGTGACCTGCCCGGGAAGTCCCTCATTCTGGAGCCGATCACTGTTAAAAAAGGGATAAAACCGTGAGGCCGGTAGGCCAAAGCGGACAATACCTCGACGGTATAGAGTACGGGGCGTGACACGATCACCCTTAAAAAAGGGATAAAACCGTGAGGCCGGTAGGCCAAAGCGGACAATACCTCGACGGTATAGAGTACGGGGCGTGACACGATCACCCTTAAAAAAGGGATAAAACCGTGAGGCCGGTAGGCCAAAGCGGACAATACCTCGATAATATAGAGTACGGGGCGTGACAGAATGGTATCAGAGCTATACCCCAGCCGGAAGTGTGGGAACTAAGTGCAATGCAGGGCAAAGTGCTACGCTATGGGAGCCACCTGTAACACCCTCAAATATAGCTAAGTTGTACTCTATATCATCGAGGCGCCTTTTCAAGTATCGACTCAGTTCTTAGAAAGAACTCCGAAGTTAAGCGTGCTTAATGGGGAGTAGTACTGGGATGGGTGACCTGCCCGGGAAGTCCCTCATTCTGGAGCCGATCACTGGTAGGCCAAAGCAGACAATACCTCGACGGTATAGAGTACGGGGCGTGACACCACCTCTTGAGTCCGTAATGGAGCAAAGTGCTACATAGTGGGAGCCACCTCTTGAGCCTGTAGGGGCCACCTCTAGAGTCCTACCTGCCTGGGGGCTTGATTGCGTGATTGCGTGCTATATGTGCCCAGCGACGAGGACGTCGCCTATATAAGAGGGGTAGATTGTAACACTCTCAAATATAGTAAAGTTGTACTCTATATCATCGAGGCGCCTTTTCAAGTATCGGCTCAGTTCTTAGAAAGAACTCCGAAGTTAAGCGTGCTTAATGGGGAGTAGTACTGGGATGGGTGACCTGCCCGGGAAGTCCCTCATTCTGGAGCCGATCATTGTTAAAAAAGGGATAAAACCGTGAGGCCGGTAGGCCAAAGCGGACAATACCTCGACGGTATAGAGTACGGGGCGTGACACGATCACCCTTAAAAAAGGGATAAAACCGTGAGGCCGGTAGGCCAAAGCGGACAATACCTCGACGGTATAGAGTACGGGGCGTGACACGATCACTGTTAAAAAAGGGATAAAACCGTGAGGCCGGTAGGCCAAAGCGGACAATACCTCGATAATATAGAGTACGGGGCGTGACAGAATGGTATCAGAGCTATACCCCAGCCGGAAGTGTGGGAACTAAGTGCAATGCAGGGCAAAGTGCTACGCTATGGGAGCCACCTGTAACACCCTCAAATATAGCTAAGTTGTACTCTATATCATCGAGGCGCCTTTTCAAGTATCGACTCAGTTCTTAGAAAGAACTCCGAAGTTAAGCGTGCTTAATGGGGAGTAGTACTGGGATGGGTGACCTGCCCGGGAAGTCCCTCATTCTGGAGCCGATCACTGTTAAAAAAGGATAAAACCGTGAGGTCGGTAGGCCAAAGCAGACAATACCTCGACGGTATAGAGTACGGGGCGTGACACCACCTCTTGAGTCCGTAATGGAGCAAAGTGCTACATAGTGGGAGCCACCTCTTGAGCCTGTAGGGGCCACCTCTAGAGTCCTACCTGCCTGGGGGCTTGATTGCGTGATTGCGTGCTATATGTGCCCAGCGACGAGGACGTCGCCTATATAAGAGGGGTAGATTGTAACACCCTCAAATATAGCTAAGTTGTACTCTATATCATCGAGGCGCCTTTTCAAGTATCGGCTCAATTCTTAGAAAGAACTCCGAAGTTAAGCGTGCTTAATGGGGAGTAGTACTGGGATGGGTGACCTGCCCGGGAAGTCCCTCATTCTGGAGCCGACCACCTTTAAAAAAGGGATAAAACCGTGAGGCCGGTAGGCCAAAGCAGACAATATCTCGACGGTATAGAGTACGGGGCGTGACATATTACAAATTCAATTTTATACTAGATACATATTTTTATAGATTTTTAATAATTTAGAAGTTGAGCCAATAAATAATTAACTTATATGGAATTATTATAATAAAAATGCAGGATGCTATATGGGTGGTAAGAGTGACTTAGGACAGCTGACGGAATCTGATTTGGATATCCAATATGGGCTCGACATTAAAATTACCTAATTCAGAACTAACTTAGTTTAAAACAAATTAGAAAACTGAGGTTCGGGGGTCTAAAATTTGAAATACTGGCCTGATCTACATGCCGATCATTCCAACACGACCTGGGTGGTGAGAGTGACATGGGAGATTTAACGAAATCCAAATAGGATATCCGATTTGGGCTCAGTGTTAAAATTACCCAATTCAAAAGTAACTTAGTTTAAAATAAATCAGACAACTGAGGGGTCCAAAATTTGAAATACCATCCTGATCAATGTGTCAATCATTCCAACACAATCTGGGTGATGAGAGTGACATGTGAGAGCTGACAGAATCCAAATTGGATATTCGATTTGGGCTCAACGTTCAAAATAGCATTCTCCGAATGCACTTAGTTTAAAATTAAGGAACTTGGATTCGGAGGTCCAAAATATAAAATACTAGTCTGACCAGTGTGTTAATTATTCTAACACGACCTGCGTGATGAGAATTACTTGGGAGATATGACGAAATCTGATTTGGATACCCAATTTGGGCTCGGCGTTAAAATTACCCAATTCAAAACTAACTTCGTTCAAAACAAATCAGAGAACTGGGGTTCTGGGGTCCAAAATTTAAAATACCAGCCTGATTTGGCATACCGATCATTCCAACATGACCTAGGTCATGAGAGTGACATGAGCGAGCTGACGGAATCTAAATCGGATATCCGATTTGGGGTCGACGCTCAAAATAGCATTCTTCAAATGCACTTTGTTTAAAAGTAAAGAACTTGGGTTCGGGGTCCAAAATCTAAAATATCAGTCTGATCGGCATGCTAATTGTGTCACATGACCTGGGTGGTGAGAGTGACTTGGGAGTGCTGACAGAATCCTATTTGGATACCCGATTTGGGCTCGGCATTAAAATTACCCAATTCAGAACTAACTCAGTTTTAAAAAAATCAGAGAACTGGGGTTCGGGGTCCAAAATTTAAAATATCAGCTTGATCGGCGTGCTGATTTTTCCAATGTGAGTTGGGCGGTGAGAGTGACTTATGAGAGCTGACGGAATCTAAATCGGATATCTAATTTGAGCACGATGCTCAAAATAGCATTCTTTGAATGCACTTACTTTAAAATTAAAGGACTTGGGTTCATGGGTCCAAATTTTAAAATATTAGTTTGATCGGTGTGCTGATTGTTCCAACACGACTTGGATGGCGAGAGTGACTTGGGAGAGCCGACGGAAACTATTGGATCCCCGAGTTGATTTTGGTGATTTAGTTTTAATGATGACAAATCGTGTGTGCATGTGTTGTGGAGAATGTCCATTGAAAGATGATTGATGATTAAGGAGCTGATGGGGACATCAACGACGGCCCGCTCACATTGTGTTTACATTTACGTCCTTTTGTATTTATATGAATACCCTCGTGATATATGGGTACACAATTGTAGGTCTTAGTGGGTTTATTTGCAAAAGGCCATTGGGTTTCTTTGCAAAAGTGCATGTAGGCCCTGCAGGGGCCCCCTCCCACCTCCTTATTGGTCCACTTGGACTCCCGGGCCCAAGGTGGCTGGTCCATGGTCCAACCTTGGACTTGGACCTAGATTTAAATAAAGAAGACAAATCCAAATAGCCTTCTTTAAGGGGGGGGGGGGGGGGGGGGGGCGAAACATGTATTATATTGGGATTTATTGTGGTTGTTCAAACCACATCCCAGCCCTTCACTCATCAACCCTTGATCCAAGGGTCTAGAATTAGTTAGAGACCTAGACTATATAACGTTGTATTTTCATGAGAAATTCAATGGAAAAAATCAGAATTTTATGTGTAAGCCTTGGAGCTTGGTGCGCCCCTTGCCTCTCCCCTGCTGTTCTTCCTTCCCCAACCCCAGATCTAGAGTGTATCCCTCTTCTATCATCCCCTCTCAACCTCCGGTGATCGTCTGTGCCGCCGCCGCCGCCGTTCGTGCCGCCTTCGAGCCGCCGTGGAATCGTCATCAAGTTTCTGTCCTGCTGGACAGAGGTGTAGTTCGAGAATTCCTGAAGCCAGCCACGAGTTCTGATCGATTTAAAATTTTGAGGGTTGGTTCCTATCTTCTAGCCCCTTCTCCACAAAAAAAGTGAGGTTCAAAATCCACCGTTTCATATCCTTACCATTTCGTTCAACTCTCAATCTCAGATCGGTTCTGCCACTGTCTACAGTGACAGTAGCCCTGAGGTTCATGTCTTAGGTCCACTTTTTGATTTATTTTGGTTCGCCCAATTTTACTGGAGGTTACACCCATCCACCCCTTCATCCATAATTGTTCTCAATTTTTGGTTCGTCCATTTCATATTTTCTAAAAATTGTTCTCAGTCCCAGCTACAGTTCTGTCCCCTGATCCTAGATCCGACCTTCGTCCACTAAACAAATCACAGAAAATCATAGATACATCCAAACGGGTCAAAACCAATTTTGTTGCCTTCCCAGCTCCAATTCCAACAACGTTGCTGAAGAACACAACCCATGATTCGAACTTCTCCCTCGCGGTCAAAGGCAATCCATAGGGAAGTTCTCTGCTGACCTGTGATTTCAGGAACTGTACAATAGAAGAATGAAAATTCCATAAGTCAAGATCCGAGCAGATCCAGGCCAGATCTTTAGGCCTAGGTTGAAGAACTTCAAGCTATCTTTCCAACGGCGCCAGTCTCGTGTCGATCCGACGTCGGGGCTGATCGCAGCGTCCATTCTCGCCGGAGCGCGCGCTGTAAAACAGCAACCACCAGTCCGTGGACAGCAAACCCGACGGGTGCCGATAGGAACCGCCCGACCCCCGGGCGACGTTCCGATGTGCCGCCAGCCCAGGGAACACTTCCCTAAGTGTCCACACTATAGCAGCGCCACCGGGTCCCACACGGCCCCTCCAGACAGCACGTGGGCCCCACGGTCGTGATCACGCGTGTAGCCGAATCAACACACGAAGCTGCCCGTCATCCCGAATTCGGCCCTCCCGGGCCCATTGTGTCACCCTTTACCTCCCTGCGTGGAGTGGGCATATTTCCATTGCTGTAATATTCATGTATTAACTGTCCCGGGAGCACGAGTTCGGCCGGGCCCGTCGTCCCCACACCGAGCGCGTGGAGGTATCGCATTCGCTCCCTTACTTGGCATTTTGCTTAATTTTCATATATACTTGCTTATACCACTGCTAGAGAGCATGATAGGGTAATTATCTCGCTTTCTATTTATATCACCGCTGCTGCGAGAGAGAGCGTTACCGTCCCGTGACCCGATCCGGGCACAAGTGAGAGCCGACCACCCTAGCTCACAGCCGGTTTCTCAATCGCGCACATCCGACGCTTCCCTCGTTAAGGGGCAGTCACGAGCTTGTCGTGTCCGTGGTCTCGTCCCGCATCAGGAGCTTATGCAAATTTGATTATCTTGCATTGCAGGGACTAACTCATGGTGGACATCATTTGGGAGTCAAACGATTGCATGGATAAGCACCTTGATATCCACAATTCAAATAGGTAGTAAACGTCATGTATATTCTTCAGAAAAATCTGGTAAGGCCTTACATTTCTAAAATTTATCATTGAAATGACTTCTGTTAAGGTCTAGTTGAAAGAAACTCTCTGGGCTGCTTCAAGTCGACTTGGCATATGACCAAGTCGACTTCTGCTGGCTTTTTCCAATTTTTGTGATAAGGGACGACAATGGGACTCGACTCGGGCTAGACACGAACCTTGGACTCTATTAGACGACGTGACTAAAAAGACGACGCGACCAGCAAAAATACAACAACGCGACTCCTAAAGAGCTTCGGAAGAGGTGAACATGCCCTAAACAAGAAGCACTAAACTCATAGTCGTCCCCGGTGAGGGAAACGTGACGATTTGCACGGTTGAGAAACCGGCTTTGAGTCTCGGGTGGTCAGCTCACTCTCGTGCTCAGAATGAGTCACGGGACGGGTCTCGCACTCACAACTCATAGCGGTGACTAAATTTTAACTAGCTAGGAAATTACTAACTCACATGCAGCGGCATTAAGAACTTATACTAGCTAAGCAAGTAAGATAAAGTAGAGAGGCGAATGTACCTCCACGCTCGAGGCGTGGGGAAGACGTCCCGGCCAAGTTCCGTAACTCCCGGTACAATGGTAAAAATTTAGTTACAACAAAGATTTTACAGCCCACTCCACGCATGGAGGTAAAGGGCTACACAATGACATCGGGAGCACCGAACTTGGGTTGGCGGGCAGCAAGGCGGCGGGTTCCGGGCAGTTGCGGGCAGCGGCTCCGGTTCTGTGATTGACTGGTCGATAGGACAACAGACAAGGGCATCCAAAGGGATGACGACCTCCGGTAAGCTTCTGACGGCGGCGGTTCACCGGGACGAAGGAAGAGGGTCCTTGGTCGACCCCTGGGAGTGGCCGTCACTGAATCTTCTCCAATGTATTTTTTGATGAATTTCTACAGTCGCCTTCCTCGCTGGCCTAGTTCGGGGCAAGACGACGCGCTTCCACGAGAATGGCCGGCACGACCAGATCCAATGTCGGATCGGGGCGAGATTAGCGTCGTTGGAAAGAGGACTTGAAGGGATTCGACATACTGGAAACTCAGGTCCGCCCAACGGTTGGGTTAACAATGAAAACCTCTGCAAGTTGGCTGTGGTTTCTGTCCCGGAACACAGAACAGACAGGGCAGAACGACATCTGCCTGTTTATGGGGTTTGACCGAAAATTAAATGGAGGATCTAGGGCTTGGAGATTTTTTTGGAGAGAGGAGGGAAGGAGGTGATCAAGTCATAATTTTTTTGTATTTTTCTGACAATGTTTAAGGGGGTGGAAAATTCGGCTACCAACAGACTACCTCGCAGATCTGCACACAGGCAGACTGTGAGAGGAGAAAACAAACGACTAGGAGGAAGGGCAAACAAAACCTGATCGGCGTAAACATTAAATTGGGATTGAGGGAGAACTGGGGGAAGACGCCCTCAAAAGATGAAGATGATCCGATGGTCGGATCTTCGGTGTCAACCTTTTTACTAAGCTTCTGTTAAGGAATCCAGAAATTCAGGATAGTAGGTTGGAAGCCGGGTTGTGGTGGCTTGATGGTGGCACGAACGGAAGCGGCAGCGGCGGTGGTCAATTGCAGCAGACAGAGGAAGAGAAGGAGAGGAAGAACACTCAAAAATATTAGGGTTTCAGCCCTACATCTGATGCAACATGGAGGAGGAAGAAGAAGAACTAGCAAGAAGAGAGAGGGGGGGGGTGCGCCCGTGGCGTTTTCACATAAAATTCTTCATTAATTTTTATCAAAATGCAACAAGAGACATCTTATACTAAACCCTAGACCTAGGCTAATGACCTAAGATACCCTTGGTCAAGGGGGTATAGTGGGGAAATGGGAGGACAAGGTGATTAAATAAATCCCACATGGGGACAAAGAGGGGGGGCGTCCCTCTCTCCAAGTCAATAAAAGGGGCTTGGTTATTTAATCCCTCTTGGACCATAATAAACCAAAAATACAAAATACATGGTCAATATTCTCCCATTGACCCAATATTAAACCCAAAATAATACAAACCAAAATACAACCCAAATACATACCAAATACACACCAAATACAACCAAATACGTACAAAATACAAATACAAATAAAAATACGTACTAAAGTATCAAAGCTCCGGTGGAGACTCCAGACTGTCCCCCAACCACAAAGAGGTCGGTGTTGACCGAGTCATGCTGCGTGTCCGGTACCGACGGCTCGCTGAGTCGAGCCGTACTCTGGCACTGGTGTCCTCACGATTCTACTTCAGGGAGATTGAAGCAAGTCAACTTGCCTCCATGGGAAGTTGACTTGGTCTACTTTGGAATGGGTTCTTATGTGCCTGAACTTGTGGAATTGATTTATTTTGTGTGAATTGGTTTGATATTGGTCAATAAATTGAAAGGTGTGATTAGTTTAAACAGAAGAATCATTTTCAAGAAGTTTGATATTTGTGATTTTGATGCCTATACTAATTTGGTATGTTTGTTGAATCTATTCATACAAACCTTAGTAGAAAATTGTTGAATGATGCTCATACATTGTATAAATGCATGGTTATTTGTTTACTAGTTTTAGTTTTGAATATGGTGTTGAAAAGGGGCTCTTTATTCATTTTTCAAACCCTGTAGGTGAGGGGTCGACCCTCCCTGGGCATTGGGCTATCTGCATTGCAGACAGACTAGCCAGTTGACACTGAGTGTCGACACCTTTAGCACTGGACATTGTTTTTGCCCTTGGCAGAACACAGGTTAAAAAGTGTCAACACTCCTTCTGTGGGTTCCAGAAAAATAGAACTCTGGTCGAAAAGTGTCACCACTGAGTGTCAACACTCCTTCAGTAGATTACTGGTTTTTGGTTTTGACATAACTCAGGGAAATGGGTGTCGACACTGGGTGTTGACACTTCTTCAGGCTGCTCCGGATCGGGGTTTGCGAACTTCACTCGAAACCCATTAAACCCAATCCGTTTGAGCTCCCTTTTGACCCCTTTGCCCTTAGGGTTCAAATACACATCGTAGAGGGGTTTTGCAAGGGTTTTGCATGGGCTGCTTGGTCATTTGAACATCCTTTTGTGCCACTATATAGCTGCTGCGATTTTATAATTCTGTAAAATGAAAAAGAGAAGGCCTGGCCACAGGTGGAGAGGAAGATGGTTTTCTTGAGTGTTCAGCTTATTTTCTTCCTCTTGCAGGGGTGATCCAAGTGGGGAACCTTCAAAGCTTCATCAATCTTCAAGCATACAAGCTGCATCGTGGGCGAAACTTCAAGCTGGAGCTCCATCGGCCACGTACCTTTCGAAGATCGACCCCCCACTATGAAAGCTTCAAGAAATGCTCATCTCCAGGCTGTTCATATACTAAGGATACATTTCTCCAACCCTCTTTAGTTTATCCTGATGATTCTTCCTCAATTTATCCTGAGTATGGGCATGTATTGAATATTGTCTTATTTTCTGAACTCAAATATTTCTATGGTGAACCATCTGCGTACGGTTGTAAGTGTTGGAGTTGCGGGTGTTGTAGCGTCCGTGTATGTGTTGATCCCGCCGTTGGATCATGTTGGAGACTTGGTCTCCATGTGTTTGGAGTGTATCTCCATGTGCTTCAGTTCAAAGCGAGTGAATCCTCACCGATTTGGTGAGGGGTGGATGTAGGAGGACTTGTGTCTCCTGCCGAACCACCTTAAAATCTCTCTCGCACTGTGTGGTTTTGTGGTTGCTTGTTTGATCTTTCATATTGATCGTGTGAGATCGAAAAGTTGGAGAGAACTATTTCATATTAGGTTTCAAACTTCGCTTCGTCATAGTTCCAACTTGATATTTGTTTTTATTCTGCTGCGTTGGTTTTTAAAATCTACCATTGCGCTACGGGGACAATTCAACCCCTCTTCTTGTCCTCGAGTGTACCTAGGGCCAACAATCTGGTATCAGAGCGGGTCTCTGATTTTTAGAACAATCTTGCGATTGTAGAGAAAAGATCTTTTGCAATGGCCAACAAGGGAATGCTCCCCAAGGGACATTCGATACACCGACCACCTTTCTTTAATTGGTCAAATGACCCTTACTAGAAAAATAGGATGACTGTGTTCCTAAGGGTACATGAATTTGAAGTGTGGAGGGTAGTTATCAAAGGTCCTTATGAACTACCTCATGATGAAGAAAAATGGAATGATGAGCATATCAAAAAATCTTGTGCTAATTATAAAGACATGAATATTATTCAATGCGTAATTCATCCGAATGAATACTCTCGTGTTTCTATGTGTTCTTCTATGCAGGAGATATGGGATAAGCTGAGGCTCATGTACGAAGGGACTTCAAAAGTGAAAGAGACAAAAGTGAACCTGTTGATTCGAGATTATGAATTGTTCGCCATGAAGCTGGAAGAGACGATCAGTGAGATGTTCGCCAGGCTGAGCATACCAATGGGCTGAAAGCATTGGGTAAAGATTACACCAACCAGGAGTTGGTAAGAAAAGTGCTATGTTCCCTCTCACCTCATTGGCATAACAAGGCGACTGTCATTGAGGACTCCAAGGATCTCACCACTCTCACAGTGGATGAGTTAATTGGGTCACTAATGACATACGAGATCAATGTCAAAAGGACTGAGGAGGAGAACAAGAAGAAGAAGACGATTGCACTGAAGGCATATCCAGCATCGTCAGAAGAAAGTGATGGAGGATCAACCATTGACAGTGAAGAGGAAGAACTAATGGCTCTCATCACAAGGAGAGCTAGAAAATACTTCATAAGAGCAAGAAAGGAAGGAAAATTTTCAAGGAAGTTCTTGAAGAGGAATGCCTACAAGAAAGAAGAGACGAGCAAGAACGAAGAGATCACTTGTTATGAATGTAAAAAGGTTGGTCACATGAGATGTGAATGCCCCGAACTTTTGAAGAAGTTGAAGAAAACAAAAGCAAAGAAGCCGAAGGTATTGAAAGCAACTTGGAGCAACGAGGATTGGAACGACTCCAAAACTGAAAGCGAGAAGGATGAGATGGACGAGCTGGTCTAGAATTTGTGCTTAATGGCAAATGAGGAGGACGATGAGGTACGTTCCGATTCTGAGACCCTCGCTGCTGAACATTGGCAATTAGCCAATGCTGAAATGTATCAAAAGTACAAGAGGTTTAAAAATGAAAATAAGAACTTGAAAAAGAAATTTCATGATTTGATTAGTTCCCAAAATCCATGTGACAGGTGTAGCTTTTTTGAAATGCAAATTGAAAAGTTTAAAGATGAGAAAGAAAACTTTCAATCTAGAATAACTCAATATGAGGATGAGTTAGGATGTCTTGAAGTTGAAAAATAAAATGCCTACGAGAATGTTGAAAAATTGAAAACTAAAAATGAAGAATTGGTAAGGGAGTTGGATGAGCTTAAATCAAAATTGAGTGGGTGTGAGAAATCCAAGGAAGAAATTGAAACCAACTTCAATACAATGCATGGTGAATTGAAGAAATTGAAAAGTGATGTAGAAAAGGAACTGAAATGAAAAAAAAATGATTGAATCTAGCAAAGGAAATGACAGGAATGAATAGAGTAGTGTGGGATATACTCCCACAAAGAAAAATTCATTTGTGAGATATCAAGTTCAGAAATCATGTGATTCATGGTATCATTCTCCTGTTGACCCATGCATGAATTCATATGTTGATAGATCATATATGCATAGGAGTCATTTTAAAAAACCAAATGTTACTTATTTTTACTATGATATGTTTGGCCATTCTATGTATGTGTGTGACTTGATGAGGGCCGATGATGAATGGTATGAGAAGAAAAATAGAAAATTCTTTGTTCAAAATAGAGCTAACACTTCGAGATCCAAGCTTGCTTGGGTACCTAAATCAACTTGAGAATTGTTCTTGTTTGTGCAGGTTTGTCTAAGAGCCAAGTGGAACAAGTGGTACCTGGACAGGGATGCTCCAAACACTTGACATGCAATAAGGATCTTTTTTCAGACCTGAAAGAAAAGGATGGAGTACTGGTCACCTTTGGCGGGAATGACAAAGGTAAAATCGTGGGAATTGGTCGGATAGATAAGAACTCTAGCCAGTCCATTGATGATGTTTTGCTTGTAGATGGATTGAATCACAGTTTGCTAAGTGTTAGTCAATTGTGTGACAAAGGTCACCAAGTTATTTTTGAAACTTCACATTGTACAATTGTAGATAAACATTCAAATAAATAAAATTCATTGGGCTTAGAGATAACAACACTTACATAGTTGATTTTGATAGTTTACCAAATGAAAACTTCTATTTAGTTACAAACAAGTCGGATGATGCATGGTTATGGCACCGCCGACTAGGGCATGCTAGTTTCAGCGTTCTTTCTAAATTGTACATAAAAGAATTAGTCAGAGGTTTACCAAAATTGAATTTTGATGTAAATAAAATTTGTGATGCATGTGCTATGGGGAAGTAGACCAGGGTATCTTTCAAGTCCAAAAATATTGTCAACACTACTAGACCCCTAGAACTCCTTCACTTAGATTTTTTTGGTCTCACTAGGACACACAGTCTTGGAGGGGAACTTTATGGGTTTGTTATTGTTGATGATTACTCAAGATTCACTTGGGTATTATTTTTAAACCATAAGAATGATGCTTTGTAGGAGTTCGGAGATCTTTGCAGAAATATTCAAAATGATAAGGGGTATCATATTAAGGCAATTCGAAGTGACCATGGAAGAGAGTTTGATAACCATGACTTTGATGATTTTTGCAGGAAATAGGGGTTTACATAGAATTTTTCAGCACCTCGAACCCCACAATAAAACGGAGTCGTGGAACGAAAGAATAGGACGCTCATGGAGATGGCGAGAACAATGCTTGCTGAAAATGGCTTATCAAGGTACTTTTGGGCCGAGGCGATAAACACGGCCTACCACATCATCAATCGAACCATGGTAAGACCAATTCTTAAGAAAACTCCATATGAGCTATATAAAGGTAAGAAGCCAAACATTGCATATCTTAGACCTTTTGGTTCTCCATGTTATATTCTGAACAACTCTAAAGAAAACTTGGAGAAGTTTGTCGCAAAGAGTGACAGAGGTATTTTTCTTGGATATTCATCATCATCTAGAGCATATCGTGTATATAACATGCGCACTCTTGTTGTAGAAGAAAGCCCTCATGTAATCATTGATGAATATACTTCAAGGTTGTCTGATAAAGATAATTACTTTCTGGATGTAGGGCATGAAGATGTAGAAGAAAAGAATGACAAGGAAAAATAAGATGTGGATCAAGCGGAGTCGAGTCAAAAGAATGATCAAGCTCCAGCCCAAGAAGAAAATGAGCAAGAAATTCAAATTCAAGACCTCCCCAGACAATGGACTGCACTCAAAGATCATCCACTTGAAAATGTCATTGGGAACATGGATGAACGTGTGAAGACAAGGGCTTCAATAAGGGAAGTTAAACAATTTGATAATCTAGCATTACTTTCTAATATTGAGCCCAAATCAGTAGATGAGACATTAAATGTCAATTTCTAGTTCTTGGCCATGCAAGAGGAATTACACCAATTCTAAATGAATGAGGTGTGGTTTCTTGTGCCTACACCTAAGAATCACCCGGTAATTGGTACTAAGTGAGTTTTTAGTAGCAAACTTAGTAATCAAGGGGTGGTGATTAGGAATAAAGCCCGGCTAGTAGCCAAAGGCTATAGCCAAGAGTTAGGAATTAGTTTTGATGAATTATTTGCACATGTGGCTAGGCTTGAAGCTGTTAGAATATTACTTGCCTTTACATATTCTAGAAATATAAAACCTTTTCAAATGGACGTTAAAAGTACATTTTTGAATGATGTTGTGAAGGAAGACGTCTATGTTGAGCAGCCACTAGGATTTGAAGATGAAAAGCATCCGGACCATGTGTACAAACTTGACAAAGATTTATATGGTCTGAAATAAACCCCCCGTGCGTGGTATGAAAGGCCAAGTGCTTTTCTTTCAGAAAATGACTTCAAAAGAGGTAACATCGACCAAACCATTTTTATTAAGAACTGTAATGAACATATGCTTCTTGTACAAGTATATGTTGATGATATTAGTTTTGGAGCCACAACTGATTCATTGAATGATGAATTTGTTAAATTGATGCAGGGGGAGTTTGAGATGAGTTTGATGGGGGAGTTAGCATTTTTCTTGGGTTTGCAGGTGAATCAATTGAAGGATAGAATATTCATCAATCAAAGAAAATACACAATGGAGCTCATCAAGAAGTTTAAGTTTGACAATGTAAAGCCACAACGGATACCGATGTTAACAATGATTAAATTGAAGAGGAATGAAGAAGATAAGTCTGTCGATCAGAAACTTTTTAGAGGAATGATTGGGTCTTTACTGTACTTGACTGCTAGTAGGCCAGATATCATGTTTAGTGTTTGCATGTCTGCGAGATTTCAATCTGATCCAAGAACATCACACATGTTAGCAGTCAAAAAGATTTTTAGATATTTGATTGGCACACCTGATCTTGGTCTTTGGTTTCCACAAAGTTACAATTTTGAATTGGTAGCTTACACTAGATCTGATTATGCTGGGTGTTTAGTGGATCGAAAAAGCACGAGCGGGTATTGTCAATTTCTTGGAGGTTGCATGGTTTCATGGGCCTTTAGGAAACAAAATACAGTGGCATTGTCTACTACTGAAGCCGAATACATGGTTGCATGCAATTGTATAGCCCAAGTGCTATAGATCCAACAATAGTTAGTTGATTTTGATATTTTATTGAATAACACACTCATTCTTTGTGATAACACCTCTGCCATTAGTATATCCAAAAATCTAGTTTTACATTCTCGAACAAAGTATATAGAGATTCGACACCACTTTTTGTGAGATCATGTAAATAAGGGTCATTTTGAGCTTACGTTTGTAAATACTGAAAACCAACTTGCAGATATTTTTACTAAACCTTTAAATCTAGATAAATTCATAAGAATAAGAAGAGAATTAGGAATTTGTAGGTTAGATGAGTAACTGTTCATATCAGGTTTGCTTACACACTTTTGCATCTTTTTACAAATAACAGTTCAGTTTTGCATACATAGAAAACATACTCAATTTCATGCTACATATTGCACATATCTTTGTATACTTCTGAATAGAATAATTTTTCATCATCCTTTCATTCACATGCATATGCTTGTACATACTTTACGTACTTACATGCTTGAATGCCATGATCATTCGATATCTCAAATGGTGTGTTGTAAAAGGGTGGACTACGCCCACCCGGAAACACCCACGATGCGAGAGTTGGGTCTTTGGACCTTCACCTCCGCCACGTACCAGAAATCATATTGCATGAACATATTTTCACATCCTTGCTTGATTGCATGTATATACCCTATAAAATCTTTTCTTGAAACCTTCTAGGACCTTACCTCCTTGCTAAATAAAAATGCAGTGATTTTGATCATTTGTGAATCAAGACATATGCAAAGGAGGAGTATTTGTTTCCTACTGTACATACATTTAGGGGGAGTAATAGCTATGCTATGGCAAATTCATTTTCTACATACAAAGTAATTACCCACACACTTTACAAATAATAAAGTAAATGATTTTGATCGATAAGGATTTTAGAAATTCTTCTCAACACTTTAAGGGAACTTAAATCTCTACATGTATATTAAGAGTAATCGTGAGTAAAAAGCTGACTATCCCACAAATAATCAATAAGTGGAATGTCAAACCAAGTAGCCGGAAATCCCCACTGAAATAAATGAAGAAACTCACGTCGAACGGTGAAGCAAAAATCTATAAGGAAAATCAAAATTCGTGATGAATCCTAGTAATTGGAAATCCACATTGAGACATATGAGGTGACTCGCGTTGAATGGTGAAGTCTAATAAAAGAAACATAAATGGGGTTGTGCGAAGCTACGAATAGTCGAGGATCTAAAATGAAAATGTAGAGAGGAAATAACCCTCTAGTGTTCTTAAGAAATTCTAATGACATCCATATATTTTGAAGCTCATTGCTCATTGACTCACTTTTCACTCTTGGGTACTATTGTGATGAATGTATACCTTGAATTTGTCCTTAATCATGGTTTTTGTAGTGCCTCTAGCTTATGCATGCACAACTTTTTTGATTATGCATCATGTCTCACACTTTGGTTTTGAATCTATTGTTCACTTACTATCCTTCTACCCCATTGAGGGGGAGCTATAGAATAACATGCTTGACACTAGCGTGCTTGCTTGCTTGATTAATTTCTCACATATCATACTTCATTTCACATAGATACATCTTTAGACCATACATGTAAATAACATGTTAATAACCCCATTGTCAGTCAATTTTGTTGATGACAAAAAGGGGGAGAATTAGTGCGTTCGGTAAACATTTGAGTTCAGTGCATAGTTCTCAGTTCATACATAGCATACACTTTCAGTTCTCAGTTTATACAAAGCATACACTTTCAAACTCATTGCTCAAATAGCATATTCATTGCCCTTCACTCAAACCATCTCAAACCATGCACACACATATGTTTTGACACTTGAATTAAAATTCACGCACACATCGCTTGTTTTGTCAATATCAAAAAGGGGGACATTGTTGGATCCCCGAGTTGATTTTGGTGATTTAGTTTTAATGATGACAAATCGTGTGTGCATGTGTTGTGGAAAATGTCCATTGAAAGATGATTGATGATTAAGGAACTTATGCAAATTTGATTATCTTGCATTAAAGGAACTAACTCATGGTGGACATCATTTGGGAGTCAAACGATTGCATGGATAAGCACCTTGCTATTCACAATTCAAACAGGTAGTAAACGTCATGTAGATTCTTCAGAAAAATTTGGTAAGGCCTTACATTTCTAAAATTTATCATTGAAATGACTTATGTTAAGGTCTGGTTGAAAGAAACTGGCTCTGGGTTGCTTCAAGTCGACTTGGCATATGACCAAATCGACTTCTGATCAAGCCAAGTCGACTTCTGCTGGCTTTTTCCAGTTTCTTCTTCAGGGAGATTGAAGCAAGTCGACTTGCCTCCATGGGAGGTCGACTTGCTCTGCTTTGGAATGGGTTCTTATGTGCCTGAACTTGTGGAATTGATTTATGTTGTGTGAATTGGTTTGATATTGGTCAATAGATGGAAAGGTGTGATTAGTTTAAACAGAAGAATCATTTTCAAGAAGTTTGCTGTTTGTGATTTTGATGCCTATACTAATTTGGCATGTTTGTTGAATCTATTCATACAAACCTTAGTAGAAAATGGTTGAATGATGCTCATACATTGTACAAATGCATGGTTATTTGTTTACTAGTTTTAGTTTTGAATATGGTGTTGAAAAGGGGCTCTTTATTCATTTTTCAAACCCTATAGGTGAGGGGTCGACCCCTAGGGTTGACCCTCCATGGGCATTGGATTGTCTGCATTGCAGACAAACCAACCAGCTACAAGTGTCGACACTGAGTGTTGACACCTTTAGCACTGGGTGCTGTTTTTGCCCTTGGTAGAACACATGTTAAAAAGTGTCGACATTGAGTGTCAACACTCCTTCTGTGGTTTCCAGAAAAATAGAACTCTGGTCAAAAAGTTTCGACACTGATTGTCGACACTCCTTCAGCAGATTACTGGTTTCTAGTTTTGATAGAACTCAGGGAAATGGGTGTCGACACTTCTTCTGGCCGCTCCGGATCGGGGTTTGCGAACTTCACTCAAAACCGATTAAACCCAATCCGTTTGAGCTCCCTTTTGACCCCTTTGCCCTTAGGGTTCTAATACACATCCTAGAGGGGTTTTCCAAGGGTTTTTCATGGGCTACTTGGTCATTTGAACATCCTTTTGTGCCACTATATAGCTGCTGCGATTTTAGAATTCTATAGAATGAAAAAGAGAAGGCCTGGCCGCAGGTGGAGAGGAAGAGGGTTTTCTTGAGTGTTCACCTTATTTTCTTCCTCTTGCAGGGGCGATCCAAGTAGGGAACCTTCAAAGCTTCATCATTCTTCAAGCATACAAGCTACATCGTGGGTGAAACTCTAAGCTCGAGCGAGCTCCATCGGCCGCGTACCTTTTGAAGATCGACCCCCCACCGTGGAAGCTTCAAGAAATACTCATCTCCAGGCCATTCATATACCAAGGATACATGTCTCCAAATCTCTTTAGTTTATCTTGATGATTCTTCCTTAGTTTATCTGAGAATATTGTCTTATTTTCGGAACTCGAATATTTCTGTGGTAAACCATCTACGTACGATTGTGAGTGTTGGAGCTGCGGGTGTTGCAACGTCCGTGTTTGTGTTGATCCCGTCGTTGGATCGTGTTGGAGACTCAGTCTCCATGTGTTTGGAGTGTATCTCCTTGTGCTTCAGTTCGAAGCGAGTGAATCCTCACTGGTTTGGTGAGGGGTGGATGTAGGAGGACTTGTGTGTCCTACCGAACCACCTAAAAATCTCTCTCGCACTGTGTGGGTTTGTGGTTGCTTGTTTGATCTTTCATATTGATCGTGTGAGATCGAAAAGTTGGAGAGAACTATTTCATATTAGGTTTCAAACTTTGCTTCGTCATAGTTCCAACTTGATATTTGTTTTTATTTTGCTGCATTAGTTTTTAAAATCTACCATTGCGCTGCGGGGACAATTCAACCCACATTCTTGTCTTCGCGTGTACCTAGGCCCAACAGAAACTGATTTGGACACCCAGTTTGGATTCGGCGTTAAAATTTTCCCTTTCAGAACAAAATTAAAGAATTCTTGTATATGTCATCTTAGTTCGAATTTATAAAATTAAATAATTTAAATAATTTATTTTTTAATAACACCTTTATTTATTCATGCATGTCTAATGTTATTTTTTTTAATATAAGTTCCTCCATGGTGTGGCGACGGAGGGGACAAGGAGGACGGGGAGGATGATGACATGGAGGATGCGGAAGATATTTGTTGATTATTTTTATAATAGTGTAATAAAATTGATACTTTTAAAATGTTCTATTAAAAATATTTTGTATTATAATTTAATTATTTATTTTATTTGTCATTGTGACGTGTAGATGTTGTGCTTTATTTTTTTATTTAAACATGTTTTTATATGCATTTTGTAATTTTTTAAAAATAAAAGATGATTCTGACGGACTTTCTGTCAGATTATTTATTTCGTCGGAATAGTTCCGACAAAATTTTGATGGATTATTTGTTCCGTCAGAGTAGTTCGACTGAAATTTCTGACGCATTATTTTTTCCGTTAGAACTATTCTGATGGAAGTTCTGATGCATTGTTTTTTCTGTCGAAACTATTCTAGCGGAATTTTTGACCTCTCTGTCTGAAACTATTCTGATGGTATTTCTGACGTATAAAGTTTTGTCAAAAATTTTAGGCGCATGTTGTGCGCGTTTTTATGCCGAATGACCGGGGTGAAGGAAGGGATACAGCGGGGAAGGAAGACACGAGAGTTTGATATATCTCGGTATCCTCCTTACGGTTGCATGCCTCTCACGGCGATATCGGGCACTCTCTTTTTATAGAAAGTCAAAAAGGGTCGAATGGCACGGGAATGTAAGTGTACGGGTTAACCGGACATGGTGTGGGCGTGCCAGTCGATTTCTCAACAATCACGTACGGAACCAAGGGTTGACCGGGGAAGCGTCACCAGGACGCGGCCCGTGGGCTCGGGCGGTCAGGTGACATGTGGAGAGAAGGGGTTCCACGGGTTTGAGTGCGTAGGCAATTGTGGGAATCGTGTACTAGACGTCTTTCCCCACCGGCCGCAAGTAACCGGTGTTTATTTACATAGGATTGAGTCCGAGCACCTTCGTTCTGAGCTGAAGAAAAGTCTGTATGTGTGCCTGAAGCCGTGGGTAGAGGGCTGGGAGCATTCCGCAGCTGTGGGTGCGCTTTCGACTGAGGGGTGTTTACTGGGGTTAGGATGTTAGGCACGGATGTCGAGTGGTGTAGGTAGAAAGCTGGGGGCCCAAACGTGGATGCGAGAGCATTCGTCCAATTGGTGGTGTAATTTTTGAGATATACATGTCTTTACATGTAGGCCATAGTGGCCAGGGTACAACTGGTGCACGCCACGGGACAATTCCGATGTGATGATCGGTCCCCGGGTCAATGCATGACAGATGAACACATGTGTGTTTTATAGAGGGCCCCGCCCGTGGCGTGGGCCATGGTTGCAACGCCGAACGGGGGGCTTATGACTGGATGACTGGAGGGATGCATCGATCCGGTGTCTGGGCGAGGGCCGATCACGACTCGAGTAGAGCGGCTGAACATGGCCTCGTGACTGCGAGGGAGCATGGCGTCATGATACGTGTGTGGTTGCAACCGATGGGCACGTAAGGGGGAATCATGGCATGAGGGGACGTTCGCCCTTGTCATAACATATCGCACATGGTGGGTGTTGACTTCTGTGTTACGGCTAAATACGGTGTGAGGGAAGTGCAAACGACATACCCCCGACGTACTAAGCCGACGAACAAGTCACCCACACACAATTCTCCTTAGCTCGTTGCCTAGAGCCGCTTGAAGCTTGAAGGCCTTGGAGCTAGTTGCCCTGATCTTGCATATGCTGGATGTCTCCATCCCTTGAGGTTCTAAGGGGTTTTATAGAGAACTTGAAGGGTCAGGATGGGTTTAGGAGGACTACGTTGATAGGTTCAAGCTAGCCCACGTAAACCCAATTGAATAGTGGATCAGGGACGGGTTTAAGAGGACTAGGTTGATAGGCTCAAGCTAGCCCGCGTAAACCCAATTGAATAGTGCACGGGGGGAGAAAGGGTTTACGCGGACCAGCTCATATGGTTGTGCTGGGCCGCGTAAACCCCTCCACGGAGGGTGCTTTTTTTAGTAAAAAAAAAGGGCTGGGAAGGGTTTAGGCGAACCAGCCTCAGGGGGTGAGGCTGGTCCACCTAAACTCCCTCCCCCAGGGGGTTTAGGTGGACCAGCCTGGGGGGTCCAGGCTGGTCCGCCTAAACCCCACCCCAGGGGGGTTTAGGCGGGCTGGTTTGGGTTTTTTTAATTAAAAAAGCAAATTTTTTTTTATGGGAGGAAGGGGTTTACGTGGACCAGCCCAGGGAGCTGGGCTGGTCCGCCTAAACCCCACTAGGGGGTTTAGGCTGACCAGCCTGGGGGTCTAGGCTGGTCCGCCTAAACCCCACCCCGGGGGGTTTAGGCGGATTGACGCTAGGGTGAGAGAGGGGGGCGGTCCCCACTATAAAATCTGGTTTTTGGGTTTATTTTCTTCCTAAATTAACTAAGAAGAAAAGGACGGTTGGCTGGAAGGATACGTGGAGCTTGTGTGTGCGTCGACTTGCGAAATTCCCGTGCCGTTGTGCCGTTGCTTTGTCGCGTCCACGTGTCGACTTCACGAACTGGTACGGCACACAAACCGCGTCGTAGGACCGCAGACTGGACGAACTGGGGCAGAGTGGGGCCATGGGGCCATCGTGCTGGAGAAAGGGCACGACCCCCAGGGAGTTCACCCTCCCTGGGGGCGCGCAGCCGCGCCCCGGGGTGAACTGGCCCCGGGGCCGGTCGTGACCCCGAGGGATGGCCCCCGGTGTCTCCTTGCATCTTCTGGGAGTGTCCT
This sequence comes from Amorphophallus konjac, assembly GCA_022559845.1. Lineage (NCBI taxonomy): Eukaryota > Viridiplantae > Streptophyta > Magnoliopsida > Alismatales > Araceae > Amorphophallus > Amorphophallus konjac. Next base: position 405,135,437 of record CM040120.1, read on the forward strand.
TTGAAGGACGCTAAGCTCTGGGGAGCTGGGATGGGCCCGTGGGGGGCCGTTGTTCTTCGAGTTGTTGTAGCCGCTCGCAAGGCGTTCGGGTAAATGGCCGACACACCCCGGAATGCCGAACGGCTTGGGTAGCTGGCCAAGGGGCCCCAAGGTGGGCCTTGGGTTGAAGAAGGGAGCTCATGGGAGCTTACGAGAGGCATCTCAGGGACGTGAGTCATGCCTTGAGCTGCGTGCCATGTTGCACGGTGGGTTGGCAGGGTAGCCTCGGGTTGGCCCGAGTGCTAGAGTTAAGTGGCTTGTTGCCACGTGTCTGAGTGTCGGGGTTGACCCTGACCTGTCGGGGGGTCGTTGTAGGACCCAATTGATATGCTGGAACCACGGGGCAGCCCATGGTTTGGTATAGACGGGCTGGAATACACGCGCCTACAAGGTGTTTGATAGAATGCCGAACCCACCCGTGCGGGCCGTATATGCACGCGGTAGGCCTCCAAAGCCTGTGGTCGACTTGGTTAGGTATCCCTTTGACCTTGGAGGGTTGAAAGAAGTGTCTTGGGGTGGGCCCTCCGCCCTTCCACTGGGTGCCACGTGGCGTGGCTTAACGTCGGGGCGCCCCCGGGTGGTCTCGGACGGCCATGTAGGATACGGGCAAAGCCCGTATGTGAGTAGCCGAGGTTGACCCCGGATAGTTGCTTATGTCACCGCATGTCACGACAAACTGGTCAGGACCCTTGTAGGGACCCATAGGGCTGTTGAAAGGGCTAGGTAGCCCATGCCTTAAAGATATTCGGGGAAATGCCCAAACCCCTATTTCTTGTTATCTTGCTAGGAAATAGTCCGGGTACAACAAATGCCCCCCACGGGGTGTGCGTCGGAGAACGAGACAAGGGCGTACGGCCCATGAGACCCCTGTTCCGAGCTGTTGTAGTTGTATTTTGACACTTCATGTGCATTTATTTTGATGTGTTGTGTATGTTGATTTTCTGGTATACTGACTATTTTTTAGGTGCCCTGTCTTGCAGCTATGGCACGATTCGGCAGAGATGGACGGGTCTCGAGGCATGTGGCTCGGGAGGCGGACCATTGGGTGCGGGAGACTGAGCGGCCGATGCCTCCCCTGGGTCCACCTGTGGTTACCGTGACTAGTGTGGAGTAGCTGGACCGAGGTCATACAACAGTGGCTGAGGGTCCCGTCGGCGAGAGAGCAGCTGGAGTCGTGACCGTAGAGGTGGCTCGGATTCTGGAGGCAGGCGGTTTGTATACCTATGACCGGAGCTGGGGTTATCCTTTGGATTTCCCCCTGGACAATCATCTATTCGAGTTCATCAGGCGCTACGTCCCTCCCGGCTTGGAGGAGGATGACTCACAGATTTCGGGAGCCCGTCGCCGGCTTGTGCGGGCTATCTTGATTAGCAGGGACAGCCTGCATAGTGTAGCATTCTACAATTACCCGAGCTTTTCTGAGGATTACTGCATGTAGCGTCAGTTCCCCAGTGTTGAGTGCCTGGGGTTCTTTGGCAGAGCAGAGCAGTCTGGTGTCAGAGTTGGGCCTCTGTGCCCTGCTTTGTAGGACTTGCACGGTCGCCACCGCACAGAGACAAAGGGGACCGCTGGGTTGGTGCTGGAGTCGGCGGGCTTGCAGTATGCTGGGGAAGGCTATGACGACCACAACATCCTGGATGGAGTTATGCGGTAGACCGTCATCAGCTGGTACGGTCGCTGGGCAGTGATCTCGTCACACTACTACCATCAGGGTGTCACTGAGTGGCTGATGGGGATTGTTCACCACTACCGGGTGCTGCTGGATCGGGCTGGGATCAGGTATGCGGTGACTGTCGCTTTGAATGCATACCCGTGCTACATCGGACTGCTACAGGGGTTGCTAGAGCGCTTCAACCGCCGATGGATCACGGTGGCAATAGCAAAGGGAGAGACCACCCTTGACTTGTGGTCTCTGTTCTTGAATTTTGGGTTGCCAATCATCGGCGAATGGTATGAGGAGGTGGTACTGGATGACCTCCACCGTAGCCATACCGACAGACAGGGGCGATATCGGGTACCTTACAGTTACCGGTATCTTCTAAAGACTTGGAGGGACCTGGCCCTAGCCGGGAGAGACAGAGCTGCATAGACTCCCAAGGTGCCGCTAAATGTGTGGGTCCGCCACTTCTACAACGGACCCTTATGCTTCTATCAGGAATTCGCCAGGGATCGGACTCTGTGGGAGGAATATACTGAGGTGGAGCTACGGTTTCGGACGTACTCCTGATACATATATGCTCCACAAGAGGGGTGGAATCCCCACGGCTTACCGGACGTGACACATCTTGCCGCCTATTTGGCATACTGGTTAGCGACATTTGTGGTCCCGCATGGAGAGGATGGTCTGTTGAGGGCCGAGTTGTTGTGGCCAGCCCGTTTGTTGGCGGAGGGGAGAGAGTTGGCCCTAGCTCCTGCTACACTCGCCAATATATATCAGGGACTGGGAGTTCTGGCGGCGCACCCGGCGCCGAGAGAGAGGAGCATAGTTCTGCCGACCCACTATCTCAGTGTGTGGGCCGGGCTACTGTTTCGGGGACTGGTGACGCGAGGGATCGTGGCGAACCTGACAGCACCACTTTTGTTCAGCTTCACTGGGCAGCCTGACGGGGATGCATAGGCACAGTTGGAGGGGGCCAGAAGATCCCTTTGCTACCTGCCCGCCCGGCGCAAGAAGGGACTGCCTTTTGACAGCGCTGCAAGGGACTCCAGCCTTTTCTTGGGGGCTTTAGGCGGAGTGGCGATCAGCGCCCACCCCGGTCAGGGGGCGATAGATGCAGGGCCATAGACTGAGTGGGTACTGAGCACCCAGTCGGTAGTGTTGATGTTGCACCGGTCGACGATGAGTTCCTTGGAGCCGTACTACCCGTATCGGTTTGCAAGGAACTTCAGGTACGACCAGGAGATCCCGCCGAATTGAGAGTTTCCTCTGACATGCGGGCAGTACAAGGGCAGGGATACCCACCTACTTGCAGTTGCATGGTGGGACTTTTACTACCGTCGGGAGCCCGAGCGACTCCCGATGCCAAGATAACGACGTCGAGGGCGATTCGACGTACACTATGCCAGGTGGTGGTTCGAGCACAGCCACCTATACCGGCAGAAGGCCTCCGCGATCAGGAAGGCGGAGGAGAATCGCTTGCTGAGGGAGGACCTGCCTCCGATTGCACTAGATGAGGGGTACCAGAGGACCCGCGTTGCTCGGATCCGTCGAGAGATCGAGCGACTTGTAGAGCAGTGGCCCCGGAGAAGCCGGGGCCCGCCGTCCGGAAGCCTAGGCAACTGAGGGGCACTGAAGCCCCTGAAACAGGTGGTAACAGTGGCGGAGGCAACCGGGGAGAAGGTGCCTCGACCGAGGGCACCTAGGACCTGGTGGGCCCAATTCCTGGCCGACTGCGGCTTTTGGAGGAGAGGTTCGTTGGACCGGGTGCTCCCCGATGGGAGCTTTGCCGACACGGCGATCGACGACTGGAGGTGGCACATCGGTCACGTGATCGGGTCAGCCGTGCCCGTGGAGTTCGTGTCCCAGATCGAGTGTGCCCGCACTATAAGGGATATTCGGGAGGCCGTCGCGAAGGCAGCCTGGGCACTAGCGCTGAGACCGGAGCAGTTAGTGCCCTTACTGTTGACCCCCTTCGGAGCTTCAGGTAAGGCTTTCTTCTTTCTAGCATGCGCCCCTCCCCTTTTTATCTTGTTATTCTTCGGGTGTGTAATTGGGGCATTATACAATGCCATGTTTGTTGGCAGGATCTGTAGCAGAGGGAGATCACCGTTCTACGGAGGTGTCTTCAGGAAGCAGGGACGGAGGTCTGCAGCCCAGGCAGAAGCGCCCTCATGTGGGGGCTGTGAAAGCCGAGACTGGTGGGTCCTCTGGCGAACTCGAGGCTGGCGAGCAAGCCGAAGTAGAGACAGCTTTGAGTAAGTGTCGCTTCGACCTCTTTACTCCTATGTGATTTAGCCATGGTGGCTGGCTAATCGTATCTTGCTGGATTTGTCTCTACAGCTCCGCTGGAGACTGGTGTGGAGGCGGCTTTCTCGCCCCCTCAGGAGGTGGACCCTCTACCTGAGGAGGGGGACGAGTATGAGATCGATGTGGAGGGGTTTCTCCAAGTGATGGATGAAATCGCTCCTAACATCGAGACCTTTCCCGACTTCGAGTCGTGGAAAGCTGCTGGAGGAGCCCGTTCAAGTAAGGGCTTCTAATGCTAGGTGTGAGCTGTGATCTCGCTTGCTTCCGGTTACTGACATAACCATCTGGATTGTGCAGAGGAGGCAGAGGCGTCGGGGGCCAAGGCCCCTGCTGAGGTACTGAGCGGAGCACCTGAACAGGTGAAAGAGCCAGCACCCACGGTGGCTAGTAGCTGTCCGGGTAAGTGTCCAATTACTGTTGAGGGGATTCTCTCGTTGTTGTTGGACTTTTTCAGCAAGCCGGAATTATTGACTTGATTTGAGTTGTTTGTTTGGGAGGTGAGGATGTGGCGGCCACCTTGGATATGATCCAGGAGTTGGTTGACACCGTCCCCTCAGTGGTTCTACCATCCTCTACTGGCGAGTCCGAGCAGGTGGCTTTTGTGCCCCCACCCATTGTTGAGGAAATGTTGGGTGGACTACCACAGTCGCTGGCAAAGGTACGTCTCCCACTTGTGCCGACCGTGGTATCGGCTTGCACGGTGGGGCTGGTAGAGTCCTCTAGTGTGGGACCATTAGGTATGTAGTGTAGTACTTGGTCATTTCATGGTGGATTACTCTGCTTTACCCACCCGTGCTGAGCTTTCATCGTGGTTGATTGCAGGTACCTCTTCCCCTCTGGAGGAGGGAGAGCTTCCCCGGGACATGGCCAGGGTAGCAGGAGATGAGCCTGCTATCGCAGCTTCTACTGGGGGTGACGAGGAGTTCGTCGACATTGAGGGGGTTTCCGAAGGGGACGCCCCAGCTGGTGAGATTCCTGGCTAACACCTCTGGCTAGGAAGTTATCTTCATGTGAGGCTGGATTTGGTAGTAGCCTGACTTGACTTCTTGATGTACAGGTGCCTCTGATTTGCCTGCGGCCAGGGGTTCATCGGAGACCTCGTCTGGTTCTTCCGGCAATGGTAGTGCAACGATGAAGACTGACGAGAGCTCGATCTTGAGCTCTTCTCCCTCTGAGGCCTCTTCTGCTGGGGATGCCGAGATGGAGACGATTTTGGAAGGTATCTAGAGATCCTTCCTTCCTCCCCATTGGCTTTGGTTTAAGGTTTATAGCGGGGTGTTGATGCCATCGTTTTGTGTCCAGGCCTGGAATCTGAGGGGGAGAGCGTGCCGGCTCCCGTCGAGGATGACCAGGGAGAGCCCTCCATCTCTCCGATGGCAGCTGGGGATGGCCGGATTATCGGGGAGGCCCTACCCTCCCCGACTCCAGCGGGGGATGCTGTCGACGTGGGGGAGAGGTTACCCTCACCGACCCCGAGCGGGGATGTTGCAGGTGTGGCGGGAGCCACACCAGGTGAGAGTTAGGACCTTTCTAAGGTTTTTCACATTGTCTTGTCACAGAGAAGTCCCGGATGTTGTTGACTATTTGATGGGATTGTGTAGGTCCTTCCGGTGTGCTGGCTGAGATGGGCCACTCTTCCCTAGAGCTGGGGATCGAGTGGCCTATGTCTGTTTCACCACCAGAGCCGCTACTAGACGCTATCGTGGGTGCGACCTTGCTCTAGCGAGCCCGAGGGTACCTAGGAGGCGACCCCCTACCTTCTCCGGAGGAGCTTCGACAGTGGCTGAGGGACTGCACCCAGGGCTACCACGACCTTGGTTTCCCGTGCGAGCTCTAGATGTTTGGCTTGGCCGGCATCTGGGCAGAGTACCTACGGCTCCTGGAGGCTCAGGAGTAGAGGGCTCGACGGCTAGAGGATGTTTGAGAGGTGCAGGAGTAGCGGGCTCGGCTCGCGTTGGCGGCTACCGAGTAGAAGAGGCGCGCTGATGCGGCCGTGTCACTTGCTAGGGACTGCGCTATGCATCTGAGTGAGGCAGAGAGCAGGGACGAGGCCTTGAAGAAGGCCTTAGAGGAGCAGCGGCAAGCCGTAAAGCTTTCTAGGGTTAAGTGGCGGACTGTCGAAGCTGGGGCCGAGGCTAGTGTTCAGCTTGCATCGACCTTGGAGGCAGAGCTCGCGACTGCGGAGTCTCGCCTGATAGCACTAGAGAGGGGCAAGCCTGGGATATGATTGTATCACCTCTCTTTCTCCTTTCTTTTTTTGTTATCCAGACTATATGTCTTTTGTTACCCCAAGGGCATGTCTTGGGCTCCCTTTTATAGAGTATCAATGACAAACTCCGGATTTTGGTGTTGTTGTTTATTGAGTTGTTCTTCTTCCCAGTCTATGCGACAGGGTTGGGAACAATGGATGGCGACCACTTACTGTCAGTCGTGCTTGATTATTTTAACATGTACCGTGTAGGGGGTAGGGGACTGGGTTTACCTGACTTTCGGACATTGGAATAAAAGACTGGGTAAGGGGAACAGTGTAACTGGATTTTGAATATGAAGTCCCGCGATCAATGACACCCAAGAGGGGGGGTGAATTGGGTGATTACAGATTTTAGAAACTTTTACCCGATTTAAAACATGTATTAAGAGCAAGCAACAAACAAGAATAGATCTGATGGATTACAAAATGAATCTGGCTAAATCAACCCTTACAGCAGTTCTTTGCTACCAGGCGGAGTCCGGGAATCTAAAGATTATCTCACACAAGGTATTTTCCTCCCGACAAGACTGACCGTGTCGATCAGAAGCTACCTTTTGATATACCAAGAATCTCTCGTAGAAAGGTTAAAACAACTAGATCTAAATAAAGAAACTAGATAATGATGTCGGAAGCAAAAGAGCTAGATCAGAATTGGAGGTAGAAGATAAGGAGCAAACCACACATAAAATCATGATTTTAGGTGGTTCGGATGCAACAACTACAACCTACGTCCACCCCTCATGACTCTGAGGATTCACACACTATATTGTAGAATGTTACAAGATCAAAGCACACACACACTCGTGTGAGTTCAGAACTCCCACGAAGGTGTACAAGCACCGAATCAAAAAGAAGAGTGAAGAACTAAACACACACACACACACACACACGGATCTGCGTAGATCCACACACACACAGATATTCAGAAGTTACAAGAACACACACTTGAATCTGAAACAAAAATTGAGTGGAAGACACAAAGAGAAAACTTCAAATTCAAGCTCCCCCTTAGTTGATGAAGAAGGTTTTGGATGCGGCTTGATCTTCACTTGGCTTGGGGTTGATCAGCTTCAGATGTGGCTTGAGTCACTTGAGGATGGATGAAGATCTATCTTCCCGGAGCACTGTTCACGGCTATAGTACCAGCACTTGAATCTCCCCTTGATAGCCTCCCTTAGCCTCCTTGGATTCATTAGGGTTACAAGCCTAAAGGAGGTGTTTTTATAACTCTTGAATGGTCAAGAGACAAGCCAGGAACCAGATCCACAAATCATGGGAACATTGGTGACTTTGGGATTAAACAACTCCTAGAAAATAGACTTCCCACCTTGAGAAAAAAAGGTCAAAAATAGGGACTTTTCGAAGCTGGCGGTCAACTTGTGTACTGGGGCGGTCAACCGAAATTTTTCAGAAACTGGCCGTTCACTTCTGGTAAAACCGGTCAACCGCTCCTGGCTGGCGGTCGACCGTTGGCTGGGATTCTTGCAAAAAATAAAAAGATTAGCCAATGCAATATAATACATGAACGAAATAGTTTATGGCTATCTCGTTCCAATCAAGGTGAGTGAGTTTAAGCTTAGCCTGGGCGGTTTAGAAACCAAAACAAGGATTTATGCATTTGGAAGGGTTTACACATTTAAGCATAGTACAAGGTGAAGTAGGCTTTAAATGCGTATTAAATTCGAACATGATTGTTGATACATAGCACGTGAGAACACAAATAACCCGGGTTTTGTTATCATCAAAATCACCTGGATATACTCAACAATCTCCCCCTTTTTGATGATGACAAAACTGAAGGGGTTTTGAAATATATGACCGTGCCTTTGAGCAATGTTTGAAGATTGAGATCAAGGTTCGAAATCAAAGCATTTCACTCACATCCCGTCACGCCAGCGAACACAAACCATTCAACACTTTATTTGCCAATTAGAAGAGAAATGGGATACAAGAGCCAACCATTTGAGATCAAACACCAGTTGCATCCAATTCATCATTTCATTACAGGGTACATTAGTGCAAGAGTGAGTGCACGACTCTAGACTCAAGAGACTACACAAATGCATAAAACAGACTCATGATCCTCACATGATCAAACATGAAAACATACAACCACACACGGACATACATAAATGTATAAAGCCCTGCACTACTACTTCTCCCCCTTTGGCATCATCAAAAGGGGATAGGATAGACAAAGGGGGACCCAAGTGACACAAGACCCAAGTACAGCAAGCTAGAGGGAGAGCAAGAAAAGAAATCCTCAAGGTGCATCTGCAGGTGGCTGATCCTCTTGAGGAGGGGGCTGGTAACCAAGGAGACGACGGATGTCTTCAAGAGCATGAACTTGAGCATGAAGAGTATCCCGAATATGGCCAATGGAGAGGTCACGAGCCACATCACGACGAGCTATGCCAAGAAGTGTATTGTTCATGATGTGGAAGGATTCGCTAGAATCAGCAACACTGTTGGTGAGGCTAGTCATATGAGTGGTTAGGGTGGCCATTTGAGTGGAGAGAGAATCTAGAGCAGTAGAGAAGGAGTCTATGCGACCTGACATGATGTCAATCACATTGCCCATGGTGTCAACGTGATCCCCGAGGGTAGAAAGTCCCTCCCCAAAAGGATCGACACGAGTCTCTAGCCTAGTGAACCGCCTGTTAAAAACCTCGTAGTCTACCCACGAAGGCTGTGTAGCTCCCTGAGTGGAGGACTCTCCATGATGAAACTGAGGTGGGGGAGGCATCTCCGGATCCATATGTTGCGGTGATGGTGGAGGAGGCATCTCCTCGGCCTGAACTAGAGGGGGAACATCCCCTTGATCCTGCTGCGGTTCTTGTACCTGTTCTTCCTCACTATCAAATTTGTCCCCATAAGTAGGCACATCCCGACATAGCTCACCATCGGGACCATAGTAATATCCCATATCTGTGCAGATCTTATGCTTATTGTAAATATCATCCCGGTGAACATAGATAAACTGTTCTTCTGCTAAATTAATCCCAACATGAATGAATACCCCGGTCAACTATGAAGCATACGGCAAAGATCGTCGCAGATTTGTTCGGAAAGCTCCAATGAGGGTCATCATGAGGCGACCCATGTTGATTTGTATACCATTCATGACATTGTAAAATATGAATTTATGAACATCTGTGACTTCATTTTTGCTGCCACTCTTTGGGTAAATGAGAGATGTAAACATAAGATGTAAAACACGCTGCAATGGTGGAAAATGATTTGCATTCAATTCAATCAAATTGCTGACATCATGCACGTAATAACAGCCAGTCATAGCAAGAAATGTATCCTCAACCTCCCCATGACCATAAACCAAGTCGGCTCTTCTAGCCGCAACTCCTAAGCACCTCTCAAATAGGGCGGGTGTAATGTGAATCTCAACCCCTTGAACAACAGTAAATAACTGCTCATTTCTTGCAACTAAGTTCCCATAGAACTGCTGTACTAGATTGGGGTAAAGACGGTTATATCTAGAGACGAAATCAATCCAACCCGGCTGAATCTCAAAAACTACACATATATCGGGCAAGAGCTCATTCACCTCGTTGAAATCGACCAGTCGAGGGTCGATGATGGGATGAATAAGCAACCTAGGTGCTCGACGCGGTGCAGGCGCCCGCTATGGTGGAGGGGCTGGTGCCTCGCGTCTTTGGCCACTCCCTTCCCCTTGGGCAGAACGCCGAGAGCTTCGTCTAGGCGGCATCTCGAACTAGAAACCCGGTGAAAAACCCTTTGAAGAGATGACCCTCGTCCCGGGGAATGAAGATAGATCAACAGACACTCTAGGGGCTTGCAAAGACCTTATCCACAACTGGAATCAAGGTGGGAACTCCACGAACGCACGAACGGCCGAATGGAGTTCACCCCGAAAATGTGACGAACACGTCGGATCATGTGCGGGTGGAGGAAAGATGATGTTTGGGAGATTGGGAGATGGAGTTTGGAGGTTCTAGGGTTAGGAAATGAGGTGTGAGGCTGAATGGGGGTGATAGAATGAGTGAATGGGGTATTAGACCCCTTTATAAGTTGGCTCGGATGGGACCCCGGTCGGGCTGGTTCTCCACCACCGGTCGACCGGTGCAGGGCTGGAGGTCGACCGCTAGCCCAAAAACCCCCAAAATTTGTATTTTTTTATTTCTTTTTTATTTCTTTTCTTTTTTTAAAAAAAAATGGGGAGGACTAATAATCGACCTTTTGATTTGAGCCAATGTCATGAAGTGTAGGGAAGGAAGTAGATGCAGGTTTGAGGGAAGTTTCTAACTCCCCATCAGAAGCTACCTTAGGTCCGACATCACTGAGTCCACAATTATTTATCCAAGGAATATCTGGTCTTAGAAGAATTTTTCAAGGAGGGCTATACATATAATTGCATTCAAGCATGTAGGAGTGTATGTAACACACAAGGTATTAAAAGTAAAGACAATATGCATGTTTTCCTACCCTTGATGCATATGAGTTTCTACAAATGCAGATCTTAACCTAAGTGCAAACCTATGCATGTATGCTCTCACCCTTGCACATCCCAAGTTCTCTTCTTATCTTGTTAAATTGATCCTGGTTGAGGGGTTTGGTGAAAATATCAGCTAGTTGATTGTGTGTGTCAATGAAGTTCAATTCAAAGACCCCCTTTCCTACATGATCTCACAGAAAATGATGATGATTATCAATATGCTTGGTTCTAGAATGTTGAACAGGGTTTTTAGACAAGCTGGTTGCACTGGTATTATCACACAAGATTGGCACACATTTCATCTCAATATCTAAATTAAGCAGTTGATTTTTGATCCAAAGTACTTGGGCTCTATAACTTCTGGCGACTACATATTCAGCCTCGGCCGTTGAGAGAGCTACTGAATGTTGTTTCTTGGAGGCCCATGAGACTAGGCACCCACCAAGAAACTGACAGTACCCACTAGTACTTTTACGATCTACAATGCATCCGGCATAATCCGCATCGGTGTATGCAATCAAATCAAAGGAACTACCGATGGGAAACCACAAGCCAAAATCTATTGTGCCAAGTAGTTATCTAAAGATGCGTTTAACAGCCGATAAGTGAGATTCTTTAGGGCATGACTGAAAATGGGCACAAAGACATACACTGAATTGAATGTCAGGGCAATATGCTGTAAGATACAGTAGTGATCCGATCATACCTCGAAATAGTGTAGGATCTACTGTTTTACCATTTTCATCTTTGTCTAACTTCGAGGTTGTGGCCATTGGAGTTGACAAAGGTTTTGCTTCAGCCATCCCATATTTCTTCAACAGCTCCATTGTGTACTTGGCTTGACTTATGAAAATCCCCTCAGATGTTTGCTTCACCTGCAATCCAAGAAAGAATGTTAATTCACCCATTAAGCTCATCTCAAATTCTCCTTGCATAATTTCTGCAAATTCATCACATAGCGCATTATTAGTAGCACCAAAAATTATGTCATCGACATACACTTGAACTACTAAAATATCTTTGATTTCTTTGTGAAAAGTGTTTGATCAACCTTACCTCTCTTGAAACCATTTTCAATGAGAAATGAGGTGAGCCGTTCATACCGTGTCCTTGGTGCTTGCTTCAGTCCGTACAAGGCCTTCTGGAGCTTTTACACATGTTGTAGATGTTTGGGGTCTTCAAAACCTGGAGGTTGTTCTACAAAAATATCCTCTTTGATATACCCATTTAGAAAAGTAGATTTAACATCCATTTGGAATAGTTTGAAGTTAGAAGAGCAAGCATAAGATAGTAAAATCTGGACTGCTTCTAAACGAGCAACCGATGCAAAAGACTCATCAAAATCAATACCCATCTCATTGCTATACCCTTTGGCCACAAGCCGGGCCTTGTTCCTAACAACCAATCCCGTATCCTATAACTTATTTCTGAAAACCCATCGAGTTCCAATAATGGATTGATTCTTTGGTCGTGGCACTAGAGTCCACATCTAGTTTCTTTCGAACTGGTGCAGCTCTTCATGCATTGCCTGGATCCAGGATTTATTTTGAAGAGCTTCATGGATATCCTTAGGCTCTTCCTATGAGATTAAGGCTATCAAATCCTCTTCTTCTACTTACCTAAGAGATGCTCTGGTTCTTACCCCATCTTGAGGATTACCGATTATGTTTTCAGCTGGATGATCCTTTAAGATCGTGGAGGTGCTTGGCAAGTCAGAGTGCTGCACTTGCTGCTCTTGCAGTGTTTCAATTGAAGGATCTCCATCTTCTTCACTCTTGCTGGGTATTCCTTCCTTTGGTTCATCCTTGGCTTTAGATGTTCCAGCATTAGTTGAATCTTTGGGGGCTTCTCCTGCATTCACAATTTGTATAGTTAGTTTTAGTTCAGATTCATCAAAAATGACATGATGACTTTCTTCAACAACCAAATTTCTTTTATTGAACAAACGATAAGCTCTAGGGTTAATTGCATAACCTAAGAAGATTCCTTTGTCACTTTTCTCATCAAACTTACCTAGGTTGGACTTACCATTATTCAAGATGAAACATGAACATCCAAAGGGTTTAAGATGGGAGATATTCAGTTTTTTACTCTTGTAGTGCTCATAGGGAGTTTTCTTTAAGATGGGCCTTACCATTGCCCTGTGGATGATGTAACACGCTGTACTTACCGTCTCAGCTCAAAAATAGTTTGGTAGAGATTTTTCACTTATCAAGGTCCATGCCATGTCTATCAATGTTATATTTTTTCTCTCTACCACTCCATTTTGTTGGGGCGTTCTTGGTGAAGAGAAATTGTGCGTATACCCCTGCTCTTCACAAAAATTGCTGAACTCATGATTTTCAATTTCACCACCATGATCACTTTGGATGATAGTGATAAGGTAGCCTCTATCATTTTGGATTTTCTTGCAAAACACTTGAAACTCCATCAATGCATCATTTTTATTTGATAGAAATAACACCCAAGTGAATTGGAATAGTCATCAACAATCATAAAATCATAGGATTTCCCCTCTTAGGCTGGATGTCCTAGTTGGGCCAAACAAATCAAGGTGCAGCAATTCCAAAGGCCGGGAGGTAGAAATAATGTTCTTATTCTTGAAAGATATGCGAGTTTGCTGCCTTTTGTGCAAGCCTAACAGATTTTATCACTTTCAAATTTTAATTTTGGCAAACCATTTACTAAGTCATGTTTAGACAACTTGGATATTACCCCAAAACTAGCATGACCTAGTCCTCGGTGCCATAGTCATGCATTATCAAGATTGTTTGCTACCAAGCACACATCATCAGTGGAAACATCATCAAGATCAATAGTATATACATTGTTGCTTCTCTTGCCGATGAATCTGATTTCATTTGAAGTTTTATTTATGACAAGGCAGTGGGTTTCATCAAAAATAATTTTAAAACCCTTGTCACACAATTGGGTTATGCTCAACAAGTTATGATTCAAACCTTTCACCAAAAGAACATTTTCAATTAAAGTTTCAGAATTCTTACCTATGTTGCCAATTCTCATTATTTTACCTTTGTCTTTTCCCCCAAAAGCAACTGAGCCTCCATCCTTATCTTGCAGCATAGAGAACGCCTTCCTGTCCACTGTCATATGCCTTGAGCAGCCGCTGTCCTAGTACCACTTGCTTCCTCTGGCTTCAAGACATATCTGCAAGAAATAAATTTCTCATGCAATTATTTTTGGTATCCAAACTATTTTGGATCCGTAGGAGTTAGTCCACTTTTGTGCATATCTTTTCTTAGTCCAAAAAGCATGATTTCTTAGTGAGTTTTATTTGAACCAACAATTTGCAACAACATGACCAAATCTACCACAGTGATAACAATTAACAGGTGCAAACTTTCTTTGAAATTATCGTGGTTTGGGTTGGACATGTTTTGGCTTAGAGTTGGAACATGAAGCATGATTATTTTCTTTTTCATGAACATAGGATGTAGTGATCTTACGCTCAAAAGATTTTTTATTTTGGGGAATGTACCCCAGTCCTTCCTTTTGGAAGTTGACTTTCACCCCCAACAAGTTGTCTAAGTTTTGTTTGCCCTTGACAAACCAAGATAAAGTGGACTGAAGTTCAGCCACTTCTTCACCCAGACTCATATTTTTCTTTTCAAGTTCTAAATTTGTGGATTTTAGAACTTCTTCTTCATTTTTCAACTTCTCAACAGCTTTTTCAATTTCTGAAAATTTACACATCAATTCCTCATGATTTTTCTCACTGACTGAAATTATTTGCAACATGCTTTCTTTTTCTTCCGTCAACTCAAACCATTCTTGTTCCAATTTTTAAAACTTAACAAAAATATCCTCATGTGTTAACTCATCAATCTTTTTCTTGAGATTTTTGTTTTCAGATCTGATTTTCTTATATTTCAAATACAACTTCTCATATTATGACTCCCATTGTTCACTTGAGATAAAGTCAGGGTCAGAATTTACCTCAGTTGAGTCATCCTCATGTGCCATGAGGCACAGGCTTTCCACGAGCTCTTGTATCTCCTCATCGGACAGTTCGTCCTCTTCATCGCTCCATGTGGCGACCATGGCTTTGGGGTTTCTGAAATTATCTTTCTTGAATTTCTTCTTCAGATCTGGGCACTCTCCCATCATGTGCCCGGGCTTCTTGCATTCGTAGCATATGATGCTACTTGGTTTGCTTGGCTCGCCCTTGGTTTGAGTGGGCTTCCTTTGCCCCTTTCTGAAGTTGCCTTGGAAGTTTCTCTTCTTCCTCAAAAACCTTTTCACTTGGCGAGTTATCATGGCCAAGTCTTCTTCTTCGTTGCTTCTTTCACTTGATTCTTCTTCTTGAGAGTCGTCATCAGATTGGTGAGCTCTCAATCCAATTACTTTCTTCTTCTTTGTATCCTCCTCGGTTGTTCTCTTCATATTTATCTCATAGGTCATGAGCGACCCTATGAGTTCATCCAAGGAAAGTGTGGACAGATTTTTGGAATCTTAAATCACTGTGGCTTTTGTGTGCCACGCGGACGGAAGTGACCTCAAAACTTTCCTCACCAGGTCGGAGTTTGTGTACTCCTTTCCAAGGCTTTTGAGACCATTCGTGATCTCAGTTAGCCTTGCGAACATTTATGAAATTGTTTCTTCGGGCTTCATTTTGAAGAGCTGGTAATCTTTGACTAGAAGGTTCGCCTTGGTTTCCTTGACCTCCGAAGTTCCTTCATATATGAGCCGCAACTTGTCCCACATTTCCTTCGCTGAGCTGCACATAGATACACAAGAAAATTCATTAGGATGTATAGCACATTGCATAATATTCATAGCATTAAAATTGACAATGTATTTTTTAATTTCCTCGGGTGTCCATTTCTCTTCATCATCAGAGAGTTTGTAAGGACCCTTGTCCACAATTCTCTAGATCTCGTACTCCTGGGCTCTCAAGAAAACATGCATTCTATTTTTCCAATAAGAGTAATTTGAGCCATCGAAGTATGGAGGATGATAAATGGAGTGACCCTCAGGCATCATACCCTTGTTTGCCATTGATCTGGATCTTACTCTAGATCGTTAGATCTGAAAGAATTAGAGCCTTGGCTCTGATACCAATTGAAGTCTCGCGATCAATGACACCCAAGAGGGGTGGTGAATTGGGTGATTACATATTTTAGAAACTTTTACTCGATTTAAAACATGTATTAAGAGCAAGCAACAAACAAGAATAGATCTGATGGATTACAAAATGAATCTGGCTAAATCAACCCTTACAGTAGTTCTTTGGTACCAGGCGGAGTCCGGGAATCTGAAGATTCCTTAACACAAGGTATTTTCCTCCCGACAAGACTGACAGTGTCGATCAGAAGCTACCTTTTGATATACCAAGAATCTCCCGTAGAAAGGTTAAAACAGCTAGATTTAAACAAAGAAACTAGATAATGATGCCGTAAGCAAAAGAGCTAGATCAGAATTGAAGGTAGAAGATAAGGAGCAAACCACACAGAAAACCATGATTTTTAGGTGGTTCAGATGCAACAACTGCAACCTACGTCCACCCCTCACCGACTGTGAGGATTCACACACTATCTTGTAGAAGGTTACAAGATCAAATCACACACACACACACTCGTGTGAGTTCAGAACTCCCACGAAGGTGCACAAGCACCGAATCAAAAAGAAGAGTGAAGAACTAAACACACGCACACACATACGGATCTACATAGATCCACACACATACAGATATTCAGAAGTTAAAAGGACACGCACTTGAATCTGAAACAAAAATTGAATGGAAGACACAAAGAGAAAACTTCAGATTCAAGCTCCCCCTTAGTTGATGAAGAAGGTTTTGGATGCAGCTTGATCTTCACTTGGCTTAGGGTTTATCAGCTTAAGATGTGTCTTGAGTCACTTGAGGATGGATGAAGATCTTCCTTCCCAGAGCACTGTTCACGGTTACAGTACCAGCACTTGAATCTCCCCTTGATAGCCTCCGTTAGCCTCCTTGGATTCATTAGGGTTACAAGCCTCAAGGAGATGTTTTTATAACTCTTGAATGGTTAAGAGACAAGCCAGGAACTAGATCCATAAATCATGAGAAGATTGGGGGCTTTGGGATTAAACAACTCCTAGAAAATAGACTTCCCACGTTGAGAACAAAAGGTCAAAAATAGGGACTTTTCGAAGCTGGCGGTCGACCTGTGTACTGGGGCGGTCGACCGGAATTTTTCAGAAACTGGCCGTTCACTTCTGGTAAAATCGGTCAACCGCTCCTGGCTGGCGGTCGACCGTTGGCTGGGATTCCTGCAAAAAACAAAAAGATTAGCCAATGCAATATAATACATGAGCGAAACAGTTTATGGCTATCTTGTTCCAATCAAGGTGAGTGAGTTTAATCTTAGCCTGGGCGGTTTGGAAACCAAAACAAGGATTTATGTATTTGGAAGGGTTTAAACATTTAAGCATAGTACAAGGTGAAGTAGGCTTTAAATGCGTATTAAATTCGAACTTGATTGTTGATACATAGCATGTGAGAACACAAATAACCCGGGTTTTGTTATCATCAAAATCACCTGGATATACTAAACAGAATACTGGGAGCTGAGTGATGGTTACTGGGAAGTAGGAAAAAGCCCTAGTGCAGGGTTGGCGTAGGCCCGTCAGGACGTGGCGGCCTACTGGGTTAGCGTCGGGAACTGACTCTGGAATGCGTCGGTTGTGGGTTGACGCTTGGGTATTGGGTGTTTGCATGTCGTTAGCCGGTAATGTAGCTCTTCTCAGCTTGAGAAACTGGGGCTGGGTTGGCCGAATGGCCTCAGAAGGTATCACAGCCGAAGGCTAGTATTGGGGGCTGGGACTGGTTGGCCGACCTGTGAAGGGATTGTGGCCGAAAATGGAGTTGGGAGCCGGTGCCTGGCCTGTGAAGGCGTTGTAGCCGAAGACTGGAGTTGGAAGCTGGCGGCTAGCCTATGAAGGTGTTGTAGACGGAGACTAGAGTTGGAAGCTGGTGGCTAGCCTATGAAGGCGTTGAAGCCGGAGACTGGAGTGGGGAGCTGGCGGCTAGCCTGTGAAGGCGTTGTAGCCGAAGACTGGAGTTGGGAGCTGGCGGCTGGCCTATGAAGGCGTTGTAGCCGAAAACTAGAGTTGGAAGCTGGCGGCTAGCCTGTGAAGGCGTCGTAGCCCGAAGCTAGAACTGGAGACTGGAGCTGGCTAGCTGGCCTGTGAAGGCATTGTAGCCGAAGATTGGAGTTGGAAGCTGCCGGCTAGCCTGTGAAGGCGTTGTAGCCAGAGACTGGAGTAGGAAGCTGGCGGCTGGCCTGTGAAGGCGTTGTAGCCGGAAGCTAGAACTAGAGACAGGAGCTGGCCGGTTGGCCTGTGAAGGCGTTGTAGCCGAAGACTGGAGTTGGAAGCTGGCGGCTAGCCTGTGAAGGTGTTGTAGCTGGAGACTGGAGTTGGAAGCTGACGGCTGGCCTGTGAAGGTGTTGTAGTCGAAATACTGGAGCTGGAGCTGAGGGCTGGAACTGGCCGATTGGCCTATAAAGGCGTTGTAGCTAGAATATTGGGACTGGTCAGCTAACCGTTGAGGTGTGTAGCCGAATGTTGGAGCTGGAGGTTGGAATTGGCGCTGGCCGGCTAGCTACTGATGCATAGCGACCGGAAGGATGGAACTGGCCGGCTGACCGTTGAGGTGTGTAGCCGAGTACTGGAGCTGGAATTGGTGATGACCGACCCTCGAGGGTGTAGTGGCCACCATCATTGTGGAGTGATGCGGAGGTCGCCGTCAGCGAGGTGTCGCTGTTGACGGCTTTAATTAGTGAAGAGCAGAGAGTGAGTTTTTTTTATTTTCTCTTTATCGGCTCTACCGCCCTTGTGGGTTTTCGCCAGAGTTGGCCCCCTTTTACTTTTTCCAGTGTGCCCTTTCGGGCTTTCACACCGAGGGGTTACCCGATTTTGCCTAAGGCGCCCTTTCGGGTTTTCACCTCAGCTCGGTTAATGGCAATTTTTGCCCTCAGTAATCCTGTGGAAGGAATCAATTGAGGCCGCCGGGGTATCTCTATTTTTAACCTCATTTTTTCTTTTTTTTTTTGTGAACCTCGTGGTTACCGTCTGTAGCGTGCTGCTATCAGGGGATGTGACCTAGAACTAGGGGACCTGGGTAACTGGGTATTGCTTTGCCCTTAACAAGGGTTCTTATAGATTATTGAATTATAGTGCAGGGGCCATCCGGCCTCGGCGAGATGTGACAGAGGCTATAGTCGGTGGGTCAGGGATGGCAGGGGGAACTGGACACATATTGGAATTCAAGGAATTCTGGACTGGCGGGAAATGTAGGATGTAGTAGTGTGAACGGGTAAAGGTCTGGGAAACAGACCGAGACTGGAGTTGACCGGAATGGCAACTGAGATGTTGCGGGGAGGCTGGGACTCATCGGCTCGCTACGACGAGGCGAGAGCCGACACTAGGGTGGGCTAGCAGGGAGATATAAGACTGACTGTAGATGGCAGGGTTAATGACCTGACGCTATGGGCTAACCGGCAGCCATTATCTGGGGAGGCCTATGACCTATTGGGAAGTGGGTGTAGGGCCAGACTGACTGGTGAGGAGAGGAAGATTATCTCATTATCGGCTCTACCGCCCTTTCGGGTTTTCGCCAGAGCCGACCCGCTTTAGCTTTTTTCGACTCGCCCTTGCGGGTTTTCACATCGAGGGGTTTCCCGATTTTGCCTGGGGTGCCCTTTCGGGTTTTCACCTCAGCCGGGTTAATGGCAATTTTTGCCCCCAGCAGCCCCCTTACAATGAGAGTGACTGGGACCGCCGGGGTATCTCTATTTTTAACCCCATTCTTTTTCTTTTTTTGTTTACTTACCTGGGAGCCTGACAGCTGGATCGTTGCTGGCGTAGAGGTGTCCCTACCTTTGTCGTGGTAAGGACAAAGGCGAGAGGTGACTCCCTGAAAATGCCTGGCGGTGGTTCTGGGAGGGCTTGGCCAGCCCTACTGTATGGCTAGCAATTAGAAACGGGGAGGGCTAACTGGATAAACCCTTACAGGGAAGAGCCGAGTTTACCAGTAATAGCCGGGTTGTTTGCATCAGTCTGGCTGGCGCACAAACTCATGTTCGGGTGCATAGTATAGCTTCATATGTTTGCCATTGAGAGGTAGGAAGGGTTTGTGACCCTTGTGGTCAACGCCCGTCTAGGCTCCACCCTCGTAGACATTGTTGATGATGTATGGACCTCGCCAATTCGGCTGCAGTTTTTTGCTGGACCCCCCCTCCATGACTTCCTTTTCCTTGATCATGACGAGGTCACCTTGCTTGAAGGCTCACTGTCGGACGAGCTTATCGTAGGATCGCGCCATACGGGCCTGATATACTTGTAGGTGTTTATAGGCCTCAAGCCGTTTGCCTTCCAGGTCGGCAAGCTCTTCTAGCCTTCTCTGGTATTCGTCTTCATCAGGGCCGGCGAGGCCGGTATGGATCGCCACGCGATAAGAAGCTAACTGGACCTCGATGGGGATGACGGCCTCTACCCCATAATCGAGGGAGAATGGCGAACACCCAGTGGGGGTTTTGTAGATCATCCAGTAGGCCCATAGAGCCTCGAAGACCTTTTCGCCCCAATCACGTTTCCGGTGATTTACCATCTTAGCCAGGAGCTTGCAGAGGGTCTTGTTGAAGGCTTCTGTTAAGCCGTTGGCCTGGGGGTTGTAGACCGAAGAGGTCCTCCAGTCGATGTGGAACTGGGCCGCTAGCCGGTATACGGCCCTATTCTTAAATGGTGTCGCATTGTCAGACACGATGCGACTGGGAGTACCAAATCGGTAAATGATGTTGTGTCTGACGAATCTGGCGGCCACTTCGCCGGTGACCTCCCGCAAGGGAAGGGCCTCTGCCCAGCGAGAGAAGTAGTCAGTGGCGGCCAAAATATATTTATGGCCCTTGGAAGATGGTGGGAAAGGTCCTGCGATGTCCATGCCCCACTCCGCGAATGGCCAAGTGGGGGCTGTGGGACGTAGTGGATTGGGAAGTTTTCTAGGAACTGGGCCAAAGGCTTGGCATTGATGGCATGTACGGGCATACTGAACACAATCCGCGTACATAGTTGGCCAATAGAAGCCCTTGAGTTTGATGTTATGCTTCATACGTTCCTTGACCTGGTGTGCGCCGCATAATCCGGAGTGGAACTCGTACATGATGGCCCGAGCCTCGACTGGGGAGACGCATCTCAAGAGAATCGACTTATCTTTCTCATGGACTAGTCGATACAGGAAGTCGTCAATCAGCTCATAGGACGTGGCTCGGCGGAGCAACTGAACCCTTTGAGCCCGGTCGAAAGGGAGCCACCCTTGCTTGAACTTGATGATGGGCTCCCGCCAATCTTCTTCCTCCGTAGGAGGGTTCTGGTCGAGGTCATGGACCTCGTAGACGGTGAGACCGGTGTCATCCTGGAGTGAGCTCGGCATCAGTCTTCTATGCTTGACGACGATGTCGACCTCGCCCTTGGGCGGGAGTTTGATGGCTGCAGCCAACTTTGCCAGGGCATCTGCCTGGGCGTTGCTGCTCTTGGGGACATGATCTATTTCAAAGAAATAGAATTTCTGGATTAATCTGGTGACGGCGGCGTGGTATGGCAGTAGCTCTGGCTTCCACACGTCATAAATGCCGAGAACCTGCCGAACTATCAGCTGGGAGTCCCCGTATGCTTTGAGGCGTTTAATGCCCATGTCGAGAGCCATCTGAAGCCCGATAAGTAGAGCCTCATACTCGGCCTCATTGTTGGTCAGGGACTTCATGAGGGCGCAGGAGTTGTATAACACTCCGCCCTGAGGAGTCAGGAAAACAATACCGCCTCCTGCCGTAGTGGCTGGACCCTGACTGCTCCGAGTAATCTCGCGGGAAGCGCCATCGAAGTAGAGCTCCCAGTGAGGTACACTGGCTATGAGAGAATCCTGACACCAATAATGCAAGACATCTCTACTCTGCTCGACTGGCTGCGGCGGTTGTACAGCAAGGGACTCCTCGTCAGGGAGCTCCGCACTGAGAGGTGAGTCGTCTGGCATTGGATGGGCCGTTTGGAACTCAGCCATGCCCTGTCCCTTGACGGCTTTCCTAGGGAAATAAGTGATGTCGTACTCCATCAATAGGAGGGCCCATTTTCCCAGACGGCCTGAGAGAATAGGTTGTCAGAGAAGATATTTTAGAGGGTCGTGCTTAGATATGAGCTCGACTCGGTGAGACAGAAGGTAATGTCACAGCTTCTTAACTATGAACACCAATGCCAAGTAAACCTTCTCCATAGGGGAGTAGCGGTACTCGGCACCGATTAGCTTTCGACTGAGATAAACCTTCCTCATTGATTTGCGCCAACAGAGCTCCTAGAAAAGCGTCCATGGTAGAAATATAAAGTATAAAGGGTTTACCCTTAATTAGTGCCCCCAGAATTGAGGGAGTAAGGAGGTACTCCTTGATTTGTTCGAAAGTAGCCTGGCACTCCGAGTCCCATGTAAATGGGGCGTCTTTCTTCATCAACTTATTGAAAGGCGTGCATCGACTGGAGAGGTTAGAAATGAACCTCCGAATATAGGTAAGTCTTCCTTGGAAGGACCTTAATTCGGTGATATTGCTGGGTGGTGGAAGCTCCCGGATTACTTTAGTCTTGCTGGGATCCACCTCGATTCCTCGATACCTAACGACAAAGTCGAGAAATTTGCCACTGGATATGCCAAAGGCGCACTTCATGGGGTTCATCTTGAGCCTGTATTGTCGGAAACGCTCGAAGACTTGGCGAAGGTCACGCAAATGGTCTCCTCGCCTTTTAGTCTTGACGACGAGATCGTCGACGTAGCATTCGACGGTGTTGTGCAGCATCTCGTCGAATATTTTGGTCATGGCCCTTTGGTAAGTAGCGCCGGCGTTCTTCAAACCAAAGGGCATGCGCTTGTAGTTGAAAATCCCTTTGGGGGATCTAAAAGCTGTGTAGTTATTGTCTTTAAGGGACATCTGGATTTGATTATAACCGGACGACCGTCCATGAAAGACAAGGTCTCATGCCCGGTGGTCATGTCGACCATTGTTTCTGTAATTGGGACTGGGAAGTCATCCTTTGGGCAAACTTTGTTGAGGTCCCAAAAGTCAACACAGATGCGGACTTGACCGCTCTTCTTCTTGACTGGGACTATGTTGGCGAGCCAAATCGGGTAGATGCACGGCTCGATGAAATCGACCTCTGCCATTTTATGGACTTCGGCCGAAACCTGGAACTCCAGCTCATGGCGCATGCGCCGCTGTGGCTGTTTGACCGGGGTAACTGAGGGAGAGATAGCCAGCTCATGTTCCACTATGGAGGGATCTAGCCCTGGCATGTCCTTGTACGTCCACGCAAAGCAGTCCTTGTATTCAAGCAAGAGTTGCTTGTAATCCTACCTTTCTGCCTCGGTGAGGAGAGGACTGACGAATGTAGGCTGAGGGGCTTTATCTTCACCCAGGTTGATCTCCACGAGATCATCGATAGTCGCCTAGCTACCGTCCTCCAGCTCGGGAGGAGCGGGTTGAAGGTCGATGAAATTTTCACCGTCGGTGTCGACTTCATGCCTTTCTTGATTCTCAGGGCCGCTGGTTGGCGCCGATGGAATCGGAATGTTATCGCTGCTAGAGTCCATCAGAGATTGCTTTGGGTCCCGGACTCCTTGCTGGCAGTCATCAGCTGGGGTTGCTGAAGCTTCCTTGGTGTTGTTCGCCAAAGCTGACAACCGTTCGTAACTGGGATTCTGGACACCCCCTCGTCGGGAGGATTTGGCAAGGTGAGCCCTTCGCCCAGTTGGGTGACGGGAGGAGCTCCTTCAGCCCCCACGTCTTCGTAGGGAGGCGAGGAGGGTTTCTCAACTGCTTGGACTGGGGTGTCGGCTTGGACAAGGGACGAGATTAAAATTTCCTCGGCCTCGTCTCTAGAACTGTCGAATTTTGTATCGACGCTTGCCCGATTGTCCCCCGGCGGTGTCACGCTGGCAACGTTTACCGCGTAATGGGCACGGAAGTCCAGGTGTTGGTCGTAGACGAGCCCCTAGTATCCTTATGGAAGGACGGGGGTTGTCCCCGAACCTGGGAAGGGGTCCACAGCTGATGGAAGTGTCTTTATTGTGTAGAAGTTTGCCACAGGGGAATGTGTTGCTTCAGACACATTTATTGAATATGCGGCGATAGATCACCCCACACCTGAACTGCTTTAGGGGTATCATCGGCTTGCCTGGACCAGCCGAAGTCGTCATCTGGCGGGGCTTGAGGGACCATGTCTCCCTTATAGAAGACAGTAGGTTTATCCCTGTTAGCCTTCTTCTTGTTTCGGCATTGTCGCTTGAAGGTGACAATGAATGTCATCAGCGACTCGACGCTGTGCTTCTCGGATGCACATGGAAGCTGGATGCAGTCTGGTGGCAAGCATATACTCTTGCCGATAGCTCGGCTAATAAGATTAGCCTCGAAGTCGATCTGGCACCTCTCAGGGTGAGCTGGGGTTGACTTGGAGCCGAGGCGCAGCCGATGAAGCTTGGCCTTTTCCTCGTCAATAGAGAAGAGATCATCATCATCTTCCTCTGAGAGCCAACCATTACTCCTACTCTTAATCACAGGGTACGGACTAATCCCCTTGAAGTAGAGCGCAGCGTCAGCCAAGTTGCATTCTGCTGGCGTGAACGGCGACAGGTCTGCAAAGACCGTATGTTGCTCCCCGTCCTTGGCATACTTGATGCATTGGTGGAGAGTCGACGAGATGACCCAATTTTCATGGAGCCAGGGTCTGCCCAGTAGCATCTTGTACGATGTGTTGGAGTCGATGATGTAGAACGTCGCTTTGGAGGTGAAATCATCAAGCACCAGATCAACATCCACCCGACCGAGGTCATCCTCGGTGTTTTGGTTAAAGCCGGATATCTTGACCGCTTGAACCTTCTGGAGGTATGGGGTCAGATATAGAGTCTTGAATGTCTTGAGCGGCATGACGTTAACAGCGGCACCAGAGTCTACCAGGATCCGGTTCACATCATGCCCGTTGATCTTCCCCTTCATGTAGAGAGGACGGTTGTGGCACGGAGGGGAAAGTAGCATGTCTTTCTCCGTGAAGGAGATGGTGGCTGTGAAGGCTTCATAGGCAACCGCCTTCATTTCCGCGACATGCTCTTCATAGGCTTCCGACTCTTGGAGTATCTTGATAAGAGTTTCTCTTAGGTCCTTACTCCAAGCGATGGCTTCCCAAATTATAATACTGGCATGGAAACGCTTCATCTGGTGGAGGACTTTCCGGTCAGCTCGGGCTCGAGCATCTTCTAGAGAGGGTAGTATGTCAGGGTGAGCCTTCTGCAAGCTGTCGTGTTGTTCCCCGTCGGGAAGTTGCACTGCCTTGCCCTTACCACCGGGATCAGACTGACTTTGATCGCCGGCAGGCTCCTGGAACAGGGATGCCAATGAGGGCTCTTCTGGGGGTGACTGGCGGGCTGGCTCGTCCTTGCCAGACGGTCCCGCTTGCTCAGCTGCAGAAGTCGATACTAATGCAGGGGCTGGGAGGCCGACAGTAGCCTCTTCAATGCCGGAAGGATCGAAGATATCGGGTCCCCTCTGAATTTCTACTTCCTAGATGGGAGCCGGTTCCTCTCCTCGAAAGAGGATGATTCGCTCCGGGTCGAAAGTGGGCGGGTGAGGGGGTAGCTCGGGGGTTCTCCCACGACCTCTACGGCGTCCCCGGCCATGACCTCGGCCACGGGCTATATGTTCTAGAGTTGGCTGTAGCCTAAGAGGGACAATGGTTCTTTGTCTTGTCCGAGAGGCTACTGGCTCGTCCCGTCGAGAAGCGTTAATGTTATTAGGGGTGGAATGGCCACCATGTTGTAGGTGCAGCGCCGAAGCATTTCTTCCAGCTGCTATGTGGTGATCTCCTTATCTTTATAGCACAAGGAGAGCTCGTCTGGGATCACGAGTCTTTCGCCGCTCTTAAGCTTTTGGATCATCTCTTGGACCCAATTTCTGAGGCGGGCTCGTTTCTACATTTCTTCCCACGGGATGTAGCTGTCGAGTGGGAGAGCCCCGGTAGGACGAGGAGGAACATATTCCTCCAGGTCATCAATGAGCCACTATAGCCTTTGGAGAGGCGTCGGCTCAGCCGGGGATTGCAGGGCAACTGCTTATTCAGCTAGTTTCTTGAGCCGCCTTTTGAGGTTCTTCCTCCTATTTCTCTCTTGTCTCTTGGCAATAGCGGTCTCTAAGGGAGTAGGAGGGAGAGGTGCTGGAGCCGGAGTTGATAAATTATCATGAGGATATCTCCAAGCTGGTGGCCTTTGTAGGGCGAGGTAGATGACTTTTCTTCGCCTGAATTTTGATCCAGGGGCCTTCTGCTTGTTGTATCTGGAAGGTGGCGTTGATCGCCTGCTCGATTACCTCGAGTAGCAATTCCTAGTATGCCAGAATACTGGGACTGGCGTCCAAAGACGTGTGCGCGGTTTGGTGCCTTACCCGCGGTGGTGGCACCTTTTGAGGAGTCAGTTGACTGGTGCTGGCGTCCAAAGATGTATGCGCGGTTTGATGCCTTAGCCGCGGTGGCGACAACTTTTGTTGAGAAGCGGACTGAGAGATATGCTTGTTGTACTGCTCCCTAGCCTTGCCGTTGTGATCACGTTGAGGGCTGGGTCTAGTGACAACTGATGACGCCGCAGGATATTGTTGCTCTGCACAGTTATCCTGACTCTACGGACCAGTTGAGCCGTGTGGCGGTGGGCCCGCCACTTGAATCGAAGCCACTGAAGACTCCGAAGATGTCTTCTTTATACTCCAGATTGTGTTAATGGGTAGGCGGAGAGAATCCGACGGCTCATCCGCTGAGGGGACGTGACAAGGCTGAGGTGGGGCCTCACCCTGCTTTTGCTTTCTGATGGGGACATCAGAGCAAGACCACTTACTTTTTATTTTACATTTGAGTCCTTTTATTTGTGTTTATATCCTTGGGAAAATATATGTGTAATTCTAAGGCTTTGTAAGCCAATTTGTCATTCCTTAGGATTCTTTGGGTTTATATGCAAAAAGTCCATGTAAGCCCTACAGGACCCTCCACCCCTTGCTCAGTGGTCCAAGTGGCATCTTGGGGGTCCATGTGGGGCTGGTCAAATGCCAAGGTGGCTTCTAGAAGGATTCTTTCCTTCTTGGACAAGTCAAGGGGACAATGGGTGAAAAATGTCCAAGATGCCTCCCCTTAAGTCAAGGGGGTGCCCCCCCCATTAAAATGATATTTTATATTTCTTTTTTTAGGCCAATTGACCACATGGGGGAAGAAAATGCTACTTCTCCCCTCTCTCCCACGAAATCCCAACCCCTCCCCCTTCCTCCCCTTCTATATAAACCCATGTATAGTGTTTAGTAAGGTTTAATGAGAAGAAAAATTCAAGAATTGTTCTTGGCCATTGGGCGCCCCTCTCTTATTGCAGCATGGATTTGCTGTATTTCTAGGGTGTGAAGCCATCATCTTGGTGTGACTCCAAGATCTCCAACCTCTGCTGGGTGCGACTTCCGGCCCCCGCCTTCCATTCGTGTCGCCACCGCATTGCCATCGCCGCTTCTTCGGTATTCTATTCATCCTGGATAGAGCCCTATTCCGTGATTTTTAGCTCTCCATCAGGAGCTCTGGTCGCAACCAAACTTCAAGGGTGAGTTTCCCACATCCACCCCAGCCTCCACAAAAAAATCCGATCATTTACCCTTCATTTGCTATTTTTCCATTTTTGTGTCCCTCAGTCTTCCAGTTCTGTCTGTACTCAATTTTGTGTCATAGCAACCATGTGTTTCTTCAGTTCAACCCATTTTCCTTTATTTGTTTGACTCACCAATTTTATTGGACGTTCTATTCACCATACCCATTATCCACGAATTTTATTGGAATTTTTAGAGTGATGTGACACCAAAATGCAGCAATAGAATTTGATCCCTAGGACTTAATTCGCAATAGCAACAACAAGACTTGAGAGCTACTAGAGAGTCGCCAACACACCGCACGCTCGCGATTCCCGTGGTGACTCGGTGATGCCGAGTCGAGGTGGTGGAGTTATCCCCTGGCTGGCTAGAGGACCAGCACCGCTAAGGTTGTCCCTCCCAAAGGTATGAAGCCCACAAACAAGGGCGGCCGGGTGCCTTGAAGGCACTAGGTCACTCGCTCACTTTTAGCCACGGCGACCATACTAAGATGGTGGCTCCGGGATCGGGCACTCGCTCTCCAACCAGCGGATAAGTTTCGCAAATATGAAATGAACAGAAATAAAGGGGCAAGGGCAGAGCTCACCTGGTTGGTTTGAGGAAACCAACCCCGGTCGGAGATGAGGGCGAGCGGGGAAGTGTGGGTTCCCCCGCACACTGCGCCGATGAAGCTTCAATCCTGTTTAAAAGTACAATCACTACACCTCGCGTAGGAGGGTGATCTCGGGGGTGGGAAATATTCAAGTACAATCAAACACTACCTCCCTCAGGGAGGGGCGGTAAGCTGGCCAGGCAAGAGGGGGAAGATAAGCTTAGTAGCCCACGAGGAGGGACCGCTTCCGAATTGGACCGCTGGCTGTGGACGTTGATAGGCAGTCGGTGTAGTCCCTGTAGATCTCGGTCAGGAATTATGCCGATGACGAGCCCAGGGGGGATCTTCTCGTAACAGGAACCCAAACGCCTCTGATTTATATCAATTTATTCTGACGTCGTCGATGGCTGCAGTGGAGGTCTGAGTAGGGCAACAGATTCTGGGGCGGGTGGCTCCCTGTTTCTGTCTGCAACTTGCAGAAGTTTCCCCGGTCGCTCCTGGACGCCGAATCATGAACCGTCAGAGTCGCTGGAACCGTGGACAAAGCCTCTACACAGAAAAACTGACGGCAACGCCTTATGAGGTCAGGGTGGACAGGGGGACGCCGACGAGTAGGAACTGGTCGCTACAGACTGCAGGAGGCAGACCCGCGCGACTGAGGGAGAAAATTCGGAACTCTGGGTCCCGGTTGCCGATAGAGGTCCCGTTTCTTGCTCCTGATCGGGGACAGGGGGAGGAAGAACTTTGATGAAGAACCTTCGGTCTGATTCCTTCGCCGTTGGTCGTGAAGTTGCTTCCAACCGGGCTCAGGCTCTCTGCAGAGGATGTCTGGCGCAGTTGGGGGAGAACAGCTCTCCCGGTCGGCCACGAACTTGGAACTGGACGATTCTACCTCGCTTGCGAAGTAGACTCGTAGACCTTTCCGTCGGTGTAGGCCACGCCCCCAGCAAGACCAGGATGGAGTCGTGGACGGTGCTGCAACTTGGTGCTGGTCTGCAGGTCTTCTCTGCACACGGGTTGGAGATTGAGTGGTGGGCAGGATGGCTCCTTGGTGGAGGAATAGGGTACAAGGGTGCCTTGGTGATGATGGGGGATCTTGTGGGGAGATGGGATGAGGGGTAATGGAGGTGGAGGGGAGGGCGGAGCTAGCAGGGAAAGGAGGCGGGAGTACTGGCTGCGATTTGGTCAAGAGGGGGGGTGGGGTTGTGCTAGATGGAGGGGTGCGCACCAAGTGGAGGGGGGAAGAGGGCTTGGATCGCACTAGGGCTTTGAATGGAGTGTGGGGAAGGGGAGTGGTTGCTTAGGGGAGGGGGAAGGTTGCCTTGGAGGTGGGAAGTTGTATGGGGAAGGGGAAGGGTTGTCTAGGGAAGGTGAAAGGTTGCTTGGGAAGTGGAGGGAATTGAAGGGAATTAAGGCCTTGGGAATATGAAAGGGTGGAGGGGGTGAGGTGGCAGCTGAGGTGGCAGGGGAAAGGGGAAGGTGAAGGGGCTGTTGCGCCCAAGGGAGGGGAGGAGAGAGAAGTGGGGTTCGCCCCTTGAAGAAAGAGAGAGAGGGAGAGTTAGAGAGAGAGGGAGAGATGCACTTAAGTGGCTCAAATTTGCTTAATACTTCATTAGTTCTCCACAAGAGGGGGTTGGGGTCCTATATATAGGGATCCCAACTTTGTACAAAAGCCCCTGAGGAAAGAGCCAATAATAGATAACAACAAGTGCAAAAAGGGGCGCCCATGGGCCTGGCTCCTCTAAATGGGCCACAAAGCCAAACAAGCCCAATATGACGATCAACTTAGGTAACAAGCATGAGCACCTAGGACTTGACTCAAATAAAGGTGAAATACATCAAAATGACTCAAGAAAGATATGAAAATTACATAGCCAGACTCAGAAAATTAAGACGAACATAATGGCGAGCATCGGGACCCTTGGAGAAATGGGAAATGGCAAGCGATGTCCCCATCATACTCCCGGGGTGCAGAGAACTTGACTCTGTCGAGTAAGTGTCCTTCCCGCTGCGGTACTGCTCCAATAGGTCAGGATCCAGCTGCTGGAGGTCCTCCCGACTCACCCAGGCATCGTCCGAAGGTGGCCGTCCCTTCCACCTAACCAGGTATCGCCCATACGCCTTGCCCCTTGTGTTGGTGACCTGTTCATCTAATATTCGCTCCACTTTGTCACGCTGGTTTCTCAAGTTGGGTGGAGCTCTCTGAGGTGTGGGGGCGCTCTCAAGGGATGGAGTAGGCTGGATCTCCTCACTGGGTGTCACCGTGGGGCCTTTTTAGGGTACCAGGTCAGCCACATTGAATGTGGGGCTTACTCCATATTCTTCAGGGAGTTTCAACACATAAGCATTGGTGCCAAGTTGTCTCAGCACCTGGAAGGGGCCAGCTCCACGAGACCTCAACTTTGAGGTATTCCCAGGGAATAGCCTCTCAGTTCTCACCATCACAAAATCACCAGTTTTGAATTCTTGGTGGTGGCGGTGGGGATCGGCAGTCTTTTTATAATTCTCGTTGCTCTTGTTGATGTGTTTGCGAATGTTTTCATGCGTCTTTGTGGATGTTGACTCACTAGTGGATAAAGGGGGTCCTGGACAACCAAATGTGGACCTATCATGCAATGGTGTTAGGTAGACTTTGATGGACCTAGGGGGACCAGGGCATCCATGAATTGACCTATCATGCTTAGGAACCATGTGGACCTTGGTGCACTTAGGTGGACCGGGGCAGCCATGAGTGGCCCTATCATACATGAGACGGATGAAGAGTGGGGGAAGACCAACTTGACCAAATGTAAACCTATCGTGCACTGGACCTAGTGTGTGAGTGACACAAGTGATGTGACTAGCTTGACCACATGATGCGAAAGGTTGTGATACATGGATTCCTATCAAGATGGTCCCATCTGTGAGATTTGGGGGTTTCCACTCATGGGGATCGAAGTGGTTCTTGGGATGGGTCACTCCCTCATCTCCAAGGTTGATGTCACCCTTGGCCTTGACTCTCATAGTGTGGGCGGAATTTTGGAATGGGTGGGTTAGGACTGACATGGTGGGTGAGGGTAGGAGGGAGTGGGTGGTAAGTGATGAGTACTTGGAAGCCCATGGGGAGTGACCAAACAGATCAAGATGGGCTAAGGGGTGAGTAACGTGGAGGGGGGTTTCAATCCAAGTGATCGCCCTAGGGTCCCTAGCACACATAAGGAAGTGGAAGTCATGATTCTGGTGGGGTCCAACGCAAGGCTCCTTGTAGGAGGGCAAGGGGGTGAGGTAAAACTCATTGGGCTCAGGTAGAAACAACAAGAGCTTACTCGTGCAAGGACCCTTGGTGTAAATGGAGGTGATGGTCCCGATAGAGGGGTGTGAGAAACTAAGGTACCCCATGTTGCTTGCTTCTAAGGCCCACATGTTTGTCACCTCTATTTGCCAAAATACACTCCTAACCAAGTCCCTCATGGATCCTACAAAGGAGAACGATTGGAAGGTTGTGTGGAATGGAGAGGTGGGTACAATTGGGTAATGATTTTCCATAGGGGGGTGCATGATCTGGAGGAGGAGGTCTTGCTTTAGCCACTCAATGAGGGGTTCCCCTAAAATCACAGGTTTTATGGAAGGATGGGTGGGGTGACTTGGATGGTCATCTGGCAACTCAAGGGGGAGGATGTTCCTAGTTAGGCTCGTTGTGGTCTCTTTGGATAAAGAGGAGCCTTCTTGACCCAACCTTTGGCATTGGGCTTCATATTCTTCCTCCCAATCTAGGGAAGCCTCATATTCCTCAATCACGTTCTCATCCTTTTGGGGTGTGGGGGTTTTGCTTTCTAAGGGAATGTGAAGGTCTTTTGTGGATGGGGTGATGAAGGTTGGGGCATGGTGCACCCGGGGTGGTGAGGGTGCTTGAACTTGGGTTGGGTTTGGGAGTGGAAGAAGTGGAGACCTAAGTTGGGGTAGGATTGGGTTTGGTAGTGGAAGATGGGTGGGTCGAGGAGGATTGGGTTGATTGATTGTGGGAGGTGTGTCCCTTCTAGGGAAAGATGGAGGGGTAGTGGTGGGGACGGTGGAAGCTTGTGGGGTGTGGGTTTGATGGAGAGTTTTAGGTTGGGTGATGGCCGTCATGGACCTAGGTGGAGTGGGGGCCCTAAGAGAAGTCTTGGGTTGACTGGGAGGAAACGGTGGAGTGGGAGTGCTCTTCAGGTTATGGTCTTCATGTTAGGAGTTGGGGAGGTATTGGAACCTAAGTTGGGTCTTCATGGTGGAACCGAGGTAGAGGGGTCGGCTCGGTACAAGGTACCACTACGGGTGGACATGCACACGGATGATGAAAATGCAAATACCCTAGGACCTAGGCTTGTAGAGACAAGTCTATAACTTACTCTGATACCAACTGATGTGACACCAAAATGCAGCAATAGAATTTGATCCCTAGGACTTAATTCGCAATAGCAACAACAAGACTTGAGAGCTACTAGAGAGTCGCCAACACACCGCACGCTCGCGATTCCCGTGGTGACTCGGTGATGCCGAGTCGAGGTGGTGGAGTTATCCCCTGGCTGGCTAGAGGACCAGCACCGCTAAGGTTGTCCCTCCCAAAGATATGAAGCCCACAAACAAGGGCGGCCGGGTGCCTTGAAGGCACTAGGTCACTCGCTCACTTTTAGCCACGGCGACCATACTAAGATGGTGGCTCCGGGATCGGGCACTCGCTCTCCAACCAGCGGATAAGTTTCGCAAATATGAAATGAACAGAAATAAAGGGGCAAGGGCAGAGCTCACCTGGTTGGTTTGAGGAAACCAACCCCGGTCGGAGACGAGGGCGAGCGGGGAAGTGTGGGTTCCCCCGCACACTGCGCCGATGAAGCTTCAATCATGTTTAAAAGTACAATCACTACACCTCGCGCAGGAGGGTGATCTCGGGGGTGGGAAATATTCAAGTACAATCAAACACCACCTCCCGCAGGGAGAGGCGGTAAGCCGGCCAGGCAAGAGGGGGAAGATAAGCTTAGTAGCCCACAAGGAGGGACCGCTTCCGAATTGGACCGCTGGCTGTGGACGTTGATAGGCAGTCGGTGTAGTCCCTGTAGATCTCGGTCAGGAATTATGCCGATGACGAGCCCATGGGGGATCTTCTCGTAACAGGAACCCAAATGCCTCTGATTTATATCAATTTATTCTGACGTCGTCGATGGCTGCAGTGGAGGTTTGAGTAGAGCAACAGATTCTGGGGCGGGTGGCTCCCTGTTTCTGTCTGCAACTTGCAGAAGTTGGCCCGGTCGCTCCTGGATGCCGAATCATGAACCGTCAGAGTCACTGGAACCGTGGACAAAGCCTCTACACAGAAAAAGTGACGGCAACACCTTCTGAGGTCGGGGTGGACAGGGGGATGCCGACGAGTGGGAACTGGTCGCTGCAGACTGCAGGAGGCAGACCCGCGCGACTGAGGGAGAAAATTCGGAACTCTGGGTCCCGGTTGCCGATAGAGGTCCCGTTTCTTGCTCCTGATCGGGGACAGGGGGAGGAAGAACTTTGATGCAGAACCTTCGGTCTGATTCCTTCGCCGTTGGTCGTGAAGTTGCTTCCAACCGGGCTCAGGCTCTCTGCAGAGGATGTCTGGCGCGGTTGGGGGAGAACAGCTCTCCCGGTCGGCCACGAACTTGGAACTGGACGATTCCACCTCGCTTGCGAATTAGACTTGTAGACCTTTCCGTCAGTGTAGGCCATGCCCCCAGCAGGACCAGGATGGAGTCGTGGACGGTGCTGCAACTTGGTGCTGGTCTGCAGGTCTTCTCTGCACACAGGTTGGAGATTGAGTGGTGGGCAGGATGGCTCCTTGGTGGAGGAATAGGGTACAAGGGTGCCTTGGTGATGATGGGGGATCTTGTGGGGAGATGGGATGAGGGGTAATGGAGGTGGAGGGGAGGGCGGAGCTAGCAGGGAAAGGAGGTGGGAGTACTGGCTGCGATTTGGTCAAGAGGGGGGGTGGGGTTGTGCTAGATGGAGGGGTGCGCACCAAGTGGAGGGGGGAAGAGGGCTTGGATCGCACTAGGGCTTTGAATGGAGTGTGGGGAAGGGGAGTGGTTGCTTAGGGGAGGGGGAAGGTTGCCTTGGAGGTGGGAAGTTGTATGGGGAAGGGGAAGGGTTGTCTAGGGAAGGTGAAAGGTTGCTTGGGAAGTGGAGGGAATTGAAGGGAATTAAGGCCTTGGGAATATGAAAGGGTGGAGGGGGTGAGGTGGCAGCTGAGGTGGCAGGGGAAGGGGAAGGTGAAGGGGCTGTTGCGCCCAAGGGAGGGGAGGAGAGAGAAGTGGGGTTCGCCCCTTGAAGAAAGAGAGAGAGGGAGAGTTAGAGAGAGAGGGAGAGATGCACTTAAGTGGCTCAAATTTGCTTAATACTTCATTAGTTCTCCACAAGAGGGGGTTGGGGTCCTATATATAGGGATCCCAACTTTGTACAAAAGCCCCTGAGGAAAGAGCCAATAACAGATAACAACAAGTGCAAAAAGGGGCGCCCATGGGCCTGGCTCCTCTAAATGGGCCACAAAGCCAAACAAGCCCAATATGACGATCAACTTAGGTAACAAGCATGAGCACCTAGGACTTGACTCAAATAAAGGTGAAATACATCAAAATGACTCAAGAAAGATATGAAAATTACATAGCCAGACTCAGAAAATTAAGACGAACATAATGGCGAGCATCGGGACCCTTGGAGAAATGGGAAATGGCAAGCGATGTCCCCATCATAGAGTCCTTTTACTATTTTTAAAAATCTCTATCTTTTCCCAAATCTGTTCTGTCCTGTTCAGTTCAGATCCGACCCCTGTCTAGTATAAAATCTTCAAAAAATCGAAACCTCCACCCAAAGTCAAACAAAAATTATCCTCGTCTTCCTTGTTTCTTCCTCTACAACTTTGTTGAAGAACTCAACACCTGGATCCGACGTTTGAGGCACAGTCAACGCCAACTCTCAGGAAAACTCAGCTTTGTCCTGCCAGATCTGGTTCTGTAAGCCAGCAGATGGTAAATTCGACTAAGGCCAGATCAAAGATATTTAAAATTCTTTCTCTGGCCATAGATCGAAGTACTTCAAGTCAGCTTTCCAACGGTATCACTTTCGTATCGATCCGACATCGGGAGTGATCGCAGTAGCTGATCTCGCCGGGTCGTGTGCTGTAAAATAGATGCTTCTGATCCGTGGATAGCACATCCTCGGGCCTCCGGCTCGGTCCGCCCGGCCTCCTCCCGGCGTTCCAGGTCGACCACCTTCCAGGGATCACTCCTCCAGGTGCCCCATTCACAACGGGACCCACCCCACCGGATTCGGAGGGCTGAGCCGTATGTGGGCCCCACAACCCGTAGCAAGCGTCTTCCGGACGGCACCGACGAGCGGATCCAAGTGCTGCCCGTCAACCCAAGATCGGTCCTCCCGGGCCCACTTGTAGCCCGTTACCTCCCTGTGTGGAGTGGGCATCAAAAATTCACTACTATAATTTAAATATTTACTGTATCGGGAGTTACTGACTTGGTCGGGATCGTCTTCCCCACGCCCGGAGCATGGAGGTAAATTCGCTCTCTCTCTCTTTCGCATTTGCTTTACTCGTATCTATTTGTATATGCCGCTGCGAGTGTTAGGATTCTTAGCCCGATATATAGTTATCATCGCTGTGAGAGAGCGAGAGTGAGTGACCCGTCCCATGACTCGATCCGAGTACACGCGGGAAGTCGATACCCGAGACTCACTGCCGGTTTCTCAACCGCACACGGTCCAGCGTTTCCCTCGCATAGGGACGATCGCGAGCTAGAGTCCCAGGTGGCGTGTCCGTCCCGCATCAATTTGGTATCAGAGCGCCAGTTGAGTCTAGGGTAGTCTTTGTGTCTAAGTCCGCAAAAAAAAAGTGTCTAAGTCTAAGGGTGCATTTGCATACCATTGTTCGATATATCAAAAGGTGTCGCCCGAACGTTAGGTTACGCCTATCGGGAAGGCCGCACACTCGCGTGAGGAGTTCTTCGGATCGAACCTCTGCCTTGTACCAGATCTTGGTTGTGTCTAGGTTGGTAGTCGAGTCTCATTCCAACTTTGCATTAGCTAAGGGTCGTGTCTAGTGTTTGTCACCAACTATCGGCATGTCCACCCAATAGCTTCCCCATGTCCCATGGATTACCAAACGCCCGGATCTTATGCATGGTGGCGATACTATCTAAAATGGTAGAACCACCCGGACCACCCCCACAGGCCCGTAGCCCGGGACTTCTACGGATCCGATAACCCGAGTGACTACCTAGAGTGGGAAGCCGTTATGGACGACTACTTTGAGTGTTACATTATGTCCAGTCCCATGCAAGTCGACTTTGCCAAAAGGTGACTTTTCTATGAAGCCACCGAAACATGGAGGCACATCAAATACTTTCGGTAAGATAGGAGGCTAAGGCCCATCAAGTCATGGTGGGATATGAAGAGAGCACTTAGGAGGGTCTACCTTTCCCGCCCAACTGCCTCCAAGCACGGGGGTCATACCACTAGCCAGCCCCACCAACTCACCCACAATCAAGTGGTCCACACCTCCAGCCAACCCCGCCCCTTCACCTATATCCAAGCCCACCAAAGTACTCCCAATCAAGTGGCTCGCCCAGTCGCCTCCAACCAACCTCCCCTTGGCACCTCCGTCCCATCCCACCCAAGCACCTCCAACCAAGTGGAAGTCCCACTTATAGTCGAGTCTAGGTCCACACCCGGACCGAGAGATGAAGAGCGAGTCCACCACGAGGCCCTTACTCCAACCCGCACCTTTGCCGAACTCTTGAAAATGTTTACGGACTGGTTGGATAGGATTGAAAGGACACGTGCTCCTTCACCACCCGTGAGTGCTCCATTGCTACCCTCCACTTCTGACCCTCATCCGGAGCCATCTTATTTGGAGCCACCAAAGCCCGAGCCACCCGTATTTCAAACGGGTACGCTTTTCATCGCCGAGCCGCTTCTTAGTTGGCTCAAGGATGGCTTGGTCCCACCTCCCTACCCATCCATGGACCCCACCCTACCACTGGTGCCCATCAACTCATTCCACACTACATTCCGTTCTAGTCATCATGTTGATACCTTGGATGACCTTGTTATGAGATTAGACTCACAATAACCACAGCCTCCACAAAAAGAATCCGGTCATTTACCCTTCGTTTGCTATTTTTCCATTTTTGTGTCCCTCAATCTTCCAGTTCTGTCTGCACTCAGTTTTGTGTCACAGCAACCATGTGTTTCCTCAGTTCGACCCCTTTTCCTTTATTTGTTTGAGTCACCAATTTTATTGGACGTTCTGTCTACCACACCCATCATCCAAGAATTTTATTGGAATTTCTGGAGTCTTTTTACTATTTTTAAAAATCCCTGTCTTTTCTAAAATCTGTTCTGTCCTGTTCAGTTCAGATCCGACCCCCGTCCAGTATAAAATCTTCAAAAAATCAAAACCTCCACTCAAAGTGAAACAAAAATTATCCCCGTCTTCCTTGTTTCTTCCTCTACAACTTTCATGAAGAACTCAACACCTGGATCAGACGTTTGAGGCACGGTCAATGCCAAATCTAAAAAAAACTCAATTCTATCCTGCCAGATCTGGTTCTGTGAGCCAGCAGATGGTAAATTCGACTAAGGCCAGATCCGAGATATTCAAAATTCTTTCTCTGGAAATATATCGAAGTACCTCAAGTTAGCTTTCAACGGTACCACTTTCACATCGATCCGACGTCGGGAGTGATCGTAGCAGCTGATCTCGCTAGGTCACGCGCTGTAAAATAGAAGCTTTTGATCCGTGGACAGCACATCCTCGAGCCTCCGGCTCGGTCCGCCCGGCCTCCTCCCGGTGTTCCAGGTCGACCGCCTTCCAGGGATCGCTCCTCCAGGTGCCCCATTCACAACGGGACCCACCCCGCTGGATTCAGAGGGCTGAGCCGTACGTGGGCCCCACAACTCGCAGCAAGCGTCTTCTGGACGGCACCGACGAGCGGATCCAAGTGCTGCCCGTCAACCCAAGATCGGTCCTCCCGGGCCCACTTGTAGCCTGTTACCTCCCTGTGTGGAGTGGGCATCAAAAATTCACTACTGTAATTTAAATATTTATTGTACCGAGAGTTACTGACTTGGTCGGGATCGTCTTCCCCACGCCCGGAGCGTGGAGGTAAATTCGCTCTCTCTCTCTTTCGCATTTGCTTTACTCGTATCTATTTGTATATGCCGCTGCGAGCGTTAGGATTCTTAGCCCGATATATAGTTATCACCGTTGCGAGAGAGCGAGAGTGAGTGACCCGTCCCATGACTCGATCCGAGTACACGGGGAAAGCCGATACCTGAGACTCACTGCCGGTTTCTCAACCGCGCACGGTCCAGTGTTTCCCTCGTATAGGGACGATCGCGAGCTAGAGTCCCAGGTCGCGTGTCCGTCCCGCATCACTTTCCCTTCCTATCCACGGCTGCCGGAGACAGAGATAGGACGGGGGGATGATGAGAGAGAGCTGAAGAGCCCATCGTCATCTCGCCCACCAGAACGTCCTCTCGGCCGAGAAGGACCCAGAGGAGCCTGTCGGTATCTTCTTCAGGAAAAGGGAGAGACTTTAGCTCCCGCCAGGACCGCCACTGCACGGCCAAAGTGGCTAGAGTTGGCTGGCTAGGTGTTGATGTCTGGGAGCCCACAAGGGCCGGAGGAGCAGGGGAATGGATGACGTTGACCGAGAAGTTGGTCAGCTCCGTCTCTTGACTGGCATCCCGCTCTCTACGCCTCCGCAATCGCTCGAGCGCTTCTTGGTTGTCAGTCTGAAACTCAAGCCATTCTGGAGGATGCTGATAAGGCAGCCCGTGCCCATTTTTCTGAGGGGAGTCTGGCCGCTCTGGCGCATCCCTGGCGGTGCTCAGGATCCCCTCGATAGCTTGCTGAGGTTTGACAAGTGACATAGAGTTCCCCTCCGCATCGATCTACTCCCATTGGATCTGTTCCTGGATGAGGTATTGAACTTCCTTACAGGACTCGATCAGGTGGCAGATTCTGGCGTGGAAGGGGCAGTATTGGGAATGACTATGATCCCAATGGGTGTAGTCTGTCAGCGGGTCGCGGGGCATGATCTACCCATTCTCGACGAGGATATCGAAGAGTCGTCAGGTTCTCTCCCTGGGGAAGGAGAGAGATCTCTGATTGTGCCAGGGCCTCCACCCTGGATACCAGATCGAACGTCCCCTTCGACTGGCACTGGGTTCCTCTGACTCGTCATCAGAAAAAGAAAATGCAGCCATCATGTGGATGACATTGGCTGAGTGGTGAACCACGCGTGCTGCCTTAGCTGGCCTGGTCCAGGTATGTGGTTGCGGGGGATCGACGAGACGACTCTTCATTTTAACGAGACCGTCTCGGATCAACCTCTACGCCCGAGTCTTGAAGACATAGCAATCTTCAATTGAGTGACCCATCATGCGATGATACATGCAATAACTGGGATCATCGGTCTTCAGAGCCTCGTCCGGCTTGCAGATTTTTGGCAGCTCGACAATCTTCTGGGCCATGCAGAGGTCGAAGAGCATCTTCGTGTGTTCCTTCTTGAAGGAGAAGGGTGTCTTCATGCGCTCTGAGAAGTAGGGAACAACTGGCTTCTCCACTGGCTTTTTGTCAGAGCCGCTTGATTCGGCTTCCTTACTGGCTTTGGCGGCAGGGGTGAACTCTATGATAATCACCTCCTTATCGGGCTGGCGTTCTCACGCTTGCTTACCCTTTGCTGCCATATAGCTCGGGTATCGGCGAAGAACATCTCTATTTCGGCGACTGTCGAATTGAGTTGGTTGAAGCCTTTGATATTGGTGCCGAGAAGCTTTTCGCTGACCTAGGCCGCAAGACCTCGACGGCATATAGTAATGGCGTCCTCCTGAATGGGTGGATAGACACACCTCATGCGGAGGTCTCGCCACTTTTTGATGAAGTCGAGGGTGCTCTCGCCCTTTTTATGTCGAAGAGAACAGAGTTCGGCTAGGGAAACCTTTCGCTCGATTGTTTGAAAGTGGTCGAGGAATTTCTTCTAGAGATCCGCCCAGTCGATCACTGAGTTGGGCTTCAGGCGGGAATACCATTGAAAGGCCGTTCCCGTGAGCGAAGTAGCGAAGTAGCAGAGGAGATATGATTCGTCCAACGTTAACTCGCCCATGGCCGTAACATAGTAGGCCAAGTGTTCATGTGGCGACCCCTGCCCGTCGAACTTTTACAGCTTCGGGGGCTTGGCATACTCGAGAGGAAGCTTTTTCAGCTGGTGGTGAAGCGGGTAGGGTACACTGTAGAGGTCTACTGTGGCAACCCCTTCACCATATTGGGCGAGCTTTGTCTCGACAATATGCTCAATCATCTGGCGTTGTGCCAAGAGATTTTCTGGAACTAGCGTATTGGAGGCTCGTGGCTGGGCCTCAACCGGGGGTGTGCCAAACCCAGTCGCGAACGGAGTTCGAGCAATCACTGCTGAGGTCTTGGCTGTATCGCGGGCTGCTGGCGATGCTAGTGCCTCGGCCTGTGGCCTAGCAGGTTGCTAAGGATGAAGGTCTCGTTTCTGGAGGAGCTATTACAGGAGGGCCTTCAGATGCTGGTTCTCTTTCATGAGGGTATCGAGGGTCACTTCTTGAGCCTCGTTCACAGGAGGGTCACGGTCTTCCACTGGGACCTCTTCCGCGTGCTCTGATGCCTGCGGTCCGACAGAAGTGCCGATGTGACCTATTGGGGGAGGCGGCGGAGCTTGATGGCGCGGTCTCCTGAAGTGGGACAGGGGATGATTCAGGTCATCAGACTGGGTGTCAGGTTGGTGTCCGGTGGTGTAGCACGCGAACACTCGAACCGCGTCTTTGATGAATCGGGCCGTCCGCTTCCTGCACGGGTGCCGCTCGGGGCAGACAAGCGCCTCTAGTCTATCAAAGATCGAGGTGCATTGCAGAGGGGGCTTACTCCCAATATCAGTCGGAGGAGATCCCTGGACAGGCTACTGGAGGGCCCGGGAACAGGCTCACCTTTGCCTCCGCTTACTTGTACGGGGGACTTTAGATGACTGGGCATCGTCAGACGATGCTACTGTGAGGCCAGTCGCATCCTGTCCGATGCCGCATCTGAGTGCTCGCAGGGGGTTTCTGATGCGCGCCCTTCGAACGGCTTGCGCTTCTTCTGGGGTGACCCAGATTCTCCTCAGGTCGGATTGTTGGTCTCCCTTGTCTCCGCTTTTCTGACGAGTTACCTTGGGAGCCATGTGTCGGGCTGTGGTGGGTGCGCTCGGGCTGTTGCCGAGGAACCTACTCCTTTGAGCTTCACCCCATCGTCTCGTGTTTGCCGCAAGAGGTCAAAACTATTGGAGGTGGGGATGGTGGTAATGGTCCGTTCCTAGGGTATGATTGGTTCGCCCCGGTCAAGACAGATCCGCAAGTCACCGACAAGAATCGTCCTGTCGAAGTTGGTAGTCGCAGCAGTGAGCCGTCTACCTTTGCAGCCATGGCGATGCTTCTTCTGAGGAGTGGAGGAAGACTCCGCTCCGAGATGGTAGACCAAGAAAACCCAGCCTGGAGCGACCGGCAGCGTGGAGCTGTCAGTCAGAGGTACTGAGACCGTCCCCCGGGGTATGAGACCCACGCCGGGAGTCGATGACTGGGCGACTCGGGTATAAGCCTTTGCCCACTCCGATAGGAGTGTGGCCGATGCTCGAGATGACACTCTTGCACTGGAAAGTGACGATGTCAGAAGTGCTGGGGTGCCGACACCCCTGGGTAGAGGACCCGCAGTAGGTGCCGGCGTAGTCCGAGCTCGGGTCGGGAGGCCCGAGAAGGGTGCTGAGGAACCTTGCCCCCTTGGCAGAAGACCCGTGGGGAGAGCCGGTTCAACTGGAGCTCGGAACTGGAGTCCTGAGTGCAATATCGGAGAGCCGCGAACTCGGGCCTGGGAGCCCATATTGAGAGTCTTCTTTGCTGAGGCTCGGACCTGCGGGCCCGAGGAAGGCGCTGAGGAGCCATGGACCCGGGGCTGGAAGCCCGTGTTAGGTGCTGGCTTTGTTGGAGCTAGGGGTTGGAAGCCCGAGGAAGGTGCTGAGATGCTGTGGACCCGGGGCTGGGAGCCCGTGTTGGGTGCCGACTTTGCTGGGGCTCGGGGTTGGGGACCTGAGGAAGATGCTGAGAAGCCGTGGACCCGGGGCTGGGAGCCCGTGTTGGGTGCCGACTTTGCTGGGGCTCGGGGTTGGAGACCTGAGAAAGATGCTGAGAAGCTATGGACCCGGGGCTGGGAGCCCTTGTTGGGTGTCAGCTTTCCTAGGGCTCGGGGTTGGAGACCCGTGGAAGATGTTGAGGAGCCGTGGACCCGGGGCTGGGAGCCCGTGTTGGGCGCCGGCTTTGCTGGGGCCCGGGGTTGGGAACCCGAGGGAGATGCTGAGGTAGTGACCGAAGTCCAGGGCGCGGGGCCCGTGCCGGAGATCGGACGAGGATAGCCTCGGGAGCTAATGCTTACCATGGCCGGTGACGATCTGGGGGCCCTGTAGGGGCCAGTAGTAGCAGTCCGGTACCTGGTACTCGGTGGGCCACAGGGACTGGAGGTGCGCATGGCGCATGGGCCACGGGAGTCGATAGAGAAACTGGGGTTGGCTGAGCCACAGGGATCACCTAAGAAGTAGGACAATCCGATGATAGGG
This sequence comes from Amorphophallus konjac, assembly GCA_022559845.1. NCBI lineage: Eukaryota > Viridiplantae > Streptophyta > Magnoliopsida > Alismatales > Araceae > Amorphophallus > Amorphophallus konjac. The sequence goes on from CM040120.1 coordinate 405,178,108, forward strand.
GCGAAGCTACCGAAAGCGATCGTCGTCGCCAAGTAGCCCACCCGTGCGTGGGTGGCAATGACATTGGGACCGTAGGTGACGGCCGCCATGGTTGCTGGAGAGCTAAGTGCCGCGGAGGCGACGGTTGCTGACAGTCGCCGAGCGCGGTCCGATGGTCAGAACGTGAACCGGAAACTGCTAGAGAATGCGTGCGCGAGTACCCTCCTTTGCCTCTCCTGCAAGGACAGGGAAAGGGCACCAGGGCTTCAGGGCTGGCACAGACTTTTCTTCAGCAAAAAGAAGGAAGGCGGGAGATGTCCCACCGAGCGTGCCATCCTCTCTATTGCGTGGGTTTTTATGCCGAATGACCAGGGTGAAGGAAGGGATATAGCAGGGAAGGAAGACACGACAGTTTGATATATCTCGAGTATCCTCATTACGGTTGCGTGCCTCTCACCGCGGTATTGGGCACTCTCCTTTTACGGAAAGTCGAAAAGGGTCGAATGGCACGAGAATGTAGGAGTACGGGTTAACCGGACACGGTGCGGGCGTGCCAGTCGATTTCTCGACAATCACCCATGGAACCAAGGGTTGACCGGGGAAGCGTCACCAGGACGCAGCACGTGGGCTCGGGCGATGGGGCGACACGTGGAGAGAAGGGGTTCCACGGGTGCGAGTTCGTAGGCGATTGTTGGAATCATGTACTGGACGTCTTTCCCCACTAGCCGCAAGCAACTGGTGTTTATTTACATCGTATTGAATCCAAACACCTTCGTTCTGAGTTGAAGAAAAGTTTGTATGTGTGCCTAAAGCCGTGGGTAGAGGGTCGAGAGCATTCCGCAGCTGTGGGTGCGCTTTCGACAGAGGGGTGTTTACTGGGGTTAGGATGTTAGGCACGGATGCCGAGTGGTGTAGGTAGAAAGCTGGGGGCCCGAACGTGGATGCGAGAGCATTCGTCCAATTGGCGGTGTGATTTTTGAGATATACATGTCTTTACAGGTAGGCCGTAGTGGCCAGGGTACAACTGGTGCACACCACGGGACAATTTCGATGTGATGTGTTGAGTAGTGGATGGCGGATCTAGAGAGGAGGGGTGAATAGATCTGCCCCTCTTTTCGCAGAACACCCCTCTTTAAAGCTAGATAAAAAGAATTGCAGCGGAATATAACTAGCTTAGCGTAGCACACAACGATTTGCTTAGCAAGATGAATAAGTAATATAGATATTGAACCTAAGCATGCATCTATCACGAAGCAATCGCACAAGCAAACCACAACATAAAAGGATTTTAAGGTGGTTCGGACTGAATCCCCAGTCCTACGTCCACCCCTCACTAACTCCGGTGAGGCTCCACTAGTGCAACACACTGAACAGCAGATCGGAAAAGCCTCCGATTGCCTTCCTACTAACCACCGGTAGGGACGTCAACACCGCAGATCGGACAACTTCCGATTGCCTTCCTACTAACCACCGGTAGGGACGTCAACACCACAGATCGGACATCTTCCGATTGCCTTCCTACTAACCACTGGTAGGTATAATCTTCAGTTTCAATGGTTTGAACAAAATGAAAAGAGAACAAATTGAAAACACTCAAACAAGATATGGAATATGCTCAAAGAGAAAAGATCTTGTCTGAGATTGTTGGAGCTTGAATCTGATGCTTCAGTGGTATCTTCTTCCTTGTGAAAGGATCTTGCTTGGATCACCTTAAGTTGATGAAGAAGATAAGGTTGCAGATTTCATCTCCCTTGAGAAATGAGCTTCAATGGTTCTCCTTGATAGCCTTGCTTGCTTCTACTCTTCCTTGGAGGTTCGTGGATTGAGATATGAGCTTGAATCACCTTGAGTTGATGGAGAGAGTGTTGGATGTAGCTTTGATCTTTCTTTTGATCCTCTTGAGTTGATGAAGAGGTTTAAGGATGCAGCTTTGATCACCTTTGAGAATCTTGATTGCTTCTAGCTTCCTTGGAGGTTGCTTGCTTCAGATCTATGCTTGAATCACCTTGTGTTGGGTTCTGTGCGCCCCCTCGTTGTCTTTGACAATGGTTTTGATGATTCTAATATATTGTGTGTTTTATGCTTAATGGCATCTTCGTGATAAACAAGCTAATATGATAATATCTTATTTTACAGGTAGAATTTCAATGGTCCTTCATGGATACATTTCTGATGTTGAATCATGCGTGCTGTGCATGAGACTGTTGGGTATTGGTTTGATAGTCTGTTGGTAAGATCATTTGATTACATTGGACTGCTAAGGCAGCTTTCAATTCTCCTTTGGATGGGTCGACCCCATGGGTCGACCCCTGGCTATTTGAGCCTTATGTATATATTCTTGATGTTAACTCTTGCATTGGTCTGTAAGAGTTCAGTTCTTCTTGGACTGCTTTTGTAGGTCATGATTGTCTAGATCATGTGGCCTTTGTGGATTGCATGGTTGTCTTTGATAACTGAATCTAACTTTATGGATTAAGCCTTGATTAAATTGTGTGAGCTGATGTGAGACCAATCATGTGAGAATTGTTTGAACATCTTCTTCTATAGATGCTTTTCTATAGGCTTGAGGTGAAATTTTGGTTAAAGTCGTTTTCGGAACTGATTGTGTTATATGGTGATACAATGCTCAGACCTTGTTGATTGGATTGAGTGTTTAATATGTAATGACGTGATATAGTGGTTCACTCATATGTTGCTTTGCATTTTAATATGCGAACATGCAGGTTGAACACATGTCAATTACATATTTGATTTCAATGTGCATGTGGACAGTTTTTGATTGAAACTAAAATTTAGACTGAACATTGGATCCATGAGAGGAATGCATTTCACTTTACTCAAATGCATGCTTTTCAGTTGGCTAAGTCAAGTTTTCATAAATGGGTAGAAAATGGCTTCTTCAAGTGCTTTGACTCATAACTCTCATGACTTGAATTTCTTGAAAGTGCAGGTTTCAAGATACCCACAAACCTTTGTAAACATGGTAAGAATTCATTTTAGTATATATTTCCAAGTGGGTAAGTTGGGTTCAATTTATTTGGCTACTTAATTGTGTTTTGACTAAGTGAGCTTCATGATGCATCATGCTCAATTCGATTCTCATTCCTTCTTGCAAGATCTGGTTTGATTTGTGTTTTTAAGACCCCTCATGCATGTCATTCTATTGTTTATGAATGGGGTTTAATAGTGTTTTATTGGTCTTTAATGTGATTGGGGTTTCATTTGAGTTTTATTGAGTTTTCACTTATTTCAGTAAAAGTGTCGACCCATGGAGTCGACACTTATTTCACGGTATGCTGTTTGCATTGATTTCTGATATGCTGACAAAAAGTGTCGACTCTATGGGTCGACACTTTTGTCCTGGTTTGCTTTGTTTTGTTGAAAATAGAACACATTGGAAAAAGTGTCGACCCAGTGAGTCGACACTTTTGCATCGTGTCCTAATTTCTTCATCGGGACAGAATCTGCTGAGAAAAGTGTCGACACTTTCTCTGCTGCGTCCGGAACGGGTTTTCTGGATTGGATTCGAATTGCCCATTTCTAGATCCGATGACCATGGCTTTTTACCCTATTGGACTTAGGGCTTCACCACATGTTTTAGCTGTGGTTTAGAAGGATTTTATGGAGGCTATTGTTGTCTTTTTGTTGCTCATTCTGTTGGGTATTTGTAGCCGCATCTTGCATTCAACGGAGGGCATCCCCTTGCGCTAATAGCTTCCTATCTGCTGCAGGTGAAGGAGAACGACGAGGAGAAGGTGCTTGTTCTACAGGAGAAGGTGATCCACGCCGCCAAGGAACGCGTCTCAGGACTCCAAGCTCGATGCTGGAAGGGAGCCACCGCTTTTCTCTCCATCGTTGCTTGGTTGGGCGCATCTCTACAAGGGGGCTGATTTCTTCTCTTATGATCTTATCGCTCTAAAGCATTTTTCTACTCCATCTCTGGGTTGTGTAACGATTTAGGGGATATCTAAATCATTCATCTCTATACTCTTGTTTAAAGATCAGTTTAACGTTTGGGCTTATTGTTCTATCTGTTCTTGTATTGAAGAAGAAGAACGAAAAGGAGTTGTGGGACATTAAAGGGGGATACATATATATATATATATATATGATTTTGTTTTCAGTTGTTGTCATGTCCCTTTTAATCAAGATATACTCTCGGAGCATAATGACTCATCTTTTCTTGATGTGTGTAGGCTCGATTGGAGCTGGAACTTGAACGAACAAACTTGGATCTTCAAGGAGGTCGAGAGATTGCTCCAACCAGCTGCGGATAAAAACTTTCTCCAACCTAGGCTTCAAGAAAGATCTTCTTACAACTATTGGAGAATCAAGGAGATATTTCTACATCCATCCATGTTTAACTCTATGAGTGCTTCATAGTTTAATATTCATCTACATACTGTTGTGCATGTTTATTGTATATCTTTCCTTCTAATCAAACCTGATATACTATTGTGTGTGGGCGGAGCTGTGCCTCCGAGTGTGTGGTTCTAGATCAGGGTAAGTTTCCCCGAGTTTGTGTGTGTGAAGACGGAGCTGCGACTCCGTGGGGTTTAGAGTCCGGGGCATGTTCCCCGACATTGTGTGTGTGTGTGCTGCAGTGGCAGCGTGTTGAGGCAAGGCCTCGTGTGTGTATTGCTGCGGAAGCAGTGTGTGTGGTTGGGGTTCGTGCCCGTGTTGCTATAAAAGTAGCGTGTAGTGAAGCCTCACCCGGTTGGGTGAGGGGTGGACGTAGGGAGCCCGTCGTGGTCCCGAACCACCTTAAAATCCCTGTCTATTGTGTGATTGCCTCTGTGATTGTCATTTCTTCTATCTCCCTTCGCAGGTACATTATATAGGTTTTTAACTCACTACACTGTCACACACTGCTACCTCCGTTATCCGTGTTGAGTGTAATCTCCATTATTAGTTGCATTAACTATCCGTGTGAGATCGGGAAGTTTGAGAGAACCTCTTAATCTCACTTGTAGTTTTTGTTAATCAACGTTGTTAATTCTACATCTATTAAGTTAGTTTTTGAATTCCGCCATCTCGGCAAGGGGACAATTCAACCCCCCTTCTTGTCCGCCATCTCTCTGGGCTAACAATTGGTATCAGAGCCTCGTCTCTTATTTTTTAGTCAACCTTGCGGTCGTAGAGTAAAGATCATTTTCATGATGACTAGTGTGAATTCTATTCCTGTCTTTAATGGTTTTGATTATTCCTTATGGCTAGGAACATTTTGTGTTTGGATTACTAGCATTAATCCAAAGCTTATGAGCTTAATGACTCATGGTCCTCATGTGTTACCCAAAAATGAGTTGAGATGGACCGATGAGGATAAGAGAAAGAATTCTGATAATTTGTTTACTTTGAATGCTCTTAAGACAGCTGTAACTATTAACAAATTTTCATTTGTTTCCAACTGCAGGTCTGCCAAAAGGATTTGAGATGGGCTAAGTGAAGCCCAAGAAGAAAGCTGGAAGAGTGATTGCCTCGTGGCAAACAAAGAAAATGAGTGCCAAAGCGAGGAAAACTCTAAGGTAAACTCTGATTCCGATGATGATGATGAATTGAGCTATGATGAATTGTTAAATACTTATGATGAACTGTTTGATAGATATAAGGCATTAAAATCTGAAAACAAAAGGTTGAAAAAGAAACATGACAACTCTTCATGTGGGAAATGTATTGAGCTTGAAAAACTAGTTGAATCTCACATGCCTGTTGAAGAACTCAAAGAAATGATTGAAAATCTGAAATCTGAAAACAAATCTTTAAAGGATGAAATTTTGGAACTTCAACAAATAAAAGAAGACAATGAAAAGTTGAAAATGTTGAATTCCATCATATCTGAAAAACTGCTTCTTCTGGAAAAAGGAAAAGCTACTTTGAATGCTGACAAATCTGAAAAGTTGAAAGAACTGAGAAAAGAAATAGAAAACTTCAGAAATTTGAATGATAAATTTAAAAACAATGAAACAATGGGTAGAATGGTTGGTGAAAATGTGAGTTTTCAAATGAAAGAACTTGAACACACTTCTATGAACAAAAATTCATTTGAAAAACTCCAAAATGAAAATAGTGCATTGTTGACTCAAATTTCATTGCTTGAAAGCAAATTGAAAAGTCTTGAAAAATTTGAGAAAGGAAAATGTGTAATCACTAGTGATTGTGACAACTTGATAACCCTTGAACAAGAAATTAAAAGTCACAAAACTATTAATTTCCTGTTAAATGAGCAAATTGCTTCATGTGAACAAGAGGTTGCTAACGCGCACTTGCAAATTTTGAATCTACAAAATGAAATCGAGAATTTAAATGAATCTTCGCATTCGTGTGATAAACTAATTGAAAAGAAAAAAAGATGTTGTTGAATGCTCTTGTGTGCGTGAAAAAATTTCATATGTTGAATATGATCATGCAACAAATAAAAGAAAAAATGTTTCATGCTATTACTGTGGTAAATTCGATCATGACATGTATGACTGCTTTTTGGAAGAATTTGATGACAATGAAGCATTAAAGTTACAAATGAAAATTACTGATGAGTCTAAAAATCTTGAAAAGACCATGAAGAAAAACTTCAATATTCATTGTTACTATTATGGTTTGCATGGCCACGTTATAGAAAATTACTTTACAAATAAAAATGATGATGCTTGGTCTATCAAGAAAAACCTTTCATGTCATTACTGTAGTGGCTTTGGACATAAGATGAACAATCGTTCTTTAATGAAAAATGATGAAAAGTTGTCCATGAGAAGAAAATCCTCTCACTATTTTTATTGTGGCCTGAATGGACATTCAATGGATGATTGTACCATGATGAGGGCCGATGATGAATGGTATGATCGGAAAAATGAAAAGAAAACTTTTGTTCATGCTAAAACTAACCCCTCGGGACCCAAGATGGCTTGGGTACCCAAATCTCCAAAATGAGAAATCTATTTTGTAGGGGTGCCTTTAAGAGGAAGAATTTGTTGATAAATAACGATCCTTCAAGGTAAGAGAAATGATGAGCTCTTCTGGTAATGAATTTGGTATATTGGTTTGTGAATTATACAACTCAGGTAAGAATTTGAATTTTGAGAAAAATATTGTGCTTCAAATTACAAATCCACTATCATGATTGACTATTCATGCTTGTTAGCTTACACACTTGTAAATATAGTCAAATCTGAGTTTCATCTGAAATTTACATTACCCTCTGCTGACTTTAGTAGTTATAACGAAAAATGGTTTGGTTTTGAGAACTCACTGTGCTTAGGTTTACTTTGAAAATTCTGAAAAGGTAAATTTTGAGTTTGGAGAAAAATTTTGCAACTAAACAGTTGCATTTCTACTTCATTGATTTTGGCAACTTCTGAAATGTTGAGATTCTGTGAGTTCCATGGTTAGATGACTTGAACACTTTTCTCTACACTTCGTGTGAATAATTTCTGGTTTTTAACTGCTTTACATTGCACATATACAATTTTTCATACACACATTCTCTTTCGCTTCGCAAATAAAAATTTGATCTTGAATGCTTTACACTGTGCATAAAGTCTTTCATACTTTTGATCACTTTTTGCAATAACAACTCACTTGTGCATACACAATTCACATACTCAGTTACATGCTTACATTTACATATCAATGCATACTTCTGTGCTTGAATGTCATGATTATTCGGTATATAAAATGGTGTTAGTGGAAGGTTGGATTATGTTCAGTCGGAAGCTTTCACTACTCGTGAGGTGGTCTTCGGACCTACGTTCTCCGCAAAGTACCGATAATCAACTTGCTTGAAAATTTCAGTTCAATGCTTGTTTGAATGTATATAATATACAATCACTTTTTGACTCCTTCTATGACTCATCCATTGCTAAATGAAATTACATTGATTTAGACATGTTTGCTACATGGCATATATTAAGGGGGAGATTTTTTATAACCGTGCATACATTTAGGGGAGATATTACTGTGATAAGGCTAATTCATCTTTTACATTCAATATAACCACCCACACAATATGCACCTTTTTGAGATAATGATTCAATCTAATAAGGATTACTATTTTCTACTCTACACTTTAAAGAGCTATTGATTCTCTACATAGAAATCATATGTCTCGTGAGAAAAAAGCTGTTTACCCCTTCAAAGAGTTGTATAAGTGGAAGTGGATCCGAGTAGCCGGGAATCTCCCCTGAAATAAAGGAGGAAACTCACGTCGAAAGGAGAAACTAATCCATATGAAAATAAGTGTGATTTGCCACCGAGTAGCCGGGAAGTGCCCCTGAGACAAAGGGTACAACTCGCGTCGAAAAGTGTCTCATCCACATCATAAAAAGTGACGAAACTGAGTAACCGAGAATTGCCCCTGAAACAAAGGGCATGACTCGCGTCAAAAGGTTAGTCACACCATTTTTAGTAATAAAAAATTGAGGTCATACGTAGCTACCAATATTCGAGCATTGTGCATGAAAGTGTATGGATGAGAAGTTCTTTTTAGTTTTCTTTAGAAAATCTGATTTTCCATATTGATTTGAACTTCATTGCTCAATCTTCACATACACACCTTGGGTTTGATTGTTTGAATGTCCTTTATGAATCAGTCGTCTTTCATGGTTAATGTAGTACTTTATTTATGTAAGCACGACCTTCTTAGTATTGTACATGCACATCATGTTCTACAATCGATTGCATTATCCTTACACCCGTCCCGAAGGGACTTGCATGAGTCTATATTTATTTATGCATGCTTGAGTGCCTGACTACTCAATCCGTTTGATCATATCATACTTAAGTCAATAATCTGCATCTATAGGCTATACTTGTATATAACATGTTAAATAACCCATTGTCAGTTGGTTTTTGTTCTTGACAATTGGGGAGAATAACGTGCTCTTGAGCACTATGCACTTTGTGCATACTTAGTTTTCAGATTTTGCATATAGTTTCCTTATACTACTTGTGCATATTTAGTTATACATATACCAAAAATTACAAAAATTGAGCATTTGCACTTATCTCACACATCTGCTGATTGTACATCAAATTCCAAACTGTTGCTTGCTTCTTAGTTTATACACCTTCCCTTCATGGGAGGTTAATTGCTGGGTTCGTGTGCGCATGTCTCATTCATGTTTGGAATCTTCACTGTTGCCTCTTGACCCCCATTTTTTTGATAATGCCAAAGGGGGAGAGATATTTGAATTTGAATAGTCACAGTATATTATCATCATCAAAAAGGGGGAGATTGTTGGGTTCTGTGCGCCCCCTCGTTGTCTTTGATAATGGTTTTGATGATTCTAATATATTGTGTGTTTTATGCTTAATGGCATCTTCGTGATAAACAAGCTAATATGATAATATCTTATTTTATAGGTAGAATTTTAATGGTCCTTCATGGATACATTTCTGATGTTGAATCATGCGTGCTGTGCATGAGACTGTTGGGTATTGGTTTGATAGTCTGTTGGTAAGATCATTTGATTACATTGGACTGCTAAGGCAGCTTTCAGTTCTCCTTTGGATGGGTCGACCCCATGGGTCGACCCCTGGCTATTTGAGCCTTATGTATATATTCTTGATGTTGACTCTTGCATTGGTCTGTAAGAGTTTAGTTCTTCATGGACTGCTTTTGTAGGTCATGATTGTCTAGATCATGTGGCCTTTGTGGATTGCATGGTTGTCTTTGATAACTGAATCTAACTTTATGGATTAAGCCTTGATTAAATTGTGTGAGCTGATGTGAGACCAATCATGTGAGAATTGTTTGAACACTTACTTCTATAGATGCTCTGCTGGTCGTATAGATGCTTTTCTATAGGCTTGAGGTGGAATTTTGGTTAAAGTCATTTTTGGAACTCATTGTGTTATATGGTGATACAATGCTCAGACCTTGTTGATTGCATTGAGTGTTTAATATGTAACGACGTGATATAGTGGTTCACTCATATGTTGCTTTGCATTTTAATATGCGAACATGCAGGTTGAACACATGTCAATTACATATTTGATTTCAATGTGCATGTGGACAGTTTTTGATTGAAACTGAAATTTAGATTGAACATTGGATCCATGAGAGGAATGCATTTCACTTTACTCAAATGCATGCTTTTCACTTGTCTAAGTCAAGTTTTCATAAATGGGTTGAAAATGGCTTCTTCAAGTGCTTTGACTCATAACTCTCATGACTTGAATTTCTTGAAAGTGCAGGTTTCAAGATACCCACAAACCTTTGTAAACGTGGTAAGAATTCATTTTAGTATATGTTTCCAAGTGGGTAAGTTGGTTTCAATTTATTTGGCTACTTAATTATCTTTTGACTAAGTGAGCTTCATGATGTATCATGCTCAATTCGATTCCCATTCCTTCTTGCAAGATCTAGTTTGATTTGTGTTTTTAAGACCCCTCATGCATGTCATTCTATTGTTTATGAATGGGGTTTAATAGTGTTTTTTTGGTCTTTAATGTGATTGGGGTTTCATTTGAGTTTTATTGAGTTTTCACTTATTTTAGTAAAAGTGTCGACTCATGGAGTCGACACTTATTTCACGGTATGCTGTTTGCATTGATATATGATATGCTGACAAAAAGTGTCGACTCTGTGGGTCGACACTTTTGTCCTGGTTTGCTTTGTTTTGTTGAAAATAGAACACGTTGGAAAAAGTGTCGACCCAGTGAGTCGACACTTTTGCCTCGTGTCCTGATTTCTTCATCGGGACAGAATCTGCTGAGAAAAGTGTCGACCCCAAGGGTCGACACTTTCTCTGTTGCGTCCGAAACGGGTTTTTCGGATTGGATTCGAATTGCCCATTTCTAGATCCGATGACCATGGCTTTTTACCCTATTGGGCTTAGGGCTTCACCACATGTTTTAGCTATGGTTTAGAAGGATTTTATGGAGGCTATTGTGGTCTTTTTGTTGCTCATTCTGTTGGGTATTTGTAGCCGCATCTTGCATTCGACGGAGGGCATCCCCTTGCGCTAATAGCTTCCTATCTGCTGTAGGTGAAGGAGAACGACGAGGAGAAGGTGCTTGTTCTGCCGGAGAAGGTGATCCACGCCGCCAAGGAACGCATCTCAGGACGCCAAGCTCGATGCTTTAAGGGAGCCACCTCTTTTCTCTCCATCGTTGCTTGGTTGGGCGCATCTCTACAAGGGGGCTGATTTCTTCTCTTATGATCTTATCGCTCTAAAGCATTTTTCTACTCCATCTCTGGGTTGTGTAACGATTTAGGGGATATCTAAATCATTCATCTCCATACTCTTGTTTAAAGATCAGTTTAACGTTTGGGCTTATTGTTATATCTGTTCTTGTATTGAAGAAGAAGAACGAAAAGGAGTTGTGGGACATTAAAGGGGGATACGTATATATATATATATATGATTTTATTTTCAGTTGTTGTCATGTCTCTTTTAATCAAGATATACTCTCGGGGCATAATGACTCATCTTTTCTTGATGTGTGCAGGCTCGATTGGAGCTGGAACTTGAACGAACAAACTTGGATCTTCAAGGAGGTCGAGAGATTGCTCCAACCAGCTGCGGATAAAAACTTTCTCCAACCTAGGCTTCAAGAAAGATCTTCTTACAACTATTGGAGAATAAATGAGATATTTCTACATCCTTCCATGTTTAACTCTATGAGTGCTTCATAGTTTAATATTCATCTACATACTGTTGTGCGTGTTTATTGTATATATTTCCTTCTAATCAAACTTGATATACTATTGTGTGTGGGTGAAGCTATGCCTCCGAGTGTGTGGTTCTAGATCGGGGTAAGTTTCCCCGAGTCTGTGTGTGTGAAGACGGAGCTGCGACTCCGTGGGGTTTAGTGTCCGGGGCATGTTCCCCGACGTTGTGTGTGTGTGTGCTGCAGTGGCAGCGTGTTGAGACAAGGCCTCGTGTGTGTATTGCTGCGGAAGCAGTGTGTGGTTGGGGTTCGTCCCCGTGTTGCTACGAAAGTAGCGTGTAGTGAAGCCTCACCCGGTTGGGTGAGGGGTGGACGTAGGGAGCCCATCGTGGTCCCGAACCACCTTAAAATCCCTGTGTATTGTGTGATTGCCTGTGTGATTATCATTTCTTCTATCTCCCTTCGCAGGTACATTATATAGGTTTTTAACTCACTACATTGTCACACACTGCTACCTCCGTTATCCATGTTGAGCTTAATCTCCATTATTAGTTGCATTAACTATCCGTGTGAGATCGGGAAGTTTGAGAGAACCTCTTAATCTCACTTGTAGTTTTTGTTAATCAATGTTGTTAATTCTACATCTGTTAAGTTAGTTTTTGAATTCCACCATCTCGACAAGGGGACAATTCAACCCCCCTTCTTGTCCGCCATCTCTCTAGGCCAACACCTTGGAATGGATGAAGAACTTCTGCACGAAGTACTGTTCACGGCTACAGTACCCCTTCTTCCAAGCACCTCCTCTAGCCTCTCTTGATCTATCTTTGATTCACTTGATCAACTAGGGTTTTCTAACACTCTTGCATTGGTTTTATAGACTTTGAATGGTCTATAGACATCCCCTAGACCAGATCCACAAATCATGGGAGATTAGGTGACTTTTGATTATAAAAATCCATGGAAAGGGGCTGGCCTCGAGGTGGAAAATGAAGTCAACAATTGTTGGCTCGGGGCTGACGGTCGACCTGTGGAAGCTGGCGGTCGACCGCTACTGAGAAAACCTGTAGCAATTTTGGTTATGGAATTTCTGGTCAATCGCTACTGAGCTGGCGGTCGACCGCCACTGAGAGAGCTGCAGGCTGTGAGCTGCTGGCAGGGGCGATCGATCGCCCCTGGACTGGCAGTCGACCGCCAGCTGGGCAGACCCCCGGGTTTTCCCGGTTCAGTCAGGTAACCCTTTAGCTCAGTCGCTTAACTCCTTTAGCATCCCGTTCTCATCTGTGGCATCAACCTTGATAGTCTTGAAGGTGTCAACTTAGTCTTTTACCTTGGGTTCTCTTGGTGATGCTTCTTTGTGCATCGACCGTGGCTATGTGAAGTGTCGACTGGAATGACCTAGTCCTACAAAGTTGAAGTGTTAGCCCAATGAAATACATCCAAATAACAATGACTTTAAGTAGATATTTATTTCATACATTTAGGGGTTGGGTTTCACTTGGTTTATGCATTAGAAACATCAAGATCATTTGAGCATATTACCATGATTGGAATGAGAAACTAATGCATTTGAATAGTGAACTTGATAGTTATCAATCCAAGTTATCATTGTGAAGCTTAGAAATGAGAGGTAAATGGAATACCCATGGTGAGATTGATGGCTATGACAAGGTAAGAATATTATCAATGGTGCTTGACAGTAAATGACATATACAACCTATATTTAATGGTAGAGAGGCAAGATACTTATCCACACGTTTGGTTTGCCAGGCGACTGCCATGAGTTTGATCGTTTGATTGATCACGATTTGAAAGGATTTCCGTCCTTGCTTAGGCGCGATCATTAGGCTTTCACATTTGCCATCTCCACTCCGTTCCTTGTCCATTTATTGGCATATCTGTCATGAATAAAACATCACGTATGTCAGTCATATGAGAGTGGAAAACAATAATGACTTATAGTGTTTAGCCATTATCAAAACTAAGAATATCAAATAGCTCAAATGATCACAGGATGAAGTCGAATGACTCAAATGACCACAGGGGCACAACATTCTCCCCCTTTTTGATGATGGCAACACTGTGAGTCATTATGTGGCAGTAATATCTAAGATGGCAAAGTTTATGACATATGCGACATGTGCAGCTCAAGATCCATGATAGTGAAAGTATGTGAATGCGGATATGTATGCATGGATGATCAAAGCATGTGAATGCTATGCACAATCCCCCATCACATATGAAGACTCAAAGCTCACAAGGTTCTCTCCTCCGTGGACTCTCTCCTATCTACAATTCACTCTCCCCCTTTAACAACTCACAAAGGTCGCACAAAGGACGGACAAAGGTATTAGCTCATAAAGGACTCACAACAAGACATTTTCTCCCCCTTTGACAGTAGCAAAAAGGAGGGATAAGGTAGAGAAGGTGGAAAATGTCCGAGAGACCAGAGCTGAATAGGAGTTGAGAGCAAACCATTATATGCAGACCAGAAATATGCCGTGAGCAATATATATGGTTCAAAGCTAATGAAATCCGAGATCATCAACAGAGTTCAAAAAGTAGCTACATCCATGTTTTAATAGAAATGAACCAGAAGTGCATATCATGGCAATGGTGAACCTCCCTTGTCTTATACATTCATATTCAAAAACTTCATCGGGAATAGCACAAACTAGTATTGAGGTTAAACAAGCATGAGTAAAGCATGGAATTTTATGAGTGCAGCAAATTTGATTTTCAATATCTTATGAATTTGAAGGCACATGACTCATATTTTACGAGCAATCGAGTCTAGTACATGCCTCCTAGCCGTAAGAATACACGTTGTTTAGACGCCAGTATCCCTAGGTATTTGGTAAGACTGACGGTTATGCTTCAGAATGAACAAAGATAGCAAAGTCACGTCATGACATATCCAATCTCATTTCTTTGATGAGAAGATATATTTCTCAGCAATTATGCCAGTGCTCTGCCTAGAGTCTAAAAATAATTAAGACAGAGATAACGGGGGCACATCATGACATATCATTTGTCACTTGATTTGATGACATGACATGTTTCTCCGTGCAATAATATCATTGCTCTGTCAAATTATTTTTCAAGAATTCCAGCTCATCAAGATGTTTAAGAACAATACTAAGCCTGAGTGTATCACCAAGATGGTCATGAATTTTGAATTTTCCGATTTCGGGAGAGTCATTCAATGCACAACATGTAATCTCTAGTTAAGATCTATTAAAACCATAGAATATAGATGATTTCAGAATAAATATTTTAGAACTTCAAGAAAATCATTAAATATGAACCATTTTCATTGGATGGACAATCATCAGGGCATATAATAGAAAGCTCTTACGCCGTAGTTCTGTCGGTCTCATGATGTCATTTACAAACTGGAAGCCAGTGAAGTTCAGATTGTAAGAGATTAAGAAAAGTAACAAGACTCTCCCTAAGGATATACAATGGATGCACTCAAGGAGTTATGTTTACAAGTGAAAAGACAATTGTCAAGGAGAGGTTGACTAGAACCATGCACGGGTTGACCTGATCGAACATGAAGTTGGCAGAAATGAAATGCATGACCCAACACATGGTTGTACACTTATTCATGGCAACAGAATGAAGATGAAACATATGCATGAATGCTTCAAAAAGATAACTCCCCCTTACTATATAGCCTATACGCGACAGTGGCACATGGTACTTGGCAGAGGTAAAACCTCACGCATATTGAGTGCTTCTAGACATGCATAACTTACCTTTCCATACATCAACATTTAATATACCATGGCCATGCAAGAATGGTGCTACACCACATGCAATGCATCGTGAACATGAATTCAACTTTATTATGCATCGTGACTACATGCAATGCTACATCAGATGTAAAATGATATATTTACATATGAATAATGCATGGATGCCAAATTTCAAGACACACAACTAAGCTGAAGAGGATCATCATTTCAATTTTTAGTGGCCTGAGGTCTGCAAAGACAAGCTCCCTTCTGAGTGTAGTAGACCTATCATTACACAAGGGCCTGGTGAAGATATCAGCAATTTGATTTAGAGTATCAACAAAATGTAACTCAAAGTTTTTCTTAACGACCTCATCTCTAATGAAGTGATGCCTAATCTCAATATGCTTGGTGCTACTCTAAGACTAGCTTGAAATCTAGCACAGAGGCAAACACTAAACTGGATATCTGGTCGGGATGCAGTCAAATAAAGCAAGGAGCCGATCATACCTCTATAGATTTTTGCATCCACTAATTTACCATTTTCATCCAAATTCAGTGATGATATAGTGCTCGTAGGAGTTGTAATTATTTTACTGCTTGTCATGTCGAATCTTTTCAGCAGCTTCTTGATGTATTTGGCTTGACATATGAAGTACCCATCTTCTCCTTGGTTGACTTGCAAATCGAGAAAAAATTGGAGTTCTACCATTAGGCTCATCTCGAATTTCCTAGTCATGAGGTTAGCAAATTCCTCACACATTTCAGATTTAGTAGAACCAAACAGAATATCATCAACATAAATTTGAAAAATCAAGATGTTCTTACCTTGCTTCTTGGTGAAAAGTGTTTGATCTACCTTACCTCGTGTGTACCCTTTCTCAATGAGGAACAAGCTTAGTCTCTCATACCAAGCTCTTGATTCTTGCTTCAAGCCATAAAGTGCCATGTCTAGCTTGTATACAAAAGTTGCATGGTTAGAGTTCTCAAAGCCAAGGGGCTACTCCACACAGACTTCTTCCTTGATCAAACCATTCAAGAAAATAGTTTTTTTTACATCCATTTGATACAACTTTATTCTAAGGGAGCATGCAGCTTGGTTTTAGATGTTGACTCCTACTGAAAGCATGCATGGGTTGGCAATGAACTATGCAACCTAAGACTTATGTGAATGCACAATGCAATGAAGATGCTGCATGATGATTGCACATTTTTTTTTTGTGTTTTCCTAAACATGATTTGCATTAGAGTATATGAGATCACAAGATGATGCAAACACAAATCATTCACAATTGATTTTGAACTGAATGCAACATGATGATGTCAATTGTTAGACTCCCCCTTTGAACAATGCTAACATGAATAACGAGTTGAAAATGTAGCCATGATATGCATCATCAAAACCAAAATCCAAGAATTTTATGTGGCTGATATCAGGTACCAAACAACTCATCATCACATCAACTTCATCAGCATAACAAGTTTCTCATGAATTAAACATCTGAAATAATTGATCTCTGGTACACGGCGGAGGTTTTGATCTTAGATCCTTCTCACGCATAGTAAGAGTTCTGGGCAAGCATGACTTGCCTTTCAACTCTAGACCATTTGAAATACCAGAGGTCAAGCAGGGTGTGAGCAATTAATCTAGCTCATGTGTTCATCTTCACACCATGGGAGATAAATCATCATTCAAACAAGCAATTCAGTTTGCAGAATTTTATTGAACAAAATGGGTAAACTTATGATGCACTATCTACATGTCAAGACTAAACATGCAAAATGACAAAAAAAAATTATTTACATACATGTGCCTTGAGCTTTTATTTACCTGACCATTCATTTCTCAGCTCCAAGGCATCCTGCACCCAAAATTCTCATTTGGAATTTTTAGGTACCCAAGTTTGCTTGGGTCCTTGTGGGTTAGCAACATGTTTAGCATCTTGGCTCATCTTTTTCAGGGCAATCACATCATCCTCCCTCATTGTGTGGCAATCATATATCTCATGCCCATTTTTCCCACAATAGAAACAATGCACAAAAGATTAATTATTCTTTTTATGTTCATGTGTGTGTGCATGTGGACTATGCTTTTGTGGGTGAGCGTGATTTTTACCTTTCATGGTATGAGGGTGGTGTCTTTCTTTCAGATGCCAGCATTCCTGGTCAGTGTGACCAGTTTTACCACAATGAAGGCAGCAAAGAGAAGCATTTCTTTTGAAGGTCATGGAGAGTGTCGACCTGTCTGGATGGGAATGTCGACACTTCTGATTCTCCATGTGATTCTGTGCAGAGTTCTGCTGAGCATGCCCTCTGCCAGTGTTGACCTGTTTCTTTCCTTGCCCTTTCACTTGCTGTCCTACTCTAAGCTCATCATTTCTCATGATGAAACAATCATGCACAGTGTGACCATGTCTATCATAATAATAACAATGGACATTCATTTTGTGGAAAGCATGGTATTTAGCATTGGACATGTTGTGGTTCATGTTTGGATGAGCATGCTGAATTTTACTTTTCTTTCGAGCAGTATGCCATTTTTGGTGACCACAGGATGTGGTAGCTTCTGATGATCCAGACTCTTGGTCTTGGGCAAACATTGATAGGAAGTCATTCAAACCTTGCATTTCATTTTCAAGCTAGGAAATATGCTGTTTAGATTCAGCATGATCATCTTTGCATGCTGCCCATTGCTCATTGAGCATGACATTTACCGCTTTAAGATTTTTATTTTCTTGTTCTAAAGCATGCAATGTTTCAGAGCAATCATTAATGACAGTTTTGCCTTTTCCAAAAGCAACTAGTTTTTCATTGACTTCTTCTTCATCTTGTTCAAGTTCAATTTTATTTTTCAACAATTCTCTATTCTCTTCTTTCAAAGAATCAATTAGATTTTGTTGCCATTCAAGATCATCATGGAGACCCATATTTATCTTTTTCAAGAATGAGCATTCTTTGCATGCAAAATTAGCAGAGCATGAAACTTCAGTTTCTTTTAGGACCTTTTCACTTTGAGTTTCAGAATTTTTACTTTCTTCAATCAACCTCTCATAATGAATTAGCCCATCGGCCATAGTTTGATCATTAGAGATTGACTTATGTTGGTTTTGAAGTTTTATTACAATTTCTTCCAACCTAGTGATTTCATCATGAAGATTTTTATTTTCATCCCTTAGACATGCAATGCTTTATTTATGCGTATCTAGATCAAAAGAAAGAGTGTCGTTAAGCTCTTTAAAAACAGAACAGTTTTTATAAAAAGAGCGTTCATTTTGGTTACTTTTCTTGAGATCCTCTTTCAAATTTTTGTTTTCTGATTTTACCTTTTTGTATTGAGTAATCAACTCATCATAGGCTTCCATAAGCTCTTCAAAAGTGAATTCCTCAGAGTCAGAGTTTACCAGTGATGAGGATGTATTGCTGGACTGTTATGCACGGTCGGCCATGAAGCATTCTTGTTCTTGTTCCTCCCCTTCATTGATTTTCACCAACCTGTCCAGTACTTGCTTGGCTGTGCTGTAGGAGGACACAAGATGAGTTAGTCTGAGATCAACTACAGCTGTAATTAAGTTACATGCAGCAATATTATCATTGTGTTTAGTCTCATGTTCGGCTGACCAATCAATTGAATTTGATGGCAGCTCATGAGGACCATCATATATAAGAGTCCACAATTGTGGATCTATGGAGCTAACATAGATGAACATTCTCCCTACCCATGTAGAAAAATCTGAACCATCATAAATGGGCGGAGAAACTATCGAAGCATGTGTAGCATATGAAGCCATCTAAATAAAATACATCGAGATCTTTCCCTATAGATCGTAGGATCTGGGAATGGCAGAGCCTTGCTCTGATACCACTTATTGAGTAGTGGATGGCGGATCTAGAGGGGAGGGGTGAATAGATCTGCTCCTCTTTTCGTAGAACACCCCTCTTTAAAGCTAGATAAAAAGAATTACAGTGGAATATAACTAGCTTAGCGTAGCACACAACGATTTTCTTAGCAAGATGAATAAGGAATATAGATATTGAACCTAAGCATGCATCTATCATGAAGCAATCACACAAGCAAATCACAACATAAAGGATTTTAAGGTGGTTCAGACTGAATCCCCAGTCCTACATCCACCCCTCACCAAATCGGTGAGGCTCCACTAGTGCAATGCACTGAACCGTAGATCGGAAAAGCCTCCGATTACCTTCCTACTAACCACCGGTAGGGACGTCAACACCGCAGATCGGACAACTTCCGATTGCTTTCCTACTAACCACTGATAGGGATGATCTTCAGTTTCAATGGTTTGAACAAAATGAAAAGAGAACAAATTGAAAACACTCGAACAAGATATGGAATATGCTAAAAAGAAAAGATCTTGTCTGAGATTGCTGGAGCTTGAATCTGATGCTTTAGTGGCATCTTCTTCCTTGTGAAAGGATCTTGCTTGGATCACCTTAAGTTGATGAAGAAGATAAGGATGCAGATTTGATCTCCCTTGAGAAATGAGCTTCAATGGTTCACCTAGATAGCCTTGCTTGCTTCTACTCTTCCTTGGAGGTTGCTAGATTGAGATATGAGCTTGAATCACCTTGAGTTGATGGAGAGAGTGTTAGATGTAGCTTTGATCTTTCTTTTGATCATCTTGAGTTGATGAAGAGGTTTAAGGATGCAGCTTTGATCACCTTTGAGAATCTTGATTGCTTCTAGCTTCCTTGGAGGTTGCTTGCTTCAGATCTATGCTTGAATCACCTTGGAATGGATGAAGAACTTCTACACGAGGTACTGTTCACGGCTACAGTACCCCTTCTTCCAAGCACCTCCTCTAGCCTCTCTTGATCTCTCTTTGATTCACTTGATCAACTAGGGTTTTCTAACACTCTTGCATTGGTTTTATAGACTTTGAATGGTCTATAGACATCCCCTAGACCAGATCCACAAATCATGGGAGATTAGGTGACTTTTGATTATAAAAATCCATGGAAAGGGGCTGGCCTCGAGGTGGAAAATGAAGTCAACAATTGTTGGCTCGGGGCTGACGGTCGACCTGTGGAAGCTGGCGGTCGACCGCTACTGAGAAAACCTGTAGCAATTTTGGTTCTGGAATTTCCGGTCGACCGCTACTGAGCTGGCGGTCGACCGCCACTGAGAGAGCTGCAGGCTGTGAGCTGCTGGCAGGGGCCATCGATCGCCCCTGGACTGGCGGTCGACCGCCAGCTGGGTAGACCCCTGGGTTTCCCCGGTTCAATCTGGTAACCCTTTAGCTTAGTCGCTTAACTCCTTTAGCATCCCGTTCTCATCTGTGGCATCAACCTTGATAGTCTTGAAGGTGTCAACTTAGTCTTTGACCTTGGGTTCTCTTGGTGATGCTTCTTTGTGCATCAACCGTGGCTATGTGAAGTGTCGACTGGAATGACCTAGTCCTGCAAAGTTGAAGTGTTAGCCCAATGAAATACATCCAAATAATAATGACTTTAAGTAGATGTTTATTTCATACATTTGAGGGTTGGATTTCACTTGGTTTATGCATTAGAAACATCAAGATCATTTGAGCATGTTACCATGATTGGAATGAGAAACTAATGCATTTGAAGAGTGAACTTGATAGTTATCAATCCAAGTTATCATTGTGAAGTTTAGAAATGAGAGGTAAATGGAATACCCATGGTGAGATTGATGGCTATGACAAGGTAAGAATCTTACCAATGGTGCTTGATAGTAAATGACATATACCACCTGTATTGAATGGTAGAGAGGCAAAATGCTTATCCACACGTTTGGTTTGCCAGGCGATTGCCATGAGTTTGATCGTTTGATTGATCACGATTTGAAAGGATTTCCATCCTTGCTTGGGCGCGATCATTAGGCTTTCATATTTGCCATCTCCACTCCTTTCCTTGTCCATTCATTGGCGTATCTGTCATGAAAAAAACATCACGTATGTCAGTCATATGAGAGTGAAAAATAATAATGACTTATAGTGTTTAGCCATTATTAAAACCAAGAATATCAAATAGCTCCAATGACCACAGGATGAAGTCGAATGACTCAAATGACCACAGGGGCACAATATGATGATCGGTCCCCGGGTCAATGCGTGACAGATGAACACATGTGTGTTTTACAGAGGGCCCCTCTCGTGGCGTGGGCCATGGTTGCGACGCTGAACGGGGGGCTTATGACTGGACGACTGGAGGGATGCATCGATCCGGTGTCTGGGCGAGGGCCGATCACGACTCGAGTAGAGCGGTCGAACATGGCCTCGTGACTGCGAGGGAGCGTGGCGTCATGATATGTGCGTGGTTGCAATCGACGGGCACGTAAGGGGGAATCTCGGCATGAGGGGACGTTCGCCCTTGTCATAACATCTCACACATGCTGGGTGTTGACTTGTGTGTTACGGCTAAATACGGCGTGAGGGAAGTGCAAACGACATACCCCTAGCGTACTAAGCCGACGAACAAGTCACCCACACACAATTCTCCTTAGCTCATTGCCTGGAGCCGCTTGAAGCTTGAAGGCCTTGGAGCTAGTTGCCCTGATCTTACATATGCTGGATGTCTCCACCCATTGAGCTTCTAAGGGGTTTTATAGAGAAGTTGAAGGGTCAGGATGGGTTTAGGAGGACTAGGTTGATAGGTTCAACCTAGCCCGCGTAAACCTAATTGAATAGTGCATCAGGGATGGGTTTAGGAGGACTAGGTTGATAGGCTCAAGCTAGCCCGCGTAAACCCAATTGAATAGTGCACAAGGAGAGAAAGGGTTTACGCGGACCAGCTCATAGGGTTGAGCCGGGCCGCGTAAACCCCTCAACGGAGGGCGTTTATTTTAGTGAAAAAAAGGGCTGGGAAGGGTTTAGGCGGACCAGCCTCAGGGGGTGAGGCTGGTCCACCTAAACCCCCTCCCCCAGGGGGTTTAGGCAGACCAGCCTGGGGGGTCCAGGCTGGTCCGCCTAAACCCCACCCCAGGGGGGTTTAGGCGAGCTGGTTTGGGCTTTTTTAATTAAAAAAAGCAAATTATTTTTTATGGGAGGAAGGGGTTTATGTGGACCAGCCCAGGGGGCTGGGCTGGTCAGCTTAACCCCCCCAGGGGGTGTTAGGTGGACCAGCCTGGGGGTCCAGGCTGGTCCGCCTAAACCCCACCCCGGGGGGGGGGGGGGTTTAGGCGGATTGGCGCTAGGGTGAGAGAGGGGGGCGGTCCCCACTATAAAATCTAGTTTTTTGGTCTATTTTCTTCCTAAATTGACTAAGAAGAAAAGGACGGTTGGCTGGAAGGATATGTGGAGCTTGTGTGCGCGTCGACTTGCAGAATTCTCGTGCCGTTGTGCCATTGCTTTGCCGCGTCCACGTGTCGACTTCACGAACTGGTACGGTACACGAACCGCATCATAGGACCGCAAATTGGATGAACTGGGGCTGAGTGGGGCCATGGGGCCACCGGGCTGGAGAGAGGGCGCGACCCTCGGGGAGTTCGCCCTCCCTGGGGGGGTGCGGCCGCGCCCCGGGGTGAACTGGCCCCGGGGCTGATCGTGACCCCGAGGGATGGCCCCCGGGGTCTCCTTGTGTCTTATGGGAGTGTCCTTTGAAAAATGCTAAGCTCTGGGGAGCTGGGATGGGCCCGTGGGGGGCCATTGTTCTTCGAGTTGTTGTAGCCGCTCGCAAGGCGTTCGGGTAAATCCCCGACACACCCCGGATTACTGAACGGCTTGGGTAGCTGACCGATGGGCCCCAAGGTGGGCCTCAGGTTGAAGAAGGGAGCTCGTGGGAGCTTAGGAGAGGCATCTTAGGGACGTGAGTCATGCCTCGAGCTGCATGCCGCATTGCACGGCAGCTTGGCAGGGTAGCCTCGGGTTGGCCCGAGTGCTAGAGTTAAGTGGCTTGTTGCCACGTGTCTGAGTGTCGGGTTGACCCTGACCTATCGAGGGGTCGTTGTAGGACCCAATTGATATGCTGGAATCACGGGGCAGCCCATAGTTTGGTGTAGACGGGCTGGAATACACGCGCCCACAAGGTGTTCGATAGAGTGTCAAACCCACCCGTGCGAGCCGTATATGCGCGCGGTAGGCCTCCAAAGCCTGTGGCCGACTTGGTTAGGTCTCCCTTTGACCTTGGAGGGTTGAAAGAAGTGTCTCGGGGTGGGGCCTCGGCCCTTTCATTGGGTGCCACATGGCGTGGCTTAACGTCAGGGCGCCCCCGGGTGGTCTCGGGCGGCCATGTCGGATACAGGTAAAGCCCGTATGTGAGTGGCCAGGGTTGACCCCGGACAGTTGCTTATGTCGCCGCATGTCATGGCAAGCTGGTCAGGACCCTTGTAGGGAACCACAGGGCTGTGGAAAGGGCTAGGTAGCCCATGCCTTGAAGATATTCGGGGAAATGCCCAAACCCCTATTTCTTGTTATCTTGCCGGGAAATAGTCCGGGTACAACAACGCACTTCCAACGGATATTGTGGCCGTCAAAAATTTCCAACTAAGAATACCCGATGGTCAATTTTCGTTAGAAATACATCAAAAATCCGTCCGACATTACTTTTCTGATGTATTTCTGACAAAAATTAGCCGCCGAAAACATCGCCCTTTCTTGTAGTGTTACTTCTAAGCTAATACACAATACAAAGTTTGGAAGCATCATCTATAATGGTAATGAATTATCTTTTCCCACCTCTAGTTAGGGAACTTATCCCTTCACAAATATCAGTGCATCAACTCTAATACAGAGGTGTTCCATTCAACGGACTTAAAAGGCTTCCTAGGTTATTTAGCGTGTACACATATTTGACACTTATCAGTATGCTTCACATCAAACTTGAGAATTAAATCTAAATACACCATTATTTTGATGGTATTAAAATTAACATGACCAAGTCTAACATGTCACAAGTTATAAGTTTCAACATGAAAACTGACAGAAGAACTTTTATTTAACGAAAACCTATCAGATATAAGTACAAACAAACCATCACACAAACAACCTTTTCCTATAAAATTTTCATGTCTAGTAATTTCAATTTTATTAGACTTAAACATATGTTCATAGTCATGCTGCACTAATAATTACCCATTAACTAAGTTCCTCATGACATCAGGCACATGCTGCACCTTGTAGAGGCATAAGGTCTTCCCTAAAGTAAGCTTTAGGTCAACACATTCTTCACCCTCTACTCTGGCTGTATTGGAGTTACTCATAGTCACGTTCCTACCTTCGAGGCCCTTTCATCAGAGGTGGAACCAATAGTCAACACATTGACCTGATGATCAGAAGTAGCAGACTTCTTTTCTTTATAGGATTTATTATTTCTGCCTTTCCTTTCATAGCACATGTAGGCCTTATGTCCTGGGCTTCCACACACATAATATGTAAAGTTCTTTCTGTAGCAACCCTGATTAAAATAGGTATAATTAAATGAATTTAAATTATAAGGGTAATTTTTAATAATTGTAATTGGGAATTCATAATTTGTTATAAATATAAAGTGGGATAATAATTAAGGCTTATTAGGCTTAAAAGAAGGAATTAAATTCTAAATTTTGGAATTTCTAAAATCCCTAGTTTTAATTGCGCTAAATTGACTTAAACTAATACCTAATGTGCTAAAAACCTTAACGAAACCCTAATCCACTAAGAGAGACCAAAATCCAGCTTAAACCCTAACCCTAATTCGTGCTAGATGGGGTGGTGGCGGCCCTAGATATAGATAGAGTCGAGATTTTCGAAGTTGTTAATTATCTACGAATCTTTGACCTAAATAGGACTCTTAAAGGCTTGAAATCCTATAAAAATTGACTCCATAGCCTCGCTAGCTCACCCTAGTTCGTGTGTGAAGGCTTCTAGGTATGGGAGGAGAGTTTAGGCGGCATTCGTCATGTTCTTTGAGCTTCTTCTTTCTCTCCCATGATCGATCCCAAAGATAGGTGATCTCTTAGGCTAAACCCTAATTAATAAAGTAAAAGTGTTCATCAGTATGTCTAGTTGTGTTAGCATTTTCCCCCCAATTTCTATGGCTTATCTTGCATGTAATTTACGTTTTATTGAGAAGGTATCGTTGTTTCCTTGTTTGCCACTAGAACGGCTCACTGTTTGAGATCGTGGCCCTATTAATGACTG
Source organism: Amorphophallus konjac (assembly GCA_022559845.1). Classification (NCBI taxonomy): domain Eukaryota; kingdom Viridiplantae; phylum Streptophyta; class Magnoliopsida; order Alismatales; family Araceae; genus Amorphophallus; species Amorphophallus konjac. The sequence goes on from CM040120.1 coordinate 405,203,531, forward strand.
CGTCCCTGATCATGGACCCCCGATAGACCACATTCTTGTATTTGATCGTGGTTATGAACCATACCGCATTAAGATGGTCGCGGCTCCTGTAGTGACCGCGTTCTGTTACGGGTTCTATCAGAAACTTTTGTGCTATGTGTGTGATTTTGATGACAACAAAACTTTATGTATGGTTGAAAAAGAATGTTGAAAGAAAGCCTTGCTTAATGTTTGAGAATGCCTTGTTCTAAATGGAAATAGATGTGGAAACATGATTGCATGGCAAGTCTAATTTGTCTTGAAGGTCAAAAATTCATGTTCATTTTACCTTGTTAAATGTGTGTGTTTTAGTGTTCATATAGGAATACAAGAATATCCCTTATTCATACCAATACTCCTCTTGGAGTGAATGCCCCTCGTGTGTTGAAAGTGTGTACAAAGCTTGAAATCTTCACATGTTAGAATGGATCCTACTCATAGGATTCTTCATGCTAATTGAATGATTGAGCTCCCATATCATTGTATATGCCTTGGATGCAATGGAAGATTCAAAGTTCATCAAATGCCAAAGCTTGTGACTTATGTCTTTATGGAAACATTTATTTACGCAATGTGCATTTGGATGGTTGTCAAGTTATGGAGTTTCTTTTAAGAAGAATCAAGTTTAGGAGATCTTAACTTTTATACCTATGGTAACTTGATATATTTGTGATTTTACAGGTCCAAGGATGGTTTCTATACCTTCACATATCTAGTGGATGATGGTAACTTCTAACCATTTATTTATGCTTTATTGATGGAGGTTTAGATAGGTTTTTAACCAACTCTGGCATGGGTCGACCCTCATCATTTCTGGGTCAGTCTGAAGCTGAAAAAAGGAGACAGGGTGTAGGGGTCGACCCTATGGGTCGACCCAGACCCGCAACAGACTGCTTGTTGTCTAGGCTGTTTTCTACAGAGGAGTTGCAGGGGTCGACCATTTCCGGTCGGGTTTCGCGAAAATGTTCTAAACCCGTTGAAAACTCTTTGAAACTTTACCATATTACCTCCAAAAGGTTCCTAGACATATGAGGGTGTTTTTAACAAACTTTAGGAGAGTTTTATGGGTCTTTTGGCCACTCTTGCTCATATATATATGTGAGCTCCGAATTTGTAAAACATAACCCTAATGTGCTTATCTTTCTAGCTTGTAGGAGAAGAAGACAAAGGAGGAGAAATGAAGAACTTGGGAAGGGGTTTTGATCTACTTCAAGGCTTTTCTGGAGATTGTGGAAGAAGAGAAAGAAGAGCGGAATGATGAAAGGAGCAAGATAATGGTGACTTCGTAATCATCCGACAACGAACCAAGGAGAACCAGATCTTCTAGAGAAGGGGGAGCCTTACACTTGATATATCTTCTTTGTTTCAGTCTTGAGAATTTGTCTTGGGCTTATTGTATCTATTTGTGCAAATTTCGTTAATTTCTGAACGGATATTTTGTGTGGGTGTTCGGAGAGTGGGTTCTTCGAGTGTTTGTGTTGACACGTGTGCGTCGTTTTGTGCGGAGGATATCCACGTGTGGTTTGGGGATTGTTCCCCGTGTGAGGTTAGGAGTTTACTCCAGTGTGGTTGTGCAGGCATCGCCCTGCGTGTGAGTGTTGGAGCTTGGCTCCATGTGTGTGTGCGGATTTATCCCCAGGCTGTTTTAATAGCAGTGAAGCCTCACTCAGCTGAGTGAGGGGTGGACGTAGGGAGCCCATCGTGGTCCTGAACTACCTTAAAAATCATAATGCCTTGTGGTTTGATTGTGGCTTGTTTGTGGTTTGCACTTCATCTGTTTCAGTTATTCGCCATTCAAAGTCTCGGCACATCGTTGCATACACACACTTATTCACATCATGACTAATCACACGCTAGTGAGAGTTGAGTGCGTAATCCAAATTTCTACATCTTGTTCCTTATTCATCTAAGCGCATAGGAATTAATTGGTTATCTATCCATCATTCATCATAGTAGATCTTAATAACTTAGAAATTAATTTTTAGAGGGCTAATCAATTCACCCCCCCTCTTGATTGCCGTTACCCCGGGCCCAATAATTGGTACCAGTTTGTAGGATCAAGCCCCAACCGTTGCGCTAAAAGCTCGAGCTTTTAGCGAAGTTGAACTGTATTTCCTTATGGCATTGCAGAACCCCACATCTATACGCGCTGGGGGCGGGCCTTAGGGGCTTCGCACATGGACCCCATAATCCATGCGGCGGGCTGGGCTGTCAAGCATCGATGCCCCACGTGTTAGCATTCTGTGTTTTGATGATGTCAACACTAGGACTCATATGTGTATGATCTAATATGTGGTCTGGTGAACTTACGGAATTTCTGTGTGATTTGATTGAATTATTCATGATCTCTGGTGTATACATATTGCATACATCAACTTGTGTTTAAATATCATTATTATTAGTATGCACATGTACTTCAGGTCAACATACAGTCAACCATGTGCACATAGATCTAGGTCTATGCATTTGCATAAAATCAGTTTATATGTATGAGATTTCATCAAACACCATGTGTGCATATCACCTTTATGTGCATGGCATTTCATTGAACACTTGGTGTGCATGTCACAGTTAGTGCATTTCAGAGTCGGTGCATTCCAAGGTCAGTGTTAGTATGGAAGTGCATGCATATAAGGTCTGCGCTAGCCTGTCGTGCTTTGTCACTAGGTCGGTGCTAGTTTTAGTTAAGTCAGCACAAGGTCCGAGCACATTTCAGCCAACACAGTAGAAAGTCGGTGCACCCTTCGCAAGTGTAGAACAAATGCACATGAAGGTCGAAGCTAGTTACTGTTCACAGAATGAAGGTCGGTGCTAGTTTGTTTTTCTTCCACACACAAGGTCTGTGCAACTTTTTGGGTCTATGCATATTTTGGGTCAATGCATGCTTCTTCATCGAGCATAGAAGGTCGGAGCTAGTTGCATAAAGGGTCGGTGCACATTCTGTTGGATTGCATATCCAAGGTCGGTGCTTGCTACGTTTCACACAACTAAGGTCAATGCTAGTTGTGGTTTCACACAACTAAGGTCGGTGCTAGTTGTGGTTTCACACAACTTGTTGAGTTATGGTTTTGATGATTGTTGTGATTGTTAAGTTATGGTTTTGATGATAACTAAACTTAATGTGTGATTAAGTGATGATAACTAAACTTGTGGTTGATTGCTCATGCTCCTGTTATCTATGTATGGCTGAGATGGCAAATGGCAACGGTCACATAGTCTTGATCCTTGGTTTGCATATGTTGGTTTTACAAGAGGCAAGAGGTTTCATAACCTCTTTAATGTGAACAAGCATGGTATTAACCCTGACTATCTTGCTTGCAATATTAAACTCATGACAGTCACCTGGTGAATCAAACGTGTGGATACTCACCCTGCTCCTTTACAATCCAAAACAGGTGGTATATGTCATGTACTGTCAAAGAACCATTGGTGAGACTCTTACCTTGTCTTAGCATCGATCTCACCATGTGTATCTCATATACCTCTCCTTAATACACCTCATTCATGCATATCAAACATGAAACCCTTCAGGCCATCGTGCGCCCTCGCCCGCGGATCGACCTTGATTATAGGGAAGAGTGAGCATTGAAGTTGTTTTAGACAATCTCATGTAATGACAAGTACTCATTTACTTTGAACTTCCCCAATGCATAAACCAAGTTGAATCTAATCCCAAAATGCATGGATTTGATATGGACTTGAAGCTCTTGACTTATGGACTTGTTTCTTTGAGCTAACACTTCATTTTTGCAGGTATAGGTCTTTCCGGTCGATCAACACACCTTGGCCGGTCGACTAGATTTTCCAGAGATGAAGAACTTCAGAATTTACATGTTCCGGTCTACCAGTGGGTAGTGGCCGGTCGACCAGTTCTTCCAGAAACGAAAAACTCCAATTTTTACAGGTTTCGGTCGACCGCCACTATAGGGCCGGTCGACCGGTTTTGCCAGAGCCTAAAAGTTCTGGCTGCAGCAGGTTCCGGTCGACCACCCCATGCCTTCCGGTCGACCGCCAGTCCCAAGCCCCCTTTTGTTGACTTCGATTTCAAGCTCGTGGAGAGGAATCCTTCACCCATTTGTTTAATCCCAATGACCCCAATTACACCGGGATTTGTGGATCTGGTCTGGAGGTTGTCCATGGACAATTCAAAGGTTAAAAGACATCTCATTGGAGCCAATAACCCTAACCATCTAAGAGGGCTTCAAGTGAGATCAAGAGGAGGCTATCCAAGGACGAAAGAGAGGGTACTGTAGCTCAGTGAACAGTACCTCGTGCAGCAAGATCTTCATCCATCTCCAAGGTTTTTGGAGCCAAATATGAAGCTAGCAACCTCCAAGGGAGTGAAGAAGCAAGCAAGCAAGCATTCAAGGAAGATCAAGGGGAGACTGTCCAAGGAGGAAGAAGGGAAGAACCAAGTAAGCAAGCAAGAGATCAAGGGAAGACTACCAAAGGGAGAAAGAACAAGGTTTCCACAATGCATCCAAAGCCATTCAAGCAAAGAAGGAATCAACGCAAGATCTGCATCATACATTCAAAAGGAACCCAAATCAGAAGTTTTCTAAACTAAGTCTCATCGTCTTTATGTTTTGGATGTTGTAATTGTGTTCATCATAAACTGCAAGAACTTGTGTGTGTGTGGATCGTTGTCGGATCCGTGGTCATGTGTGTGTGTGTCGTATTTGATTCATGTGTATGCGTGGATCTTCCTAGATCTAGGTTTGTGTGTGTGAGGGTCTTTTAGATCCATTCTGTCTCATGTGTGTGGATTGCTGCACTTGTGGCAGCGGGTGTTTGTGTTGGTGATCCGTTTGTTGGATCGTGTTGGAGACCTCGTCTCCGTGTGTGTGTGTGTGTGTTGGGACACGTCCCTGTGTATTTGGGTAGGTGTCGTCCTGCATGTGTGTTTGGAGCGTCGTCTCCGTTTGGGGATTTATCCCCGAGTGAAGCCTCACCGAGTTTGGTGAGGGGTGGACGTAGGATTTCCGTCATTGCATCCGAACCACCTTAAAAACCGTTGTGCATTGTGTTTTGTATTATGTGGTTTGGTCCTTTTCTTCTACCTCCATTCTACATGAGTGATTAGTATGATTGTGATTCCAGATTTATCCACGTATATCTTGCATAATCTACTTCATCATCTAATTAAGTTTGATAAATCCGATTTGTGATCATATAGTTTTGAATCTCTTAACAAGCATTATATCACATATTTCAAAAAGGACAAAAGTTTTCGTAAAATTTGAAAACACCCAATTCACCCCCCTCTTGGGTGTCATTGATCGTGGGACTTCACAACTAAGGTCGGTGCTAGTTGTGGTTTCACATAGCTAAGGTCGATGCTAGCATCTCATATAGTGCATACAAGGTTGATGCTAGTTGTGGTTTCTCATAGCTAAAGTCGATGCTAGCATCTCATATTGTGCATATCAAGGTCTGTGCTACCTTGAGTTTGTCTACATTAAGGTCGATGTTAGTTGAGTATCATGCATATCAATGTCTGTGTTACCTTGCACCAGGTCTATGCTAGTTAGCTATGGCTTAAGTTAAAGTCTGTGCTCGCTATTGCATTTCTCACTATTAGTCGATGTTAAATCAGAGTTAATGATGATTTCATATTCATAATTATAGAATCTTCAACACATTATATCTATTATGATCTGAACTTCAATATCATATTTCTGCATAAAAATCAATGCATATTGATCTCATTATGAAGGTCAAGTGACTGATTAAATGCCTCTTAATTCTTCTACAGGAACTCAATATAAAATAAAGCCTTAATAATTCCAAGGATTCCCTGGCTCGTGGAGTGTTCAGTACGTTATCCAAGGTAGGCTGATACCAGGCAATCATGCCACATGTAAAGCAGCGGCACTGTGATGCTAACACGTGGATAAGTCTGGATCAGATCTAGCATGAAATTTGGGCGGGAATCGTGGCGACCACGCGCCCATCTCTTGGAGTTTACAAAAGGAGGGCCGATCGCCCAGTTCAGAGATGAGAGCGAGAAGAGGAAAGCTGAAGAAGGCAGAAGGAGAAAAGAAGTGTGAGCAGCAGGCGTGAGCAGCAGAAGAAAAATAAAAGGAGAAAGAGATAGAGAGGGAGATAGAATTATAGAGTGAGAAAAAGATATCAGAGAGAGAGAGAGCAAATTGAGAAGAGTTAGAGAGAGTCTTTGAGAGCTTAGATCGTGAGAGAGTTAGTAGCAGCAAGATTGAAGTAGAAGAGAGTGCAGCAGCAAGATCAAAGGAGGAAGAAGATCAGTAGCTTCTGGATCAAATCCGAGCTACACTGCTCCTAGCGAGCTACATTTCTGTGCTTCAATTTCCACCTTTCTGATTGCTGTTTACATCACCTTATTTTTTATTTTACATACCTTTTAAGAAGCTGTGAATCAACGGCAGAGGTGGGTTCCTCTGGATAGCTAAGCCGTAATGCTCAGCAGTCGGCGAAGCTGTAATGCCCAGCGGTTGGCAAGCTATGAGGCCCAACTGACGCAAGCGGTGATGCGCAGCGATTTGTAGGCAAGCTGTGAGGCCCAGCAGTTTCAAGCTGTGAGTCAGCAGTAATCCACACTTTGGATTGAGTGTGGGGTGGATGTAGGTCTGGAGGATGGCGTTGGTTTATGCCAGCGTCTCCTTGGATTTGGTGTGTACCACGTGGGGTATGGGACCCACGTGGGACCATCGGTGCTTGGTAGCCCAACCCGCCGCATGGATTATGGGGTCCATGTGCGAAGCCCCTCATGCCCGTCCATAGCACGTCATAGACGTGGGGCTCTGCGCTGCCATAAGAAAATATGGTCTAACCTTCGCTACCAGCTCGAGCTTTTAGCGCAATAGTAGGGGCTTGATCTTGTAAACTGGTATCAGAGCGAGGTCGCGGGTTCAAATCCCAGGTACCGCTGGGGGGGGGGAGATTGTTGGTTTATGCCAGCGTCTCCTTGGATTTGGCGTGTACCAAGTGGGGTATGGGACCCACGTGGGACCATCGGTGCTTGGCAGCCCAACCCGCCGCATGGATTATGGGGTCCATGTGCGAAGCCCCTCATGCCTGCCCACAGCACGTCATAGACGTGGGGCTCTACGCTGCTATAAGGAAATACGGTCTAACCTTCGCTACCAGCTCGAGCTTTTAGCGCAACGGTTGGGGCTTGATTCTGTAAACACAGAGTGGATTCTCTCCCTATCCCCTTTTGACATGTGTTGGGTCCCGCGAGGTGCAAACGGATCTAGAAGGGGGGGTTGAATAGATCCTCTCAAAAGCTTTGGCCTATTTAAAAACTCCTAGCTATCGGAAGCATGAACGACTCCTATAAAGTGAATGAATCACTTAGGCACAATGCACAGCGGAAATAATTAGAGTGGCTCAAATGAAAAGACTTGGATTACAAGTGATGAACCGTCAACACTTCTTTAAGCACTTTTGTGATCTTTAAGAGATACAAGCCTTGTAGAGTAGGGATCATAAAGCATAACACTAGAACATGAATTAGCTTGTAACAAGCGTGTGTGTGTGTGCTATGTTGATCACTCAAAGTGCATATGTGTGTGAATGTAGTGGTGATCAACCAAGGTGCATGCGAGTCTAAGCAAGGGAAACACTTAGCAATACTTTCACCTTGGCGCCTGTGTGCAAGGGTGTAGCAGGCCGCCCAAGGGATGCAGTCAAAGTAATAAGCCCAATTAAAGCACAGATAAAACCGAAGGTGCAAATCTGAGTGCTTGAGTGTGTAAATAAGATAACCAAGTTTGGAAGCACACAAACCTATGAATGGGGGTAGAAGATATAGAGCAATCGCACACGATGAACAACCCATAGCACAGGGATTTTTAAGGTGGTTCGGTTGCAACCCCGCAACCTACGTCCACCCCTCACCAAAACCCGGTGAGGCTTCCCTGCTTACTCACAGCTTGATCGGGGACACGCCCCAAACCATAGAACAGAGAAAACCCTCTTTCTATCTTCCAACACACAAAGCCGGCAAGGACGGCTACACCGCAGATCGGAGAACTCCTGATTGCCTTCCTACTAACCACCGGTAGGGACGATCTTCAATTTCAATAGAGTGAATGAAATAAAAATAGAACAAGATGAAAATGCTCAAACAAGATATGGAGATATGCTAGAATGAAGTAGATCTTGTCTGAGATTGTTGGATCTTGAATCTATTGCTTTAATCTTCCTTTGATCCCTTTGAGTTGATGGAGAAGATACATGATGTAGCTTTGATCTTCCCTTGTGTTGATGAAGAGGTTTGGATGTAGCTTTGATCTTCTCTTGAGTTGATGAAGAGGTTTGGATGTAGCTTTGATCTTCCTTTTGATCTCCTTTGTGAGCTTGCTTGCTTCTCTTCTTCCTTGGAGATTGAGGGCTTTAGATGTAGGCTTGAATCCCTTGGATTGGATGTAGAACTTCTGCATGGAGTACTGTTCACGGCTACAGTACCATTTCTTCCTTGGAGCTCCTCTAGCCTCTCTTCATCTCTCTTTGCTCCAAATGATCAACTTAGGGTTTCTAACCCTCTTGTGTTGATTTTATATCTCTTTGGATGCTCAATAAACACATCCCAGACCAGATCCACATTTTGTGGGTGATTAGGTGACTTTTGGATTAAAGAAATCTATGGGGAATGGCCTTTCTCGAAGTGGAAAACAAAGTCAACATTGGTTGGCTCGGGGCTGGGGGTCGACCTCTACTGAGAAACGCTGTAGACGGATGTTCCCTGGGATTTATGGTCGACCGCTACTGGGCTGGCGGTCGACTGCCACTGAAAGAAATGTAGACGGTGGGCTACTGGCTGGGGCGGTCGACCACCCCTGGGCTGGCGGTCGACCGCCAGCTGGGCAGAACCCGGGTTTTCCTGGGTCGGTCCGTTAACTTCTTTAGCTCTGCCGCTTAAGTTATTTAGCTGCCCGTTCATGTCTGTAGCATCAACCTTGGCTGTCTTGAAGATTTCTATTGATTATATTACTTCTATAATCAAAGTTTTGTTCCGGGGGCTCCACCCCCGGAAACCCCCGCAAGGGACGCTGCCCCCTTGACCCCCCCGAACTGACCGGGCAGGTCGATCCTCGTGACCTGACCGCACAGGTCGATCCGCGTGCGAGGGCGCAATCATTGAGCTTTCACTTTTGCCAACTCCACTCAATTCCTTAGATTATCTTGTGGCTTGCTATCCAGAAGTTGCACCGACCTTGAACCATCCATAAGGCAAGATATGCACTGACCATATGAGGAATATGCAATGACCTTATGTGTGATGCTATTCAGCTTGATTTCTGTGCTTGAAACATGCTAGATTTTCGTGCCTCCAATATTGTCATATGCCTTGATATCTGTGTATCCAGTTACCTAGATTTATGTGTCATTCTTGATCTTTTACGCTTGAAGTATAATGACCTTAAATGTATGAATATTAACACTATCAAATGCAGGTATAGTTCATTAATGACTACAGAGGCAGACATCATCAAAACCATAAAATTAATCATGTTGCACACATGTTCAACATTCTCCCCCTTTTTGATGATGGCAACTATGAGTCATTCTGAACTATGAGTCATTATAAATTCACATGCATTAGTAATTCTCATGGCAACTATGAGTCAAAAACATTCTGAAGAAGAAGAAGAAGTGGATTCTCTTCCTATCCCCTTTTGACAATGACTCACATGGTTCTTACCCCCTTTGACACACAGAGTGGATTCTTTGATTAATGACTCACATAAACTTACCACATTCTTTGATTAATGACTCACATAAACTTCTCCCCCTTTGACAACATCAAAAGATCCAGAAAAGAGACGGAGAGACTCACATTAATGACGCACACAAAATGACTTACATGATTCTCTGTTATCACCTATGTGACATCATTATAAGCGACCATAATGTGGAGAAAACATATCATTGCAGGCAACATTCCAAAAAATGATGTGAAATACATGCCAATGGTTGTACACTTATTAAGGTTGACAAGATAACCAAAGAGACCAACCAATTGTGGAAAGCCAGTTATAGGACCGATACCAATGAATGATATGGATGTATCGAACATGGTGGTGTCCCGTGGCTTGGCAAAGATAATGTAAGTGTGAGAGATGGATAGAGCAGCCAAGGAGCAACTTTTTGATTTCAAATTTTGCAAGATTTTTAGTGGTTTTCTAGTTTTCAGATTTTTTGAATTTTCTATGCAATGCATGGAAATGATAAACGCAAGCTACAATTGTATGAAGTTAAGACATGCATGCCACCCTATTGCATGAAAGCATGATGCTAATGATGCTAGGACTTATGCCACATACCAATGAATGAGAAAGAAATGTGATATCACTTGACAGAGGACACCAATGATTTTGGATACGACTTGAAAGGAGCATCAAGATGATACCACTTGTTGGATGATACCAAGGTGATGTAATCATGGCAGCCTGAATGATTTATGTAGATATGGCAGATGAAGACACAACAAGGTGCATCAAGATATGACTTCTCAAGAGAGAATGGAGGTTCTTTAATCTGAAACCAAGTTCATAAATCAGAGTTATAGATTTTTCAGAATTTTCAGTTATAGAACCCAAATGAACCAGCTCTTACATTCAAATTGGTTTAATGCTAATGAGTTCTGGCCTACTCAGTAGAATCACATGAAGACATTTGCATGCAAGTTTAATAGTAGTGAACCAGAAATTCATGTCAAAATAAGATTAACCTTCTCTTATCTTACTCATTCAATTTCATTGGATCCCTTGAGAGTGACCACAATAAGTATTGAGGCTAAACACTTAGATGACTTAGATTTGATTCAGGAGTGCTACACATTCAGATTTCTTTTGAAATCATTTGAAAGATGACAATTATCATTTTACGAGCAGTCAAGTGTAGCAACCACCTTTTGACGTGAGTGTGCACGTTTACCAGACGCAAGCACCCCCAGTTACTCAGTGTAGCTCACGATTTTGCCTCACTTAGAACCGAGATAGCATAGTCACCTCATGACATATCAAACCTCATTTTCTTTGATGAGGAGATATATTTCTCAGCAACAGTGCCATTGCTCTGCCTTGAGCTTACATTAAGTGTAGCCACTTTTTGAAATAAATAGATTCAACAAATGTTTAAAAATAATACTTAGCTGAAGTTTCTCGATCAAGGATGCCTTTGTACTCAAAATAAGCTTTCAGATTCAAGATGGCATAACAAGTCAAAACATGAGAAACTGGTTTAAGTCTATTAAGCCCGACCACAAACATTTTCAAGACCATCAAACTTCAAGACTCAAGAAATCATTAATGTTAAACCAAAATCATTCATGTTCAAGGCAGTCACAACACTCTATAAAAGAAAATTCTTCTTGAAGATTTACTCTGATAAACAACCTCAATAATAGATAGGGAATCCTCTAAGAAGTTCAACGCACTTTGAATCCAAGTTGAACCACAAAAGGATGTTAGCAATATGATGCAGTGGTTTGATATAAAAAGAGAGTGTTACATATGAGTGAAAGCTTGAGAATCAATGGTGAACACTCCCCCTGAGATTATGCACTGAGCTCAGACTGGAATGGAAGAGATAAAGTTATCAGGTGTAAGGAGGTGTTGACTCTGACATTGTGTGATGTCGACACCCGGAGCTCAGACAGAATTAATTTTTAGGTTGATAGAACTGTGGGGTCGACCTGTCAAAGGAGTAAGGTCAACCTATTGAACTGTAAGGCAGAGTTTTGATTGGATTTTCATGATGGGCAAACTCCCCCTACTTCTTCTGTGCCATGATGTTAATAGAATGAAGATGAAACATATGCATGAATGCTGCAAAGAAACAACTCCCCCTTACTCTATGGCCTATATGCGACATTGACGCATGGTACGTGGCGGAGGTGAAACCCCACGCATATTGAGTGCTTCTAGGCAAGCATAACCTGCCTTTCCATACATCAACATTTGATATACCATGGCCGTGCAAGAGTGAAATGATGTGAAATGATTCAAGCTAGATTGATGTTGACTTCCCTTGAGTACATGCATGGGTTGGCAATGAATTATGCAGCCTAAGACTTATGTGAATACACAATGCAATGAAGATGTTGTAAAATGATTGTGCATTTTTGTGTCTTCTAAACATGATGTGCATTAAGGTATATGTGATCACAAGATGATACAAACACACATGAATGCAACTTGATGATGATGCCAATAGACACCCCCTTTGAACAATGCTAACATGAATAATGAGTTGAAAATGCAGCCATGGTATGCATCATCAAAACCAAAATCCAAGCATTTCATGTGGCTGATAGCAAGACTTATGCAACTCATCATCACATCAACTTCATCAGCATAACAAGTTTTTCATGAATTAAATAGCTGAAATCAAACATGGTGTGAGCAAGTTATCTAGCTCAAAAGTTCATCTCACACCATGGGGGTTTTACATTTCAAAGAGCAATTCAGTTTGCATAATCTAATGACATTGGGCAGACGTATGATGCACTATCTACATGTCAAGACTAAACATGCAAGATGACTGAACTTAAAGGTTTACGTACATACCTGTGCCTTGAGCTTTTATTTACCTTATGATCCTTTGTTCAGGTCCAAGGCATCCTGCACCCAAAATTCTTATTTGAATTTTTAGGTACCCAAGATTGCTTGGGTCCTTGTGGGTTAGCAGCTTTGTCATATTCACTAATGTGGCTCATCTGTTTCAAGGAAATCAGATCATCCTTCCTCATTGTATGACAATCATACATGTCATGACCATTTTTTCCACAGTAAAAACAACGCACAAAAGATTGAGCATTCTTTTTATGTTCATGTGCGTGTGCATGTGCATTTTATTTTTGTGGATGAGCATGGGATTTACCTTTCATGGCATAAAGGTGATGCTTTCCCTTCAAGTGCCAGCACTCTTGGACAGTAGGGCCAGACTTACCATAATGAGAGTAGCAAGGAGGAAGATTTTTATTTAAAGCCATGAAGAGTGTCGACCTGCTTGTATGGGAGTGTCGACTCTTCTGACTCCCCATGCAGTTCTGTGCAGATATCTGCTGAGTAGGTCCTTTGCCAGTGTTGACCTGTTTCTTTCCTTGCTCTTTCACTTGCTGTCCTGCTCTAAGCTCATCATTTCTCAAGATAAAACAATCATGCACAGTGTGACCATGTTTACCACAATAATAACAATGGACATTCGTTTTGTGGAAAACATGATATTTAGCATTGGACATGTTATGGTGCATGTTTGGATGAGCATGCTGAGTTTTACTTTTCTTTCGAGCAGTATGCCCTTTTTGGTGGCCACAGGAAGTGGTGGCTTCGGTGAGCCAGAATCTTGGATTTGGGCAAACAATGACAGGAATTCATTCAGACCTTGAATTTTATTTTCAAGTGAGGAAATGTGCTGTTTAGATTCATTAAGGCCCTCTTCGCATGCTGCCAATTGCTCATTGAGCATGGCATTTACTGCTTTAAGATTTTGATTTTGTTGTTCTAAGGCATGCAAAGTTTCAGAGTGATCATCAATAACAGATTTACCTTTTTCATGTGCAACCAGTTTTTCATGCAATTCTTCTTCAGCTTGTTCACGTTCAATTTTCTTTTCCAACAACTCTCTATTCTCTTCTTTCAGAGAATCAATCAGATTTTGTTGCCATTCAAGATCATCATGGAGACCAACATTTATGTTTCTCAAGAATGAACATTTTTCACATGCAAAATTAGCAGAGCATGAAATAGAATTTTTATTTTCTTCAATCAACCTCTCATCATAGATTAGCTCATCGGCCATAGTCTGATCATTAGAGATTGACTTAGGTTGGTTTTGAAGTTTTATTACAATTTCTTCCAACCTAGTGATTTCATCATGAAGATTTTCATTTTCATCCCCTAGACATGCAATGCTTTGTTTATGCGTATCTAGATCAAAAGAGAGAGTGTCGTTAAGCTCTTCAAAAATATAACACTTTTTAACAAATGAGCTTTCATTTTGGTTGATTTTCTTGAGATCCTTTTTCAAATTTTTGTTTTCGATTTTTACATTTTCGTATTGTGTAATCAACTCATCATAGGCTTCCATAAACTCTTCAAAAGTGAATTCCTCGGAGTCAGAGTTTACCTATGATGAGGATGTATTGTTGGACTATTCTGCACGGTCGGCCATGAAATATTCTTGTTCTTGTTCCTTCCCTTCATGGATTTTCACCAACTTGTCCAGTACTTGCTTGGCTGTGCTGCAGGAGGACACAAGATGAGTTAGTCTGAGATCAACTGCAACTGTAATTAAGTTATATGCAGCAAGATTTTCCTTGTGTTTGGTCTCATGTTCGACTGACCAATCAATTGAATTTGATGGCAGCTCATGAGGACCATTGTATATAAGAGTCCACAATTGTGGATCTATAGAGCTAACATAGATGAACATTCTCCCTACCCATGTAGAAAATTCAGAACCATCATAAATGGGCGGAGAAACCATCGAAGCATGTGTAGCATATGAAGCCATTTAAATAGAATACACCGGGATCTTTCCCTGCAGATCGAAGGATCTGGAAATGGCAGAGCCACGCTCTGATACCACTTTTTGGGTCCCGCGAGGTGCAAACGGATCTAGAAGGGGGGGTTGAATAGATCCTTTCAAAAGCTTTGGCCTATTTAAAAACTCTTAGCTATCGGAAGCATGAACCACTCCTATAAAGTGAATGAATCACTTAGGCACAATGCACAGCAGAAATAATTAGAGTGGCTCAAATGAAAAGACTTGGATTACAAGCGATGAACCGTCAACACTTCTTTAAGCACTTTTGTGATTTTTAAGAGATACAAGCCTTGTAGAGTAGGGATCATAAAGCATAACACTAGAACATGAATTAGCTTGTAACAAGCGTGTGTGTGTGTGTGCTATGTTGATCACTCAAAGTGCATATGTGTGTGAATGTAGTGGTGATCAACCAAGGTGCATGCGAGTCTAAGCAAGGGAAACACTTAGCAATACTTTCACCTTGGCGCATGTGTGCAAGGGTGCAGCAGGCCGCCCAAGGGATGCAGTCAAAGTGCTAAGCCCAATTAAAGCATAGATAAAACCGAAGGTGCAAATCTGAGTGCTTGAGTGTGTAAATAAGATAACCAAGTTTGGAAGCACACGAACCTGTGAATGGGGGTAGAAGATATAGAGCAATCGCACACGATGAACAACCCAAAACACAGGGATTTTTAAGGTGGTTCGGTTGCAACCCCGCAACCTACGTCCACCCCTCACCAAAACCCGGTGAGGCTTCCCTGCTGACTCACAGCTTGATCGGGGACACGCCCCAAACCACAGAACAGAGAAAACCCTCTTTCTGTCTTCCAACACACAAAGTCGGTAAGGACAGCTACACCGCAGATCGGAGAACTCCCGATTGCCTTCCTACTAACCACCGGTAGGGACGATCTTCAGTTTCAATAGATTGAATGAAATGAAAATAGAACAAGATGAAAATGCTCAAACAAGATATGGAGATATGCTAGAATGAAGTAGATCTTGTCTGAGATTGTTGGATCTTGAATCTGTTGCTTTGATCTTCCTTTGATCCCTTTGAGTTGATGGAAAAGATACAGGATGTAGCTTTGATCTGCCCTTGAGTTGATGAAGATGTTATGATGTAGCTTTGATCTTCCCTTGAGTTAATGAAGAGGTTTGGATGTAGCTTTGATCTTCCTTTTGATCTCCTTCGTGAGCTTGCTTGCTTCTCTTCTTCCTTGGAGATTGAGGGCTTCAGATGTAGGCTTGAATCCCTTGGATTGGATGTAGAACTTCTGCACGGAGTACTGTTCACGGCTACAGTACCTCTTCTTCCTTGGAGCTCCTCTAGCCTCTCTTCATCTCTCTTTGCTCCAAATGATCAACTTGGGGTTTCTAACCGTCTTGTGTTGGTTTTATATCTATTTGGATGCTCAATAAACACATCCCAGACCAGATCCACATTTTGTGGGTGATTAGGTGACTTTTGGATTAAAGAAATCCATGGGGAATGGCCTTTCTCAAAGTGGAAAACAAAGTCAACATTGGTTGGCTCGGGGCTGGCGGTCAACCTGTGGCTTTTGGCAGTCGACCTCTACTGAGAAACGCTGTAGACGGATGTTCCCTGGGATTTCTGATCGACCGCTACTGGGCTGGCAGTCGACCGCCACTGAAAGAACTGCAGATGGTGGGCTGCTGGCTGGGGCGGTCGACCGCCCCTGGGCTGGCGATCGACTGCCAGCTGGGCAGAAGCCGGGCTTTCCCGGGTCGGTCCGTTAACCTCTTTAGCTCTGTCGCTTAAGTTCTTTAGCTGCCCGTTCATGTCTGTAGCATCAACCTTGACTGTCTTGAAGATTTCTATTGATTATATTGCTCCTATAATCAAAGTTTTGTTCTGGGGGCTCTGCCCCCGGAAACCCCCGCAAGGGGTGCTGCCCCCAAGCCCCCGGAAACCCCCGCAAGGGGTGCTGCCCCCTTGACCCTTGGGACCTGACCGGGCAGGTCGATCCCCGTGACCTGACCACGCAGGTCGATCCGTGTGCGAGGGTGCAATCATTAAGCTTTCACTTTTGCTAACTCCACTCCATTCCTTGGATTATCTTGTGGCTTGCTATCCAGAAGTTGCACCGACCTTGAACCATCCACAAGGCAAGATATGCACTGACCATTTGAGGAATATGCAATGACCTTATGTGTGATGCTATTCTGCTTGATTTCTATGCTTGAAACATGCTAGATTTTCATGCCTCCAATATTGTCATATGCCTTGATATCTGTGTATCCAGTTGCCTAGATTTGTGTGTCATTCTTGATCTTTTGCGCTTGAAGTATAATGACCTGAAATGTATGAATATTAACACAATCAAATGCAGGTATAGTTCATTAATGACTACAGAGGCAGACATCATCAAAATCATAAAATTAATCATGTTGCACACATGTTCAACAGACCGAACCACCTAAAAATCCTTTGTGTGCCGTGGTTTGATTGTTTACTCTGACTTCGCTAGATGGATGCCTAGGTGCGCTCCAATTGATTGTTATGTCTGAGTGCTTCAAGAATTCTTAGTGTGCTTAGCTTATTTCTGTATACGGCTTGAAGTTGCGAAGTGTTTCAGTGGGTACCCTGACCATCTGTCTGATAGTGATTTGATTGCATATCTTTTGATGCCTCCTTCTGTTAACTATGTCAATCAGTACTATGTCAATCAGTGTAATTCCGCAATCGTTAACTGAATAGTCTTTATCCCGCATAGCTTACCAATTAGATTTAAAATTGGGTAGAATTTTAAAGAGGGATTCATCCACCCCCCCTCTGAATCCGTGTGTGCACCATTGCACCTAGTCCTCACAGACTAACAATTGGTATCAGAGCGGTTCTCTGACTATCCAGATCCAACGATCTACAGAGGATCCTGCTAGGTTGTGTGGTGCATTATTTGTTTTAACTCTGCTTGATCAGTGTTTTCAATGGATTCACTCGTGGTCTTCGATGGTTCGAATCTCAGTACTTGGCTAAGAAGCATGTGTACTTACATGAATTCCATTGATTCAAATCTATGGAATATTGTATCTAAAGGGCCACATGAATTATCTCACGACAAGACCAATTGGTCTAGTGAGGACAGACTGAAGAACCGTGATAACATCACAGTTCTCAATATCTTGAAGGCTTCAATAGATACTGATATGTTTCCTTTTGTTCGCAGGTTGTCTTCTGGAAAGGAAATTCTGGAGACAGTCATTGCTGTCCATGAGAAGAAGGAATAGAAAGATCAATGTCTTATGGCCAACCAAAGAAGTCAAGATAATAATCAAATGAATGAGGATTCATCATCTCTGGTGAGCTCTGGATCTGATGAACTTTCATTTGATGAACTAGTGATCATGCATGAAGAATTGTCTGATAGACATAAGAAATTGAAACTTGAACATAAAAAATTGAAAAATGAAAATAAAAATCTGAAAGAGAAGCTTGAACAAAATAATTCTGATTCTACTTGTAGAAATTGTTCACAGTCTGCAAAGTTAGGTAAATCCTATGAAACCAATGTTCAAGTGTATATACAACAAATGTGCTTGCTAAAAAATAAAAACAAAGAACTTAGTCTGAAGATTTCTGAACTGGAAGAAAAATTGAGTTCTAGAAATGATGATCATACCTTAATAAATGAACTAGTTCAGAGTGAAAAATTAATGGATGAAATGACAAAATTGAAGGAGCTTAACATTGCCATGACTGACAGATTACTTGAACTTGAAAAAGAAAAATCTGTTACTTCTTCTTTGGAAAATGAAATTGAAATGTTAAAGGAAAAACTTACTGCTTATGAAAAGGAGAAAGCTAATTCAGAAAGTTTTATTGTCTTCTTAAAAAATGAAATCACTGAATTGAAGAAGACTTCATCTAAATCTGCTAAGGATAAAGGCAAAATGAAAATGCCTCTGGAAGATGAAGTAAGTAATCAAAGTGAGGAGACTGACAACATTTTTGGAATGAAAAAGGTCATGAGGAACTAGCTTTACACCACCTTTGTCCGAAGCACTGATGTAGCTGGAACCTCTAGGACGTCTCCAAAGAAATTTGTTGCAGTCAAGACTCAAAAATAGAATAAAAATTTGAAAAAGAATAAAAATAAATTGCATGCTGAAAAATCTCAGGCCAAGATGCTTTGTGTCAAAAGAAAGAATGTTAAATATTTTTATTGTGAAAAATTTGGTCATGCGTTGGATGATTGATGTATAATGAAGAAGGATGATCTGAATAATGGTAGAATCCATGCTAGGAATTCTCATGCTAAAAAATCTTCTTCTGTTCAAACTAAAAAGCTTCAATGGTTTTACTGTCATAAGATAGATCATCTCATGTATGAATGTAGACTAATGAAACAAGATGACCTGGATGCTAAGAAATTTCATGCATATCCGAAAAAGAATGCTAACTGTTTTAATTGTGGGAAATTAGGACACACCTCTGCACAGTGCTGGCATGCACAGGGAAGTAAATCTATTTTTAAATCTGTCAAACTCCCTGTACATCAAAATAAGTTTGATAAGAAGAAAATTGGTTTCATGAAAAAGATATTTGCTTGTTATAAATGTGGAAAACCTGGCCACAGAGCGTCTAAGTACTGGGTGGCAGGTTTCAGAAAAAAAAATTTAATGATCATAACAGAAACTTTAATGTTCATGCACTGGGGTTAAAGGGCAACTTTAAATCTGTTAAAACCCCTGCTTATAATGCTGCTGGTAGAAATAAAGTTGTTGATAAAAGAAAAAATCTTTCATGCTTTGAATGTGGAAATCCAGGCCACAGGGCTGCAACCTGTTGGCTGGGAGTCTATCATAAACAGACTGGCTTTGTTAAATAGAATATTCATTCTGTTAAAAGGAATTTTCATGATAATGCTCACATGTTCAATGTTCATAGTAATGTGCATGAAAAGAATCTGAAAAATGTTGCATCATATCATTACTGTGGACATATAGGTCATTCAATGAATAATTGTTATCTGATGAGGTTTGATGACTTTAATGCACATACATTATTTAGAACACCTGTTAAAGGTGTCACTGTCATTTCAGGACCCAAGACATCTTGGGTGCCTGTTTGTGCAAAGTAGTTTGCTGTTTTGCAGGTGTGCCTTGGAGCTCAGAAATAAAAGGGGTTAATAAACTAAGGCACCAAACTAGGTAAAATCCCATGTCTGTAAAATTCAGGTAACATCCCTATACTCGTCAGGTTGATTACTTGAATTCTCCTGTTAGATGCATATCCTGTTTGATCTGTTATTCAGAATTTCATGCATACATCCTCATATCTAAAATTGACTTTCACACATCTTCAGATGCATATGCTGAATTATTTGTGCTTATATTGAGCTGAGAGTGAACTGAATTGTATATCACTTCCTGAAAATCTGAAATGCATATGAATGTTGTTTGAAATTTGTCTGTATTACATTGTATCTCTTACACAGACATTTGTTGCATAGTCCATTGAAAATCTGATGCATATAGTTCATTATCATGCATGACCATTATGGTATATCAAATGGTAAGCTACTAAAGGGCAGATGAAATCTGTCTAGAGGTACTTACTATGTGTGAGGTGGTCCTTAAGACCAAGTCCTCTGCATGGTATCATGGGTCATGCTGCACATAGATCAGTCTAAGTGTCCATGAGCATAACTCATCAAACTCTCTGCATAACTGTCATTACATATGCTGCATTCAGAGTGTCATATATGGCATTCTGTTTAAGGGAGTCAGTGCATTTGCATACATGTGTTGATTGCATTTGATTCATATTGAAAACTCCAAAAGGTTGATTCAGTGCATTTAGTCAGGGGGAGTTCCTACATTTAATAAGTTACTCATGTGCATTTGTCATCATACATATATTGATTTCAAAATAGATTGCATGCCATCATCTGAAAATTCAAAAAGAGTGTCTGACATGAATGCATATGCATTGGTGGAGCTCATGCATTCTAGAATTTGTCTCTGTGCATAGGGTTGCTCAAATGAATTGTAAACCCTGAAAATTGATTGCATTCAGGAATGTTATCTCTTCAGCCTGACACTTCTACTTGACTGCTCATATTGCATATAGGGAAGTCTGAATGATCATGAGCATAAATCATAAAATCAAATGTTTAGTCTTCATTGCATATATTGCATAAAGTCAGGGGGAGTCTATCTAGCCTTTGCATGTCTTCTTGCCACATGTGACCATGTAATGCACTTAGCTAACGAGAAGTCACTGCATATGCATACATGTAATTAATTGCATTGCATGTCAATGATTTTTAGAAAATTTTAAAAAGAAGTGAATCACTGCATTTAGACAGGGGGAGCATTTCATATTCTCATCTTATCCTTGACTGAAATTTTCTTGTCTTCCAATTGATCAAACTTGTTTGTCATATCTGTATGATAGTGACTCACTTTCACTATTAATCGTTGTTGATAATCTCATACCACTGTCTTGGACTGAAACTCAACCTTTGTTATTGGCTTCTGAACTCCTGTTAAGTCTCATTTTCAGAGTTCCTGTGTCTCTTGAAATATCAGTCAACTCTCTATGGATGCGTAAGATTTCTGAAATTCTGACTGATTCAATTTGATTAACACTTTAACGGAGTTTCCTGAAATTTTAACTAATTCATCTTGATTAATTCTGTAACAAGCATGTGTTTTGAATTCATCAATTTTTCTTATGCTTGATTACACTCTTGTTGTTTGATGTTGATCTGACATTGACTGAATTGAGAATTGAGGAAAACTTCAGACTGTGTACTGCTTCAGAAATTTGAAATCATTCTTTATGAAGAATCTTCTATTATACATGTTTAAGAATTTCTTTTATTGATTTGAATTGGTTTAAGTCTAATGTACTCGTAAGTTGGAACTTAAAGGACTTGAAAGTATCGGTTTCAATCTTTTAATAAACCTTAACTATATGTCTCATGTAAACTCATGTAAGACTCCCTGAAATCTGAAAAGTTGAAATCTTGATTTACTTTGGTTGAGATACACAGTGTAAGTATTGTTTTAAACATTTTATTTGTCTGAAACTGTCTTAAAAGATAGAGCAATAACTGTGATTATTGAGAAACCTGTCCAAAGGACTGTGTCATGAAGTACCATGGTTAACTCTATTTAAAAATCATTAAAAAATACTGTGAAATTATGTCAGAGCAATGGCATAATTGTATTGAGTAACTGGAGATTCTGGCCTCTAACCAAGGTGTCTCCTCATGCCAAAGATACTTCTAATGCTATCTTTGTTCTCTAAATAGAGAAGCAATACAGTTATCACACTGAGTAACTTGGTCATTTCACCTAAGACGTGTTGTGCCTCATGTAACAAGGTGTTGATCAAATCAAAATTTCTCATTGAAAAACAAAATATTGCTTAAAAAGAAAAACCTATATATATATATATATACTGCATCAAAATTTCCTGAAAGAACAGTCAAATTCAGATATAGTCATGAATGTTTATTCTCAATACTACCTATGTAACGTCTAAAGGAGTCTTGGAAATTGATTAAGATGGAAGGAGGTTTAAACTAGGGTGTTATATGAGCATTTAGTTCAATTTTATTAAAGAATTGTCTCAGATATGAGTATGGAATATTCTTCAAGAACTTTGTTTACATCATTCTTAAACCATACTTGTTAATTAAAGCAAATTCATAAGCCCTTATAATGGAAGACTCTGAAATCTGCCCATAGATTTATGAAGTTGGTGTCTAACTGAAACATTCTTCTTCTCAGATATTTTGAATTTTTTGGGTTACACAATTCATCTCTGCTCACTGTTCCTGCTGTTTCTTGCCTATGTCTTGAACATTCTCTACACATCCGTGTTTTGATAACTATCAGCACATTACATTGATTTCCCTTCTTTGTCATTCCTTTTGAAAAACCTTGTTTCTACTACAATAAGGATGCATTGCATTGACTTAATGGGAAGGACAGGTTCTTGTCTAGACTGCACTTATTGTCTTTCAAAGGGGGAGACCTAGTTGTAATGTCATTGTCTGCATTTGTCTACCTGACATTGATCTTTTGTTTGCATTTGTACCTTAATAAATTGCTCCATTTTAGGTCCTTCCTTTTTTGATGAAGTCAAAGGGGGAGAATTTATGGACTCATATTAAGTGCTTGTGTATTCATGCACATAGAATCATACGTCTGCATGCATGGCATCACTTAACTGTGTATTATTCATACATGTCTGGAATAAGCCTTGGGGGAGAATGAGTTTGTATCGGTAGAATTCAGTCATTCGGGGGAGAATGAGCTTGCATCAGTAGAATTTAGTTACTGCATTGGCATGAATAATCTCATGAATAATTGAATATCTGGTTCATTTGACTTAGTACATAGTCATGCTGACTCATATGACTCATAGTGTTGCCATCATCAAAAAGGGGGAGATTGTTAGCATTCTATGTTTTGATGATGTCAAACACTAGGACTCATATGTGTATGATCTAATATATGGTCTGGTGAACTTGCGGAATTTCTGTGTGATTTGATTGAATTATTCATGATATCTGGTGTATACATATTGCATACATCAACTTGTGTTCAAATATCATTAATATTACTGTGCATGCACATTTACTTCAGGTCAACATACAGTCAACCCTGTGCACATAGATCTAGGTCTATGCATTTCAATAAAATCGGTCTGTATGTGTGAGATTTCATCAAACACCATGTGTGCATATCACCTTTATGTGTATGGCATTTCATTGAACACTTGGTGTGCATGTCACAGTTAGTGCATTTCAGAGTCGGTGCATTCCAAGGTCAGTGTTAGTATGGAAGTGTGCATATAAGGTCTGCGCTAGCCTGTCGTGCTTTGTCACTAGGTCGGTGCTAGTTTTAGTTAAGTCAGCACAAGGTCCGAGCACATTTCAGCCAACACAGTAGAAAGTCGGTGCACCCTTCGCAAATGTAGAACAAATGCACAAGAAGGTCGAAGCTAGTTACTGTTCACAAAATGAAGGTCGGTGCTAGTTTGTTTTTCTTCCACACACAAGGTCTGTGCAACTTTTGGGTCTATGCATATTTTGGGTCAATGCATGCTTCTTCATCGAGCATAGAAGGTCGGTGCTAGTTTCATAAAGGGTCGGTGCACATTCTTTTGGTTGCATATCCAAGGTCGGTGCTAGCTACGTTTCACACAACTAAGGTCGGTGCTAGTTGTGATTTCACACAACTAAGGTCGGTGCTAGTTGTGGTTTCACGTAGCTAAGGTCGATGCTAGCATCTCATATAGTGCATACAGGGTCGATGCTAGCTGTGGTTTCTCATAGCTAAAGTCGATGCTAGCATCACATATTGTGCAGATCAAGGTCTATGCTACCTTGAGTTTGTCTGCATTAAGGTCGATGTTAGTTGAGTATCATGCATATCAATGTCTGTGTTACCTTGCACCAGGTATATGCTAGTAAGCTATGGCTTAGGTTAAAGTCTGTGCTAGCTATTGCATTTCTCACTATGGGTCGATGTTAAATTAGAGTTAATGATGATTTCATATTCATAATTACAGAATCTTCAGCACATTATATCTATTATGATCTGAACTTCAATCTCATATTTCTGCATAAAAATCAATGCATATTGATCTCACTATGAAGGTCAAGTGACTGATTAAATGCCTCTTAATTCTTCTACAGGAACTCAATATAAAATAAAGCCTTAATAATTCCAAGGTTGCCCTGGCTCTTGCACAAACTCAAGTGGAGTGATCAGCACGTGATCCAAGGCAGGCTGATACCAGGCTATCCTGCCACATGTAAAGTAGCGGCGCTGTCATGCTAACACGTGGATAAGTCTGGATCAGATCTGACATGAAATTTGGGCGGGAATCGTGGCGACCACGTGCCCAACTCTTGGAGTTTATAAAAGGAGGGCCGATTGCCCAGTTCAGAGATGAGAGCGAGAAGAGGAAAGCTGAAGAAGGTAGAAGGAGAAAAGAAGAGTGAGCAGCAGGCGTGAGCAGTAGAAGAAAAAGAAAAAGAAAAAGAGAAAGAGATAGAGAGGGAGATAGAATTGTAGAGAGTGAGAAAAGGAGATCAGAGAGAGAGAGAGAGAGAGAGAGAGCAAATTGAGAAGAGTTAGAGAGAGTCTTTGAGAGCTCAGATCGTGAGAGAGTTAGCAGCAGCAAGATTGAAGTAGAAGAGAGTGCAGCAGCAAGATCAAAGGAGGAAGAAGATCTGTAGCTTCTGGATCAAATCCGAGCTACACTGCTCCTAGCGAGCTACATTACTTTGCTTCAATTTCTAGCTTTCTGATTGCTGTTTACATCACCTTATTTTTTTTTCATTTTTAATCTTTCATACTTCTTCTAAGTTGTGTATCAGCAGTTGTTGGCAAGCTGTGAGGCCCAGCGGCAGAGGTGGATTCCTCTGGTTAGTCAAACTATTAGTCAGCGATCGGCTAAGCTATAAAGCCCAGCTGTTTGTAGGCAAGCTGTGAGGCCCAATGGTTTCAAGCTGTTTGTCAGTGGAATCCACACTCTGGTTAGAGTGTGGGGTGGATGTAGGTCTGGAGGACCGAACCACCTAAAAATCTTCCTTGCACTGTGGTTTGCTTGTTCTTGTGTTTCACCGCTGTTTGCGATGGGAATTTTGTTTTTATTTTATTTTATTTTATTATTTCATTTAGGTTTATTTTATTTATTTCACTTGTCGATTAACCAATTAACTAACTGGTAGCTAACTGGCTAGTTGACTACGAAGGCGCGCCAGTCACGTACGTGATGAGTTTATTATGCGCTCGTTCTGACCCGTGTCGGGCGAGAGAGAGGTTCAGTCGGGACCAGCAGTCCGCCATACCATAAAGGCTGTGACGTTAATTACATCCCCCACGAGGAGGGAAAACCTTTGATTAATTGCCGAGATAGTGGGTTGTCGAGGCCGAAATAAAGATGCAAAGGTATAAACGTGACCAGGTCACGTGAGGTGCTTCTTTGTGTCATGCAAAAGAGGGATGGTTCATTAAGTTGGGTACCCTCGATACGTGGTGGAGGACATAGGTCCGAAGACCACCATCGCATATGGCAAAGACTTCCAATCGGGAGCGACCCAGACCTTCGTCAATGCCGTTTAATATACCGGAGGGAATCCATGCATGCATGCATGCATGATGCTTATGACAACGTTAAGCATAGTCGCATAGTTGCAAAGATGAACAATGATCAATCAAGTTTAATAGACTCCGCTAAGGGGACGAAAGTGGCAACGTAAGCATGATGACGAAAGTAAAATGCTAACAAACATGGTAGTAAAAGCAAAATGGCTCGGGCTTGCATAGCCCCTTTCTTATTCGATTTATTATTAGTTAGGGTCATTGATCTCGACCGCGGGAGACGAGGATCGCTCCGAGGGCGGGGGAGTGATTAAAACAGCATAATGGTTCAAAACTGGCGCGGCCACGTGTAGGGATAGGTTTTCCCGGCACGGCCAAACGTAGGTAAATGGTCTTAATCCGGCGCGGCCTTAACAAACGTTAAAATGACGTGGTGGGCTTGGGGCGCGCCGGGAACGAGCCACTTGAAAACAAATTTTTATGAGTGTAAGGTTATTCCAGCGCGGGGGGGTACCCGCCGTATTAAGGCGCGCCGGATTAGGACCGCACCGGTTTTACTGATTTTTGATGAATTTTGAAACTATCTAAGTTTACTGGGATTCTGTTAAGGGTTTTGAAGTTAATTGGGCCGATTGCTTGTTTAATTGAAGTCCAGAGCCCTTCCAGAATGAAGTGATGAGCTAGTGCGAGGTCCATACTCGAGCACTAGGGTCCTTTATCTAAGAACAAGTGTTTTATTGGAGCCATTCACACAAGTGCTCTTATCAGCTAAAAGAGTTCTGCCAAAAATTGGGCATCATCTCCCCCGTCCCTGAAGGACTGCAGGGGAGAAACGGGGTCATACTCACTCGTGGAGTAAGCCCCTAAACAGCCGGTCTGCATGGTGGCAGCCAGCAAAACCCCAATCGGACAAGATACCCTGAGGACAAGCCTGCGAGGGGCACCATAGCTCCGTGGGTGGAAACAGAGGAGCGAGACAGCTACTGACGGAAGCAATACCTCGAGGACTGGCCTACAAGGGGTGGGTGACCTACAGCATGCACTGCATCCGCTAGAGAGAGACCATTAGGGAGAGAGGCTCCGAGGACTAGCCTACTAGGAGCATTTGTCCCTTAGTCACCACAGGGTCCCGAAGTACTGTGGGTTTGGAATTGTTGGGCTGGGGCCCCAGTTGTTCTTAGCTCTGTGACTCATGAGAAACATCCATCACTCAAAAGTGGAGTTCCCTTGGCCGATCGGCAGTTCTGTGAAACGGTGGGGAATATCCCCCTCCCCGGGTGGCTGAGACCAAAACAACAGAACTCGAATGGTTCAGTGGCTGCAAACCACAGACGAGAGGAATGAATACATTCGGCATTGATAGATCACCACTCACAGGGCTAAGGTGTTGATACTCATGAGACTGGGTTGCCATCCATAGAAGAGAATGCAAACAGCAGTCACGGAGAAAGGCAGTCGATATGCAGCTAGGATGATTTACCTACACACGCATATACACAAATGGCTGGAACGCAGTAGTCACGAGGCGGACTCCACTATCCCAGAAGCAGCACCTGCCTCCTCTGAGCAACAGAGAAATGCAAAGAGGGAGGAAGGCAAAGGTTGGATTTCGTATCAAAATGGGGAGAAGTGTATGCACCGGCACAGACGCGAAGGACCCGGGGAGGGGTCATCTCTGTAGCCCATGGCATCCCAGGGCGTATGCGAAATCGAAGAAAAATAGAATCGTAAAACTATGCACGGGAAGACGCTAATATATATCCTCCGAATGAAACAGCGGTGGAAGAAGAGAACAAGGCATTGAGCATTCAATCCACCAAAATATTCATATACGCACGTCATCACCCCATCGAGGAAACTGCACATATGTTACAAGTTCGGCGCCGACATCGCGGCACGGCCACCATTTCACTTACAGGGAAGCTCACAGAAGAGCAACAAAGAGAAAAGATGGCGAAGAAGGGGGGAGGGTTGGCTCATATCATCGCCATCCCTCACCCCTCTCGCTTACATTCGATGGAGAGAAAACAAGGCGGAGAAGAAATAAGAAACGCAGACGCCCACCTGTTTCGAGAATAGAGTATCGGGACACCTTCTTCTTCTCCGGCTCCGAAGGGCTTTAGGCTGAGGATGGAAGACGGCGGCGAAGGGTGCTCAGAGGAAACCTACTTTGCTCGCAAGAAACCCCCTCTCTCTCACCGGCGATTAGTTCTCATACCCTTTTTTCTTATCTCTTGATTTTCTTCTTTCAAAAACCTCTTCGCCTCTCCCCTCTTTCTTTTCTGGTCGAGCAACCCCATATATAGGAGCGGGCTCGAAACTTGATCCGGTGCGAGAAATGGCATGCTGGGAAAAGTCTTCACAATCTTCAGCGCGCCGGGATAAAGGGGCGCCGGTTTAGGGGGGCGCGTCGGATAAGGGCGCGCCGTATTAACATCTTCCGCACGTTGCGGGTCAGCCGGTGAGTCCAGAGATGGTTCCGGAAGTCACCGTGAACATTCATCTTGCCGTCGTTCCTCGAACCCTTTGACAAGAAGTCTCGTCGAAGCTTTCAGGACGATGTATTGCCCTTCTTAGAACCTTGAGTGCCTTTTGTTTGAGCACACGGGTCTTTCACTGACACGGCTTTCCGTGCTACGACCCGTGTTGCTGGCTCGGTCCGGCTTGTACTCAACGCTTCTTGGAGGGTGGGGTGACACCCGGGATAGTTTCGCCTAGGCCGGGCGATCATTCGGCCACTAATAGACCCAACTTAGCGAGAAGCCGTACTCGTGCTGGGTAGCCGGGATCTTCCGCTGACAGAGCCCCCGGTCTTCTGTTCTGAAGAGCCAAGGGAGTTTTTCATCTCAGGAGAGTCTTCATTCAGGTGGCGAGCCACCGGGTAGACCGTCGTCCTTGATCGGCGACAGGTGCAGGGTAGCGGCATGACGGAGTTGATGCCGGATCATTAGGCAGGCTTGGTCGCACTGCCGGTTGGTTGTGGATTCATCTCGACTTTTCCTGAGGTGAAGTCCCTGATGCTCATCCCAGGTGACTCGGGGCTCTGGTAGCTTGAGAAGTCTTCAGTAAGTTGATCTTTATCGGCTTCTGTGCTTCAGCGGGCCGTATCATTCGTCTTTGCGGCTTGATTGCCGCAAGCGATATTTTGAGTGCCAACAAATGCCCCCCAGCCGTGGGTGTTGCAAGCAAGGCACGAGTGTAGCAAGGCCGACGGAGGAGCTTCGCCTGGAATGATCTCCTCTTCAATTGACGGAGGCTCGGAATGGCCCTCAATCCGGCACGGATGCCTATACGATGCCGTTTGAATATTAATACGGCGCGGGGTTACTCCGACGCGCCCCTGGGCTTTTAGATGCTAATCCGGCGCGACCTGATGCTTGGAGGAGGTTAATCCGGCGCGCCTTAAATCGGCGCGCCTTTTGGTTTGGGGAAGGGTTAATTCGGCACGCTAAATAGCGCGCCGGATTAACATCCGAAAAGCCCCCCCCCCTATATAAGGCTTTTGCCCCTCATTTTTCCTTCACCACTGTTCATTTGCAAGATTTCTTTCTCTCTCCTCCCTTTCTTCTCTTCCCGCGACGCTGAGTGAGCTGAGGGCGTGGGCGAGTTTCTCAGGGGTGAGTGGAGTGTTGTTCATTTGGGTTTTAAACCCATTCTTTGGGCCCCGGGAGGCTTCTAGTAGGGCTTGCCCTCGGAGCTATTTCCCCAGGTGTCCCTTTTGGCCTCGGTGTAATGCCGATGGCTGCTTTTAGGGGCCGTTCACTTAGTGGATGTGTTCCTGCTTCTCTTTGGCAATCTCCCGTACTGGGGAGACTCTGTCGAAATTTTGTCAGAAATTTGTCTTGATCAACTATTTTCCGACTTTGTTTATTATTTGATGTGTTTCTTTGCAGCTAACATGGCATCTGGTTCTTCTTCTTCCGCCTCCCGCGTCTTGGTGACGTGGGAGAATGTTCATTCCCTTGATCGGGGGCACGATCAACTTGCCGTAGTTGCAGAGTCCTCGGATTCAGAGACCGATACTGTGGACACTGGCCGTCTCCTCATCCTTGGAGGTGATTCTTTTCACTATGACCGGGAAGGTGCTGTCAGGCGGGATTACCCCAAGGACAAACATCTGATGTCCTTCCTTCGGCGCTTCAACCTTCAGGGGAAGAGAGACATGTTCCTCGTCCGTAAAGCAGAGCAGGCCTTGTTAGTGGAGAGGGATAGTCTAACATACTGTGTAGTGCGGGGAAGGCCTATTTATCTTCCCGGAGAAGTCAGGAAATGGAGCGTCGTGCTCGGGCTGCAAGATCTGGCTCCAGAAGATGGGCTGCTGACAAGGGCCCCTGAATTTGTACCCGCTCGGTGGAATGATTCCACAGGTAGGGTGGACCGGGAGAAGCCGATCTTTGGCTTGTTTCTTGCCCCGTTGAAATGGGGGTATAGAGAAGAATATTTTCTGCTGGACTGCTTGGCGGTCCGTTTTAAGCATCAAATATCCGTGGGGTGGTTTGCCGAGTTGAGAGCCACCGACGCCCATGCATTCAGACCTGGAGCAGTGGAGTTCACGGATTATGTGCTGCAGCACTACGCACCCCTCCTGACCAGGGCTGGCGTCTATCACAGCGTGTACGCCTCGAGATACCGCTACCCCATCTCCCGAGGCTTATGATGTGGCATGATCGAAGTATTTTGTCCCGAGTACAACACTTTTTATACTTCGGAAGGAGAAACTTCTCTGGATTTATGGAGCCTCTCATAGCTTAGCGGTCTACCCATCGACGGAGAGCCGTACGAGGAAGTCTGCTGGCCTGACTGGCTGAAGTATCAGACCGACGGTGAGGGTCGATATCTGGCGGGCCACGCTTATCGCTATCTGATGAAGGCGTACCGCACACTTTACCACTCGTTGTAGACACGCTATTCCTGACATCACCCTGAGAAAATCTCATGTTACTATATGACGCCCCGCAGTGGCTTTCGCATTTCGAATCGCTTGAGTGCTTCCCATTCTTGGGTCTTCTTTCACCTTTTGAGCAGGTAACGTGATGCTTCTTCGGCATCCGAAAACTACCTCGTTGCCGAAATCATGCGGCATACAGACGGCATCACCACCAATCGGACATACCGGATGATTCCGAAACCAGGGAGATGTCTGGCGGATGGCTACCGACGGCCTTTCGGGGGGGGGGGGGGGGTCCGGCAGATTTTATTGGAGGCGTCCAGGACCCTGGACACCTCCATCAATGAAAAAAACAAAAAAAATAAAAATAATAAATAAAAAAAATAGTTGTGAAGGCGTCCAAGTACTTGGACGCCTCAATATTGAAGCATCCAGGGGCCTGGATGCCTCCACACTCTGCATCCGGACAATCCCGGTACGCCGCTCGATTTCATGCTTCGGAAAAATCCAAAACTTTGAGGCGTCCAGGTGCCTGGACGCCTTAAATTTCTGACACCCGGACAAGCCGAACTACTGTCCGATTTGACGTTGTGCAAAAATCCAAAATATAGGGACGTCTTGCCAGCTAGACGCGCCCACTCGTGAGTCACGGGTACCCACCAAAACCACACGCTCTACCCACCGTCTACGGCTTTCGGTGGGATTCCGGTGGGCGAAAATGGAGGCGTCCAGTCTCCTGGACGCCTTCATGAAAATATTAAAAATAAAAAAATATAAAATATTTAATTTATTGTTGGAGGCGTCTAGGGTCCTGGACGGCCCCATCTTGAGGCGTCTAGTCCTCTAGACGCCTCAAGCCACTTGCCCTCTATAAATAGAAGACCCCCTCCCTCGAAGGGAAGGGGCTTCAGATCCGACAGAGGAAGGAGAGACTCTGCGGGATCCCATTTCTTACCCGTGGGTCTTTTGTAGGGGGAGGTTCTGCCGGCTTCTCGGGTGCCCGTGCTTGCAAGAGGAAGGCCACCTTCATCCACCGTGCTTCCACGTCGTCCCTACGCTACCGAAGCTCCACCGGATCCCGCCATCGGCACATTCAATAAGCCAATTCTCTCCCCTTTCTCCGTAGTTCTTTTGCATTCATCATCTCGCATTCTCCGCCTCCCTTCATAAGGGAGTCTTCTTTTATACACGTCTGCATAATTCCATTCATCATAGCATTCTCCTCCTACTCGTGTCCGAGAGGGGTTTAAAAATAACACCAACCAGGTATGTGTCTTGCCATGATTTCATTATTCTTCATCCAGGGACTAATACTACACTGCTATCTTTTCTGATCCACTTGTTATCTGTTTGTTTCTTCTTTTACAAGGGTAACCAAGGAAAGCCTTCTCCATCGGCCGGCCGAAGGGAGAGCAAGAAGCAACCCGCCATCTCCAGCTTTTGAGGTAGGTGCGATCACTTTCTTTATTTTGGGGTCTCCAGCCCCTGGCGATCACATCATATTCTCGAGGCCGCGGAGAGTCACTTCCCGCAATGGCCGTTTAAATTTCTGTCACTTATATTCTGCATTGTTCTTATATCTGTTTCTTATATCTGTCATATTCTCAAGGCCGCGGCGAGTCATTTCCCGCAATGGCCGTTTAAATTTATGTCTCTTATATTCTGTTACTTATATATGTTATATTCTCGAGGCCGCGGCTAGTCATTTCCCGCAATGGCCGTTTGAATTTCAGTCATTGATATTATGTGTTGTGGTTATATCTGCTCCTATTCTTGAGGCCGCGGTGAGTCACTTCCTGCAATGGCCGTTTAAATTCCTGTTGCTTGTATTCTGTACTCTTCTCATATATGCTCATATTCTTGAGGCCGTGGCGAGTCATTTCCCGCAATGGCCGTTTAAATTTCTGTCACTTAAATTATGCACTTTTCCCATCCCCCGATGTCACGGAGAGTCATTTCCCGCTATGGCCGTTTAATCCCCATATCTTATTATATTGCATCTGTCCCGCACGCCCCGTCGGAGCAATCTCCCGTGGTGGTCTATCTCCTCTTCTCTCTTCTTTCTGTGTTGCAGCAAAACGAGCCCCTAGCGCGCTCCGCTTCGCCTCCTCCGGCAAATTAATTCTGCGTGACGTTGCTCACAGATTGGCTGTCACGGTGGGACAACTTTCGCTTTCCCTTGGTTACCCTTGCAAGTTTGGCACTGCCGTGTGCTCCTCCACCTTTGCGCCCTCGCGTGCTCCAGTTGTGCTCACAGTAGCACTTTCAGTTCTTATCCCTCGTGCACCTCGTGCACTTCGCCCCTAGTCCCTTGTGATTCATTGGATGTTGATTATATCTTTGATATCTCTGTTGTCTTCTTATATTCTGTATATCTTTTCCGCACTTCATTGCATGCATCTACCCCTTTTCTAGTTTTTTTTTCATTTTTTCTAAGGATCACCATGTAACACCCTCAAATATAGCTAAATTGTACTCTATATCACCGAGGCACCTTTTGAAGTATCGGCTCAGTTCTTGAAAAGAACTCCGAAGTTAAGCATCCTTAATGGGGGAGTAGTACTGGGATAGGTGACCTGCCTGGGAAGTTCCTCCATTCTGGAGCCGATCACTGTTAGAAAGGGACAAAACTGTGAGGCCGGTAGGCCAAAGCGGACAATACCTCGATGGTATAGAATACGGGACATGACAGAATGGTATCAGAGCTATACCCCAGCTGGAAGTGTGGGAACTAAATGCCATGCAGGGTAAAGTGCTACGCTATGGGAGCCACCTCTTGAGTCCGTAATGGAGCAAAGTGCTACATAGTGGGAGCCACCTCTTGAGCCTATAGGGGCCACCTCTAGAGTCCTACTTGCCTGGGGGCTTGATTGCGTGATTGCGTGCTATATGTGCCCAGCGACGAGGACGTCGCCTATATAAGAGGGGTAGATTATAACACCCTCAAATATAGCTAAGTTGTACTCTATATCCGAGGCGCCTTTTGAAGTATCGGCTCAGTTCTTGAAAAGAACTCCGAAGTTAAGCGTGCTTAATGGGGAGTAGTACTGGGATGGGTGACCTGCCTGGGAAGTCCCTCATTCTGGAGCCGATCACTGTTAGAAAGGAACAAAACCGTGAGGCTGATAGGCCAAAGCAGACAATATCTCGACGGTATAGAGCACAGGGTGTAACAGATTATAACACCCTCAAATATAGTAAAGTTGTACTCTATATCACCGAGGCGCCTTTTGAAGTATCAGCTCAGTTCTTGAAAAGAACTCCGAAGTTAAGCGTGCTTAATGGGAGTAGTACTGGGATGGGTGACCTGCTCGGGAAGTCCCCCATTCTGGAGCCGATCACTGTTAGAAAGTGATAAAACCGTGAGGCCAGTAGGCCAAAGCGGACAATACCTCGACGGTATAGAGTACGTGGCGTGAAGAATGGTATCAGAGCCTAGGCTTTCTAAATCCCTAGGTCATCAGGTTCAATTCCTAGATTGAGTCATCCTTGTCAGTTATCCTATAGGAACCCCGTGAGATTTGGGTAGAGCTATGGGTTAAATGATAAAATATGTTACATTCGCGTTAGATACCTGCCAAGATATGAATATCATTAATCTAAACCTTATTCTTGTAGGCTAGAATGGCGGCTGAGAGAGCTCAGTGGAGAGAGATGCAACGCACTATCCAGGGTTTAACGCAAGCCTTGCAACAAGTTGCACAAGGTGGAGCACGGCATGGAGCCAGGAATTTGCATCGGAAGTTCCAAAAGATAAACCCCCCTAAGTTTAGTGGGTCGACTGACCCGGATGAAGTAGAGAATTGGGTGCAAGAAATAGAGAGGACCTTTAAGGTGATGCAATGCACCGACGAAGAGAAGGTACTATTAGGAACTTATCAATTAGAGAAGGATGCCCGAGTATGGTAGGGATCCGTGGAAGCCATTTTGCCTAACGATCAGGTTTCTTGGGACGAGTTTTTAGAACTCTTTAACGAGAAGTATTTCTCAGAAAGAATTCGCGAGAAGAAAGCTATGGAATTTACAGCTTTGAAGCAACGTAGTCTGTCAGTCGCCGAGTATGAAGCGAGGTTTTCTAGATTGGCCCGATATGCACCACACTTGGTTAGCACGGAGAAAATGAGAGCAAAGAGATTTATGAATGGCTTGAAGGTGGAACTTATACCTCAACTGGCTCCACTAGAAATTCAAACATATACGGAGATGGTTAGAAAAGCTCAACTCTTGGAAGATGCTATAGATATGATGGAAAGAATCAAAGGAAAGGCCGCCAAGAAGGACTTACCAAATGGACCCAAGAACAAGGAGAACATGAACGATAATAAGAGATTTAATGAAGGGAACAAATTCTATGAAAATAAGAAACCCCGGAATAAAGATCGGCAAACTGTTCCGGCCAAGGGGAAATGCGAGCATTGCAAGAAGGGAAGGCACAATCCGGACGAGTGTTGGTATAAACTTGGAAAATGCATCCGTTGTGGAAGTAGAGATCACAAAATTACTCGATGTCCACTCTTAAAGGAAGAAGCACCGCAAGCAACGGAAGGTAACCCTATAAACCTATCTCATCTAAAACTTGCATGAATCGGATATGACCTTAAGTACTTAACATGATATATGAATGATCTAGCCAGAATACATGCTTTAGATATGGTGATCTTACCCCACAAATTTTGGAAAGGAAACTATGTGAATTTGGGGACCAAATTCTTTTAAGTGGGGGAGGGTGTAGCACCCCAAAAATTTAAATATAAAATAAATAGAAATAACTATAAATATTAGATATAGAAAAGCATGGGAATTAAAATTTTGATAAAATAAAAATGATAATTAATCTAAAATAGTTAATTGGCCTAAAATAAATAATTAAGAAAATAGAAATTAGATATATCATTTTATCTATTAAATTGAAATTACCATTCACATATTTAGAGATCTCATACCAAAATATAGAGTACGGGGTGTGACAGAAACAATACCTCGACGGTATAGAGTACGGGGCGTGACACACCCTCTCTCGGTGAAGGAAGGACTCTCTGTTCGGGAATTCCTCTCGACGGACTAGAATCTCCTCCACCGGGACCTCCGTAAGTCCCCGACAACGAAGGATTCCCTCTTCGTTCACTGGGCTGGTTGTACCATTGAAGTTCCCCAGAGTTAGTCGACCCATTCGTGGTGAGATGAGAGACCCTAGTTGACACGGCGGTGAAACAAATTGAAATTAGGGTCCTTCCTATTTTTGTGTGAACTTCAGATCTGGTTAAAAACACAAAAAAATTATCAAAATCAAAACAAAAAAAGAGGGCGTAAAGGCATTCACTTGATTGATAACCTTTGCTATCTGTGTGTTGGTGTATGTTTTTGCGTTCCGGAAGAACTTTGAGCATGGCTCACGAGTCTTTTGAGGAGAACCACCCTGGTCGTGGTCAATCAGTCGAGCCGCGAGTCCATGCTATGAACTTGGGTCCTTCTTACGAGCCCTCACGTGAGGTGCAGGTTACCGCAGGGGACACATCCCCACCACATGACATCTCCTCTTTGCTAGGTGTCCTCGCCAATACGGAGCTTACCTCTGAGCAGCTCCGGGCCTTCCAGGCCATTCTGAAAGGAAAATATGTTTCTCCCGCCCCCCAGGAGTCAATTCCTGCCATCGCACCCCTCTAAGAGTCGGTGCAAGCCATCCCATCTCCTTCACTGGCGCAAGCCATCCAGTCTCCCTCGATTCAAAAGCAGGCGAGCCAACAACCACCCTCGTTCCAATTCCCTTCACAATCTCAAACCCCTGTTATTCCCCACATACCGCTCCAGCCTGGGCCAACTGCCGGCGGTCCGGTAGCTCCCTCTCATTTCGGGTTTCCTCCTCAAGTCTCCGGGAGACATTTTCCTCCCCAGTGGAAAGTGCCACCTTCACCTCCCGAGGAGCTCGCCCAATCGCTCCTCAACAGGTTCAATAGAATGGATGAACATTTTTAAAATTTAAAGAAAATGGTGGACGTGAAATCCACCCCGGAGGTTGTTTTACCAATACTTTCGGTGATCCATCTTCCTTCCTCTGAAATGCCTACATACTGCAGGTACAATGACACTGGCAACCCCTTTATTCACCTCAAGGACTTCATGTATGAATCCTCCTATTAGCAAAATGACCAAAGATCCCTGGCATACCTCTTTCGGAGATCATTGGATGGTCCTGCGCTAGAGTGGTTCTATTCTTTGGAGCCCGGCGAGGCCGAGAACTTTGATACGGTGCAAAGAAGATTCTTGCAAAATATCGGGATAGGGTCGGTGCCTCTCTTTCCATTACCGACCTAGTGGCCGAGAAAATGAAGCCCGACGAAGATTTTGTCCGCTATGTCGACAGATGGAGGTCCCTGGCAGAAAGAATAAGAGATACCCTCTCAGAGCCTGAACAAGTAAAGATGATTGTGTCCAATGCAACCCCACAATTCAGGCACGTCCTGGCCATGAACAAGCTTACCACAATGGAGGAACTCTATGAAAGGGCCTGGTATGTCCAGACCCAGTTAAAAGACTCCCCCATTATGCACATGTTTGAGCCGCCGAAGCCCAAGGTGATCAGAAAGACAGGCACTGGTGTCCCAAGTGGAGCGACAGAAGGGGTGGTGACAAATGAGCAGGTGAGTGCAGTCAACAACGCCAACTATGCACTCAACCCAAGGCTTCCACAAATGCCCCGACTTCCCCTCCAACAAGGTCCTTTCCCCTCTCGTCCTCCACCCCAAAATAATCCCCCCCAGAACAATATGCCTCAACCACTTCAACCCCAGCAACAACCCCGACCTCAACAACAACAACCGCCACTTCAGTACCACCAAGTTCCACCCCCAGGGAATTATGGCACCCCACAGCAACAAAGGAGGCCGATTGGTCCCAAGAGAGCCTATTACCCACCATTGCCAGAAACTTTGGCAGATATTTTTAGCGCCCTCATGGCCTCAAACACACTCATCCTACCCAGGAAAAGGCTCACGTGGCCCCCGAATGTTGATACCTCCAGATACTGTGTCTATCACAGGTAGCCAGGACACACAGTAGAGAACTGCTTTCAGTTTAAAGATTACATCCATGATACGAATGATGAAGGCGGAATTGACTAGGATGAAATGAGGCGATACATCGACACTCTCAAAGCCAGGAGACCTCCTCCTAGGCCACAGTTCCAGCAACTACAACAGCAGCCACAGCAACAATCACAACAACAACAACAGCCTCAGCAGGTACAACAACAACAGCCCAACATGGGCATAATCCAGAATCCATTGCCGGAGCACCAACAGCCCAATCACCAGGTCAACCCCATCTCCTCCTTCTCGGAAGTCGGGAGAGAGCAGGTGTGGCACCCAGAAAGTACCTCAATTCTTGCTACCGCCAACCCTATCGTCATGCAACCCCCTCGCCTTGCCCGGGTAGCACCTCTCTCTCATCAACCCGCATTACAACCTATAGTACCGCCTTCACCATTCCCACTACCATCACGCCCTCTCATCCGCACCCTTCCTACTAACTCACCCATGACCTGTCAGCCATCCACCTCTGCCGTACCCTCACCTCCTCTCATTCTCTCTCATCCCTCTATTTCGCCATCTACCCCCGCTACCCTTATGCCTTCCAAGCCACTCATTATCTGCCGTCCGTATGAGGCCCTGCCTACCTCTACCATACCTCCACTAATACCTTCAAAGCCACTCATCACCCATCACCCATCTCAAAACCATTACCCATCTCAAGCCTTATCCATGTCGACTTTGCCTCCACCTCCACCTTCCGAACCCCTTATCCTTCATAGTCCGTATGATATCCCCTCTACCTCCACCATGCCTCCACCGAACAAACCCCTCATCAGAAGTTTTGCCCCCATCGTTACTCTGGCTTCATCAACCATTCCTCTACCGCTACCCCTCAAACCTCTGTTAAAACCCACAGCTACCCCCATAGAGGTACAAAAGCCGCAGGCAATGGTGCTCCGGAGTGGAAGGATTTTCCACAGAGTTTTCCCCCAGAATAGTCAGAATCCCGATCAGGCTCAGTCAGAGAAGGACAATGGAGAACAGCCAGAAAAATCCATCACTGGGACACAATATGATTTGTTAAAACACCTGGATAAGACGCCCGCTCAGATCTCCATCCTCGAGCTGTTTCAAAGGTCCACGTCCCATCAGGCGGCCTTAATGGAATATCTTCAAAATGTCATGGTGAATGAAGACCTCCCTGTAGAAAAGATTTCAGCCGTCCTGACACGAACTGACACACAACCGGCCATCATGTTCTACAACTACGAGCTCGCTCCCAAGGAAGCTCGAAAATATGCGTTGTGCATTTCAATAAAAATCAATATAGTCTCCATAAACCCGTGCCTTATAGACACGGGTGCGTCCATAAATGTAATCTCCATGAGCACCCTTCAGTTGTGTGGGGTCGACGAGGAACAGATAAGACCTTCCTCGATCACAGTCACGGCTTATGACAATAGCAAAAGGCCGCCACAAGGGATGATTATCCTGAAGGCAGAGCTAGGCCCTATGTCAGTCTCCACGGAATTCCAAGTCCTCGACATGGACCCCACATTCAAGGCCATACTGGGTCGCCCCTACATTGAAGCCATGGATGTTGAGCCTTCCACCAACCATCAGTGCTTAAAGTTTCTTTACAATGGGAGAATTATTAAAGTGGTCAGTACACCTGTCCTTCACACGGTGGATGCTATCAACACCTCTCTGCCCTCTGTTTGGCCGTCTCATCAGCCCATATTGTCGCTGCTGGATGTGTATGATTCATCTCACATTCCGCTAGCACGAAAGAAGCCGATCAAGGCAACAACGCCATATCTTCCTTTTCATTCCAAAGGTTGGGAGATTATGAGGAATATCGGCTATCAATAGGGCAAAGGTCTGGGCGCGCAACTACAAGGTAGGCTGAAACCACCAAAGGAGATCAGGCCGAACCGTAGGTTTGGCCTAGGCTTCAAAGGACCACTCAAGGTGGATTGGAAGCCCCTCACGTGGACCCTATCAAACCACTTCAACAAAGGGCCCTTTATTCAGATGGGGGATTACCCGCAAGAA
Organism: Amorphophallus konjac; assembly: GCA_022559845.1. NCBI lineage: Eukaryota > Viridiplantae > Streptophyta > Magnoliopsida > Alismatales > Araceae > Amorphophallus > Amorphophallus konjac. The sequence goes on from CM040120.1 coordinate 405,243,134, forward strand.
GCACATGGGGGATCACATGCTATGTATTTGGCTGAAAAATATCCGAGGGTCACCAAAAGAGGCAAGATCAAAGATCCAAAATGCGAATGGGACAAGTGGTTTGATATACAGGATATTTCCGTTGCACTGGAAAGGATGTTCTCGCCCCCACAGCTTGAAGGACCGACATTGATCTCCGAAATGCCAGAGAATATCACTACTGTTGCCAAGGTTCCAAACTATCCTCGTCCTCTCCAGAAGGACCCTGTCACCAGCGGATCTTCATCCATCATCAACATTGCCATCGACAGCTCATTAGCCGTCATCTTCTCCATTCACTCACCTCAGCCTTCGCTAATGTCTTCCTCCTGGGCCAGACGGTTGTCTGACGATCTTCCCAGGTCCCCTTCTCTACTTACATACCTACGCGGGTTTCTCAACCCTCGCCAGGTTTTCAATCATGATCTGCTCTACGAGCCTCCCAATCCTTTAGCCATAACCACCTTTCCCCCTCCTCCGATTTCTTTTCATTATTTTGTCATCCAAAATGAAAATGAAAAAAAATGTCAATTTTCAAACTCCTCAACAACACATCATTGTTGAGGAAACCTCATACATCTCCCACGAGTGTGTCCTGCCCTGCGGGCCACCCATCCAAGGTCCTATGAGCGACCTTTTCTACCCCTCCTCTGAGGGGTCCTTCCTTGTACATTCTTCGGCATCTTCTTTAGCTCCTTCTTTGTCTGTAGGACAACCCAGTCAATCTAGGAATAATGAGTCAAGGGTAGTATCCACAAAGAAATCCAAGGGTAAGCAGATCCCTCGTCGATGCCTTCTGGATTTAGCCATCAGGTGTCAGGCCCTTCTTGACATCCCTCAGTTGCTAGAAAAACCCATCCAACTACCAGAGATAGAATGTGAGGACAATTGTGTGATTGATGAAGGATATGGGATTTATGAAATCACTGATGAAGAATACCCTATTGAAGAAGGGGATGAAGAATATGAGGATGCGGCTGGCACATATGCTAGTGGAATAAGGAGATTCGACGAGCTGTCAGCCGCCGTAGAAGAGTCCACCAAAGAAATCAACTTGGGAACTGAGGAAGACCCTAGGATCATCCTCATAAGTGATAATCTACCACCCTCTGAAGAAGAGGCATTGGTCGAAGTTCTTAAAGAGTATAAGGACACGTTTGCATGGAGCTATGAGGATATGTCGGGTTTTGACTCCACCTTGGTCGAACACCGTTTGACATTAAAACCAGGTTATGTCTCGGTAAAATAAAGGTTAAGGCGTTTCCACCCTCAGATGGCTTTAAAAATGAAAGAAGAGGTCGATAAGCTCCACAAAGCCAGGTTCATCAGAGTCATCCTTTATCCTCAGTGGGTGGCGAATATTGTCCCGGTCATGAAGAAGGATGGAAAAGTCAGGATTTGCATCGACTTCCGGGACCTTATCCGCGCATGTCCAAAGGATGATTTTCCCTTGCCTCACATTGATGTGTTAATCGATAACACAGCAGATTATGAGACCCTCTCATTCATGGATGGATTTTCGGGATATAATCAAATTCGTTTGACAGAAGAGGATCAGGAGAAGACGTCATTCACAACACCTTGGAGAACATATTGTTACGTGGTCATGCTGTTTGGGTTAAAGAATGCTGGAGCTACTTAACAAAGAGCTATGATGGCCATATTTCATGACATGATGCATATATATCTGGAGGTGTATGTGGATGATTTATTAGTGAAATCAAGAACCAGGGGTGGAACATCCGAATGTTTTGGCTAAGGTCTTGCAAAGATCAAGGGAGTTCCGATTGAAAATGAACCCGAAGAAGTGTGTGTTTGGTGTATCATCGGGTAAATTACTGGGTTTCATTGTGAGTAAAAGGGGGATCGAGATAGATCCCAACAAAGCTAAGGCCAGTAGGGACATGCCGCTTCCCAAAAATTTGAGGGAAGTTCGAGGTTTAATTGGGAGGTTGCAATTCATTCGTCGGTTTGTGTCTCAGCACTCACAAAGGTGTAGACCTTTCTACGAGTTGACCAAGCCGGGAGTAGAATTCCACTGGGATTCTAAATGCCAGAAAGCTTTTGAAGGATTGAAGGAATACCTAGATAACTCACCCGTTCTCATTCCACCTAAGCCGGGAAAACCTCTGATCCTTTACATCTCAGTCTTGGATGACTCCGTGGGAGCCGTCCTCGCACAAGCCGATGAAGAAGGCAAGGAACGGGCAACCTACTACCTGTCCAAACTCTTCAAACCCTGTGAGCAGAAGTACACCGCCATGGAGAAGACCTGTGCTGCCCTCGTTTGGGTAGTACAGAAATTAAAGCATTACTTTCTGGCTCATGAAGTCTATTTGATTGCTCGCATGAACCCTATCAAATTCCTCCTGGAGAAATTCATCCTCACCGATAGGCTAGCACGCTGGCAGAGTTTCCTATCTCAGTTTGACATCACCTACATTCAGCAAAAGGTGATTAAAGGCTATGCTATAGCCGAGCATCTCGCTCATCATCCTCTCCCTAAGTTCGATCCTGTCCAATCAGAGTTTCCAGATGAGGAACTAATGTCCATCACCCAATCTGATGAGCCATTGTGGACGTTATATTTTGATGGAGCTATGAATTCCCAAGGGAAGGGTATTGGCATTGTCCTTCTAACGCCCGAAGGCGTTACCATTCCAGAGGCATTTCACCTCACATTTCCAGTCACCAACAACATTGCTGAGTATGAGGCTCTTCTAGCTGGTCTAGAACTGGCCCATTCCTTTTATATCACCGAATTGTGAGTCGTGGGTGATAGTCAACTTGTTCTCCGCCAGGTGCTTACCAAGTATCGCACCCTTGATCCTAAACTCAAGCCTTATCAGGAGTTGGTCTCTGCCTATGCCAAATTATTCACCAAACTGATCTTTGTCCATGTCCCTCGCGAACAGAATATTCTGGCCGATGTCCTCGCCACCTTGGCCTCATCTTTCAGATTCCCTCTAGGTGTATGGTTTGAATCCATCACCCTCTACAAGCGTCTTGTCCCTGCCGTTCAAGACCCGTACCTCCTAATAATCAAAGAAAGAGTCTCACGGAAGGTCCAGGAGGGAGAAATTCTCGAGAAAAGGGAGATCATGTTGGCATAAGTCGAAGAAGAACTGGCTGACGAGGAGAAACCACGGTTCTATGAAATTGTCAAGTATTATAAAGATCAGTCTTACCCTGAGGGAGCCACCACAGAAGATAAGAAAGCCATAAGAAGGGTGGCCCAAAAATACACATTGGTTGGAGGTCTACTGTACAGGAGGAGCCTTACGGGTGTTCTATTAAGATGTCTTGATGACGATGAGGTTTGGAAATGTGTGGAGGAAGCACACTCAGGTGTGTGCGGTGGCCATATAAATAGCCAAATGCTTGCTAAGAAGATCATTCGGCAAGACTTTTACTGGCCCACTATGGAAGAAGATTGTGCTGTCTATGTCCGTAGGTGTGTCAAGTGTCAACTCCACGTCGATAAAATTCATTCACCATCTTCCTCACTTCATCCAGCATCCTCCCCATGGCCTTTCTCCATGTGGGCATTCGACATCATTGGTCCCTTAGGTGATCCCAATTCCCTCACCAAGCAGAAATCTTTCATCCTCACTGCGACAGAGTACTTCACCAAATGGGCCGAAGCTGAAGCTTACACGAAAATCAAGGCATCAACAGTCTACAAGTTCATCATGAAGAACATCCTCACCAGGTTCGGCGTCCCAAGCACAATTGTCACTGACAATGGGCCACAGTTCATTTCTCATGATCTTCAAGACCTCTGCAAAAGGTACGCAATCGCATTGCATCATTCATCACCTTATTACCCACAAGGTAATGGCCAAGCAGAGGCCACCAACAAAACATTGATCAAAATCATAAAGAAAACCTGCGAGTCTAATAAGTTTTCAGACTGGCCAGAAAAGCTTATCGAAGCTCTATGGGCCTATCGCACTTCAATCCGTGCCCCCACCGGGCAGACTCCGTTTGCCCTTACTTATGGGATGGAAGCGGTAGTCCCGTACGAGACTCTGATCCCTTCTCTCAGGGTACAATTGGATGAGGAATTTCCCCTCGACGAACGTCGTAATTCACTCATTGCCCAATTGGAACTCTTAGACGAGAAGCGGCTGGCCGCTGCCGAGCATGCACGTGTTTATCAAAATAGACTCGCTCGCTTTTACCAAAAGAAGGTCATTGAGAGAAAATTCAAAATTGGCGAGATGGTCGTGAAAATTTTTTTTGTCAAACCTGGAGGGCCGCGTTCTAAGCTCGAACCCAATTGGGAAGGACCGTTTGTGATTCAAGCCGTGTACCCCGGCAACGCCTACAAGCTAATCGATGCCGAAGGGACCCAGTTATCCCACCCTTGGAACGGGCTTTATCTTAAGAAATACTACCCTTAGATAGCCGTAACAACTGGCATGGTACGAGGATCAGCGAGCTGGAATTCACTCTTCGGTCTTTGTAGTCTAACTTAGGGTTAACCCGCGCTCACTCCCGTACCCCGCTTTTGGGATCGAATGGAACGGAACGCGAGGGGAGCCTCGAAAAAAAAAGAAGAAAAAAAAAGAAAAAAGAAAAAAGAAAAAAGAGAAAAAAGAAAAAAAAGAAAAAAGAGAAAAAAAGAACTGATGCCTGGTGTCTATCATGCGGTCAGGTCTTTGCATCTATCCTTCATATTAAGATAGGACCCATTGAGGTTGGTAGGTCTCGGGTCTTGGTCTACCAGAACCGTGGAGACTCATGTCCGGTCATATCGGATTATACCCATTAAAAGAAGGCAACGCACACACGCAGCCGTTTTAGCTAGAAAATTGCTAGTTTTGCTCATCATGGGGCTGTGCTCGAAGGTCTCCAAGAAAGTCGTAATCTTTGCTCTCTCCTTTCTCGACCCAATGAGACACCCGGCGCCCTTAAAACGCTGAGCATAAGGGAACCGAAACGCAATACCCTGAAGGCGAGAGTAGGATTCATCTCCTCGAACCCGAGTCGGAGCACGAGAAGAGGGCAGTGTCCCCGCAGGCATACAAAAGGGATTCCCACATATCAAGTTCGTATACCTCCCTCAAAAAAAAAGGGGAAAGATAAAAATCAAAGTCGAAAGCCTGGTCGTGACCGTGCCTGATTTCGACAAATGAAACCCCCCCAAACAAAGGAAATTCTACAAAGGGGCAACGTAAGTCTGTTCGAGGATTGGTCCGAAGTCGCTCAAAAGGGAAAGGTCGAGTAGGTCCCGGTTAGTTCGTCGGGTTAACGGTATTGCCGGTCCTCTCGGAAGGTTTACCCCACCTTACTCTTCTTTCTCCCCTCAAAGATGAAAGCTTAATGGAATGCCCGAGAGGCGCGCCCCACTAAGGCAAACGACCCTATTTTTTGTAAAACACACAATTTTGTCTACTTCGAAGAGCAAAAGCCGTCACTGCCGGTCAAGACCTCTATCTACCACTTTGATGGCTTCTTACTTCAACCTCGGGCTTAGGTCAATGCAAGCGCGTCACCAATAGGTGCGACGGCGTCTGATTCCAGGTCAGCGTCGCGCGATTGGCCGTTAGGGTTCCAAGGTGTTCCATCTTATACCATCTAGAGTTGTGAGGAAATAGACCCGGGTCGGGCAAATCCTTTACCCTTAACACTCTTTCGGTGTCTCCTTGTTATCGGAAGCAACTGGGAGCCTAAGCATGGCATGACGGTTTTGTCATCAGGTTAAGTCCTAACTGGCAGGACTATCACTTGAGGGGTCTAGGGGCCCAAATCAATCTAGATGTGCACACAGGATACCCGGGAGGTTAGTGAGAAAACCTGTCTTCATATAAGTAAGGTGCCATAAGGATGGTTGCCAGGCATTAGTTACAAAAATGTACAAAAAAAAATGATAATGTTTGTGATTAAGAGGCCCCCCGTAGGGCTCCGTCGAGTAAGTCCAAGTGGGGATTCCCTTGGAGCACGTTAACCCTGCTTTACGCTACTTAAGAACGATTTAAGCACCTCTGGTCCAAGAACTATGCTAATTGTAATAACAAGTGTCTTTAAAAAAAATAAATTTTTTTTTGAAAAAAACATTAAAAATAAAGTTTTCAAAAAAAAAAGCATAAACAAATAACACAAAAAAATGCATCCGTGTGATCTCATTTGTGTGCTACATTTTTATGTTATGTTCCCATTTGTGTGCCCGTATGTTGCATTCATCATCTTTGCTCTTGCCTTAATTAATAAAGGCTTGGCCCCTTGACTCGTTATCAAGGCTAGTCTCAAAACAATCACCCACTCTTGAGCAAGGGGCCAAGTCAGAACGGAAAAACTGACTTGTTTCATTAAGCAATGTGTACAGGATTGAAAAGCAGGAATGAAGGCAGAAGACATGAAACTGAACATCCCTTCCTTTATTTCCTTCTAGAAATTGTACATTAAGTCCCGTCCCCTCTCTCAGTGTTACCCCTTTCTCCACTCTCCAGGCGAAGAACCCTGAAGGGTGTTGCTAAACTATGCGAGGCGGTGCCTCTGCTGCTCTGTACCCCTCTTCCCGTCTCTGCTCCCCGTCGATCGACATGGGCAGCAAAGAAGCTACTAACACGAAAGCCACGCTCTCGTGCTCTTCGGTAGCGCTCTTCACCATCTCTTAGCCATTGTTCGGCAAGACCGAGGCTGGTTCGAATTCAAACAGTTGGGCCTCCATGGTCCTACGCTTCTCCCTCTCAGCCAATATGTCGGCTCTCTGTCTTTTGGTGTCTCTTTCCCTTCCCGCACGTTCTCTCTCGCGGTCCTCCCTTTCCAGCTGAAGGGTAATCCTCAGCTCCACGGCGTCCTGAGAAGAGCCATCGTCTGAACGATGCCGCAACTCTTCCTCCAGTTCCGCTATTCTGGCTTCCCCTTGCGCGGTGCGAACAAGTGCATCTTGCACCTCTTTTGTCTGCCATAGCCATCATCTCAGATATGTGGAGGCACGAATAAGTGAAATTCAATGGTGAAACTCTCACCTGTGTGGAAAGCATTCCTTCTGCCTCCGCGGCTCGCTGCATAGTATGAGCAAGCTGCTCATGAAGCAAATCAAGTTCGGAAGTGGGGATCCACAAACTGGAAGAGACACCATCCGCCCCCATTGCTAAGGAAGCCGCATCAAGATGGGCGCGCTGCAACACACATAAGGTGACACCGAGAACCTAACGCCAGAAATCTTGGTCTATGATCGTGTGTATGTAGGCTTACCGAAGAACTCAAGGCTGCGCGAGTATCATGTAACTGTCGCTCTGTGCCTACCAGGCGACCCTGCAGGTTCGCTATCATAGTGTCGCGAACATCCTGTGGCCAGGACATAGGTTAACTTAAAAAAAAAGAAGAAGAAGAAAAATAAGAAAAAAATTGTTGTTCACCTCCACGGTCCCTTCATGATGGAGTCGCTTCGCCTTATAGAGGCGCAGATAATCCTCGCTGTCTTGAGCATGTGACTCCACGGGAGTGCCACCCCGTCGCCAGTCCTCGTATTGCTCAGGGAACCACACTCTCCAATCAACGGAGGTCGCCGGACCACGCGTCTTCCTCCCGACACGTGGTGTGGTAGTCATGTCCACCCATTCTTGGGCAAGCCCTAGAGTCCTCATGGCCAATCGTAGCCAAAGTGGCTCGATTTCGTTCAAACAGTGCATCCAGAGGTTGCGTCCGAATCGGGCACGGCTCATTATAACCCAGGGCTGATCGGCGTCGGTCATGCCCGCATAAGGCCTCTAGATCACCTAAGTCAGGCAAATCTTTCTATTTATGAGAAGGACAAAATAACACAAAAATAAACTGGATGGCGATTGATAACCACCATTGCTGCAGGGAACTCTTGCAACTCGCGTCTTATCACCATCAGTTGGTAGGACATAGGGGCCGGGCTCATGATGGGCTGCCACCGCCTCGCTAACGGCACTGCCATTGGGCTCCAATGATGGGCCTTTCCCATTGGAAGGTAATAATAGCTCCATAACTGCCTTGTCATGTGTTATGAACATTATCAAAAAAAAAGATACAGTTGAAGCTAAGAGAGAAGCCGGGTACCTGAATGAACGGCGTGAAACCACTCACTATTATCTCTTGATCTGCTCTTTCAGACAGACCCGCAAATAGATGCGCCAACATAGTTGCTCCCCAGGCGTATCGTCCCACTTTCTCAGGGTCTACCAGGAATTCTAAGAAGCGACAATGAATGTTGTCTCCTTTCGAGCCCAGTAACAACTTTCCCAACAGGAAGAAGAGGAATCTCCTCAAATCCATGTTGGCCCTATCCCAATTGCTCGCATCTACGTAGTAGACGGCGCGGCATCCTCTTTCAGTCCTCTCCATGAACTCTTCCGAGGACTCATCATCACGAGGACGAACATCAGTAAGCCCCAGTGTCTCCATGATAGGCGTCTTGGCTATGGACCTGTTCTTGCGATCATCTAGGTCCACCCCTAGTAACCTCTGGGCAGCCTCTCTATAGTCGGAGTATGTGATACCGGTCAGTGCCTCGCCATCCACTTTCAGGCCCGTAATTCGGACCACATCTTCGAGGTTGGGCACCATGTGCCCCCAAGGCATCAAGAAGGCACGGCTCATTAGATCCCACCTTTCACGCAATGCTTGGACAAGAGAGAGGTCGAGCCTGATTGGCACGATCTGAAGAAAGACTCCAAGCCCCATCACGTCTAGCCTGGCCTTCTAAAAATCCGGGAGACCCCGGTATGCGGCCACTACCAACTCCCATGGAATGTGTGATTTCATCACACCCTGCGCATATACAAGGAGGGGTTTTGTTAGAGGAGAGGAAGAAAGACTGGAAGAAGAGACGAGCAAGCTCAGCAAGTTGCGATTGGGTCCTTTCATTGAGGTGCCCTTCAAGCTCCGAGAGTCTCTGAGAGCTGCTACCGCTGGACCTGCTGCTCTTCGAAGAATGGGAAGATTCGGCCTCCATCCCAAGTCTTAAAACTCTTAGCTCTTCCGTGCTGTGGAAGCCCCTACTCTTCAAGATGGCTTTCGATATCCCTGGGAGAACAAAGAGGGGAGGTATTTATAGGAATGGGAGAAGTGCGAGCCTTAACCCCCCCTATGCTAGGGCACCTTCCTTGCGGTCCCATGTGCCACTTCGCCGCTCGCACAAGGAAGCTGATAGAGTGGTGCGACACGACGACTCAGAAATGACCCCCCAAGTCCAAATGGATGCAATAGGGAATAGGCGAAGGCCATTGTTGTTGACTTCGATGGCAGATTCTCGCGAAAAAAGGGGGCATGGCAAAGAACGAGTCTCTGTTTTGCGGCTAGGCCTTGTCGAGCGCGTCACATAGAAACGGTAAAAGAGAAGAAGCGTAGGAAGGAAGGAACGCGCAAGAGGATAAATAAGCGGCAGGAAATCAAATCACTCCATTCATAAGTCTACATAAACTGTCATAAACATCACAATCATAGAGAGGAGGCGTATGCTAGCTCGCCAACTCTCGTCATCACCTTCACTCTCATCTCTCTAGGTGTCCCTCTCCTCTCCCCTAAGGTGAGGGTCCCTCAGGGGCCTTCTGGAGCCCTGTACAGCAGCACTTGCCTCGCCTCGTGGCGCCTGCTCGGCAGTGGCGACCCGCTGATGCTCCCCTGGCGTAGTAAAGAAGCCACCCATATGGAGCTGGCCAGACTAGCATAGTCGCGCCCCGAATTCTCGTGCCCTCTCATAGCTTGCCTCCATGTCCTCTAGCCTCTATCCAATAGCTTGAAATCCTAGCTGGAGCTCTCTCACTTGGGCCTCCATGGCTCTTCTATCCTCTCTCTCCTTCTCCCTCTCTAGCCTTTCTCTTTCCGCCTCTCTCTTGGCCACCTGGAGGAACACCCTCAACTCTAGGATGTCTGGATGTGGCCTCTCTTCACTATGACGCTGCAGCCCCGCTATAGTCGCTACCCAAGCATCACGCTCCTCTTCAGCCCGGGCCGCGCCGGCCACCGCATAGGCAAGTTGCTCTCGGAGGGAGGCAATCTCAAGGAAAGAGGTCGAGGAGCTGGAAGATGCGCCGCCAGCCATTCCTGCTATCGCTGCCTACTGGGCACGCTGGAACAAACAAACAATGGCCATCGGCTAAGCTCTAAATTTAAAACAAAAATTTTTAATAAAAAAAATGCAACACTTAACTTACCAGGATTGCTAGTTCCTGTTGAGTGACGGTCAGCTGCCGCCTAGTCTCTGCTAGCTGGGTACGTAAGTCGTTGATGTCGCGCGCATCCCCGGATTGGAGAGGTCCCACATGACTCTCTCTCCGCTACCGCAGGAAGTCAGCACTGTCCTGCACCAGTAGCTCCCTTGCTGTCCAGGGAGACGTATGTGCCAGTCCTCGAGCTTCGCCTTGCCGCGACTCTCCTTCCTGACACGGCTCGGCTCATCAGCGCTCGCCCATTCATTGGCCAAGCCCGGGGTCCTTGCCATGCCCTACATCAAGAAAGAAGGGTCTTACGTCAAACAACGAGAACACATCTCCTGTCAAGGACACGTCAATCATTCGAGTGTAACACTCGTCGAACCCTCTTCCCCCTCTCACATGGCTGGCTCCAAACTCAAAACGAATCAAAGAGGAGGAGATCGGGGGACCTACCGGGCTGTGTTCACCTCCCTCTATGCCATCGGGCCCCTCGGGTCCCTCAAGTGTCCGAAGGGGCCCTTCCTCTTCCATGGACACCTCCCATGCTCTTGCACGTCCCTCATCGGGCAAGGAGTTCCTCGCCCCTCTCTCCCTTCACCACGATTTGGCCCACCAAACTCCATCGATCGAGAGTGGAAGAAGACGAAGATAGGTGAGCAAATCTCGACGGGAGGCGGGCTCATTTGCGGGCAAGGCACGGAAGAAGAAGGGCCGCCTGGCGCTTTAAATTTGAAATTGAAAGTTAAGCCCAAAAAAAGAAAAAAAAAGAGGATCCCTCCGTGCAAAGCGTAATTCCCCACTTTTTAGGGCAAGGTCTCGAGAAGCGTGTCTCGAAAGAACATGTGCAAGAAAAGAAGCGTGGGAAAGAAAGTGCACACAATAGAAGGAACCATTTCATTTCACATAAGCAAATAGTCAGTTGTACATCATAAAGTGAGGAGGGTGGGTTGTACAAGCAACTCTCTAACTCTCGCTACCACCCTCCTGATCATCTCTCTCCTCTCTCCTCTGACGGGGGTCCCTAGGGGGCCTCCGCTGATGTGGGACGGGACCACGGACACGACAAGCTCGTGACTGCCCCTTAACGAGGGAAGCGTCGGATGTGCGCGGTTGAGAAACCGGCTGTGAGCTAGGGTGGTCGGCTCTCACTTGTGCCCGGATCGGGTCACGGGACGGTAACGCTCTCTCTTGCAGCAGCGGTAATATAAATAGAAAGCGAGCTAATTACCCTATCATGCTCTCTAGCAGTGGCATAAGCAAGCATATATGAAATAAGCGAAAGGCCAAGTGTAGGAGCGAAGACGATACCTCCACGCGCTCGGCGTGGGGAAGACGGACCCGGCCGAAGTCGTACTCTCGGAACAATTATACACGGATATTACAGAAATGCAACTTGCTGTCCACTCCACGCAGGGAGGTAAAGGGCTACACAATGGGGTCCGGGAGGACTGAATTCGGGTTGACGGGCGGCTTCTCGCGTTGATTCGGCAACACCCGAACACGTGACGGTGGGGCCCACGTGCTGTCTGGAGGGACCGTGTGGGACCCGGTGGCACCGCTGTAGTGGTGGATGCCCGGAGGGTCGCTCCTTGGGATGGCGGCACGCTGGTTCGCCGGCCGGAGGCCCGGCGGCTCTGTTCAGCACCGGTCGGAAAACCCGATCGGAAATCTGCCGGTTCTGTATTTCGGCGCGCGCTCCGGCGAGAATGGGCGCTGCGATCAGCCCCGATGTCGGATCGACACGAGACTGGCGCCGTTGGAAATCTAGCTTGAAGTTCTTCAACCTAGGCCCAAAGATCTGGCCTGGATCTGCTCGGATCTTGACTTATGGAATTTTCAATCTCCTATTGTACAGTAACCGAAGACTCAGACCTGCAGAGAACTTGACTGTGGATTGCCTTTGACCGCGAGGTAGACGTTCGAATCTGGGGTTGTGTTCTTCAGACAAGTTGTGGGAAATTGAGCTGGGAAGATGGAAAAGTGGTTTGGATCCGTTTGGATGTGTCTATGATTTTCTGTGATGTGTTTAGTGGATGAATGTTGGATCTGGGATCAGGGGGACAGAACTGTAGCTGGGACTGAGAATGATTTTTAGAAAATATGAAATGGACGAACCAAAAATTGAAAAATATTATGGATGAAGGGGTGGATGGGTGTAATCTCCAGTAAAATTGGGCGAACTAAAATAAATCAAAAAGTGGACCTAAGACATGAAACTCTGGGCTACTGTCACTGTAGATAGTGACAGAACAGATCTGAGATTGAGAGTTGAATGAAATGGTAAAGATATGAAACGGTGGCTTTTGAACTTGGATTTGTTTGTGGAGAATGGGCTAGAAGATAGGAACCAACCCTCAAAATTTCAAATCGATCTGAGCTCGTGGCTGGCTTCAGGAATTCACGAACTGCACCTCTGTCCAGCAGGACAGAAAACCGAAGACGATCCCGTGGCGGCTCGAAGGCGGCACGAACGGCGGCGGCGGCGGCACAAGCGATCACCGGAGGTTGAGAGGGGAGGAAGGAGATAGAATCCACTCTAGATCTGGGGTTGGGAAAGGAAGAACAGCAAGGGAGGAGAGAGGGGCGCACCAAGCTTCAAACAACTCAACAATTTTCTGATTTTTTCATTCCATTTCTCATGAAAATACAACATTATATAGTCTAGGTCTCTAACTAATTCTAGACCCTTGGATCAAGGGTTGATGAGTGAAGGGCTGGGATGTGGTTTGAACAACCACAATAAATCCCAATAAACTACAATGTTCGCCCCCCCTTTAAGAAGGCAAGTTGGAATTGTCTTCTTTAATTAAATCTAGGTCCAAGTCCAAGGTTGGACCATGGACCAGCCACCTTGGGCCCGGGAGTCCAAGTGGACCAATAAGGAGGAGGGAGGGGGCCCCTGCAGGGCCTACATGCACTTTTACAAAAATACCCCATGGCCTTTTGCAAATAAACCCACTAAGACCTACTATTGTGTACCCATATATCACAAGGGTATACATACACATATAAAAGGACGTAGATGCAACACAATGTGAGCGGGCTGACGTTGATGTCCCCATCAATTCTCCCCGGGCGACGGGGTAAGGGGTGCTGCTGCTCGAATAGCGCCGGCGGATCCATCACCGAACCAAGTAGCGCAGATATGCTCCACTCCAAGTGATCGGCACCTGCTCATTCCATATATACTCGATATGCGAACTGCTATGGCTAAAGGTGGTCACTCAGAAGGGGCACTCTCAAAAGGAAGGAAACAGCTCGAAAACTCACTAGGAATCACCACTGAGTCCCTATAGGTGACTGATCTGGGTATAGAAGTAAAACCGATCCCATACTCATCAGTGAGTCGACTCGCTTCACACTCACAAGAGAACGACAACGAGCTTACACACGACACATGCAGACTCACCATGCACTAACACACGTATGCAAACCACACAAACAATCGACTCAAAACACACCACTCAAAACAAACCACACAAGGAAAACACACCGACTTATGCATGACTCTAGACGAAGGTGGTAGCATCAAGCCCACTAGGTGGCTGTATCCTGGGTGGCAGGAGAGCCGTCCTGCTCTTCCCCTCCCAAGGCATAGTACTCCTCGGCTAGTGCCTCATCGGCCTCGTAATCAACACACTCAGGCTCGGGAGGTACGGATCCTCCAACACCTAAGGCTAGGGTGGTGCGAGCGGGACACTCGCTGGCAATGTGGCCAAACCCATGACAGTGGAAACACTACACTCTCGACCGACTACTCTCTCCTATAAAAGGGGCCTTACCCTTATCATCCCGTCGGGTAGGGGGTGTAGGCAGTAATGGGGGAGATGTAGGTGCTTTGGATAATAGTGGAGGGGGTGCCGGTGCCAGAGGACGGGCTATAGGAGCCGGGGAACGGGCAACGGGTGCCGGTGGTTGGGGTGGAAATAGATCCCGGGGTGGAGGAGGACGAGGCCGTGGAGCGAAGTGCTCCTGACGGGTGGACTCCTGAGGTCGAGCCATGGGAGGCCGCTGATGTGGGCCTATGGAGTGACGGGGCTCGGCACTACGGAGAGAGGTGGGGCCCAACCGATGGCTAGACTCGAACTCTCTCTCAAATTGCTCCATCTCGAGAGCAACCTGGTATGCCTCTTCCAACGTCTTGGCATTGCGGCGGAAAAGCTCATACTGGTAGTGTGGCCGCAAACCACGTCGAAAGCGGGACACGGGCATGGTACTCTCCTCCGTGACACCACATCGTAGAAAGTACTCATCAAACTCTGCGATGTATTCGGAGACGGACCGGTCTCCCTGGCTAAGACTTTGCCATCTATCGATGAGTCGCTGGCGGTATGTGGGAGGAAGGTACTTTTGCTGAAGTTTATTCTTCATCTCGGCCCACGTGTCGATCGGGGGTTCTAGCCGCTGAAGTAGCAGGCTCTCCACATTCTTCCAATAGGTTTGTGCCTGCCCCATGAGTTTCATGGTGGCGAATCGGACCCTTCGACGCTCCGACATATCATACCACTCAAAGTAACGGTCCATGTCGAACTCCCAATCTAGGTAGACTTTCGGATCCAAAGACCCGTAAAAAGCGGGAGGGTCCGCTCGCACGGTCTTAAGGACCCGGTCATCATCCTCATCTCGTTGTAGCTGAAAACTACGACGGCGTTGACCATATCCCTCATAGGCATTGTCGGAACCATAGTCCTCGAGACCAAGGTCACGGTGCGGTAGTTGGGGAACCCGAGGAAGGGCGGGTGGAGGAGCCTGTGGTGGCTGGTTTTGGGCCGTGGGAGCGGCCTGGACTTGGGCCATGGGAGCAGGTTGGACTTGGGCCACCGCAGGAGGAGGTGCGGGTGGGCCTTGGGCTGCCCCTAGAGGGTCCCTGTGTGACATCCTATCTAACCGCCCAACGAGGTCTTGGACCGACCTGTCGGAGGTCTCCAAGCGCCCCTCCATGGCTCTAAGGCGACCATCCATATTATCAGAGAAAGTCCGAAAGTTAGCATCGGATTGGTCTAACCTAGTCATAATGGCCATCATCGCCTCTTGTAGGGAGTGGAAGTCTCCCGAGGTATCCCGTGGGTTGGCCATAGGTGGTGGTGGGGGTGAGTACTGAGTACCCCGACGAGTGGGCATGCAAACACACCGACTAGAAGACGCCGACTAAAGCAAAACACACTAATGCAAAATGATGCGCTTAGACTTAACCAAAATGCGGTACGCGGCGGAGATAATCGACCCGAAGGTCACTCGCACAAGTGTGCGGCCTTCCCGATAGGCGTAGCCTAACGTTCGGATAACACCTTTTGATATACCGGGTTATTGGGATGCGATGCAAAAGACACTTTTTTTTTGTTTTAAAACAATGATGATCCTAGACTCGACTTAAACCGACTAATGACTCGATGTAAATGACACTCTTTTTTTTTGACACCCTAGACTCAAACTCGCTCTGATACCAAATTGATGCGGGACGGGACCACGGACATGACAAGCTTGTGACTGCCCCTTAACGAGGGAAGCGTCGGATGTGCGCGGTTGAGAAACCGGCTGTAAGCTAGGGTGGTCGGCTCTCACTTGTGCCCGGATCGGGTCACGGGACGGTAACGCTCTCTCTCGCAGCAGCGGTGATATAAATAGAAAGCGAGCTAATTACCCTATCATATTCTCTAGCAGTGGCATAAGTAAGCATATATGAAATAAGCGAAATGCCAAGTGTAGGAGCGAAGACGATACCTCCACGCGCTCGGCGTGGGGAAGACGGACCCGGCCGAAGTCGTACTCCCGAAACAATTATACACGGATATTACAGAAATGCAACTCGCTGCCCATTCCACGCAGGGAGGTAAAGGGCTACACAATGGGGTCCGGGAGGACCGAATTCGGGTTGACGGGCGGCTTCTCGCGTTGATTCGGCAACACCCGAACACGTGACGGTGGGGCCCACGTGCTGTCCGGAGGGGCCGTGTGGGACCCGGTGGCACTGCTGTAGTGGCGGATGCCCGGAGGGTCGCTCCTTGGGATGGCGGCACGCTGGTTCGCCGGCCGGAGGCCCGGCGGCTCTGTTCAGCACCGGTCGGAAAACCCGATCGGAAATCTGCCGGTTCTATATTTCGGCGCGCGCTCCGGCGAGAATGGGCGCTGCGATCAACCCCGATGTCGGATCGGCACGAGACTGGCGCCGTTAGAAAGCTAGCTTGAAGTTCTTCAACCTAGACCCAAAGATCTGGCCTGGATCTGCTCGATATTGACTTATGGAATTTTCAATCTCCTATTATACAGTAACCGAAGACTCAGACCTGTAGAGAACTTGACTGTGGATTACCTTTGACCGTGAGGTAGACGTTCGAATCTGGGGTTGTGTTCTTCTAAAAAGTTGTGGGAAATTGAGCTGGGAAGACGGAAAAAGTGGTTTGGATCCGTTTGGATGTGTCTATGATTTTCTGTGATTTGTTTAGTGGATGAAGGTCGGATCTGGGATCAGGGGGACAGAACTATAGCTGGGACTGAGAATGATTTTTAGAAAATATGAAATGGATGAAACAAAAATTGAAAAACATTGTGGATGAAGGGGTGGATGGGTGTAATCTCCAGTAAAATTGGGCGAACTAAAATAAATCAAAAAGTGGACCTAAGACATGAAACTCCGGGCTACTGTCACTGTAGACAGTGACAGAACAGATCTGAGATTGAGAGTTGAACGAAATGGTAAAGATATGAAACGGTGGCTTTTGAACCTGGATTGTTTTGTGGAGAATGGGCTAGAAGATAGGAACCAACCCTCAAAATTTCAAATTGATCTGAGCTCGTGGCTGGCTTCAAGAATTCATGAACTGCACCTCTGTCCAGCAGGACAGAAAACCGAAGATGATCTCGTGGCGGCTCGAAGGTGGCACGAACGGCGGCGGCGGCGGCACAAATGATCACCGGAGGTTGAGAGGGGAGGAAGGAGATAAAATCCACTCTAGATCTGGGGTTGGGGAAGGAAGAACAGCAAGGGAGGAGAGAGGGGCGCACCAAGCTTCAAACAACTCAACAATTTTCTTATTTTTTTCATTCCATTTCTCATGAAAATACAACATTATATAGTCTAGGTCTCTAACTAATTCTAGACCCTTGGATCAAGGGTTGATGAGTGAAGGGCTGGGATGTGGTTTGAACAACCACAATAAATCCCAATAAACTACAAGGTTCGCGCCCCCCCCCCCCCCCCTTTAAGAAGGCAAGTTGGAATTGTCTTCTTTAATTAAATCTAGGTCCAAGTCCAAGGTTGGACCATGGACCAGCCACCTTGGGCCCGGGAGTCCAAGTGGACCAATAAGGAGGAGGGAGGGGGCCCCTGCAGGGCCTACATGCACTTTTGCAAAAATACCCCATGGCCTTTTGCAAATAAACCCACTAAGACCTACTATTGTGTACCCATATATCACAAGGGTATACATACACATATAAAAGGACGTAGATGCAACACAATGTGAGCGGGCTGACGTTGATGTCCCCATCATCCGCAAACTCTGAGAGGCGGTGCTCGCCTCACCCTATGGTGCCACGCCGGCCTCAAAGGCACGATGCCGCTTCTCCGCCGAGGAGACCAAGAAGCTGCCTACAGAGAACGAACCAGACTGACGAAGTCGCGCCCCGCGCTCCTTCGCCCTCTGGTACCGCTCCTTGCTCTCCCGTAGCCTCCCCTCCTCTGTACCAAGACTCACTCGGAGCTCTATCATCTGGGACTCTAAGGCCCTCCTCTCCTCCCTCCCTCTCTGCCTCTCCATCCTCTCTCTCACTGCCTCTCTCCTTGACACCTCGAGGGCAATCCGCAGCTCCAACACGTCGCGAGGAAGCTCCTCAGCCTCCCGCCGTCGCTCCTCCTCTAGCTCCGCTATCCGGGCGTCACACTCTGCCGCCCAGGCGTCGCGCTCCTGCTCGGCACGGACTGCACGAGCCAGGGCATCACGGATCTCCGCCACCTGCCAAAGCCCGCATGACCCGTAAAAGATCGGTGAAAGAAGAAGATCAACTGGAAGGAGAGCCGAGGTCAAGCAAGCACTCACTCGAGCCGCGCGGTCGCGCTCGGCCTCCTCAGCCCGGGCTACCGCATGCGCCAGCTGCTCCTGGAGGGAAGAGACCTCCGGAGGAAGGCCCCATGAACTAGAACCTGCTCCGCCAGCCATCCTGGCTGCCGCTGCTTGATGAGAGTGCTAAAACACAAGAGCAAACAACAGTCAGAGGCTAAGCATCGAAAAATCCAGGTCAAAAAAAATGCATAATACATTGCATAGACTCACCAGGATCTCCAACTCCTGTCGGATGGCCGCCAACTGTTGCCTGGCGTCCGCCAGCTGGGCCCACAGGTCGGCAATAATGTTATCACGAGCATCCTGCATTTGTGCACATAGGTTAGTGTCACATGCATATGCATATGGAGAAGGAAAAATCTTCATCTCACACTTACCCCTGCCGCCCCACCGAGGTGTAGACGCTCCACGTACGTGGCCCGGTACCGTCGCAGGTAGTCGGTGCTGTCCTGTACGTGGGACACCACCGGGACGCCACCATGCTACCAGTCTAGGTACTATGTAGGGAAGCACGTGCGCCAGTCGACGATCTTCGCCTTGCCTCGGGTCTTCCGCCCGACATGGCTCGGCTAGTCCACGTCAACCCACTCCTGGGCTAGCCCCAATGTCCTCATGACCAGCCTAAGCCGCAGCGGCTCGATCTCATTCAGGCAATGGACAAACACGTCCCGCCCGAAATGAGGATGGCCCGCTACGACCCAAGGCTGGCCAGCATCGGCCATGCCCAAGTAAGGCCTCAACACCACCTGCATCGCCATACATGCATCATATTAGTTACCATTTTACTCAATTAAATCATATGCATAAAATAAAAAAAATCATACGCATCATACCATGGCCTCAGGGTACTCGGTCAGCTCACGTCGAAGCGACGCCAGCTGGTAGCCGTGCGGTGCCGCAACCATGACCGGCCTCCACCGCCGCGCTAGGGGCACGGCTCTCCTGTTCCACTGCCTGGCTCTTCCCATCGGGAAGTAGTAGTAGGTCCATACCTGCATCCATCATATATCATTAGTACAAGTAATTGCATATTTGTAACTACGGTAAAATGCATAAATAAAATGTTTACCTGGAGAAAAGGTGCGAAGCCACTAACTGTCGTCTCCCTCTCTATACTCTGAGAGAGATCGGCAATCAAATGGGCGAGTAGAGCTGCTCCCCACGCGTAGTCCCTCACTCGGTCCAGGTCCGCTAAGATCCTGAGGAAGCGGCAATGGATGCCGTCCCCCTTCGTCCCTAGTAGAAGGCGGCCCAGTAGGAAGAAGAGGAACCTCCGGAGGTCCAGGTCTGCCAGCTCCCGCTCGCTCTAGTCCTGAGTAAAAGCCTCCCGAGCATCTCCCTCCAGACGCGCTAGGAACTCTGCTCCACTCTCACTAACCCGCTGCTGCGGGTCCTCGAATCAGAGCGCCTCCATGATATCCACTCGGCCAACCACCCTGCTGTCTCTGTCGGTCGCGCTCGTCTCCAGCCACAGCAGGTCTAGGGCGCTCTCTCTGTAGTCGAGGTAGGTAACCCCGCTGACCGCCTCTCCGTCCACTCGTAGCCCGGTGATCCGAGCTACGTCCTCCAGTGTCGGCACCATATGCCCCCAGGGCATCAGGAACGCTCAGCTTGGCACATGCCACCGCTCCCTCAGCGCCTAGATAAGGGGAAGGTCGAGCCAGAAAGGCTCAATCCTCAAGAACACCCCAAACCCCTATGGCGTCCACCCGCGCCCTCTGGAAGTCTGGTAGCCCTCGGTACGCTGCGACTACCAAGGACCAGCTGATCCGGCTCTTCATCACGCCCTACACACCACAAAGAACAAACACAAAAATCACATCAGTAAAAATAAGGCTGTAATTAATGAACATAATAACAACCAAAAAAAAATTTAATTACCTTTTTTGAGGCGTCCAGGGGCATGGGACGCCTCTTTATTTTTTTATTTTTAAATCAAAAAATAATAAATAATAATAATAATAATAATAATAAAATAAAAAATTATTTGAGGCGTCCAGGGGCCTGGACGCCTCTTTATTTTCTTTATTTTTAAATCAAAAAAATATATAAATATATAAATAAAAAAATAAAAAAATTATTTGAGGCGTCCAGGGGCCTGGACGCTTCTTTTCATTTATCCTATTTAATTAATTCCATAAATAATAAAAAATACATAAAAATAATAATAATAATAATAAACATGGAGGCGTCCACTAGGTTGGACGCCTCAACAGTCCTCCTCCTCTCTCACCTCCCTTCCAACGCCATCTCTCGCCCCCATTTCCCGCATGAAATCACACAAGAATGCAATAAAAGAGTTCTAAGGGGCTTATCGGGTCGTGCTCATCCTCTCCTACGTCCTCAGGCCCCTCCAAGGCCAAAGGAACCTCCTCCTCCTCCACAGCTACCGCCTTAGCCTGATCCCGCGTTCTCCGCGGGCGACGGGCGAGCCGCTTCCGCTTCTCACCTCCCTGACTCGCTTCACTGCGCTCCATAGGCCCAGATTAAGGACAAGGTCAAAGAATGTGAGATGAGCCAGAGAGGAGAGAGGAAGAGAGCGAGAGTGTGAGAGGCCGCGTGCGCGGCCTCTCTTTTATTTGAAATCTCACTTTTTGGACGCGCCCAGGTGCATGGACGTGTCCATAAAATAATTTTTTTAAAAAAAAAGTAAACAAAATAAAAGCGTCCAAGCGCGTGGACACTTTCAAAAAAAAATTAATAAAATACAAAAAAAGGGACGAAGGAGAAGCATTAAATAAAAATAATTTTTTGAAATTACTTAAAAGTGTCCACTCATCTAGACGCATTTTAAAAAAAGAAAAAAGAAAAAATAATAATACTATATAATAAAGTGTCCACTTATTTGGACGCATCAAAAGAAAAAAAAATGAAAACAAAAAAATAATAAAAAGAGGAAAAGATAAAAACCCAAACTTTGCACATTTCCAAATTCCACATTTTATTCCATTAGAAAGCAGAGTGAGCTACATTAGGGGCTTAGGCGCTTTAGGCCTTAATTTCCCCAGTTCGGTTACATAAGCCTTCCACAGCTCGCATTCTTCCTCCACATACATTAATGCCTTTCCCGCAACACTTGTCTTCCATGGTACTTTGATGGCCTTCGCTTCCTTCGCATCCGCTTCTGTGCCCAACTCCCTCTTCGTCAGAGGAACGATGTCGGTTAGCAGTGGGAACGAGTGGCGTGGAATGCCGATTTGGATGCAGCACCGATGCGCGTTATAAAGAACAAACTCTGTCGCGTCGATTAGTTGAAGTTCCGCTCCGGGAGAACACCTCGCGAGGAGTTCGCGTGAGAGTAGGCATGCCGATGCACAAGTAAAAAAGCTTTGCGTCATGGTTCTGAAGTGAGACCGCCAGTCTTCACGTCTCCTCAGCCACGGAACACGGTTCGCTATGGTACCACCGAAGCCTAATACATCGGCTATGTGATAAAGGGGGCTTTGTTGGAAGAGCTTCGAAGCAGTTGGCATCCCCTCGCGGTGGTCAAATTTGAAGTGCAAATCAATACAGCAATTCAGAAGAAGTGCGCAACCGAAAGGAGGCTTACCCATGTTCGAGGCAGTAAGGCCACTGTAAAGGTAGGCAAGGACGGCGGGTCCCACCCTCTTTCCACTCCAAATCCCGCAGATGGCACTCAATTGGTCCTCCTCCACTATGTTATCGGTATAAGGGAACATGAGAGCACCCGCCAAACAGATGGTAAACCCTTTCATGATTCCTTCTAAGTGGTCATCGTCTGGTGACCCTCTCAGGGCGTCCATAACCCATTCCGCGAGCTTTTGCATATCAATTCCCGTTTGAGTCTGGACCTTCCTCGCAGCACCAGGCGGCATGAAGCTTCCGAGGACACTCTCGGAAGTCACCCTTGTCAGCATCCGCATGACCTTTATCCTCCCGTCACTCTTGAATTTCTTCAGTCCGAGCAGAAGTTCCACCTCTTCGAGGAGGATGGTCACCTCGAAGGTAGGGAAGATGAAAGTGTGGGTTTGGGGATGCCAGATCTCCACCAATGCGTCCATAGCCGCCCAGTCCATGCGAATCTTCTCGTAGTGCTTGGCGTGGATAAGGATCCCTTGCAGATGCCACTTCGTGATTATGGCCCTCATGTCGATGGAGATGTTGGAAGTGAGTTTCAAAAGCCACGGCACCTTGGAAAACTTCCTCGGGCCTGGGAAAAGAGGGTGTGGCTAGAAGAAAACAAGGAAGGAAAAGAAGTGAAAAGAGAGTTCGCGCGGAAAATTTGAAATAAATCAACTTACCATATGTGACTGGATCATCCCACTTAGATGACCTTCGAGGTCGGAAGGTCGCCTGATCTCGCTGCTAGGCCTGCTCCTCTTCATAAGGCGGGAAGACTCGCCTTCCATCCTAAAACCCTCAGATTTCTTCTCCTCCTCCCCTTAAAGCTTCTAAGCCCACTCCTTGGTGCATTTGGCTGAACTAGCATAAAGGGAGTATTTATAGGAAAGGAGAGGCACTAAAGGACGAAATGCATCACATCAGTGGTCAGTCGTCAGTGTTTTGTCTAGATCTCCCTTGTACTGTGGTGCGATTATGTTACTTTCTGATGTTATTAATCTGTGCAGGTTTTACTAACGGACGCCACTGTCCCACCTTGTGTACCACCGTTCGGTGATTAGTCCCACCATGTCATGCATCATATTATATGATATTTACGCTATTAGAACATGTCAAGGACCTTGCGACCCGAACGAATATGGGATTTGAGTTCCCCTTCAACAAAAACGATGATGATTTCAGAAGAATTTGGGTTGTACGAATAGGCCGTTAATTTGTGATAGCGTGGGGACGACGGTTCCGTTCAGTGAGTTGGTGCGTGGATAAACGAGCTCCAGCTCAGTGTCAGCTCACTGAACCGGTATCCTGACCCATTCTTAACAAAGTGATAATATTATCATTGGCTATTTTCTATTTTAGTTTGTTTTAAATTTTCTTTAAACCCAGCATGCATTCATATAGGACTTTGATTTTATTGCGGAAGATCATTCAAAGTGATTTGATTGTAACAACCACTGTCCTTCAATTCTTACAAATATGAGATATTCTACTCCGAATAAAACATGGAGTTTCCTTGAGATGGCCCTACGCTGTTCTTCCAAAAGCGACTCTTGTTTGGACTGACCCTCAGATATTCCTCTGCTTTTTACCTTGTTTGACCCACCTTGGCTGCATCACTTCCACATTGGCTGGTAACCGCTCCCCAAAGGTGAAACCTACATGTTTACGACCCAGGTACTTCCACATTGAGAAGTTGGTCTCATTATATTTCGTGCCTGAGCGCACATCTTGATGCGGGACGAATGATGACCGGGCTAAGACGTACGACGGACTCCATGTGCGGCCAGCACTAACACGCTAAAGGCAGGCCGGGCGGCTGACCACCGTGGTGTTCTCCGGGTGGAGACGTCTCTCAACAGCAACACTAGGTAGCCCAACGATCGTCCCTTGCGAGGGAAACGTGGGGATCACAGCGGTTAAGGAACCACTGTCGCCTAGGGTGGTGCAGTCCGAGCTCAGTGCTCGACTGGAGCTAAGGAACGGATGCTCACAACTCACAATCGCGGTGATTTGTAGCTAGCTAACGGCCCTAATCTCACAAACGCAGCATATATGATAATATACTAAACCAGCAACGTGAGAGTGGAACGAGTGCGTACTTCCACGACTAGGCGTGGGGAAGAATTCCCGGCCGAATCCAAACAACCCCAATACACACAACGGTTAAAATTACAATTGCAGAACTTAATGTCCACTCCACGCAGAGAGGTATAGGGTTACAATGGACAAATTTGGAGTTACTGCAACCCGGGTTAACGGGCCACACTCGCAGGAGGCGAGGGACGCGAGCCGGAGCCGATCGGGTACGCCGAGGGGGAACCGACCCGGTTCTGTCCACGCTGGTCACCCTGCGCAGCGAAGTTGCAGAGGCCGGTACGGCCAGATCCGATGCCCGATCGTAGCGCCGTTTGTTGGATAACGTCGGAGACAGGACGTACTTTATGCACTCTAAAGGGCGCGATCATATCCTTTCAGATCTGGGCACAACTGCGACTTGTTTCAGCTTCTGATTTTGTGCTCACAGAACTACACAAAAACACAAGTAATTAATGGAAAATTAGTTGTCGATGTCGGATCGAAGCACCATTTGTGGGAGATCATTGGCGACGTCCAGAGGAAGACGTAGTTCAAAGGGCTCGCTCAGATCTCGAACGGAAGAGGCGGGGCAGGCTCTGGAAGTCGACTCTGGTCCTGAGCCGGGCCTGCTCAGATCAGCTTGCGTGATCCCACGAGAATCGTCACCACGATCAGTACAGGTCTTGGATCGAGGCGAGACTGGCGGCAACGCAAAGAGGACTCAAAATACTATGATCACTCCAAGAATCAGCTCCAGAAGACTTGAGAGGCGATTTGGGGAAACTTGTAATCAGGAAACTTCAGATCTGGGCAGCAGGTTGGAGCAGATCTGCGTGCCATCACGAGAAAAATCACCACCGGCGATCCCGAACTCCGATCGATGCGAAACCACCTCTCAATTCTTTGTAACTCGTAGAAGTATCCAGGATAATTTCTGTGGAAGCAGATAGTAAGGGGATGGGGGAGATAAGGGGGCGAATCACATGCCTAATTTCTGTCCGTCACAGGACTGAACAAGGGTATCACACCCAAGAAGGAAAGAAGAGAATCACTCTCTTAATGCAAATCTCACTCAACAAAATTTCATTAGCCTTTAACCCATCATCATACAAGCCTTTATATAGATTTTAGCAAGGGGGAGGGGGCTGAATGGTTCGATGGAACCAAGGGGAGGGGGAGAGGGGTGGCCCCTTTTGACTAGAATAGGAAGGGAGGGGAGACAAGGGGACATTAGACTTACCTACCTTTGAAATTCAAGTAAAAGGAGGTAGGTGGCAGCCATTTTATTTGGACCAGCAGCTATTTATGTCCCCATGTGGTAAATGAAGGAGTGAAGAAAAGAAAATTCAAACAAGCTAGCCTAATACCAACAAAATAGGGGGCTCCCCCCTTCTTGGGCCTTGAATGGGCCAAGTTTGGCCATGGCCTTCCTTAAGCCTATTAAACCACATGTGGCTTATGGAATTTCCAAGCTAGATAGCCCAAGAATGAAGGAAGCCCAATTGGGCCTTACATGGCTCATGGATCCATCATAATGGTCCAAGGCCATTCCTTCTTAATGTATTCTAATGGGGCTTAACCAAATTGGCCATTTAAGGGCCTTACAAGCAGCCCAATATGAAAGCACAAGTTTAAAGACCATTACAAGCCCAATTTTCATGCAAAAAGTATCCAAATTGAAGCCAAATTGTCCCCACTTGAAAGGGAAGCCGATGTAGTCCAGTTGGAGCTCCGCGTATGGTACCAGTCGGTTCGCCGACGCGTGCTATTCGCTCACTCCGGTGTCCGCACCACATCTCCCCCTCCCTTGTTTGATCTCCGTCCAAGCAATCGTCAAAATTTGAAGACCTTCTTCAAGGCCGCCTCATTGAAAATCTGGGAAAGCGTCCAAACAGTAATGTCAAAAGCGTGTCCCATCGCACCTTGGCATCAACTTTTCAGTCCATTCCCACTCCATTTCACTTCACTTCGATACCATTCCATTATCTGTCACTCCCTTGCAAAACAGACACCAAGGCGGGGCAGCTGTAGACACGCTATTCCTGACATCACCCTGAGAAAATCTCATGTTACTATATGACGCCCCGCAGTGGCTTTCGTATTTCGAATCGCTTGAGTGCTTCCCATTCTTGGATCTTCTTTCGCCTTTTGAGTAGGTAACGTGACGCTTCTTCGGCATCCGAAAACTACCTCGTTGCGGAAATCATGCGGCATACGGACGGCATCGCCACCAATCAGACATACCGGAAGATTCTGAAACCAGGGAGATGTCTGGTGGATGGCTGTCGACAGCCTTTCGGGGGGGGGGGGGGTCCGACAGATTTTATTGGAGGCGTCCAGGACCCTGGACGCCTCCACCAATGAAAAAAATGAAAAAATAAATAAAAAAAATAAATAAAAAAAATAGTTGTGAAGGCGTCCAAGTACCTGGACGCCTCAGTATTGAGGCGTCCAAGGGCCTGGACGCCTCCACACTCTGCATCCGGACAATCCCGGCACGCCGCTCGATTTGACGCTTCAGAAAAATCCAAAACTTTGAGGCGTCCAGGTGCCTGGACGCCTTAAATTTCTGACACCTGGACAAGCCGAACCGCCATCCGATTTGACGTTGTGCAAAAATCCAAAATATAGGGACGTCTTGCCAGCTAGACGCTCCCACTCGTGAGTCACGGGTATCCACCAAAATCACGCGCTCTACCCACCGTCTACGGCTTTCGGCGGGATTCTGGACGCCTTCATGAAAATATTAAAAATAAAAAAATATAAAATATTTAATTTATTGTTGGAGGCGTCTAGGGTCCTGGACGCCCCCATCTTGAGGCGTCCAGTCCTCTGGACGCCTCAAGCCACTTGCCCTCTATAAATAGAAGACCCCCTCCCTCGAAGGGAAGGGGCTTCAGATCCGACAGAGAAAGGAGAGACTCTGCCGGATCCCATTTCTAACCCGTGGGTCTTTTGTAGGGGGAGGTTCTGCCAGCTTCTCGGGTGCCCGCGCTCGCAAGAGGAAGTCCGCCTTCATCCACCGTGCTTCCACGTCGTCCCTACGCTGCCAAAGCTCCGCCGGATCCCGCCATCGGCACATTCAATAAGCCAATTCTCTCCCCTTTCTCCGTAGTTCTTTTGCATTCATCATCTCACATTCTCCGCCTCCCTTCATAAGAGAGTCTTCTTTTATACACGTCTGCATAATTCCATTCATCATAGCATTCTCCTCCTACTCGTGTCCGAGAGGGGTTTAAAAATAACACCAACCAGGTGTGTGTCTTGCCACGATTTCATTATTCTTCATCCAGGGACTAATAATACACTGCCATCTTTTCTGATCCACTTGTTATCTGTTTGTTTCTTCTTTTGCAAGGGTAACCAAGGAAAGCCTTCTCCATCGGTCGGTCGAAGGGAGAGGAAGAAGCAACCCGCCATCTCCCGTTTTTGAGGTAGGCGCGATCACTTTCTTTATTTTGGGGTCTCCGGCCCCTGGCGATCACATCATATTCTCGAGGCCGCGGAGAGTCACTTCCCGCAATGGCCGTTTAAATTTCTATCACTTATATTCTGCATTGTTCTTATATCTGTTTCTTAAATCTGTCATATTCTCGAGGCCGCGGCGAGTCATTTCCCGCAATGGCCATTTAAATTTCTGTCTCTTATATTCTGTTCCTTATATCTGTTATATTCTCGAGGCCGCGGCGAGTCATTTCCCGCAATGGCCGTTTGAATTTCCGTCATTGATATTTTGTGCTGTGGTTATATCTGCTCCTATTCTCGAGGCCACGGTGAGTCACTTCCCGCAATGGCCGTTTAAATTCCTGTTGCTTGTATTCTGTACTCTTCTCATATCTGCTCATATTCTTGAGGCCGCGCGAGTCATTTCCCGCAATGGCCGTTTAAATTTCTGTCACTTAAATTCTGCACTTTTCCCATCCTCCGAGGTCGCGGAGAGTCATTTCCTGCTATGGCCGTTTAATCCCTATATCTTATTATATTGCATCTGTCCCGCACGCCCCGTCAGAGCAATCTCCCATGGTGGTCTCTCTCCTCTTCTCTCTTCTTTCTGTGTTACAGCAAAACGGGCCCCTCGCGCGCTCCGCTTTGCCTCCTCCGGCAAATTAATTCCGCGTGACGTCGCTCACACTCGTCACATGACACGAGGGAAGCTAGGAAGCTGGGCGAGAAGCGGAGGGTGCGGATGGGCACCTGGCTCCAATATTTCTTTGGCGGGAAGAAGAAGTACGGGGACTTCCCCCCAATAGCGCCGATGGCTCCGAAGAGGAAGAAGAGAGTCCGACGGCAGGCCGCGGCATCATCTTCACGAAGAGGGGAGAGGGAGGACCCGAACCCCACTGGCGTCGACACAGTCACACACTGTGCCGCCTACCTGGTCTATTGGATCTGCTCCTTCGCTCTCCCGCAAGGCGACGAGAGCGTGATTAGAGCAGAGGCTATCTATCCCGCCTGTCTCATGGCTTGGGGTACTAAGCTGTCCCTCTACCTAGTCGCTTTGTGCCTCACTTACAAAATGCTGGGAGACCTGCACAAGACGCGTCTTCCCAGGAATCTACGGACAGTTGGTCCGTTACACTTCTTCAATGCTTGGGTTTGTACCCTTTTTCTGGAGGCTGCCCCTCGGGCGTTACAGTCAGCTCATCTTATCCCGCGAATGATAGAGTTCACGAGTGTCTAGCCATCCTCACTAGCGGAGCAACTCTTTGCCATTCGGGGCAAGTTGGCCCGGATTCCCACAGATTCACCAGGGGTTCTTCACTTCTGGAGCTTAGCTGCCCACTCCAGCCCACTGGTGAACAGGACGAGGCAGTGCAAGCTCTTCGAGACAGAGGAGTATATCCATCCAATCTCTGGGGCTAAGTGTACAAGGCCCATCCTTGAGCAGGAGTTGGTTGACTGGGCGCTGGCTATCAGGCCAAGCGTCCTTGCATTCCGAAAGAGCGGCATTTTGTGGCTGGAGCCGTATTATCTATTTCGCTTCAGCCGGAACTTTGGCTATGACCAGCACATTCCTCATTCCTTTTTACAATTTACGTTGCCCAATAGGCATAGAGCCGGGAAAGTTTCAAATGATGATGCCCGGATATGGTGGGACTTCTTCCACCGCCGAGAAAATGTTTCTTTCAGGGTGCCAACCCCTGCCCGTTTCCCCCGCGTCACTCCTGAGTATATCAAGTGGTGGAACGCGCGGACGGGGTTCTATAGGAGCTCCCGGTGGGAGTGTTGGGCCGTAGCAGAGCATAGGTTTCTGGACTTCCTGCCAGAGCCAACCCCTGATATTGAGCCCTCCTATTTGAAGAAGCTGAAATCTTGGACCAACATGGAAGTGAGGGCCTATCTTGAGGCTCGAAAAGCTGTGAAAAGCCGCAGGACCAAAGTCGACCCGAAGTTGCCCACAATCAGCAAGGATGACTATGTGAAAACGCTTTGGGGTCTATGTCGGGTAAGCAGCGAGAGGGTGGTTCTTTAGCAACTCCCTCTGCCGGTGGAGGAACCCATCTCGGCGGTGGCTGACTGGCGTCCCGAGGTTGACAGGCTGCACCCCTATCGGACTTTCATCCGTAGGGAAGACAGGCGGGATGCTCTATATGACAACACTCCTTGGCTATTTGCGCTCCTCCGATCACATGGTCTTTCAGTGGGTGATCCTAGCGAAGCCATTCTGGACCGGCCCCTTCATATCTCATTCAAATATGCCGACAGATGGGGGCTGGACCACCTGAGCTTATATTATCACCTGTCTTCTCGTGGCCAGGAGGACCTGGCGCTACTGGCCGAGCCGAGTGAAAAGATAAGAGATTTATGTTGGCTTATTCGCGAGGCAGCTTCGAGAGACAAAGTGCCCTCACTATATTATTGGCCTCTCTTCCCCTTCTACACGGGGCCAGCAAGTATGTTCTATTTCTTCATTCAGGCCCTTCGGCCAGCCTCTTTTCTCCATTGTGGTGTATTATTCTCACCTTCGTGCATGTGCAGTCCGACCAACTTCAGAGGAGACTCGGCACTTTAGGGAGTTGATAATAAAAGCTCAGAAGCCAGCTTACTTCGAGGCTCCCGAGCCGGCCCCGACCACGATGCCACTGCCTCCTGGCGATTCGAGAAAGCGAACCTGATCCCAGTTGAGGGAGGCCGTTGGGAAGGCTAAAGCGGCAGTAACCCGATTGACACGGGCACACCGAAGGAAGGCCGCAGAAAAGGAACCAGCAACCGTTCTTCCTCCGGTTGTATCCTTCAAAGAGTTCGAGGCTTCCCGTATGCAAAGGCCAGAAGCTGAAGGTAGGCTCTTCATCTCTCCAGAATTCATTGGCTCACTTTGGCTGCCTTGGCTAATCCATGCTGACAGTTGCCGACACAGTCGCTGCGGTCGTCGGGCTGGAGGCGACGGTAGGCACCGTGGTTAGGGAAGGGGCAGAGGAAATCCTTACTGCTCCCGTAGAGAGAGATCTGCCTTCTCCAACGCCCAGATAGAAATGGAAGGTAATTTAAAGTTTAATCGTGACGCCACCGTGAGTCTTCATGCCTTCAGTCGGCTTGACTATTTCATGCTATAAATTTCAGTTGATATGCAACCGTCATTACTCCCGGGCGCAGAGGTTGCAGAGGAAGCGATTGCCCGGGGGCAGGGCGAGCTTGCCCCTCAGATCCCATCAATTGTTGCTCCTGGTGTGGAGTGCATGGAGGAAGTCCCTGCTGCGGATGATGCTCCTCCTGGCGAGGTTCCTGCTCCGATGGTGGAGCGTCCCGAAAGAGCAGAGGAGTCCTCTTCCTCTGAGCAGGTCGATTATAGTGGCGGCTTCAGTGATGAGGAGTTCCCACATGTCGACACAGAGACCGAGGATGCCGGGGCATCTTCAGCCTATGAAAGTGATCACCTGGCTTTCAGCCCGCCCCGATTGTCATGGAGTGGTCCTGGGCCGCCAGGCTCACTCGTGAGCGAAGGGGCTGGGGCCGCAGAGGTTGCCCTTAGAGATTTGAGCCTAGTACCGGCTGAGGTGAGGACCCTCCCGTGGTCGGCGCTTGCTGCCCTTCCTTTCTTTTCTTTTTAGATTTCTGATGTACATATTTCTGGTGCAGACTAAGGTGGTGCTGCCAACCATAACGGTGCAGATACCCCTCCCTGCTCAAGGCGCGGGTCACGCAACTTTCCCGCCCGTCTTGCTGCCTATCGCACTACGATATCCCAAGGACTATGCAGCGGCAGTGGGTCCAGCGGGACCCGGAGTACTTGTGAGGGTTGACGAGTTGGTAGCAATCGAGGACTCCCAGCCATTGGAAGTCGCACAACGGTCGGCTTCGGAGAAAGGTGTCCCCTCCGAGGTAGAGGCTGGAGAGATCGTCGAAGAGGAAGCCGGGACTATAGGGGCCTTGGCTCTTATTGCTGAAACTTGCCATATGGGGGTCAGTCGAGTTGGAGGTGAGGAACATATGTCCTTGGCTCTTGATGTTCCTGTTGCAGCTTCATCCCAAGGGGCTGGCAGGGAAGTCACCGTCATCGAGACTCCAGCTACCATATCAGTCACCGCGGTTGTTCCCCACACAAGTGCTCTACAGATCATGCCGTCGTCATCTTCTGCGACGAGCGACGATATCTGGGCCACCGTGGACAGCAGAGTGGAGTTCGAACTACCCGAGACGTCACCGCTCGGTCTCCAGTCATCGAGTGACCTTGTGTGGCAGTTCTTTGGGACCCTTCAGCAGACCATAACGGCCAGCAGAGATTTGACTTATTTTCAGCTGAGGGGCTTGATAGAGCACTTGTCCCACTCGCTATTGGCTTTTGGTTGCCCCATGGACGACTGGACTCCACGGGTGATTTTGCTTCTGAAATATGTAAACAGAAGGGAATTCTTAGGCCGGGAGGTAGCTGACCAGTTGGCGGCCATAACACTGGAGCGAGCTGAATGCCGAGCAGCTCTCATCTCTTTGAAAGGGACTACGGCGAGGATGAGAAATGATGCTAATGCCTCTTTGCAGCGCCGAAGCTTCCTTACGGCCCGGATAGTAGAGCTACAGGCCGAACTTTCAAGGGCAGAGGTTGAGCTTCAAGAAGTAGAGCGCCTGGAAGTCCGGAGGATGGAGGAGGCAGAGATGGCCGAGGGACAAGCTACTTCCCTCGGGGAGAAACTATCTCAGCTGGAGGCCACTGAGTTCAGACTGCAAGAACTAACCCGCCATCCTTCCTTGGGCATTCTAGAGCTGGAGGACATCTTCCGACGCCCTCTGCCATAGTCTTTTCTATTTGCCCCTTTTTGCTGGACTTCATGTATTCCGGGGAATGCCCCGCGTAACATGTATCTCTTTGTTTTACAGAAATGAAATATCCCCATTTGCTGCTAAAAGCCAACTCTATCTTTGCATTGGCCCTTCCTCCCCTTTTATTTGCCAGCTAACTCTAGTCCGAGTATATGAGTTATTAGGGCAAGAGAGCGCTCACACCTTCAGGGAAGGGGTGAGGTGTTCGCTCCACCGCGCCGTGACCATTCTCGGGACCAGGCAACGGCTAGTGCAGGCCAAGAGTTCAAAGGACCAAAAGGGTATAGAGGCCCCTTCAGGGCTAGGAAATAAGGACAGACGGCTTGTCAGCCGGATTCATTGATGCTGACGGAAATTGAGGGTAGGGTTTATTCATTAACAGAGTTTATATGGAGCAAAAGCAGTTTACTGCTTAACGAGGACGAGGGGCCCAGGTTAGGGGGGAAAGTTGATCGGTCCTATCGATGGCGACAAGGGTCGATAGAAAGTCGATCAGTCTAGTAGACGACGACAAGGATCGATAGGCAGTAGACCGATCTTACCGATGGTGACAAGGGTCGAAAGAGTAGCCGGTCTTGCCGATGATGACGAAAACCGAAAAAGGTAGCGACCGATCTTGCCGATGGTGATAAGGGTCGGAATGGTAGATGGTCTTGCCGATGGTGACAAGGACCGAAAAAGGTAGCGACCGATCTTGCCGATGCTGATAAGGGTCAGAATGGTAGACGATCTTACCGATGGTGACAAGGACCGAAAAAGGTAGCGACCGATCTTGCCGATGGTGACAAGGGTCGGAATGGTAGATGGTCTTGCCGATGGTGACAAAAACCGAAAAAGGTAGCGACCGATCTTGCTGATGATGGCAAGGGTCAGAATGGTAGACGGTCTTACCGATGGTGACAAGGACCGAAAAAGGTAGCGACCGATCTTGCCGATGGAGACAAGGGTCGGAATGGTAGACGGTCTTACCGATGATGACAAAAACTGAAAAAGGTAGCGACCGATCTTGCCGATGGTGACAAGGGTCGGAATGGTAGATGGTCTTGCCGATGGTGACAAGGACCGAAAAAGGTAGCGACCGATCTTACCAATGGAGACAAGGGTCGGAATGGTAGACAGTCTTGCCGATGATGACAAAAACTGAAAAAGGTAGCGACCGATCTTGCCGATGGTGACAAGGGTCGGAATGGTAGATGGTCTTGCCGATGGTGACAAGGACCGAAAAAGGTAGCGACCGATCTTGCCGATGGAGACAAGGGTCGGCATGGTAGACGGTCTTGCCGATGATGACAAAAACCAAAAAAGATGGTCTTGCCGATGGTGACAAGGACCGAAAAAGGTAGCGACCGATCTTGCCGATGGTGACAAGGGTCGAAAAGGAATAGAAGGAAGTGGAACGATGAACGAGGATAACCTCGCTACTACATTATCATTTCATCATTATTTTATTGATTGATTTTTTTATTCGTCATCATTTTTATCACATTACTGACTCAAGCGCCCTTTCGGGTTTTCGTCGAAGTCAGCCCCCTCTTGCTTTTGCCCACGCGCCCTTTCGGGTTTTCACGTGGCGGGGTACCCGATTTTTCCTATAACGCCCTTTCGGGTTTTCGCTACAGCCGGGTTATAGCCATTTTTTGCCCTTGCCCTAATATAGGAACAAGGCCGGCGGGGTATCTCTATTTTTAACCCCAGCTTTCTTTTCTCTTTTTTTTGTAGGAAGAAGCCGGGACATAGGAGAGCCTGCCCGCTAGCACGCCGATCGGCCTTGTCGATGATGACAAGGGTCGGATCCTGTTTTAGTTTGTCGACATTGGTTAAATACCGAAGCAAAGGATATAGTTCTTAATAGGGACGAAAGGTCCAGGTTAAGGGATAGAGGCCGACCGATCCCGCCGATGATGACGAGGGTCGAACATAGATTTGTTCATCGGCATGGGTCGCATGCCGAAGTAAAGATAGATTCATTAACAGGGATGAAAGGTCCAAGTTAAGGGTAGAGATTGACCGATCTTGCCGATGATGAAGAGGGTTGAACATAGGTTTGTTCATCAGCATGGGTCACATGTCGAAGCAAGGATAGATTCATTAACAGGTACGAAAGGTCCAAGTTAAGGGTAGAGATCGACCGATCTCACCGCTGATGACGAGGGTCGAACATAGGTTTGTTCATTGGCATGGGTCACATGTCGAAGCAAGGATAGTTTCATTAACAGGGACGAAAGGTCCAAGTTAAGGGTAGAGATTGACCGATCTCGCCGATGATGACGAGGGTCGAACATAGGTTTGTTAGGAGATCTCTGATGGGACTCTTGATGATTGTCCTTTGGGAGTCTCATTAGGAGGAGAATAAAGAGGAACTATTTAGATTACCACTTTACTGACCCGAGCGCCCTTTCGGGTTTTCGCCGAAGCCAGCCCCCTCTTACTTTTGCCCACGCGCCCTTTTGGGTTTTCACATGGCGGGGTACCCGATTTTGCCTGCAGCGCCCTTTCGGGTTTTCGCCGCTGCCGGGTTATAGCCATTTTTGCCCTTGTCCCAATTTAGGAACAAGACCGGCGGGGGTATCTCTATTTTTAACCCCATTTTGTCTTTTCTTTTTGCTCATGTAACAGAAGGACGTTGAGAGAGTCGGCTAGGACATGAAGTCTTGCGCCGAGAAAGAGGGTTTACTCATCAGCACGAAAGCAATGCTGACGCAAGGGATAGATTTGTGCCGATTCGAGCGTAAGGCCCGCAATGGTAACGTTGTATAAAGGTCGGCTAGGACACGAAGTCTTGCGCCGAGAAAAGGGGTTTATTCGTCAGCAAGGAGACAATGCTAACGCAAAGGATGGACTCGTGCCAACTTGGGCGTAAGGCCCGCAATGACAAGGATGTATAAAGGTCGGCCAAGACACAAGGTCTTGCACCGAGAAAAGGGTTTATTCGTCAGCAAGAAGGCAATGCTGACGCAAAGGGGTAGATTTGTGCCGATTCGGGCGTAAGGCCCATAATGGCAATACTATAGACATTATGCGAGTCTGGTCAGGGCCGACCATCACTGGAACGAGGTGCGGGTAGCTCGGTTAGGGCGGAGCGCCACTGAACCAAGGTGAGGGTAGCTCGGTTAGGGCGGAATGCCACTGAACCAAGGTGAGGGTAGCTCGGTTAGGGCGGAATGCCACTAGACCAAGGTGAGGGTAGCTCGGTTAGGGTGAAGTGCCACTGGACTAAGGTGAAGGTAGCTCGGTCAGGGCGGAGTGCCACTAGACCAAGGTGAGGGGAGCTTGGTCAGGGCGGAATGCCACTAGACCAAGAGAGGGGTAGCTTGGTTAGGCCGGAGTGCCACTAGACCAAGGTGAAGGTAGCTCGGTCAGGGTGGAGTGCCACTAGACCAAGGAAAGGGTAGCTTGGTTAGGGTGGAATGCCACTAGACCAAGGGAGGGGTAGCTTGGTTAGGGTGGAGTGCCACTAGACCAAGGTGAAGGTAGCTCGGTCAGGGCGGAGTGCCACTAGACCAAGGTGAAGGTAGCTCGGTCAGGGCAGAGTGCCACTAGACCAAGGTGAGGGGAGCTCGATTAGGGCGAAGTGCCACTAGACCAAGGTGAAGTAGCTCGGTCAGGGCGGAGTGCCACTAGACCAAGGAAAGGGTAGCTTGGTTAGGGCGGAGTGCCACTAGACCAAGGTTAGGGTAGCTTGGTTAGGGCTGAGTGCCACTAGACCAAGGTGAAGGTAGCTCAGTCAGGGCGGAGTGCCACTAGGCCAAGGTAAAGGGTAGCTTGGTTAGGGCGGAGTGCCACTAGACCAAGGGAGGGGTAACTTGGTTAGGGCGGAGTGCCACTAGACCAAGGTGAAGGTAGCTCGGTCAGGGTGGAGTGCCACTAGACCAAGGTGAAGGTAGCTCGGTCAGGGCGGAGTGCCACTAGACCAAGGGAGGGGTAGCTCGGTCAGGGCGGAGTGCCACTAGACCAAGGTTAGGGTAGCTTGGTTAGGACGGAGTGCCACTAGACCAAGGTGAAGGGTAGCTTGGTTAGGGCGGAGTGCCACTTGACCAAGAAAAGGTATTCCGATCACTCGGGGAATGTTAGTTGTGCCATATGATACAGCTTCATATGCTTCCCATTGAGTGGGGAGAACTGGATGACTCCTTTGTGGTCCACCAGGATGTAAGCACCTCCCTCATATACTCGGTGGACGATGTAGGCGCTCACTTCCCTTTGGGATTGGAGGCCATCACTTCTCTTCTCTTGACCATCACCAAGTCTCCTTTCCTGAATTCCCGACCTTTGACCAGCTTATCGAAAAGTAGAGTTGGTCATGCGAGCTTGGTAGAGTTGGATGTTTTGTTGCACCCGGAGGCGCTTTCCTTCGAGCTTGGCGAGCTCTTCCAATCTTCTTTCTGCATTGGTTTGTTCACCGCTGACTAGTCCATGCTGGATGGCGACTCGCAGGGAAGGAACTTCGAATTCAATCGGCACCACAGCCTCTGACCCATACACGAGGGAGAATGGTGAACATCCGGTTGGGGTTTTATAGACAGTACGATAGGCCCAGAGCACCTCGTACATCCTTTCTTCCCAGTCCTTTTTATTAGACTTGACAGTCTTTGCCAGCAACATGCATAGTGTCTTGTTGAAGGCTTCTGCAAGTCCATTGGCTTGAGGGTTGTAGGGGGACGATGTCCTCCAGTCAATCTTGTATTTTTCGGCTAGCCGGTAAACCTTCTGATTTTTGAAATGGCTGCCATTGTCAGAGATAATTTGGCTGGGAATCCCGAACCAGAATATTATGTTCTGCCGAAAAAATCTTGCAACCAGTTCTCCCGTCACATCTCTTAACGCAACTGCTTCTGTCCATTTGGAGAAGTAATCTGTAGCTGCTAAAATGTATTTGCACCCTGATGAAGATGCTGGTAGTGGCCCTACCACGTCCGTGCCCCATTGAGCAAACGGCCAGCTTGGTAAGGTAGGATGTAGTGGCACTGGAGGCCTTCTTGACACATTGGCGTGTTCTTGACACTTTTGACAAGCCCTAGCGAACTTGCAGCAATCATCAAATATAGTGGGCCAATAGTAACCCAATTTCTTTATCTCAATTTTCATCTTTGGGCCGACCTGATGCGCTCCAGCTGATCTCGTATGGATTTCTTGCATCACCTGCCCCGCTTCTGCTGAAGACAAGACCCGAAGTAGGACTTTTCTTCGGGCATCTACCATTATTCGGAACAAGGTTCCGTTCCTCATCTCGTAAGAGTCTTTGACCCTCAGGAGTTTCATTCTCTGTTCTTTTTCTTTTGGGAGCTGCTGGTGTTGGAACCACCGCAGGAGATGTTCTTGCCAATCGGGCTGCTGAACCTCTTCGATGGCTACCACCTCAATCTCTTGTTCGTCGGCTAAGACCTCTGTTACACTGGGGACTTGCCGGCGGTTGATCACTGTTATATTCAGGCTCGTGTCTGGCGGGACCGCCAAAGAACTGGCCAGCTTAGCGAGGGCGTCTCCCCGAGCATTCTGGCCTCGGTTGATATGCTTGATGCTGATGAAGTAGAATCTTGACATCCGGCGGGTTGACAACTGATGGTAGGGGAGGAGCTCTTGCTTTCGCACATCGAACTCTTCTTCCAGTTGTTTTATAACTAGCATGGAGTCTCCGAATGCTTCCAGCATCTGAATTCCCATGGATAGAGCAATTTGCAACCCGATTATCAGGGCTTCATACTCTGCTTCATTATTTGTGCAATGCTTGTTTATCGAGCAAGATGTGTGCACCACTTCCCCTTCTGGAGATTTCAGGACTATGCCTGCTCCTGCCCTGACCCTGGCTGATCCAGTGGCAGAGGTGTCAATTCTGGAAGCGCCATCGAAATATAGCTGCCATAAGGAGGGCTGCACCTGAGCGGCTTCCAAGGTTTCATCTTCAGGAAGCTCCGGTTCCAGCGGGCAGTCCCCATGTACTGGGTGCTCAGCGAAGAAGTCCGTGATGGCTTGACCTTTGACAGCCTTTCGCGGCACATAGGAGATATCAAACTCCATAAGGATTATTGCCTATTTGCCCAAGCTACCTTTGAGTGCCGACTGGGACATAATATATTTCAGCGGGTCCTCTTTGGATACCAAGCTGATTTCATGCGACAACATGTAGTGTCGAAGCTTCTTAACTGCGAAGACCAGTGCCAGACAGATCTTCTCAATATAAGTATATTTCTCCTCAGTTCTGACCAGTCTCCGACTGAGGTAATAGAGGGCTTGTTCTTTCCCTTCTTCATTATTCTGGGCCAGCATTGCCCCCAGGGAATTGTGTGTGACTGCTATATATAATATCAACGGCCGTCCTTTCACCAGTGCGCCCAGCACTGGAGGAGTCTTCAGATAGTCTTTCAGCTTGTCAAAGGCTATCTGGCAATCTTCATCCCAATAAAAGGGAACATCCTTCATCATCAGTTTGTGGAAAGGCTGGCATCGCCCTGACAAATTGGAAATGAACCGCCAGATATAAGCCAAGCGGCCCTGTAGTGATCTCAGCTCAGAGAGGTTCCTTGGTGCAGGTCGCTCCTGAATTGCTTTGATCTTTACGGGGTCTATCTCGATTCCCCGATATCGGACAATGAAGCCCAAGAACTTTCCGCTCGACACTCCGAACGCACATTTCATAGGGTTCATCTTCAGCTCATGCTGCCTCAGCCTCTGAAAGATAATCCGGAGGTCCTGTAGATGGTCTTGTTTTCTTCTAGTCTTGACCACCAGATCATCTATGTAGCACTCGACCTTGTGGTAGAGCAACTCATCAAAGATTCTGGTCATTGTGCACTGATAAGTTGCGCCAGCATTCTTTAGTCCGAACGGCATCCTCTTATAGTGATAGATGCCTTTAGGGGTTCGGAAGGCAGTATGAACCCGGTCATGCTCCGCGATCCAAATCTAGTTGTAGCTGGATGACCCGTCCATGAATGACAGGGCCTCATGACCGGTTGTGGCATCAATCATGACTTCCGTTATTGGCACTGGAAAGTCATCCTTGGGGCAGGATTTATTTATATCTCGGAAGTCAACACATATCCAGATCTGTCCATTTTTCTTTTTCACGGGGATGATATTCCCCAGCCACGTGGTGTACTGGTTTTTTTCGACAAATCCCACGTCAATAAGCTTTTCGACTTCAGCACAAATTTGAGTGATGAGTTCTGGCCTCATGCGCCGCGGCGGTTGCTTCACCGGCTCGGCTTCAGGGCTGATTGCCAACTCATGCTGTGAAACTGTAGGATTCAGACCTGGCATCTCTTTGTAAGTCCAGGCGAAGCAATCCCGGTATTCTTACAGCAGCTGGATGTACAGCTACCATTCTTCTGGGGACAGTTGGGCACTAAGGAAGGTAGGCCTTGGGTCCTCCTCACTTCCCAAGTTGATTTCTATCAGTTCATCGACTGTGGTTTGGCCTCCGTCTTCTATCTCCGGAGGTGCCGGTTGGAGGTCAACGAAGTCTGGAATACCATCTTGAGGGTCGAGTACTTCGACTTCCTCATCTGACACCATCAGAGCTTCTCGGAAGTCCTCTGTTTCATTTGATAGTGGCCGCGCGTATTGCTCTTTCAGCCAATCCGCTGCCATTGCAGTCTCCCAAGGTAAGAGAGCAGCTTCCGTCCTTGCAAATGGGGTTGTGGTCGTGACCGACTGGTGGCCGCTTGTTGTTGGGCTAGAACAGCGTCCGAGCCTCGTAGCAGAGGGTGAGGGGATCTCACCTTCTAGGGCAGTTGCATCTTCAATAGGAGTGGAAGTCCCATTGTCGGCAGCACACACCTCCTGGTCAGGGCTGGTCGAGGCTTCCCCGATTGGCACAGAAGGTGCGGAGGTCATTGTTGGTAGGACTCCACAGGAGGGGGAGATCCCTGCTTCTTCAACACCTTCGGCTTCGCAGCTGCTAGCCGTATCAAATTCGACTTGCAGGGCCGCCTCTTCGGGATAGACCTGCTCCCAACATCGGTAAGGAATCACGGTCTCCGCTTCTTGATTTTCGGGCTGGCCCTAGTCAACATGTTCAGCTTCTGCTGGGTATTCATCAAAGGTTGCCCCCAGCGGGCTGTCTTCAGCAAGGTAGAAGGCGGAGAGAGTGTCCACCTCGTATCGCCCACTGTGATAATATTCTTCCAGGGTGAAGCCCAACCCCGGATGCTGAGAGACGCGTCTTATTTCCTTATCCAGATTTGTAGGATACCACATTTTCTGGAAAGCTTCTTTGCGCTTTTGAGACTGATCGGAGGGGATGTGTTGTTTTTGAACCATCCTGGCCATCGATTAGTTGTGAATGCCAGACCCTTGACGGGAACTGACGGATTGTCTATATCTTTGGGGAGGCAGCAATATGTGTCCTCTTGAGTAGGGTGCTCTTCAGCTGTATAAAATAGGCTGTTGGGTCCATCCTCCTGTGTTACCTCCCAAGTTTTGAAAGGCTCGATAGTAGGGTTATCAAGGCCGAGAGTTGGCTTGGTGAGGCCGTCCGGGACTCCAATGTGGTTATGCTTCTGACCGACCCGCACTTCATTAGCTTCAGCGTATAATGCTGGAGGTGCAATTCTGCCCACGTCCCCGGATGCTGTGATATGGGAGACCACCTTGGGCTTGACATATCCGCGTGGCAGTGGTGGATACCAATTGCCGCCGGATGCACTTCTCGATGCCCCCGCAGGGGTCTTAGCTTCAGAGGTCTTCTGGGGAGGCCCTGTATATATGTTGGCGTCCGCCAAATGACATTCAAATACCTCGAACGGGTGGAGGTCTGCAAAGATCCTCTCCTCCTTCCCTTGAAGACTGTATTTGATACATTGGTGGAGCGTAGATGGCACCACCATATTTTCATGCAGCCATGGGCGGCCGAGCAGTGCTTTGTATGAGGTGCGGGAGTCAATGACATGGAACTACACCGTCGTAGTGAAATCCACTAGGGTAAGGGTGAACTCTGCCACCCCCATCGACACTTCACATTTTTGATTGAAGCCGGCGATACGCATATCCCCGACTTTCTCGAGATGCACGTTTAAGTGGTGCCTCTCGTATATTCTATAAGGCAAGATGTTGACCACTGCACCGGGATCAACCAGAATCATGTTCATCCCTTCCATTCAGGTGCCCCTTCATATACAGCGTCCTGTTGTGGCTGATGGTAGGCAGTAGCATATCTTCTGGAGTGAAGGTCATGCTAGCCTCCGACATTGCTTCAGCCAAACATGTCTCAAAATGAGCAGGCGTCTGCAGAGTAGTAATGATCGCCTGTCGAGTCTCTTCACTCAAAGAAAGGATCTCCCAGATTGTAAATCGAGCAGGGAGCTTCTTGAGTAGCTTCATTATTTGGCTCCTAGCTCGAACATTGGAGAGCTTCATCTCTTCAGCCCACCTCGGCTTGGGGAAGTCTTGGGTTGCGGGCCCTGACGGACCTGCTTCATCTGCCTCGGATTCAGCGCCCTTCTGGCTGGTACCGGCTCCTCGGCGCTCTTCATTAGCTGCTGCAGGGCAAGCTCCATCTGTATTTCGATCTTCGGTAGATTGTGCTGGCTGCGGGTGAACATCCCCGCGTGCAGGGTTAGCCTTCTGACAAGGCTGCTTCCCCTTAGACATCTTCATGAATTCAAGAAATGAAGGGACCCCCTTGCCCCCACTTTTGTTATATAGACCTGGTGGAGGAGGGATCTGGACTCCCTTGATCTCCGACGGAGGTGTTTTGTAGGGCTGCTCTCCCCTGAATATGATGTTGTGGTTGGGTGGCGGCTGGCGCCCCCATTTCTGGCCTGACCGGGTTGCATGTGTAGTAGTTGCGGCCTCCGCCTTGCCTCCCTCAAAAAGGGGTGTGAAGCAAATTTCCTCTTCTTCCTCTTCTCCGGGCGGGTTGAAGAGTGCGGATAGAATATTGAAGGAAACAACCTGCACTTTATCGGCCTTAGCGGCCCTTCTCTTCTTCTTTTGTTTCTTCTTCTTCCTTGCTTCAGTAGGCGCCTGCCCCTAGAACAGACGGCCCTCCTTATCGGATGCTGCTTCAGCTTCCTCCTTTTGCTCGAGTGAGAGCTGCTGCAGTTCTTGCCATGGGACATGGTCCCGCACCAGCAGAGGCTTCAATTCGGGCTGCACGTACTCGTCTAGCCCTTCAATGAGGTTTTGTAGTCGGCGGACCCCAGGGTTGGTTTCCTTGACCACTGGCAGCGGAGTTTGTCTCCTCCGATTGTGTGTAGGTATCCTGATAGTTGCAGGTGGAGTGATCCACACGGGTGCTGCCACCGGCGGAGAAGGTCGGGGTGTAACACCATGGATATATGCCCCCACTTTCGGGCAGGGTGCTTTCTTCCTCTTGTGCTTCACAGGGATCTGCTGCCACCCCCGCTGTTCCTTCGTGGGCTCCAAGAAATGAGTTTCATAAGTGCTCCGCGTACTTGCTTCAGAGATCTCCTCGGGCAGTGACTGGTATAGGGAGATCATGTTGACTGCTGCCCTCCTCCGAGGGGCTTCATGCGGTTGAGGAGGGTCCACTTTGTACTCTCCCAACTCGATTTCATTTTTCTTCACCATCCCTTCGATGATGTCCTTGAAAACATAGCAGTCTTCGATTGGATGCCCCAACATCTGGTGGTAGGGGCAGAATCTTGGGCTGCCTCTTCTCTTTAGGTCCTCCGGCCTCTTTGGCTCTGGCAGGGTGACCGTGCCATATTCCGTTACCCAGTCGAACAGAATCCGAGTCTTGTCCTTCGGAAATGAATAGGATTTCTTCATCTTGTCCCGTAGCGAGGGACCTTCTTTGCCATCTGGGGCTTCTGCAGGCTGTGGGGTGACTGCCTTCTTGCCTTCATCTTTCTATTGTTCGAACGCCTTGATGTCAAGAGCATTCGCTTCTTTAGGCGACGAGCGTCGCTCCACTGCCTTGCCCTTCTGGGTTGTGCTGGCAGCTGATGTAGGGACAGGTCTGGCCAGAAAAGCTTCTACCTCGGCCACAACATTGTTCAATCGGTCAAACGACCGTATTTCCATTTCGATCATCTTTTCCAGAACCTCCCTCCTGAGGTTCTGTTTGCATATTTGTACAGCATCTTCCTTATGCGGGGGCCGCTTGTACCTCATTCCAAGGTTTCTCTACCTCTTGATATAATCGAGGGCTGTCTCATCGGCCCTTTGCTTTGTTGAGTAGAGTTCGGCGACTGTGACCTCCGTCTCTGTAACATGGAATCTTTCTCTGAACTTCCTCTGCATATCCGGCCAGTCGCTGATTGACCCAGTCGGGAGGCTAGAGTACCATTCAAATGCGAGCCCCGTCAGCAAGGACCCAAAAAACTTCAAAAAGTATGACTCATCGGTGGCCAGGTCACCCATGACGGTCATATAATATGCAATATGTTCTTTCGGGGATCCCTTCCCGTTGAACTTGTCGAACTTGGGTGGCTTATTGATCCCCGGGGGAAGCCGCTTAGCAGCATGGTGTTACGGGTATGGCACCCGGTAGGCATCAAACGCTACGTAGTCACCTTCACTCCTTTCTGCGAGCTTCAGCTTGATCATCCTTTCCACCATCATCCGGTTCATGACCGTGGGGTCAACTGGCTCCGGATATAAGTGTGCTGGCTGCAAATATGGGGTGACCAGAGCGGTCGCCTGTGGAGGATGCAGCAGTGGGGGTGTCTGGTGCACCTGGGGGAGCACCGGTGGCATCAGGGGCTGCGACTGTGGTGGCCGCTGTTGTGTTGTCGCTATGCTTGGTTCTGACGACTGAGGCAAGGTGTAGAGCGGCGGAGGGTCGACATAACGAACCGCTCCCCGAGATGATTCACCCTGGACTTCGGGTGGTTTGGAAGCTGATGACTGTTCAGTTTTCTCCAACAGCTGCTTCTTCAGCAAGTCTATCTCTTGCCGATATTTTTGAAGTAGCATCAAGACCGATGGGTCCATAGTTGCCGTGCTGGGGATAGCTTCTGTTGCTTCCCCGGACGTACCCTCGGGCAGGATGTCGAGGGGGACGTCGTCTTATTCTTCCGCCGTTACCACATTGGCGGTCAAGACAGGAGCCTTATCATCCCACTGGTGGTAGACCCGGGGTTGTTTTCCTTTAGTTGTCGCCAGGAGCTGCCTTGCGGCTTCTGCTCTTCGAGTATTCGGCCCTGGCCGTGCGGCCAATTTAGCCAACTCGTGGGGATCTTCAAGAAGTCCCTTGTATCGGCCGAATATGCCGGCCATGTTGCAAGCAAAGACCTGCATCCTTCTTCTCTGTCGATGGACCCTTCTCTTAGCCCGATCTGGGAAGGTCAGCCTCTCGAACACAGAAGTTCTTCTTGTTTCTTCCCGCCTAGGGGCAGCTTCATCGGCTTTGGTCCCGAAGCCGTCATCATAGACGTTGTCGTCAACTGACGACAACATCATCCCTTCTCTTTCATTTTCTTCAACTGCCATTGATGGGCAGTAGTCTTCATTGGCGGCGGCTGCTTGCATCAAACGCTGCTGCCCAAGCGAGGGGTTACCTAGCCCTCGAAAATAGTTCTTGACCAAGTTGGTCATCTCTTCTCGACCCCGTTCTTGATGCAGCATGGGGGATAGTTGTCGACCGCCCGCAGGAGGGGTATAAGCTAGTTGAGCTCTGTTGGAAGGTTGCTGGAACCTTCGTCCCACAGCAGGGACGTTGGCCTTGCGGGCGTAGGCCCGGAAACTTTCGCAGTGTGGAGGGTCCGCAACCACTTCTTTTTCTTTCGGGGCCAGGCCCCTTTCTCTCCTTCCTTCTGCTCCGTCGTGAGCAAGGCGGCGGCGGACAGGTGCAGCTT
This sequence comes from Amorphophallus konjac, assembly GCA_022559845.1. Lineage (NCBI taxonomy): Eukaryota > Viridiplantae > Streptophyta > Magnoliopsida > Alismatales > Araceae > Amorphophallus > Amorphophallus konjac. Next base: position 405,288,020 of record CM040120.1, read on the forward strand.
GATGAAGAGGTTGGACCCTCTTGGGGACCCACACCTGTTTAAATTTCCTTGGCCTGGGGGCCAACTTCTCTTGGCCGTAATGGCCAGTTTCTTCTTTTTCTGCCCTCCTTCCAGCGAGGGCTTGATATGAGTTGCGGACGGGGATGGAAGGGACGACCCGATCTGGGACTATCCGCGCGTCGCGTCCGTTGAGGAAGACACGCATGCCACCAACCATCATAGATTTACCAGATTGCGAGAGGGTTCTGGTAACCACAGTAGTACTCCTCCGGATTTGCTTGCGCTGACGTCCTCCGGAGTTCCTATTGACAGCATCGGGGCGGACCCCACGGATAGCATGGTGCACCAGGCAGCTGGCGACCAAGGTTGGACTCTTGAGCGAGTCGTGGCAGTATCGAGCCTTCAGAGGCTCCATGTTCTTCGTAGCTCCCTCGACAGGCTCCGAGGGTTCCACCTCCAGCATGTCTATGAAGGCTAACCCCAAGAAGTTGGGGAAGCCAACGGCGGCAGGGAAGCTGCCGAACACCATGGGCACCGCCAGGTACCCTTGCGCATGGTCATGAATAATTGAAGGGCCAAAGCCGACGCCAGTCAGCCCAGTTGTCGTCATCGTTCGCCTGCAAAGACAAACAAACCAATGATCAGCAACCTTTGGGAGGGCCTCGAAGCCCAAGTATCTCGGCAAAGAGATGAAAGGTGACACGAGTCCCACCGGGCGTGCCAGACTGTTTGCGATGGGAATTTTGTTTTTATTTTATTTTATTTTATTATTTTATTTGGGTTTATTTTGTTTATTTCACGTGTCGATTAACCAATTAACTAACTGGTAGCTAACTGGCTAGTTGACTATGCAGGCGTGCCAGTCACGTACGTGACGAGTTTATTATGCGCTCGTTCTGACCCGTGTCGGGCGAGAGAGAGGTTCGGTCGGGACCAGCAGTCCGCCATACCATAAAGGCTATGGCGTTAATTACATCCCCCATGAGGAGGGAAAACCTTTGATTAATTACCGAGATAGTGGGCTGTCGAGGTCGGAATAAAGATGCAAAGGTATAAACGTGACCAGGTCACGTGAGGTGCTTCTATGTCATGCGAAAGAGGCATGGTTCATTAAGTTGGGTACCCTCGATACGTGGCGGAGAACATAGGTCTGAAGACCACCATCGCGCATGGCAAAGACTTCCAATCGGGAGCGACCCAGACCTTCGTTAATTCCGTTTAATATACCAGAGGGAATCCATGCAGGCATGCATGCATGATGCTTATGACAACGTTAAGCATAGTCGCAGAGTTGCAAAGATGAACAATGATCAATCAAGTTTAATAGACTCCGCTAAGGGGATGAAAGTGGCAACATAAGCATGATGACGAAAGTAAAATGCTAACAAACATGGTAGTAAAAGCATAATGGCTAGGGCTTGCATGTCAATGATTTTTAGAAAATTTTAAAAAGAAGTGAATTACTGCATTTAGACAGGGGTAGCATTTCATATTCTCAGCTTATCCTTGACTGAAATTTTCTTGTCTTCCAATTGATCAAACTTGTTTGTCATATCTGTATGATAGTGACTCACTTTCACTATTAATCGTTGTTGATAATCTCATACCACTGTCTTGGACTGAAACTCAACCTTTGTTATTGGCTTCTGAACTCCTGTTAAGTCTCATTTTCAGAGTTCCTGTGTCTCTTGAAATATCAGTCAACTCTCTATGGATGCGTAAGATTTCTGAAATTCTGACTGATTCAATTTGATTAACTCTTTAACAGAGTTTCCTGAAATTTTAACTAATTCATCTTGATTAATTCTGTAACAAGCATGTGTTTTGAATTCATCAATTTTTCTTATGCTTGATTACACTCTTGTTGTTTGATGTTGATCTGACATTGACTGAACTGAGAATTGAGGAAAACTTCAGACTGTGTACTGCTTCAGAAATTTGAAATCATTCTTTATGAATAATCTTCTATTATACAGGTTTAAACATTTCTTTTATTGATTTGAATTGGTTTAAGTCTAATGTACTCGTAAGTTGGAACTTAAAGGACTTGAAAGTATCTGTTTCAATCTTTTAATAAACCTTAACTATATGTCTCATGTAAACTCATGTAAGACTCCCTGAAATCTGAAAAGTTGAAATCTTGATTTACTTTGGTTGAGATACACAGTGTAAGTATTGTTTTTAAACATTTTATTTGTCTCAAACTGTCTTAAAAGACAGAGCAATAACTGTGATTATTGAGAAACCTGTCCAAAGGACTGTCATGAAGTACCATGGTTAACTCTGTTTAAAAATTATTAAAAAATACTGTGAAATTATGGCAGAGCAATGGCATAATTGTATTGAGTAACTGGAGATTCTGACCTCTAACCAAGGTGTCTCCTCATGCCAAAGATACTTCTAATGCTATCTCTGTTCTCTAAATAGAGAAGCAATACAGTTATCACACTGAGTAACTTGGTCATTTCACCTAAGACGTGTTGTGCCTCATGTAACAAGGTGTTGATCAAACCAAAGATTCTCATTGAAAAACAAAATGTTGCTTAAAAAGAAAAACCTATATATATATACTACGTCAAAATTTCTTGAAAGAACAGTCAAATTCAGATATAGTCATGAATGTTTATTCTCAATACTACCTGTGTAACTTCTAAAGGAGTCTTGGAAATTGATTAAGATGGAAGGAGGTTTAAACTAGGGTGTTATATGAGCATTTATTTCAATTTTATTAAAGAATTGTCTCAGATATGAGTATGGAATATTCTTCAAGAACTTTGTTTGCATCATTCTTAAACCATACTTGTTAATTAAAGTAAATTCATAAGCCCTTATAATGGAAGACTATGAAATCTGCCCATAGATTTATGAAGTTGGTGTCTAACTGAAACATTCTTCTTCTCAGATATTTTGAAATTTTTGGGTTACACAATTCATCTCTGCTCACTGTTCCTGTTGTTTCTTGCCTATGTCTTGAACAGTCTCTACACATCCGTGTTTTGATAACTATCTGCACATTACATTGATTTCCCTTCTTCATCATTCCTTTTGAAAAACCTTGTTTCTGCTACAACAAGGATGCATTGCATTGACTTAATGGGAAGGACAGATTCTTGTCTAGACTGCACTCATTGTCTTTCAAAGGGGGAGACCTAGTTGTAATGTCATTGTCTGCATTTGTCTGCCTGACATTGATCTTTTGTTTGCATTTGTACCTTATAAAATTGCTCCATTTTAGGTCCTTCCTTTTTTGATGAAGTCAAAGGGGGAGAATTTATGGAGTCATATTAAGTGTTTGTGTATTCATGCACATAGAATCATACGTCTGCCTGCATGGCATCACTTAACTGTGTACTATTCATACATGTCTGGAATAAGCCTTGGGGGAGAATGAGTTTGTATCGGTAGAATTCAGTCATTTGGGGGAGAATGAGTTTGTATCGGTAGAATTCAGTCATTTGGGGGAGAATGAGCTTGCATCAGTAGAATTTAGTTACTGCACTGGCATGAATAATCTCATGAATAATTGAATATCTGGTTCATTTGACTTAGTACATAGTCATGCTGACTCATATGACTCATAGTGTTGCCATCATCAAAAAGGGGGAGATTGTTAGCATTCTATGTTTTGATGATGTCAAACACTAGGACTCATATATGTATGATCTAATATATGGTCTAGTGAACTTGCGGAATTTCTGTGTGATTTGATTGAATTATTCATGATCTCTGGTGTATACATATTGCATACATCAACTTGTGTTCAAATATCATTAATATTACTGTGCATGCACATGTACTTCAGGTCAACATACAGTCAACCCTGTGCACATAGATCTAGGTCTATGCATTTGCATAAAATCGGTCTGTATGTGTGAGATTTCATCAAACACCATGTGTGCATATCACCTTTATGTGCATGGCATTTCATTGAACACTTGGTGTGCATGTCACAGTTAGTGCATTTCACAGTCGGTGCATTCCAAGGTCAGTGTTAGTATGGAAGTGCATGCATATAAGGTCTGCGCTAGCCTGCCGTGCTTTGTCACTAGGTCGGTGCTAGTTTTAGTTAAGTCAGCACAAGGTCCGAGCACATTTCAGCCAGCACAGTAGAAAGTCGGTGCACCCTTCGCAAATGTAGAACAAATGCACAAGAAGGTCGAAGCTAGTTACTATTCACAAAATGAAGGTCGGTGCTAGTTTGTTTTTCTTCTACACACAAGGTCTGTGCAACTTTTGGGTCTATGCATATTTTGGGTCAATGCATGCTTCTTCATCGAGCATAGAAGGTCGGTGCTAGTTTCATAAAGGGTCGGTGCACATTCTTTTGGATTGCATATCCACGGTCGGTGCTAGCTACGTTTCACACAACAAAGGTCGGTGCTAGTTGTGATTTCACACAACTAAGGTCGGTGCTAGTTGTGGTTTGACATAGCTAAGGTCGATGCTAGCATCTCATATAGTGCATACAGGGTCGATGCTAGTTGTGGTTTCTCATAGCTAAAGTCGATGCTAGCATCACATATTGTGCATATCAAGGTCTGTGCTACCTTGAGTTTGTCTGCATTAAGGTCGATGTTAGTTGAGTATCATGCATATCAATGTTTGTGTTACCTTGCACCAGGTCTATGCTAGTTAGCTATGGCTTAGGTTAAAGTCTGTGCTAGCTATTGCATTTCTCACTATGGGTCGATGTTAAATCAGAGTTAATGATGATTTCATATTCATAATTACATAATCTTCAGCACATTATATCTATTATGATCTGAACTTCAATCTCATATTTCTCCATAAAAATCAATGCATATTGATCTCACTATGAAGGTCAAGTGACTGATTAAATGCCTCTTAATTCTTCTACAGGAACTCAATATAAAATAAAGCCTTAATAATTCCAAGGTTGCCCTGGCTCTTGCACGAACTCAAGTGGAGTGATCAACACGTGATCCAAGGCAGGCTGATACCAGGCGATCCTGCCACATGTAAAGTAGCGGCGCTGTGATGCTAACACGTGGATAAGTCTGGATCAGATCTGACATGAAATTTGGGCGGGAATCGTGGCGACCACGCGCCCATCTCCTGGAGTTATTAAAAGGAGGGCCAATCACCCAGGTCAGAGATGAGAACGAGAAGAGGAAAGCTGAAGAAGGTAGAAGGAGAAAAGAAGTGTGAGCAGCAGGCGTGAGCAGTAGAAGAAAAAGAAAAAGAGAAAGAGATAGAGAGGGAGATAGAATTGTAGAGAGTGAGAAAAGGAGATCAGAGAGAGAGAGAGAGAGCAAATTGAGAAGAGTTAGAGAGAGTCTTTGAGAGCTCAGATTGTGAGAGAGTTAGTAGCAGCAAGATTGAAGTAGAAGAGAGTGCAGCAGCAAGATCAAAGGAGGAAGAAGATCTGTAGCTTCTGGATCAAATCCGAGCTACACTGCTCCTAGCGAGCTACATTTCTTTGCTTCAATTTCTAGCTTTCTGATTGCTGTTTACATCACCTTATTTGTTTTTCATTTTTAATCTTTCATACTTCTTCTAAGCTGTGTATCAGCAGTTGTTGGCAAGCTGTGAGGCCCAGCGGCAGAGGTGGATTCCTCTGGTTAGTCAAACTATTAGTCAGCGATCGGCTAAGTTGTAAAGCCTAGCAGTTTGTAGGCAAGCTGTGAGGCCCAACGGTTTCAAGTTGTTTGGCAGCGGAATCCACACTCTGGTTAGAGTGTGGGGTGGATGTAGGTCTGGAGGATCGAACCACCTAAAAATCTTCCTTGCACTGTGGTTTGCTTGTTCTTGTGTTTCACCGCTATTTGCGATGGGAATTTTGTTTTTATTTTATTTTATTTTATTATTTCATTTGGGTTTATTTTATTTATTTCATGTGTCGATTAACCAATTAACTAACTGGTAGCTAACTGGCTAGTTGACTACGCAGGCGTGCCAGTCATGTACGTGACGAGTTTATTCTGCGCTCGTTCTGACCCGTGTCGGGCGAGAGAGAGGTTCGGTCGGGACCAGCAGTCCGCCATACCATAAAGGTCATAGCGTTAATTACATCCCCCACGAGGAGGGAAAATCTTTGATTAATTGCCGAGATAGTGGGCTGTCGAGGCCGGAATGAAGATGCAAAGGTATAAACATGACCAGGTCACGTGAGGTGCTTCTATGTGTCATGCGAAAGAGGCATGGTTCATTAAGTTGGGTACCCTCGATACGTGGCGGAGGACATAGGTCCGAAGACCACCATCGCGCATGGCAAAGACTTCCAATCGGGAGCGACCCAGACCTTCGTCAATGCCATTTAATATACCGGAGGGAATCCATGCATGCATGCATGCATGACACTTATGACAACGTTAAGCATAGTCGCAGAGTTGCAAAGATGAACAATGATCAATCAAGTTTAATAGACTCCACTAAGGGGACGAAAGTGGCAATGTAAGCATGATGACAAAAGTAAAATGCTAACAAACATGGTAGTAAAAGCAAAATGGCTCGGGCTTGCATAGCCCCTTTCTTATTCGATTTATTATTAGTTAGGGTCATTGATCTTGACCGCGGGAGACGAGGATCGCTCCGAGGGCGGGGGAGTGATTAAAACAACATAATGGTTCAAAATCGGCGCGGCCAAGCGTAGGGATTGGTTTTCCCGGCGCGGCCAAATGTAGGTAAATGGTCTTAATCCAGCGCGGCCTTAACAAACGTTAAAACGGCGTGGTGGGCTTGGGGCGCGCCAGTTTAGGGCGCGCCAGGAACGAGCCACTTGAAAACAAATTTTTATGAGTGTAAGGTTATTCCGGCGCTGGGGGGTACCGCGTCGTATTAAGGCGCGCCGGATTAGGACCGCGCCGCTTCAGCTGATTTTTGATGAATTTTGCAACTATCTAAGTTTACTGGGATTCTGTTAAGGGTTTTGAAGTTAATTGGGCCGATTGCTTGTTTAATTGAAGTCCAAAGCCCTTCCAGAATGAAGTGATGAGCTAGTGCGAGGTCCATACTCCAGCACTAGGGTCCTTTATCTCAGAACAAGTGTTTTATTGGAGCCATTCACACAAGTGCTCTTATCAGCTGAAAGAGTTCTGCCAAAAATTGGGCAGCATCTCCCCCATCCCTGAAGGACTGCAGGGGAGAAACGGGGTCATACTCACTCGTGGAGTAAGCCCCTAAACAGCCGGTCTGTATGGTGGCTGCCAGCAAAACCCCAATCGGACAGGATACCCTGAGGACAAGCCTGCGAGGTGCACCATAGCTCCTTGGGTGGAAACAGAGGAACGAGGTAGCTAGTGACTAAAGCAACACCCCGAGGACTGGCCTACAAGGGGTGGGTGACCTACAGCATGCACTGCATCCGCTAGAGAGAGACCATTAGGGAGAGAGGCTCCGAGGACTAGCCTACTAGGAGCATTGGTCCCTTAGTCACCACAGGGTCCCGAAGGACTGTGGGTTTGGAATTGTTGGGCTGGGGCCCCAGTTGTTGTTAGCTCTGTGACTCATGAGAAACATCCATCACTCAAAAGTGGAGTTCCCTTGGTTGATCGGCAGTTCTATGAAACGGTGGGGAATATCCCCCTCCCCGGGTGGCTGAGACAAAAACAACAGAACTCGAATGGTTCAGTGGCTGCAAACCACAGACGAGAGGAATGAAGACATTCGGCATTGATAGATCACCACTCATAGGGCTAAGGTGTTGATGCTCGCGAGACTGGGTTGCCATCCACAGAAAAGAATGCAAACAGTAGTCACGGAGAAAGGTAGTCGATATGCAGCTAGGACGATTTGCCTACACACGCATATACTCGAATGGCTAGAACGCAGTAGTCACGAGGCGGACTCCACTATCCCAGAAGCAGCACCTGCCTCCTCTGAGCAACAGAGAAATGCAAAGAGGGAGGAAGGCCAAGGTTGGATCTCGTATCAAAATGGGGAGAAGCGTATGCACCGGCACAGACGCGAAGGACCCAGGGAGGGGTCATCTCTGTATCCCATGGCATCCCAGGGCGTATGCGAAATCGGAGAAAACTGGAATCGTAAAACTATGCACGGGAAGACGCTAATATATATCCTCCGAATGAAACAACGGTGGAGGAAGAGAACAAGGCGTTGAGAATTCAATCCACCAATATATTCATATACGCATGTCATCACCCCATCAAGAAAACTGCACATATGTTACAAGTTCGGTGCCGCCATTGCGGCACGGCCACCGTTTCACTTACAGGGAAGCTCACAGGAGAGCAACAAAAAGAAAAGATGGCGAAGAAGGGGGGAGGGGTTGGCTCATATCATCGCCATCCCTCACCCCTCTCGCTTACATTCGACGGCGAGAAAACAAGGCGGAGAAGAAATAAGAAACACAGACGCCCACCTGTTCCGAGAACAGAGTATCGGGACACCTTCTTCTTCTCCGGCTCTGGAGGGCTTCAGGCTGAGGATGGAAGACGGCGGCGAAGGGTGCTCAGAGGAACCCTACTTCGCTCGCAAGAAACCCCCTCTCTCTCGCCGGCGATTGGTTCTCAGACCCTTTTTTCTTATCTCTCGATTTTCTTCTTTCAAAAACCTCTTCGCCTCTCCCCTCTTTCTTTTCTGGTCGAGCAGCCCCATATATAGGAGCGGGCTCGAAACTTGATCCTGCGCGAGAAATGGCGCGCCGGGAAAAGGCTTCACAATCTTCAGCACGCCGGGATAAAGGGGCACCGGTTTAAGGGGGCGTGCCGTATTAACATCCTCCGCACGTTGCGGGTCAGCCGGTGAGCCCGGAGATGGTTCCAAAAGTCACCGTGAACATTCATCTTACTGCCGTTCCTCGAACCCTTTGACAAAAAGTCTCATCGAAGCTTTCAGGACGATGTATGGCCCTTCTTAGAACCTTGAGTGCCTTTTGTTTGAGCACGCGGGTCTTTCGCTGACACGGCTTTCCGCACTACGACCCGTGTTGTTGGCTCAGTCTGGCTTGTACTCAACGCTTCTTGGAGGGTGGGGTGACACCCAGGATAGTTTCGCCCAGGCCGGGCGATCATTCGGCCACTAATGGACCCAACTTGGCGAGAAGCCGTACTCGTGCTGGGTAGCCGGGATCTTCCGTCGACAGAGCCTCTGGTCTTCTGTTCTGAAGAGCCAAGGGAGTTTTTCATCTCAGGAGAGTCTTCATTCAGGTGGCGAGCCACCAGGTAGACCGTCGTCCTTGATCGGTGACGGGTGCAGGGTAGCGGCACGACGGAGTCGATGCCGGATCATTAGGCAGGCTTGGTCGCACTACCGGTTGGTTGTGGATTCATCTTGACTTTTCCTGAGGTGAAGTCCCCGATGCTCATCCCAGGTGACTCGGGGCTCTAGCAGCTTGAGAAGTCTTCAGTAAGTTGATCTTTATCAGCTTCTGTGCTTCAGCGGGCCGTATCATTCGTCTTTGCGGCTTGATTACCGCGAGCGATATTTTGAGTGCCAACAACCGCTAGATGCATGGATAGGATCGTGTTCAATTGTCTATCTATTGAGTGATTCTTAGAAGACTTGCTATCTAGACTGAGCGTGCTAACAGCATTGTTCCTGCTGAGTCATTCTTTGCTTAGACTAACGATATGTTCAATAGCATGTCTCAGTATAGCTCACAGTCAGCTATTATCTCGTTGATCATGTGCTTCTTTACCGCTCTAGTTTATTTAAGTCGATCAGTCCTAATTCTGCAGAAGTTCACTGATTAGATTTTTAATCGGATAGATTTAGGGCAAAAGTTTTTTTTATTGAAGTGGGATTCATTCACCCCCCCCTCTAAATCCGGTTTGTACCATCTAATAGACTTAACACCACGTGGACCCCATAATCCACGTGGGACAGCAAATCCCTAAGGGAGACGATGGACCCCATACTCCAACAATCTCCCCCCTAGTGACACCCGGGGGATTTGAACCCGTAACCTCGCTCTGATACTAGTTTGTAGGATCAAGCCTCAACCGTTATGCCAAAAGCTCGAGCTTTTAGCGAAGGCGAACTGTATTTCCTTATGGCATTGCAGAGTCCCACATCTATATGTGATGTGGGCGGGCCTGAGGGGCTTTGCACATGGACCCCATAATCTATGCGGCGGGCTGGGCTATCAAGCACCGATGCCCCATGTGGATCCCATAATCCACGTGGGACAGCGAATCCCTAAGTGAGACGCTGGACCCATACTCCAACAGAAACCCAAGTTGTTCCATCATATTGTATTGGTATGGTTAGTGTTTGAAAACATGGTTGTCCTTTGAACTAACTAAATGATTAGGTAATCATAAAAGATGATAAATCTTCTAAAGTTCTTCTTTCAAATCTTATCTATATGATTCATGCTTCTCTTTGATCTCTTTTATCTCCATGTCTTCCAGCACAATAAAAGAATAGAATTGATCCTATTTATAGTTGAAATTGTTTCTTATGGCTTTCATTTGTTATCCAAACATGTATAGCTTTAATGTTATTGATCATCGATTTCAATGAATAGCTTTAAAAAAATTGATAAATGTTTTTGTTTGAAGGTCATGTCACTTCGGTGATATGCACCTACCACTATTATTGGTTTCCTGTTTTATCACAAAGCCCAATTCTTGGTGAAGTTAGAACCCTTCGCTGGATATTCCTTCCGTCGGACTGAAACTTCTTCACTAAGGCCTCCGTAAGACTCCGCGAACCATGGATTCCCACATGGACGTCGAGCCGGTTGTATCATAAAAATCCTAAAAACCCAATTAATGAATCTCGTCTCACTAGGATAAGATGGGGTTCAACCAGTGTATGGACCCTTAAAATGAGGTTCTATTTGGGTTTTTTTTGTTCTGTCCTAAACGCGGTTTGCCTAGACACCACGTTCAGCTTCTGTTTCGTGAAGGCGGATGACCCAGAGACCACGTTCATGAGAGACCGCCTATCCTGAACGCGACCGTTACCCTGACCGCGTTCACATGGTCACAATGCTCACCATGACTGCGTTCTTGCAGAGCTACGCTTATCAATTATCACAGATCACCTATCTTTCAGCCCTTAATCGACTATCTTCTGAACGCAGCTCTATGACCGATCACGTTTTGATAAACGCGGCACTACTCCTAACCGCATTTAACCCAATCTCTTATGAGATGTGCCCGTTCGATTGACTTCATTTTATTAAGATTTTGCTAGTCCAAGATTGGTAGTTTTGATGTATTTCAACCCATTTATTAGCATGATTATGACCGTATAAGCTTATATCATTTGGTTTATCTGGAAATCAAGATTTTCTTTGATTCATTAACTTGTCCAAAAGCACGATTCTGGGTCTTCATTCTATTGATATTTCCATAGTCCTTGTTCATGAAATTGGGCTATCTATTATTCTGGAACATAACTTTTCTTGGACTCATTTAGCCATAATTGTTGTTGGGAAATTGTCTAGTAAATTTTATAAGGGCTTTAGGTCTGGGATACATAATGCCAGTTAGGACAGAAGTCCACCTTTTCTGGCCCATGGGAGAATTCTGAGTGTGACATTGCACCAACTCTGTTATCATGATTGGCTAGACATTCTGATATTCGGATATTCTGATTACATGTTCTGATGTGATAATCTAGCAAATTTTATAGTTATGTTCATCTGGATCATATGTTTACTGCCTTACACTGTTATCTTACCCTTAGTTCATTATTGGGATTATTTCCTGTAGATTTTCTATCCCCTAGGTTAGATGTAGGGTTTGTCGAGTCTAGGGAAGTAGAGTCGATTATGTCTAGTGAAGTAGGATCTGGTCCTAGTGTTCCTAACCCTTCCACGCTTGCTACGCACATAATGACGCGTTGGTCTGAAACCATTTCAGATAGGTTCCTCCAGGATCTTGCTCAGCGTTTTCACGCCCTCCTTAAATGTCCTGAGTTTGTAGAGACAGCCATCGTCCTAGAGGATGATGAAGAGCTAGATGGGGTTTGGAGCGACGATGGATTAGGTGTTTATGAGAGCATAGATGAGAAGGACCCGATCGATTATGAGGATAGCGGCGTGGAGGACGCTGCCGATTTGTACGCATAGGGTTTGAAGATATTTGATGAATCGTCGTCGGCAGTGGATGAACCCACGAAAGAAATTAATCTTGGAACTGAAGAGGATCCTAGGCTCATAATTATTTCTGCTAATCTCCCTCCTCAGGTTGAAGAGGATCTAGTCAAGGTTTTGAGGGAGTATAGCGATTCATTCGCCTGGTCCTACGAGGACATTGTGGACGCGGATTTTTTGATTTTTTGTCTTGTTTATTCTTTTGTTTCTATGGTTTATTTATTGGCGTGCCAGTCACATATGTGACGATTTCATCGTGCGCTCGATCTGACTTCTAATCAGTCGATTGTGAGTGATCGTGTCTAGGCCAAAAGTCCATCATACCATAAAGGTTATGACGTTAATTACGTCTTCCCTAAGGAAGACAACCCTTGATTAAACGCCAAAGACAGGAGGAAAGTAGCGGCAAGATGAGACTCAAATGAGTGTGCTAGTTTACTTGCAGAACATTAAATAGACTGAATAAAGCAAGAATACATCGAGTGCGAGGCAAATCCGGCAGCGTATCCCTAGTATCTTGGACTATGCCAAGTGGGAATAGGAAACCATCCATGCAGCGGCAGGATGGGATCCGTCAAAGATCAGGCATATCTGACCCGGAATTCAAAGTGGGACCGGTGTACCGAGGTACACCACACTTCGATGCGATGTTTCATTGATATTCCCCTTCGAGGGACCATCGGAGAACGCATAATGGCAGAACTCCATGGACCAGTGGGGTTTAAAGAAGATACCATAGTTTCCTGGTATGATGTAGATGAATTTCGGCAGCATATCCCCTTATCTTGGATTATGCCAAGGAGAAATAGGTGCTCATCCACGGGTGCCGGGATGAAAACCGAAAGAGAAAGGCACTGGGCCCCGGCAAGGTGTGATATTGGGGATGGTTCCCCGTTTATTTATTCCATGGGGTGCACCCTGTGACCTAAAGCTATCCCTTGAATTAGCGTGGCAACATGCTCAACGATTGGACAGAAGGAGAGAGGTTCTCGGCGCAGCAAAATGGGCAAAGGCAGGCTTCCCGGCGCGAGAACGAGAGGCTCTCGGCGCGCCTCTAAAGAGGCTTATTGGCATGGTCGAGGGAGGTCTCGGCATGGCTGAAGAAAGGGGAGTTCTCGGCGTGAGGTTCCCGGCGCGCCTGCTCCCGGCGCGCTAGGGACCGCGCCGAGGGCTGTTCATGGCGCCGAGGGGTGCTTGCGCCGGGAAGGTCAGGGCTTTTGGCCTTGGTGAGGGATTGCGGGTTTTACGGTGCTCTGTTCTGGAGATTCTTCCTGGGATTCAGGCAGACGGCTGGGAGATCTTTGGATGCGAATGAGTAAAAGGATTAAGGGCTCTGCCAGGCTGTTAGGTTAACATCAAGGAGTCATGGATAAAGGCAATTCAAGGGACTGAAGTCACCGGGCATTCGAACCCTCTGGAATAGGCTTTATGCCATTCATGTCGCCGGCCATCCAGGGGATCAAGAGATGACTGTCTCTGATCCCTGTGATGGCCTTGGTGGCTTGAGAAGCTTGAGGAGACTACAGACTCCATTGCATTGCAGTCATCGAGGTTACCAGGGGAGAGAGAGGGGACAAAACCCAGGAATCCATGGAGGTAAGGATCGGGGCTATGTACCTGTTTCCTTGAAACTGTGAGAGGGACGAGCAGCAGAGAGTGTTTGCCAGTCGCCTGGACCAACGATAAACACTCGAAACCACGGATTCATCGGTCAAAACTCACAATCGGAGAGTTAACTACCATCATCATCGGAGAGGGATGAAAGAAGAGAAACCCAAACTTCCACCCATTCAACAGATTCTACTGTTTATATTTCATCGGCTACAGAAATATAGCTAGAACAATAATCATAAAAGAGCTTTGAACATCAGTTGAATAAGAGAAAATCCCACATAAAGGGGTAGAAGGAGTACATGAGAGATCGAAATAAAACCCATTCAGAACAACAGGAGGATGGGGGATAGCATGCCCAAAGAGGACACAAACGAAAACAATATACATTGAAGAAAGAAGGACAAAGAAAGATGGGGGAGGGCGGAGCATTGACTCCTCTCCCTCCCCTTACAGCACACCTTCTTCTTCCTTCAACCTTGGTAGCAGCTTTTCTCTTCTTCTCTCTCTGTTCTCTCAGTCTCTTTTTTTTTGTGTGTGTCTATCTATCTCCCAGCCGCCTCTCGTTTCCTCGAGAGAAAAGGGGTCTTTATAGCATAGCCCCTCTTCCCCTCTCGGCATGATCACCTCGACGCACAAACGACGAGCTCCCGGCGCGCCTTAGTCGAAGGTAAGAGGCTTCCCGGTGCCACATGATACAGCTTCCCGGCGCCCCTCCCCCACATGGGCTTTGGGCTCCCGGCGGCATAGACTGGCGAGCCCGTTTAGAGTTTTTAATACTTTTCACTTCCTCATCAGTAGGCTTGAGCTGTTGAAGCTGCCTAATCTGCCTTTTCATTTATCAGTTCTTCGAATTTGTCAGAACAGGTGAAGGCCCCTTAATTAGTGAGTTGACATAGTCTTATCAGAATATTTCTGGAGATTTTCATCAGTCAGTAGACTGCAATTCTTCATCAGTACTGCCATCTGAGCGACGACAATACCGGACATCAGCTTGACCGGGAAAGGCCTCAGCTGGGTGATAACTTTAGTGACGACTCTTCTGTAATTCTGGCTTTGCAGGAATTCCTGAGAGTTTCATGTCTGGTTCAATCTTATCTTCGGTCTCATCTTTGTTCTCAGTTATATTTCAGGTGTCAACAAATGCCCCCCACTTGCAGGTAGCGGGAGTGCAGAATAAATAACACGGTACTTGCAGGTGTACATATCCTTCAGCATCTGAACCCCTTTCTCGGGTTGACATTATTAGTCACCTTTCATCTTCAATTTGGAAGCTTCTTCGCATTGACATTTCTTGTAATTCCTTTCAATTTCTTTGAATTTCTTCCAGTTTCTTTGGCTTGGATGTTCCTGGCGCGAGGACAACCGGTTCCCGGCGCCTGACTTCTCGGCGTGCCCGGTCACGGGGGTTCTCGACGCGCCTTTTGGCCTAACGGGGCTCTCGGCCTGCCCATTTTCGGTGGGCTTTTTGAATTAGGGGGGGGGGGGGGGGTTCTCGGCACGCTAAAGGCCGCGCCGAGAACCTCTCTTCTGCTTCCACTATTTGAGGCGCCGGGAGGCTTTTTCTTCTCATTTTCACCCGAGCTTCCTCTCTCTTCATCTTCTTCTCTTCGGCGCGAGCCTCTCCCCCTCTCGGCAGTTCCGTTTTCCTTCCCGACGTATACTTCGCTCGGTAGGGCATTGTTTTGGGATTACATCCCTTTTGTTCCCGGGATCACTCCCTCTTGGTGGGTGACTCCCTATCTTCTTTGGGCAGACCCTGAATAAGGGGAGGTGCTGCCGAAAATTTCATAGGGTTTCATATTACAATCTTTACAAGACTGCCTCTTGTTTTGGGATTTTTCATTCACATCTCTTCTTTGACTGCAGTCACTGCAATGGCTTCCGGTTCCGCAGCTGCATCTTCTGGAGCCGTCGGAACAAGCTCGTCAGCCCAGTCAGACATATCGCGGGCTATAGTAAACTGGCTGAATGTGCACAGTTTAGACTTCGGATATGACAAAATTGCCGCCGTTGACGAATCCTCTGATTCTGAGACGGATATAGTATCAACGTCTAGGGTATATTCTACTGCGACTGAGACATGCTTCAGACGGGGTGACAACTACCGGCCGGATTTCTCGAAAGACCGCCACTTGATACCGTTCATCCGAACCTTTACAGTGGGTGGCATGCGAGACTATCGGATAGCTCGTGCAGTTGAAGCTGCTATACTAGCTGAGAGGGACAGTCTGAAGGAATCAGTGTATCGTGGCAAAGCTATCTATCTTCCCGGGGAGAAGCGTGACTGGGATGCAGTCCTCGGCATATCGGAGCTGGAACCGGAGAAGAAAATGCTGACCCGGGCCCCGGAATTCACACCTGCCCGGTGGGATAATGCTAGTGGCCGAGTTCATAGGGAAAAGCCTGGCTATGGTTTATTCCTGGCACCGATAAAGTGGGGATACCGTGAAGAACCTTTTGTGCTGAATTGTTCGGCCGTCCAGTTCAAGTATCATCTAGCTGCTGGTTGGTTTGGAGATACCAAGATCACTGATGCCCACCTATTCCGGGTGGGAGCGGTGGAGTTCACCGAGTTTGTTTTAAAGGAATACGCCCCTCTACTGATCAGAGCCGGGGTATATCACAGTGTCTTTGCTTCTAGATTCCGCTATCCCATATCCCGAGGGTTATGCTGTGGAATGTTCGAAGTATTCTGCCCTTTGTTCAACATATTTTATACAACAGAGGGTGAAACATCTCTCGACCTCTAGAGTTTGTCACAGCTTTCTGGTCTGCCTATTGACGGCGAGCCGTATGAAGAGGTCTGCTTGGCAGATTCCTATAAGGATAGCTCAGATGGCGAAGGCAAGTATTCACTTGGCTATTCTTACCGATATTTAATGAAGGCCTATCGCTCCATCTGTCTGGCGTATAGTAGAGGATCCTCCAAGGGTTACCATCCTCGAGAGAAAGGCAGCAAGCTGAGGGTCCGGATAGGGCAGTGGATTCAGTATTTCTTCGACGGTCCCCTAAAATATGCAGACTTCCCTTCCATGGGTCCGACTGCCAGCAAGCAGATAAGGGCTCCTCGCTATAAGTCAGCGTTGCCGTCTTCATTGCGCCGTGTAGGCAAAGGTGGTCCAAATCTAGCAGGGGTGGACCCGATCACACATTGTGCAGCTTACTTCACATTCTGGTTGTGCACTTTCGCTCTCCCTCAAGGGGATGAGACAATCATTCGGCCCGAAGCCATATACCTGGCATGCCAGATGGCCTGGGGAATGAGGCTGTCACTTTGCCCAGTGGCCTTGGGTTTAATCTACAAATCTTTGGGGGATCTGTACAAGCATCGGACTCCCCGCTCTTTGAGGACCGTGGGCCCTTTTCATTTCTTCAATGCCTGGGTCTGCAGTCTGTTTTCTGAATTGGCTCCTAGAACTATGCAGGCAGATATAGTATTACCCAGAATGATTGAATTTGCCAGTGCTGAACCTGGCTCTTTCTCTGATCAGTTGTTCAAAATAAGGGGCCGACTGATAAGGGTACCAGTGGATGCCCCTGGAAGCATCATTTCTGGAGCTTGGCAGCAGGTTCAGCTCCTTTGGTTCACTCTCAAAGAGAATGCAAGATGGAAGAGGTAGAGACCTATGTTCACCCCGTTTCAGGGGCTAATGCTGTTCGGTCTATTCTGGAGCCAGAGCTGGTCAGATGGGCCATGGCCATTCGGCCCAGTGTTTTAGTTTTCAGAAAGGGTGCTCTACTTCTTCTGGAACCATATTACCCATTCCGCTTCGGGCAGAACTTTGGCTATGACCAGCATATCCCTACATCAGTTGCTCAGTTTCCCCTGGATAGCCGAGCCAAGCACGGGTCCACCATTGTCGGTGATGGCCGATTGTGGTGGAATTTCTATCATCGCCAGGATGGTGCAGTTTTCAGAGTTCCCACTGTTTCCAACCGTGTCCCCCGTGTCACATCAGAGTATATCAAATGGTGGAACATTCGGACCAGCTTTTACAGGGATGGTAGGGGTGCTTTCTGGGATGTGGCCGAGCGTTCTTTTTTGAAACAATAGCCCGGCCCAGTGTTTGATATCCCTGAGGCCCACCTGAAAAGGATTTATTCACAGCACCTGAGGGAGGCAGAGAACTATCTGGCCGAGCGTTGAGCTTTGAAGGAAAAAAGCTCCGAGCCGCCCGCTCCTGTCTTTGCTGCCATCAACGAAGACACTTTTATGAAGAACTTGAAACATCTGTGCCATGTAGGAGGAGCTCGTCTGGAGGCGCAACAGTACCCTTTTTCTGTTGAAGAGCCGCTCCTGACAGTCGTCCCCTGGAAGGGTCCGACAGATAGATTTCATCCCTATAGGACGTTTGTGCGCAGGGAAGATAGGACTCAGACGTACTACAAGCACACGTCTTGGCTGTTTGTTCTACTGAATGTACATGGGTTATCTGCAGAGAGTCCGATAGCCAGCATATTGAATAAGCCATTGTTTATTTCTTTTCATTATGTCGACGGCTGGGGCATGGACCACCTCAACTTGTTTCGATGTCTTGATTTTCATGGTCATAGTGATCTGGCATCTTTAGTGGAGAAGTGCCAGACATTTGGTGATGTCTGTTGGCTTGTCAAGGAGGCTGCTTTCCGCTCCAAGGAGGTAGCTTATCTGTACTGGCCGCTTTCTGTCTTTTATGATGGCCCAGCAGGTATGACCTTTCCTTTCTGACTGTAGTGCTTTATGTTTGTTATTTAAACTCTGCATCTACTGATCTCATTACTTCTTTGATGTCTTCAACAGATAGGCCAGATATAAAGCGACAGGGGCTTTACAGAAAAATCATTGCGCAAGCTGAGAAGCTTGCTTATTTCGAAGTCCCTGCAGCAGCACCGACGACCACTCCCCTGCCTCCGGGCAAGAAGAGAAAGATTTCTGCAGTGAAGACTGCAGTTGGGAAGGCCAGGAAGGCTAAGAAGGCCCATGCTCGGCAGTCGGCTTCAGCAGTGACGGACCCTGGGACCCCTCTTCCTGATATCCCCTTATTTGATGAGTTTGAATCTCAAAGGGAGGGCGCCCAGACGTCAGTCAAGGGTAACATCAACAGCCTGCAGTTGTATCTTTCATCATCTTTTGCTGAATTTTACAGAAATCTTCGAATCTGACCCCCCCTTTTTTTGACAGCCCAAAAGCCAGTTGTGACACCTTCTGTGGTGGAGACCAGATTGCCCTCTCCCACGCCGACTAGTGAGGCGGAGGGTAAGTGTGCTTTTTCATCTTCTCTTGCACATTTCGATTATTTGTTTATTGTCTCTCTCACGAACCTTTCCCTGCAGTGACGGCCGGTGAGGGGGCTGCAGTTATGGGAGCAGCTGGCGATATAACTCAGCCACAGGAGGGCCATAAGACCCAGATGAAACGGGGCCTTGTCCCTGTGAGGCGCATAGTTACCCGGTCCTCCTCCAGGCAGCCATTAGGGATGCAAGTCCCGCCCGTGGATAGTGTGGAAATCTCTTCTAGCAGCTCCGTGACCGCTTCCGAGGCAGAGGGAGAAGGAGCAGGTTTCAGCGAGATCGAGACGGAGGGTATCTCCAAATTAGAGGCCCCACTCGTATGTACTGCCATTATTCCACTGTTCACCCCCTCCAAACTGCTGGTGCTGTCTTCTGAGGAGGAACTACAGGAAGAATTTGCTGGCTTGGACACCGAGGCAGATATAACTCCTCCCTTTGCTGCTTCAGCAGCGGAGCTTTCCTCTCCCCTGCACTCCTTTGAGGATATCGACATCACATTAGAAGTGGGTCTCTCTCCCTCTCCTCATTATTATTATTATTTTTTATTTGCTGCTTGATGTTGCATTGATCTGTTCACAGGAATCCCCTGTTGCTAGCCCGGTAGCGACTGCAGCCTTTGAAGCCACTCTATCTGACACCTTAGCTATTGTTCCTGCTTCGTCAGCCGCCTATGCAGGCGTTTCTGAGATAATTCGCCCTGTGCCGGTGAGGGTACAGTCTTCTACGGACTTAGCATTGCTGGACTTGAGGACTTCGGGGGAGAGTTCGGCCCTCATCCAGGTCTTGGATTTCAGAGCTAAGACGGACCCAGCTAGGGGTTCTGCCTTTATACCGGCCGCAGTGATGACCATTACGCCCGAGTCAGCAATTCCCATAACAATAATTATGGAAACTGAACTTTTGCCTCTTCAGTCCGTGGCCCCTGCTGCCTTGACATTGAAGGAACTGGCCGTTGAAGCGGGGATGGAAGAAGGGGAGGCAGCTGCTACAGAGATCGGAGTATTGTCGATAACTAACCCAGAATCGATCTCTGTGCTCTCAGAATCTGAGGAGGAGGTGCCCCGAGAAGAGGATGCTGAAGGTGCAGATATTACATCAGGGACCCAGGAAACAGCCACTCCGGCACTTGTTAAACTTGCCCCTGCGAGCATTCAAGCATCGGCCCTCGAGGAGATGGAGGTAGAAGGCCCCTTAGCTCCGCGAGAGATCACAGAGAAGGTTCAGGCGGTATCTTCAGCAGATCTCCCGTCTTCTTCCTCCCAGCCGGATGTCGCATTATGGGCAAACATTGACAGTGAGGTGACTTTCGCAGTAACCCCCTCTCCCTCTTTCGGCTTTGCTTCATCTGAGAGCTTCGTCTGGCAAAATCTGGACATGCTGCGCCAGCTAGTGGAGTCCCAGCCCGGGCTGACTTATTTGCAGCTGAAGGAGATAGCCGAGCGCTTCACCGCCGGTTTACAGGTGATGGGCTGTCCCATGGAAATATGGGCCCAGCGGGTTCTGTTGTTGTTAAAATTTATACATCGTCGGGACTTCTTGGCACACATTATGTCTGACAGACTGGCAGCTTTGAAGCTGCAAAGGGTAGAGTGCAAATCTGAGCTGGAGAAAATGGACTCTGTTCTTCAGGAGCACCAATGCCAATTGCAGTCTCTGGCGCAGCGGGAGTAGTTTGTGCGCAGCCAGATAACCATCCTGGAGGCTAAACTGTTTGATCTCCGAGCTGAACTGCCGCAGATAACAACTCCTCGGCCGCAGCTTGCGGAGGAAGTAGCTCTGTTGGAGGGGCAGGTGGCATCCTTTCAGGACGAGTCTACTCGGCTACAGGAGGAGGAGGCTCAACTTCATGAGCTGGGGGCTGCCCCGCATGTAGGGCTTCTGGCCTTCGAAGATATATTCTGGCGCCTGTGAATATCTGTTTCCCTCTTTTTGTAATACAATTCCCCCTCAGGGGCCCTTCTTGTATTCCCTTTTTTGTTCAACGGAAAGGAATCTTTACACCAGTCTCATATGTGGTTTGTTCTTTACTTATCGCACCATCAATATTTCACGGCGATTTGACAGCGGTTTCAGCGGTCCCTATGCGAATAGCCCGTACCTAGCAGGAGAGCGTCCACCCTTTCAGAGAAAGGATGGGGGATTCGCTCCACCGCGTGACGGTATCCGGAGGGTGCTTAAACCCAATCCTGGGGGTAGCTGAATAAAAAAAAAGGTTTAGAACATCGTCTGGAACAAACGGATGGTTCATCTCGAACAGGTTTCAAAGCTGGCCGGGGCAATGTACCAACCGACCAGTGACGGATTTTATCATCGATATTGGGATTATATCGACGCAAAGAAGTTTTATAGGTTTCATCAGAATAGACATAAGGTCTAGACTGGGTAGAATTGATCACAGGTGGGACGTGAAAAGGGTATGTGGTTCCCATCAGAACGGACGTAAAGTCTGAACTGAACAGGTTTCATCATTGGCCGGGCAATGTACCGATCGACCAATGGTTGGCTTCATCATCGATATGGGGTTTATATCGATGCAAAGGAATTTCATAGGGTTCATCAGGATAGACGTAAGGCCTAAACCGGATAGGGTTTCATCATTGATCGGGCAAGGTGCCGGTCGATCAATAGCTGGTTTCATCATCGATATTGGGTTTATATCGATGCAAAGGAATTTCATAAGTTTCATCAGGATAGACGTAAGGTCTAAACTGGATAGGGTTTCATCATTGATCGGGCAAGGTGCCGGTCGATCAATAGCTGGTTTCATCATCGATATTAGGTTTATATCGATGCAAAGGAATTTCATAAGTTTCATCAGGATAGACGTAAGGTCTAAACTGGATAGGGTTTCATCATTGATCGGGCAAGGTGCCGGTTGATCAATAGCTGGTTTCATCATCGATATTGGGTTTATATCGATGCAAAGGAATTTCATAAGTTTCATCAGGATAGATGTAAGGTCTAAACTGGATAGGGTTTCATCATTGATCGGGCAAGGTGCCGGTCGATCAATAGCTGGTTTCATCATCGATATTGGGTTTATATCGATGCAAAGGAATTTCATAAGTTTCATCAGGATAGACGTAAGGTCTAAACTGGATAGGGTTTCATCATTAATCGGGCAAGGTGCCAGTCGATCAATAGCTTGTTTCATCATCGATATTGGGTTTATATCGATGCAAAGGAATTTCATAAGTTTCATCAGGATAGACGTAAGGTCTAAACTGGATAGGGTTTCATCATTGATCGGGCAAGGTGCCGGTCGATCAATAGCTGGTTTCATCATCGATATTGGGTTTATATCGATGCAAAGGAATTTCATAAGTTTAATCAGGATAGACGTAAGGTCTAAACTGGATAGGGTTTCATCATTGATTGGGAAAGGTGCCGGTCGATCAATAGTTGGTTTCATCATCGATATTGGGTTTATATCGATGCAAAGGAATTTCATAAGTTTCATCAGGATAGACGTAAGGTCTAAACTTGATAGGGTTTCATCATTGATCGGGCAAGGTGTCGGTCGATCAATAGCTGGTTTCATCATCGATATTGGGTTTATATCGATGCAAAGGAATTTCATAAGTTTAATCAGGATAGACGTAAGGTCTAAACTGGATAGGGTTTCATCATTGATCGGGCAAGGTGCTGGTCGATCAATAGCTGGTTTCATCATCGATATTGGGTTTATATCGATGCAAAGGAATTTCATAAGTTTCATCAGGATAGACGTAAGGTCTAAACTGGATAGGGTTTCATCATTGATCGAGCAAGGTGCCGGTCGATCAATAGCTGGTTTCATCATCGATATTGGGTTTATATCGATGCAAAGGAATTTCATAAGTTTCACCAGGATAGACGTAAGGTCTAAACTGGATAGGGTTTCATCATTGATCGGGCAAGGTGTCGGTCGATCAATAGCTGGTTTCATCATCGATATTGGGTTTATATCGATGCAAAGGAATTTCATAAGTTTCATCAGGATAGACGTAAGGTCTAAACTGGATAGGGTTTCATCATTGATCGGGCAAGGTGCCGATCGATCAATGGCTGGGACGTAGGTAGAGGTGTAGGTCTCATTAGGATAGATGTGAGGTCTATTCCAGTAGGTTTTATCGCGGGTGGGATATGGGAGGATATGTAGATTTTATCAGGATAGGCATAGGGTCTATCCAGATAGGTTTTTTTGTGTTGACCGGGCGAGGAGCCGGTCGATCAAGGGAAGGTTTAAGAGTTTCATCAGGACAGACGTAAGGTCTGAGCTGGCCAGGTTTTACCAGAATGGTGATGGGTTTCATTGTCGGTGGGGCATTTGAAAGAGGCTATGTAGATCCCATCAGGATAGACGTAGGGTTTGTCCTGTCAAGGTTTTATCGTTGACCGGGTAAGGAGCCAAACGGTTAACGGAAGGCCTTATCAAGAGAAGGAAGTATGGAATTTCTCATAATTGCCACATTACTGACCCAGGCGCCCTTTCGGGTTTTCACCGGAGCCAGCCCCCTCTTGCTTTTGCCCACGCGCCCTTTCAGGTTTTCACGTGGCGGGGTACCCGATTTTGCCTGCAGTGCCCTTTTGGGTTTTCACCACAGCTGGGTTTTAGCCATTTTTGCCCTTGTCCAGAATGCCTGAACAAGTCTGGCGGGGTATCTCTATTTTTAACCCCATTCTTCATATTGTTTTTTTTTTGTCGTTTTCTTTCTCTTTTTCTTTGTCATCGTCTTTTCTGGAACTAGAACTTTCATTCTATGGACCATGGCGCCTCATGTTTGTTATGGATACACGATCATCGATGTGGGTGTCAACATCAATGCAAAGGGAAATAGGGTTTCATGATCTATCCAGACGAAAGGTCCGAATTGATTTAGAGGATATAGATAGCAGCTTGGGCACAAAGCCATTTGCTGGAAATGTGAGTTTCATCGTTAATATAAGGCTTGATACTAACACAAAGGAATAGAGTTTCATGATTTATCCAGACGAAGGGTCTGAATCGATCCAAACAGCTGTGTCGTGTTTGTCAGAGCAGACGGAAGGTCTACCCTGGATGAGTTTTAGCATCGATCAGGCAGCGTGCCAACCGATCAATAGCAGATTTCATCATTGGTATTGGGCTCATACCAATGCAAAGGTTTCATATGTTTCATCGGGATAGACGTAAGGTCTAAACCGGACAAGTTTCATCGCCGATCGGGCAGTGCGCCTAGTCGATCAACAGCAGATTTCATCATTGGTACCGGGTTCATACCAACGCAAGGACTTCATATGTTTCATCGGGATAGATGTAAGGTCTAAATCGGACAGGTTTTATCGTTGATCGGATAGGATGCCAGTCGATCAATATCAGGTTTCATCATCAGTATTGGGCTCATACCAAAGCAAGGACTTCATATTTTTCGTCGGGATAGACGTAAGGTCTAAACCGGGCAGGTTTCATTGTTGATCGGGCAGGGTGCCAATCGATCAACAACAGGTTTTATCACGGCGGGATGTGTGGTAGGTTTCATCAGAATAGATGTAAGATCTAGACTGGATGGGATTCATCGTGGTGGATCTTCGACAAAAACAAGTGGAAGTGTTTTATCAGAACAGACGGAAGGTCTATCCCGAGGTGGGCCCCCTTTTTTTTGCATTGATCAAGACAATATGCCTTGTGATCAACGGGGTTTCATCATCAGGTGGGACTTTATGATGATCGTCCTTCTCGGAGTTTTATCAGGCAGGGTGAAAAAGGGAATTTTAAATTACCATATTACTGACCCAAACGCCCTTTCGGGTTTTCGTCGGAGCCAGCCCCCTCTTACTTTTGCCCACGCGCCCTTTCGGGTTTTCACGTGGTGGGGTACCCGATTTTACCTGCAGTGCCCTTTCGGGTTTTCACCACAGCTGGGTTTTGGGCCATTTTTGCACTTGTCCCTAATATAAGAGCAAGTCTGGCGGGGTATCTTTATTTTTAACCCCATTTTTTACTTTCTTTTTATTCTTTCTCTCTTTTTTTTAGAGGGTGAGAGGTCGGAATGCCACCAGATCAGGATAAGGGTAGCTTGGCTAGAGCGGAGTGCCGCCAGACCAAGAAAGGGGTAGCTCGGCTAGGGCGAAGTGCCACTAGACCAAGAAAGGGGTAGCTCGGCTAGGGTGGAGTGCCGCTAGACCAAGAAAGGGGTAGCTTGGCTAGGGCGGAGTGCCGCTAGACCAAGAAAGGGGTAGTTTGGCTAGGGCGGAGTGCCACTAGACCAAGAAAGGGGTAGCTCGGTTAGGGCGGGGTGCCACTAGACCAAGAAAGGGGTAGCTCGGTTAGGGCGGAGTGCCACTAGACCAAGGAAGAGGTAGCTCGATTAGGGCGGAGTGCCACTAGACCAAGGAAGGGGTAGCTTGGTTAGGGCGGGGTGCCACTAGACCAAGAAAAATGGTAGCTCGGTTAGGGCGGAGTGCCACTAGACCAAGAAAGGGGTAGCTCGGTTAGGGCGGAGTGCCACTAGACCAAGGAAAAGGTAGCTCGGCTAGGGCGGAGTATCACTAGACCAAGGAAAAGGTAGCTCGGCTAGGGCGGAGTGCCACTAGACCAAGAAAGGGGTAGCTCGGTTAGGGCGGAGTGCCACTAGCCACTAGACCAAGGAAGGGGTAGCTCGGTTAGGGCGGAGTGCCACTAGACCAAGGAAAAGGTAGCTCGGCTAGGGCGGAGTACCACTAGACCAAGGAAAAGGTAGCTCGGCTAGGGCGGAGTGCCACTAGACCAAGGAAGAGGTAGCTCGGCTAGGGTGGAGTGCCGCTAGACCAAGAAAAAGGTAGCTCGGTTAGGGCGGAGTGCCACTAGACCAAGGAAGGGGTAGCTTGGTTAGGGCGGAGTGCCACTAGACCAAGAAAAAGGGTAGCTTGGCTAGGGCGGAGTGCCACTAGACCAAGAAAGGGGTAGCTCGGTTAGGGCAGAGTGCCACTAGACCAAGGAAAAGGTAGCTCGGCTAGGGCGGAGTGTCACTAGACCAAGAAAGGGATAGCTCGGTTAGGGCGGAGTGCCACTAGACCAAGAAAGGGGTAGCTCGGTTAGGGCGTAGTGCCACTAGACCAAGAAAAAGGGTAGCTTGGCTAGGGTGGAGTGCCACTAGACCAAGGAAAAGGGTAGCTTGGCTAGGGCGGAGTATCACTAGACCAAGAAAGGGGTAGCTCGGTTAGGGCGGAGTGCCACTAGACCAAGAAAGGGGTAGCTTGGTTAGGGCGGAGTACCACTAGACCAAGGAAAAGGTATTTTGCCCGATTACTGGGGGAATGTCGGTTGTGCTGCATGATACAGCTTTAGATGCCTTCCGTTGAGTGGTGAGAATTAAATTTCCCCTCGATGGTTGACAACCACGTAGGCTCCTCCTTCGTAGACCCTCTGGACTATGTACGGACCTAGCCAGTTAGCGGCAAGTTTGCCTTTTGGATTGGAAGCCATGACTTCCCTTTTCTTGACCATGACCAGGTCTCCCTTCTTGAATTCTCGCCCTTTGACGAGCTTATTGAAGGCATTTGCCATGCGGGCTTGGTACATCTGGATATTTTTCTGGGCTTGCAGACGCTTACCCTCCAATTCAGCCAGTTCTTCAAGTCATCTTTCAGCATTGGTTTGTTCGTCGCGAACTAGGCCATGCTGGACTGCAATCCTGAGTGATGGCACCTCCAGCTCTATAGGGACTACTGCCTCGGAGCCGTACACCAGCGAATAGGGCGAGCAACCCGTGGGGGTTTTATAGACAGTGCGATATGCCCATAGCGCTTCATACATCCTTTCACCCCAGTCTTTTTTATTAGAACTGATGACCTTGGCCAGCAGGGTGCACAGTGTCTTGTTAAAGGCTTCAGCCAGCCCATTTGCTTGTGGATTGTAAGGGGTGGAAGTCCTCCACTCGATTTTATATTTCTCGGCAAGCCGATAGACCTTCTGATTTCTGAAATGGCTTCCGTTATCAGATATTATTCGGCTGGGGATTCTGAACCGGAAGATAATATTCTGCTTGTTGAATCTAGCGACCAGCTCACCAGTCACTTCTCTTAATGCCACAGCCTCCGCCCATCGGGAGAAGTAATCTGTTATGGCCAGTATGTACTTATGTCCGGCCGAGGAAGTCGGCAGTGGCCCGACTACATCAGTTCCCCACTGAGCAAAAGGCCAGCTGGGAATCGTAGGGTGTAGAGCTACAGGAGGCCTCCTGGGTACAGTGGCGTGCTCCTGGCATTTCTGGCATGACTTTGCAAACTGGCAACAGTCTTCAAACATAGTGGGCCAATAATAACCCAGCTTCTTGATTTCAATTTTCATCTTAGGCCCAGCCTGGTGTGCCCCTGCTGTCCCAGCATGTATTTCTTTCATTGTTTGCCAGGCTTCTTCAGTAGATAGGCAGCGGAGCAAAATCTTCTTGCGGGCGTCCGCCATGATTCGAAACAGAGTCCCATTTCTGCACTCGTAGGAATCTTTAACCCTTAGGATTTTTATTCTCTCTTCTCTATTCTTGGGCAACTGTTGGTGCAAGAACCATTGCAGCAGGTGCTGTCTCCAATCAGATGTCTGGGCTTTGTCAACGATATCAATTTCATATTCTTCAGGACACGCTTCCAGCATGCTGGGGACCTGTCGCCTGTTTATGACAATAATGTTCAGCGTCTCGTCTGGCGGGACTGATAGTGAGCTGGCCAGCTTCGCGAGTGCATCAGCTTGAGCATTATGTCCCCGACCCACATGATTGAGCTCAATGTGGTAGAAATTCGCCATGAGGCGTATAGCCTTTTGATAATAGGGGTTCAATTCTGGCTTTCGCACTTCGAATTCTCCCTATATTTGTTTTATCACTAACATTGAGTCACCGAAGATCTAAAGCATTCGGATACCCATGCTGAGGGTGACCTGGAGCCCAATTATCAGGGCTTCATATTCAGCTTCATTGTTGGTGCAGGGCTTATTTATAGAACAGGAGGTGTGCAACACTTCTCCCTCAGGCGATTTCAGCACAATGCCGGCCCCTGCACGTATCCTGGTTTTCCCATTGGAGTCAGTTTCTGTTCTTGATGCCCCATCAAAATATAATTGCCACATGATTGGCTGGGTTTGACAGGCTTCAAGCACTTCATCATCAGGTAGCTCGGTCTCAAGCATAGCATTTTCTGGTACAGGGTGTTCTGCAAAGAAGTCAGCCACAGCCTGGCCCTTTATAGCCCTCTGAGGTATATAAGTGATGTCAAACTCCATCAAAATCACAGCCCACTTGCCTAGTCGACCTTTGAGTGTCGGCTGAGTCAATATATATTTGAGCGGATCTGTTGCAGATATCAATCTGATCTCATGTGACAGCATGTAGTGTCGGAGCTTCTTGACAGCGAAGACCAGCGCCAGACAGGTCTTCTCTATGTAAGTATAGCTTTCTTCAGTTCTGATCAACCTTCTACTAAGGTAGTATAAGGCTTGCTCCTTTCCATCTTTATTTATTTGAGCTAACATTGCCCCCAGCGAGCAATGTGTGGCTGCTATATAGAGGATCAAAGGGCTGCCCTTCACTGGTGCCCCCAATACTGGAGGGGTTCTGAGATATTCTTTCAACTTTTCGAAAGCCTCTTGGCATCCGTCGTCCCATAGGAACGGTACATCTTTCATCATGAGCCTATGAAAGGGGTGACATCGACCCGACAAATTTGATATAAACCGTCGGATGTAGGCCAGACGCCCTTGTAGAGATCTTAACTCAGACAGATTCTTCGGTGGAGGGAGCTCTTGAATAGCCTTGATCTTGGACGGATCAATCTCAATGCCTCTGTGCCGGACAATAAATCCTAGAAATTTTCCACTGGTCACGCCGAAGGCGCATTTCATAGGGTTCATTTTCAGCTCGTATTTCCGCAGCCTTTGAAACACTATCCGCAAGTCTTGCAGATGATCTTCCTTCTTTCTGGTCTTCACCACCAGGTCATCAACATAGCACTCCACTTTCTTGAAGAGCAAATCATCAAAAATCTTGGTCATAGCTCTTTGGTAAGTGGCGCCGGCGTTCTTGAGGCCGAACGACATTCTTTTGTAGTGGAATATTCCTTTCGGAGTGCGGAAGGCAGTGTGTACTCTATCCTTTTCAGCAATCCAAATTTGGTTGTATCCGGATGAGCCGTCCATAAATGACAGGGCTTCATGACCAGTGGTTGCATCAATCATTACTTCAGTAATTGGCACTGGGAAATCATCCTTTGGACAAGCCTTATTAAGGTCTCGGAAGTCAACACATATTCTGATCTG
Organism: Amorphophallus konjac; assembly: GCA_022559845.1. Classification (NCBI taxonomy): domain Eukaryota; kingdom Viridiplantae; phylum Streptophyta; class Magnoliopsida; order Alismatales; family Araceae; genus Amorphophallus; species Amorphophallus konjac. The sequence continues at coordinate 405,317,179 of CM040120.1, forward strand.
CCTATTTTTCTTCTTTACGGGCACTATGTTTGCCAGCCATGTGGTGTACTGATTTTCTTCGACAAAGCCAACATCAATAAGCTTGTCAACCTCTTTATTGATTTGGTTGATCAGCTCAGGTCGCATCCGCCTGGGTGGCTATTTTATGGGATTGGCTTCTGGGTCAATTGCCAAAAGGTGTTGTGCTACATTGGGACTCAACCCTGGCATTTCATCATACGTCCAAGCGAAGCAGTCCTTAAACTCCCTCAGAAATTGTATGTACTGTTCTCGGATCTCTGGTTCCAGCAGAACACTGAGAAAGGTTGGCCTTGGTTCCTCTTCTGTCCCCAAGTTTACTTCTATGAGCTCATCAACGGTGGCCTGGCCACCATCTTCGACTTCGGGCGGAGCCTCCTGCAAATCAACAAAGCCCCCTGGGATATAGTTTTCTTCAGTTTCAGAGTTCCCTGACTCTTCCTGTCGGACCTCGACCGATGACGACTCATCGTACAGGGCAGAGGCTATGGGACTTTGTTCCGTCTGCCCACGGGCTATGACCGGCTCCGTGTATTGCTTAAAGATTAGGTCTTCCACTTCTGGAGGTTTTGCTGGCGTATCTTCCTCTGGGGAATCTAGATCTTGTAGAGCTCGAACTTCCTCCAGAATACATTCAAACTCCAAGCATTCTCTTGTATCATCAGAAATCCGGTCTTCATCCGGGGTTCCCGTGTCAAACTTTGCTTCGGCTTGGAACAGATCTTCCTTGCAAGACAGCTCTTCCCAACACCGGCATACATTTGCTTCATCAGACTTTTCCGCCTCGGGCTGGTTATTGGAAGGCTCATCATCCGGTATAGACTGATATATAATCTCTTCATCTTCTGAGGGGTAATCATCATAGCCCATCCCAAGAGGATCTTCATGTGAAAAGAAGGCAGAAATGACATCTACCTCGGCTTCATAGTATTCTTGTAGAGTGTAGCCCAATCCCGAGTGCTGGGTGATCTTCATCAATTCCTTATTATTCTGGGGCGGATCCCAAAGTTCTTGGAATGCTTTCTTCTGGGCAACGGGCTGCAGTGAAGGCATCTGCAGTTTGGAGAACATCTGCGAGACCCGTTGTGTGGTATAGTCCAAGCCTGTGATTGGCACCATTCGGCTTGTGGATTCTTCCGGGATCATGCAGTCCTGATCATCCTCTTCAACAGGTTCCCCGGTATAGAATATGATGGGAGGCTCGCTGAAGCGAGGGACCTCCATAATCTTGAGTGGCAGCACTGTCTGGCATTCCAAACTGGTGACGGGTTTGACCAGTCCTTCCGGTACTGGGACTTGTGTATATTTTTCTTTCATCTTTTCATCAGTATCATCGGGATGAATGCTTGGGGGTGTAATCCGTGCGAAATCCCCAACATGAGAGACATGGGATACTTCATGTTTCTTGACATAGCCCCGTGGTGGTGGTGGAGACCAATCTTCTGTCTTTGCCGCCAACTTCTCCAGACCAGTCAGGACTTCTTTCTTTTTATCTTTCTGCTGGAGGTTCGCATAATAGGATGCATCGAGCATATGACACTCGAAGACTTCAAAGGGGTGTAAATATGCAAACACCCTTTCCTCTTTTCCATCATGACAGTACTTGATGCACTGATGTAGCGTGGAAGGTACTATCTGGTACTCATGCAACCACGGGCGCCCTAACAAGGCCTTGTACGTGGTGTTAGAATCAATCACATAGAATCGCACCATAGTGGTGAGGTCCCCCAGTGTGAGGTTAAAATCTGCTACCCCCAAAGGTGTCTCACATTTCTGGTTAAAGCCAGCAATCTTCATATCTCTGACCTTAGTGAGGTGCATATCGAAGTAATACTTCTGATAGATGCGATATGGCAGAATGTTTACAGCAGCCCCGGGATCTACCAGTATCCGGCTTAATGGCTGGCAGTTGAGATGTCCTCTCATGTATAGTGGTCTGTTGTGGCTGGGATTTGGAATCAACATGTCATCTTCAGTGAAAGTGACTGTCGGCCCAGAATTAACTTCTGTCAGTAATGCTTCATACTGTGCTGGTGACTGTAGAGCATCAATAATTGCTTGGCGGGCGTCTTCACTTAAGGAAAGAATTTCCCATATAGAGAATCTGGTAGGAAGCTTCTTCAGCATTTTCATAATCCGGCTGCCTACCCGGACATTGGAGAGTCGCATTTCTTCTGCCCAGCGGGGCTTTGGAGGCTCCTGAGGGGCTTGCGGCATTGCCTGCCTACTTCTTGTCTCAGCTCCCTGGTTAGTTTCTTGAGGGACTTCTTCTGGAGAGACGGCCCTGGGTGTTGTCGGGGAATCTTTTTCTTCTTCTTTGCCTTGCCTAGGCTTCAGGGCCGTTGATTGCTGATGCTTGCTACTTCTGGCTGGTGCAGTCTGTGCTGGCTCTTCGCCTTCTAAACTGGATAAAAATTCAAGGAATGACGGAGCTCCGTCCCCTTTCTTTTCTCCTTGGTATAAATTAGCAGGAGGAGGTATCTGGACACCTCGCACTTCAGGCTCTGGTATCTGATAAGGTTGTTCTCCCCTGAAGATGATATTGTGGTTGGCTGGCGGAAGGCACCCCCATCTTCTCCCAGAGCGGGTAGCATGTGCTGAGGTGGAAGCTTCAGCATGATTGGCTTCCAACGGCGTGGCTGACGCCTCTGTGTCATCATCCTCCCCAGGTAAGGTGAATAACACGGAGAGCGTATTGCAGTGCACTGTCATGGTTTTCTTTTTTCTTCTGTTCTTTGGCTGCCTTTTCATCTTCTGCTGCTCTGACTTTGCTGGCTCCTGCCCCCAGAAAGGTTCAGTCTCATCCTTTTCCTGCTTTTCCTCTATTTTTTATTCAATGGTCAACTCTTCTAGCTGCCCCCAGAGTATGCAATCTTTCACCAGTAGGGGCTTTGGCTTATTCTGTTTATATTCGTCGAGCCCGTTGATATACTGTTGGAGACGTTTTGCCTCAGGACTTATTTCTTTTTGTGTGGGAAGCGGCTGTCTCCTCCGATTATAGGTGGGGATTCGGATGACTGGCTGTGTCTTAGCTACATGCCGAATCGGCTTTACCGGGGGCAGCCCCGACTTCGGAGTGGCATTCCGAGTGGATGGTCTAGTCGTTCCTGCAACAGGTGCCCTCTTTCTGGTCTTCACCGGCTTTGTCTGCCATCCCTCCTGATCCCTTAACGGGGTAAGGAAGCATGCTTCATAAGTGTGCCTGGTGCATTCTTCAACAGCCTCTTTGGGCAACTGCTGATATACAAGAATCATATTTGCAGCCATCCTCATTACTGGAGGTTCATGGGGGCGTGGAGGGTTCACCTGATAGTCTCCCAACTGTAGCTCTCCCTTTTTGAACATACTTTCCATGACATCTTTGAAGACATAGCAGTCTTCTATAGCATGCCCCAATGCCCGGTGATATGGACAGAATAATGGGTCATCTTTCTTTGTTGCATCTGCAGGTCTTTTTGGTTCGGGCAGCGTTACTTTGTTGAACTTGTAGGCCCAACTGAACAATGCACCCGTCTTCTCTTTGGGGAATGAATATGCCTTCCTCATTTTATTTCTCAGGGAGATCTTTTCTTTCATTTCTACCGGGCCTGCCGGAGGAGCATCAGTTTTCTTCCCTTTTTCTTTCTGCTGTTCAAAGGTACCGAAGTCAACAGTGTTGGCCTCTGAATGCGATGGCCGTCGATCAACAGCCTTCCCCTTTTGCATAGCAGGGACATTGGCGGTCGGACGCTTGGACAAGAACGTCTCGACCTCCGCTACTATATTATTCAACCGGTCAAATGTTCTGACATCTGCCCCGATCATCTTTTCCAGCACCTCCCTTCTGAGGTTCTGTTTGCATATCTGCACTGCATCTTCTTGATGGGGAGGTCACCTGCACCTCATGGCCAAATTTCTCCATCTTTTTATATAATCTAGGGCGGTCTCATCTTGCTTCTGCCTGGATGCATACAGCTAAGCTATTGTGATTTCCCTTTCTGTGACATGAAATCTGTCTCGGAACTTCCGCTGCATATCGGGCCAGTCAGCTACTGACCCGGCGGGCAAGCTGGAGTACCATTCGAAGGCCAACCCTGTAAGGGACGAGCCAAAGAATTTCAATAGATATGCTTCATCAGCCGCCAGGTCGCCCATAACTATGGTGTAATAGGCTATATGTTCCCTGGGGGAGCCTTGGCCGTTGAACTTTTCAAACTTCAGCGGCTTGCTGACGCCTGGTGGTAATCTCTTAGCAGCATAATGTGCAGGGTATGGTACTTTGTAGATGTCATAAGTACCGGAATCATCCCCGACTTTCTCAGACAGCTTCATCTCAATGATCTTTTCTATCATCAGTCTATTTGCCACAGCCGGATCCACTGGTTATGGAAAGAAATATGCCTGCTGATGACTGAAGGGGGTCGTCATGGCCGTTGTGTGCAGCGTCGGCTGGGATGTTGGCACAGCAGGCTGTGTTTGGGATGTAGAGGGCTGTGCTGCCACCTATGGTGGAAGAGGCTGATTCTGTGCCCTGCCTTCGCTATTCAGCTGAGGGACGGCTGGGACGGCCACTTCGGTTGAGCTGGAAGTCTGTCCTGCCGGCTCGGCCTGCTTAGAAACAGGCGTCTGCTCATTTCTCTCATTCAACTGTCTTCTGAGGGAATCAATCTCCCGTTGATACCTCATGAACATTATCCGGATCATGGGATCTATAGTTGTGGGAATTTGCATTTCCCCTGAAGTCCCTTCAGTGGGATCCAAGAGAGGATTGTCTTCTTCTACAGTAGTCACCACATTTACTGTCATCATGGTGACTCTTCGGGCCTCATTGACGGCCGAGAGGTCATTTTGACTGGCAACTGTTAGCTTATCTTTTGCTGCCTTGCTTCTTCTTGTGATGGCACCCGGTCTGGATGCCAGGTTAATCAACTCTTCTGGCTGTTCTGGTAACATACCATATCTTCCGGTGACGCCGGCCATGTTACAAGCGAGGATCTGCATTCTTCCTCTCTGCCTGCGAACTCTTCTCTTGACCTATCCAGGATATGTCAAACGGTCAAATACAGACATTCTCTTTTCTTCCCTTTCTTTCTGGTAGATGTCTTCTTCATATCTGGCCCTACGGCTATCTTCATAGTCATTGGAGTTAGAGGACGACGCCTCTAGCATCACTTCTTCTCTTTCTTCTTCTTCCTCAGTGCCCAAGGCACGAGATAGTCTTTGTTACCCCAGGGAGAAATTCCCAAGGCAATGAAAGTAGTCTTGAACCACCCGGTTCATCTCTTCCTGGCTCTGCCCTTGTAGCTTCGAATGGGGCAGCAGCCTCTCCTGGGTCTTCGGCTGATAGGCCAGCCTTGAGACTTGAACAGCCACGTACTCTGACCTGGGATATCTGAACACATCAGCCTGTCTGGCGCAGGCCTGGGATCTCTGCGGAGTAGCAACAACAATAGCTTCCTCCATCATGCTTTCATCCTTCTTTCGAAGATCTCTGCCCCCACTCCGGGGGTGAGGTACATCAACATCTTTCTCTTTATTTTCCCATCTTCTGTCCCCATCCCTGGGGCGGATGGCATCAACATATTTCTCCCGAGCTGGTGCCCAGCCCTGGATCTTCTTTGGCAGCCAAACTTGTTTGAACTTGGTCGGCCTGGGCGCCAATGGTTGCTTTCCCTTGTTCTCCCAGTCGGCCCTCCTGATGGCCAGTGGCTGGAATCTGTTGTTGGTATGAACTGATGGAATGACCCTGTCAGGTCGTGCATCTCTGGGGCGGCCATTGAGGTTCACCCTCATGCTCCCCACCATCATTGTCTTTCCCGAGGCTGAAGTGCGACCTCCAGTTGCAGCAGACCGGCTCCTCCGGTCGTTTCTTCTCCTCCTACCAGCAGTGGCGGAGACAGCAGTCTTCTTCTCCAGGTGGTGGACCAGGCAAGAAACAACAGTAGGGACAGCTACCATCTTCTCTCCCTCAGCTTTTGGTGCCGCCACGGCCTCTATTGTGGCGACGCTTTCAGCTTCATTGTTGACTTGTAGCAAGTCGACAAATACGAGGCCCAGGCAGTTGGGTAGACCCACCGCCGGGGGCATGGATCCGAATCCCATTGGCACCGCCAGGTACCCTCCGCGGACGTGGCCGTTGACCACCTGCTCACCGAAGAAAACACCAGCTAGTCCAGTCTCCATCTGTAGTTTCTGCGAGTAAGATTAACACACAGTTAGAACTTTGAGAGAGGCCGCTGGGCCTCCCGCTTTGGCGTAGAGATGAAGGGAGACTCGGTCCCACCGGGTGTGCCAGACTTGTGGACGCGGATTTTTTGATTTTTTGTCTTGTTTATTCTTTTGTTTCTATGGTTTATTTATTGGCGTGCCAGTCACATATGTGACGATTTCATTGTGCGCTCGATCTGACTTCTAATCAGTCGATTGTGAGTGATCGTGTCTGGACCAAAAGTCCGTCATACCATAAAGGTTATGACGTTAATTACGTCTTCCCTAAGGAAGACAACCCTTGATTAAACGCCAAAGACAGGAGGAAAGTAGCGGCAAGATGAGACTCGAATGAGTGTGCTAGTTTACTTGTAGAACATTAAATAGACTGAATAAAGCAAGAATACATCGAGTGCGGGGCAAATCCGGCAGCGTATCCCCAGTATCTTGGACTATGCCAAGTGGGAATAGGAAACCATCCATGCAGCGGCAGGATGGGATCCGTCAAAGATCAGGCATATCTGACCCGGAATTCAAAGTGGGACCGGTGTACCGAGGTACACCACACTTCGATGCGATGTTTCATTGATATTCCCCTTCGAGGGACCATCGGAGAACGCATAATGGCAGAACTCCATGGACCAGTGGGGTTTAAAAAAGATACTATAGTTTCCTGGTATGATGTAGATGAATTTCGACAGCATATCCCCTTATCTTGGATTATGCCAAGGAGAAATAGGTGCTCATCCACGGGTGCCGGGATGAAAACCGAAAGAGAAAGGCACTGGGCCCCGGCAAGGTGTGATATTGGGGATGGTTCCCCGTTTATTTATTCCATGGGGTGCACCCTGTGACCTGAAGATATCCCTTGAATTAGCGTGGCAACATGCTCAACGATTGGACAGAAGGAGAGAGGTTCTCGGCGCAGCAAAACGGGCAAAGGCAGGCTTCCCGGCGTGAGAACGAGAGGCTCTCGGTGCGCCTCTAAAGAGGCTTATTGGCATGGTCGAGGGAGGTCTCGGCATGGCTGAAGAAAGGGGAGTTCTCGGCGTGAGGTTCCCGGCGCGCCTATTCCCGGCGCGCTAGGGACCGCGCCGAGGGCTTTTCATGGCGCCAAGGGGTGCTTGCGCCGGGAAGGTCAGGGCTTTTGGCCTTGGTGAGGGATTGCGGGTTTTACGGTGCTCTGTTCTGGAGATTCTTCCTGGGATTCAGGCAGACGGCTGGGAGATCTTAGGATGCGAACGAGTAAAAGGATTAAGGGCTCTGCCAGGCTGTTAGGTTAACATCAAGGAGTCATGGATAAAGGCAATTCAAGGGACTGAAGTCACCGGGCATTCGAACCCTCTGGAATAGGCTTTATGCCATTCATGTCGCCGGCCATCTAGGGGATCAAGAGATGACTGTCTCTGATCCCTGTGATGGCCTTGGTGGCTTGAGAAGCTTGAGGAGACTACAGACTCCATTGCATTGCAGTCATCGAGGTTACCGAGGGAAAGAGAGGGGACAAAACCCAGGAATCCATGGAGGTAAGGATCGGGTCTATGTACCTGTTTCCTCGAAACTACGAGAGGGACGAGCAGCAGAGAGTGTTTGCCAGTCGCCTGGACCAACGATAAACACTCGAAACCACGGATTCATCTGTCAAAACTCACAATCGGAGAGTTAACTACCACCATCATCAGAGAGGGATGAAAGAAGAGAAACCCAAACTTCCACCCATTCAACCGATTCTACTGTTTATATTTCATCGGCTACAGAAATATAGCAAGAACAATAATCAGAAAAGAGCTTTGAACATCAGTTGAATAAGAGAAAATCCCACATAAAGGGGTAGAAGGAGTACATGAGAGATCGAAATAAAACCCATTCAGAACAACAGGAGGATGGGGGATAACATGCCCAAAGAGGACACAAACGAAAACAATATACATCGAAGAAAGAAGGACAAAGAAAGATGGGGGAGGGCGGAGCATTGACTCCTCTCCCTCCCCTTACAGCACACCTTCTTCTTCCTTCGACCTTGGTAGCAGCTTTTCTCTTCTTCTCTCTCTGTTCTCTCAGTCTCTTTTTTTTTTTTGTGTGTCTATCTATCTCCCAGCCGCCTCTCGTTTCCTCGAGAGAAAAGGGGTCTTTATAGCACAGCCCCTCTTCCCCTCTCGGCATGATCACCTCGGCGTGCAAACGACGAGCTCCCGGCGCGCCTTAGTCGAAGGTAAGAGGCTTCCCGGCGCCACATGATACAGCTTCCTGGCACACCTCCCCCACATGGGCTTTGGGCTCCCGGTGCCATAGACTGGCGAGCCCGTTTAGAGTTTTTAATACTTTTCACTTCCTCATCAGTAGGCTTGAGCTGTTGAAGCTACCTAATCTGCCTTTTCATTTATCAGTTCTTCGAATCTGTCAGAACAGGTGAAGGCCCCTTAATTAGTGAGTTGACATAGTCTTATCAGAATATTTCTGGAGATTTTCATCAGTCAGTAGACTGCAATTCTTCATCAGTACTGCCATCTGAGCGACGATAATACCGGACATCAGCTTGACCGGGAAAGGCCTCAGCTGGGTGATAACTTTAGTGACGACTCTTCTGTAATTCTGGCTTTGCAGGAATTCCTGAGAGTTTCATGTCTGGTTCAATCTTATCTTCGGTCTCATCTTTGATCTCAGTTATATTTCAGGTGTCAACAGACATGCCATGCCTTGACCCTACCCTTGTAGAACATAGATTAGTACTTAAACCAAAAGATTCCACCCCCAAATGGCCTTAAGGATAAAAGAAGAAGTGGATAAATTGCATAAGGCCAAGTTCATTAGAGTGGTTTTGTATTCTCAATGGGTGGCGAATATCATCTCTGTGATGAAAAAGGATAGAAAAATTTAAATTTGCATTGATTTCAGGGACTTAAATAAGGCATATCCTAAAGATGATTTTTTGCTTCCTTATATCGACGTGTTGGTGGGCAACACGGCCGGGTACGAAGCCCTCTCATTTATGGATGGATATTCAGGGTATAACCAAATCCGTCTAGCTCCCGAAGATCAAGAAAAGACCTCATTCACTATGCCCTAGGGCACCTACTGCTACGTGGTCATGCCGTTTGGATTAAAGAATGCGGGTGCCACATACCAACGGGCGATGATGGCAATCTTCCACGACATGATGCATGTTTATATGGAAGCCTATGTGATAGAAATACTAGGAAGTGATCTAGAAGGGGGGGGATGAATAGATCACCCTAATTTTAAACTTAGAGCAAAAGATCACGCTATATAACTTGAGAGTAGAGGTGCAGAACACTTAACACATGGTAGAAAAACACACTCACAAGGAAATGAGCGCCTCAGAAATTAATCGATGATACTCAGCTAAATGATCGAGCAGAAGATGGGTCAGAGAAGGCAAAGAAGATAGCAACCTCTACCAACTAAAGATCAGAAATCGCATAGAAGGCAGAGCAACAATCACATAAGGAGGCAAAGGGTTTTTAGGTGGTTCGATTGCCCACGGCAATCTACGTCCACCCCTCGTCCACACCGCACGAGGATTCCACTAGCTCAAGCTAGAAAAGCAGACTCGGTCTGCAACAACGGCTGGCTAATAGCTTGCCCAGAGGGAGACAACTCCCTCAACCAGGTCCTACACCCCGCAGAACCTGAACCCTGGACTTACTACCTGCAAATCCAGAACCGGAGGTCAATTCCTCCCTTCCTCTACACTGAGGGTACCCCATGAGTGACCCCCAGAGCCACTCGCAATCGGAGACACTGTCTCCCTTCCTCCACACCAGAGGGAACTTAGAAAACACGGATGGTGAAACAAAGATCAGAATAAAGATAAAAAGAGAAAAACAAAAACATCGAACAATGTAGCTTCAAAGAAGCATAAACAAAATCATTGGCTGGCTGCTCTTAGAGACTTCTCTCTCTATCTCTCCACTTGAATTGAATTTCTCACCCTCTCTCTTGCTCTTGGAGACACTCTCTTTCTCAGGTGGAGACAATTGGCCGCTTTTCCAGCACCCTTCTTCGAAGGGTTGGGTATTCTTATATAGGAGCATGGGCTCCGTATGGATGAGGTAAAAGAGCCCTACTGAAGCCACATTGGTCCACGTATTGGATGAGAATGTTCCTTTTCCTCGGATCACGTGCTTCTCTGTGAACGAGATTATTCCCTGCAAAAAGGTTTATTAAGTGTGAGGCCTTCTTGGAGCTCACGTTTCCTTTTTATTTTTAATCAAGTCCCTGTAAAAAAGGAAAGTATTTGTCAAACATTGACAAAGTCATAGTCAAAGGGCAGTCAAGATGACAAAAGAAATGTATTGACTTTGGTTTGGTCAAACAAGAAAGAGCATCGACCTCAGTAGATCAAATATGCAAGAACTCACGTCGACCCCTAACTAACATCGACCTCATTATGCCTATATGCACAAACTGCCATCGACCTTAGCCCGCTAGAAAGCAAACTAGTGTTGACCTCAATTACTATGCATGCAGTGGAGATAGAGAGATGCATCGACCTGAATAGTATGTGTACCGACCTTGTGTAAGACATATACCTATGCTTAACCAAAAAGTGCACCGACCTTATGCGAGCCAAAACCTGCACCGACTTCCCTTGCATGCGTGCAGCAAACCTGCACCGACCTTATGCTCGCAGCAAAAGCTGCATCGACTTGAAGCGCTCGCAGCAAACTATATGCACCGACCTTCATGCGTGTGCAAAACAGAATGTACACTGACTTGTGCTCGTAGCAAAGGCTGCACCGACTATATATGCACGATGCAAAGGCTTGCACCGACCTTATATGGCCTTGGTCATAAACATGCACCGACCTAACATGCTGGTAACACAGACATGCACCGACCAACATTGCACCGACCGTGCTTGTGCTAGAGAAAGCATTACACCGACCTTGTGAATGTCTTAGGCATATATATGCACAGACCTGGTATATGCGTGAGACGCAAAATGAGACGCACATATGCACTGACTCTAGGTGTGTGTGAGACGCACCATGCTCAGACCTGGTATGCTAAGACGTAATGCAAGACCCAGTGCAGACTAGCATCGTTAGACTGTTCGATGAAATGCCATGCACATAGAGTGTTGGATAAAATGCCATGATCTCAGGTTATTCAGTAAAATGTCATGTGCACAGAGATGCGTTTATCTTAAAAATAATAAACTATATTGTTCTGACATCATCAAAACACAAAATGCAACATCATCAAAACACAAAATGTAACATTCTCCCCCTTTTTGATGATGACAACAATATCAATTTTGAAAAATTAATTTTTTTTATCTGAAGCCTGAAATATGCACAATATCTATGATATGCAAATGCTGACCCTCCTTCACAATGACTCCCCATGACAACATGAACACAAGAGAGTGAAGGCAACTCTCCCTTTCACTGACAGACCAGACAACAAAAGAAATTCAATTTCATTTTCATTCTCTCCCCTTTTGACATCATCAAAAGACAATGAAAGAGATATGGAGTTGCAGGATGAGTGAGAGAAAAACACAGTATCTTCACAGTGTAGAATGACCCATAATCATATCTTAAAAGATTAAGTAGGAGAACCAATTCAAGCGAAGATGCTTCAAATCTAGTAATCAAGAGGGACCTAGAGTGAGAGTGAAGTTTATCAACATACAGAAGATATGCTGTAGAGCAAAGATGATTAGGTATGTCAAGAGTGATCGGACCTAAAAATTGTACTAAGTAGACTGCAAGAAATTGATCCACAGAAATGGTTCTTGAAGTATCGAGGACAAACAGTCAACAGAAATGAGCAAAGACAAGGGATTTGACTGAATGTTCTTTAATGAGTAGCAAAAACATCAATAAGTAATTTGATCGATCATACCTTTTGACATGAGGAGACACCTTGACTAGAGGCTGGAATCCCCAGTTACTCAGTGTGAGAACCGCATTACCTCTCTTTAGAGAACAGAGTTAGTAACTGAGGTGGCTTTTTACATGAGGGGACACCTTGATTAGAGGCCAGACTCCCAAGTTACTCACCACCTTATTACCATTGTTCTGTCAAGATCAGATAGAGAAAAACTTTGCAATATTTAATCAGAGATTATCTGACACCTCATGACATAGGAAGGTTTTCATTTCTTTGATGAATCACCTAGTTTCTAAGTAATCAGACCATTACTCTGAATATATTTATCCCCTTAAATTTGATATGAAATGTTTGAAGACAATACCAGAGGAACAGTTTCTGAAAGAGTTTGATTCCAGAGGTCTAGGTTTCAAGTTTTTAGCAGATTTCATGACATACAAGTTTATCTTGATCCATGATCATGAAATATGTAAGGAGATATACTTCTGACACTTTATCCAAGTCTCTACTAATTTATTAGATAGAAGATTCTAGCTATCTATCAGTTGCTCAGACTTAAGGATTTAAGAAGAGTATGAGATTCTACTCTGTGAATGGGCTATATAAATTCTTTCGAGAGATGTAGCAAAAAAAAAATCTCAAGATCTTTTGACTTGGTCAAGCTTTATAGACTGACCAGCTAGAGATGCTCTACCTGCCATGCACTATATGCAAGAATGTCTAATGCAGAAGTTCCTTCACAAAGACAACTCCCCCTCACAGAGTGATCTGATATTCAAGCATGTAAAATGCAATATGCTCCACAAGATGGCATCCATTACCTCCACACAATTTCAGATTGTCCAGCTTACATTGAGTGTGACTCACAAGTACTTGTTAAAGTCATAAAGAAGGAATATCGTTGTCCATGGTCTATAGTATCACATGCCAGAGAGATATGGAGATCTACTACTCAGCATGACAAGTTTGTCCATATTTACAGAGAAGGGAACAAAGTTGCGGATCTCTTGGCCTCCTTAGCCTGCTCATCCAAGTGTAATATTTTTTATTCTTAGATTGAGTTACCCTCTACTATAAAGGGAGAGGCGCGTTTGGATAAGCTGGGTATGCCCAGCATCCGCATGATGTAATCATTATTCTTTTACCCTTATTCAGTAATAAAATTCACCCCCTAGTGGCCAGATGGTACCTCCATCTGTCCCTAGGTAGGGCTTTCCATTAAAAAAAGAAAAAAAAAGAAATGCAATATGCAACTAATTAAGTCCCTCAACTTATCAGCTCGCACAGAGACAAAACTCCCCCTCACATGATGAACTAACATGCAGACATATCTCATGCTGAATGAGCTAATATGCAAAATAGAAACTCATCTTAACAGGGTATGCATGTAGATGCAATTTTATTGAAGTATGATAAATGTCTAGTGCTGATGTGTGCAAATGCTGACATAGAAGCATGGAGCATTTTATTCAAGGAGTTTAGAGTTCAAGAAGATTCAAAAAATGCCTAATTCTCTCCTTAAAGTTATGAATTTGTCATTATCCAATGGCTTAGTGAAAATATCAGCTATTTGATTTGCAGTGCCCACATGAAACAATTGAAAAGAGCCTTTGGAAACCTCATCTCTAATAAAATGATGTCTGATTTCTATGTGTTTGGTTCGAGAATGCAAGACAGGATTCTTTGCAAGATTAATGGCACTAGTATTATCACAGTATATGGGTGTGCAGCCTAAGTCTACTTGGTAGTCCTGAAGTTGATTTTTAATCCAGATCACCTGTGTACCACAGCTCCCTGTAGCTATGTATTCAGCGTCTGGAGTGGAGAGGGCCACAGAGTGCTGCTTCTTGCAACCCCAAGAAACTAGACACCCACCTAAGAACTGACAATGTCCACTAGTGCTCTTTCTATCTAGTGTTCAGCCAGCGTAATCAGCATCAGTGTATGAAGTGAGATCTAAAGCATTTGATGCAGGGTACCACAGACCTAAGTTAGGAGTTCCAGATATGTATCTAAAGATTCTTTTTCCAGCAGCTAAATGTAATTCAGTAGGCCTAGATTGATATCTAGCACACATACCTACATTGAATTGGATATCAGGTCTCGAGGCAGTCAAATAGAGCAGGGATCCGATCATACCTCGGTATAGCTTTGCATCAATTTCTAGACCTGATTCATTTGCATCCAGAGAAGTGTTGGTACCCATTGGAGTTAAGATGTGCTTAAACTTGTCCATCCCAAATCTCTTGAGAATTTCCATTGAGTACTTGGTCTTACTGATGAAGCACCCATCTTCCATTTGCTGTACCTGCAAACCACGGAAATATTTTAGTTCACCTACCATGCTCATCTCAAATTCAGTTGACATCATTTCAGCAAATTCCCTGCACAGTTCAGTACATGTTGAACCAAAAACTATGTCATCTACATATACCTGAACTATGATGAGGTTTTTATTTAGTACCTTTGTAAACAGGGCCTGATCTACCTTACCTCTTTTGTAGCCCTTGTTGAGCAGAATTCTGTCAGCCTTTCATACCAGGCCCGAGGGGCCTATTTCAGTCCATACAAAGCTTTGTTCAACCTGAAAACTTTGTTAGGGTGTGAAGACAGTTGAAAACTAGGTGGTTGATCTATAAAAACTTCTTCCTTAATAAGACCATTCAGAAATGCACTTTTGATATCCATTTGATGAAGTTTCATATTTTTAGAACATGCAAAAGCTAGCAGGATTCTTATAGCTTCTAATCTAGCAACAGGAGCATATGATTCTTCAAAATATACTCCGAACTCCTGGCAATAGCTTTTAGCTACTAATCTAGTTTTATTCCTAGAAACTATTCCATCTTCATTCAATTTATTTTTAAAGACCCATTTTGTTCCAATGGCAGTTGCATTTTCAGGTCTAGGAACTAGTTCCCATACATTGTTTCTTTCAAACTGTCCTAATTCCTCATTCATTGCATTAACCCAAGATTCATCGTTTAAGGTTTCCTCTATAGATTTGGGTTAAATTTGAGATAACAATGCAACTAAGTCATGGTTATTTACATCTCTAAAATAGGACCTTATCCTAGGGGGTTCATTCAAATTTTCTATAATATTTTGAACATGGTGGTCTTTCAAAAATCTAACATTTATTGAAGACTCACCTGCTTCAGCTGGCCTTACCTGGTTTGGCGCATTTGGTGCTTCACTTGGCTGAATCTCCTCTTCTTGTTTATCCCCTAGGAATTCTGCATTATGCTTAGAATCCCTGTCATCATCTTCAAGGTTAGTGGCACTTTTTGTTTCATCAAAAATGACATGTGGAGACTCTTTAATCTTTTGTTCAAAGATGTTGAAAACCCTATATGCTCTAGACACTTCAGAGTATCCTAAAAATATTCCAGGACAGCTTTTAGCATCAAATTTATCTAGGTCCTTCTTGTCATTATTATGGATAAAACATTTGGAACCAAAGATTCTGAAGTGGGCTAAGTTTGGTTTCTTACCTTTCAGAAGCTCATAAGGGGTTTTCTTATGCACTGGTCTTACCATGGCCCTGTTGATAGTGTAGCATGCTGTGTTGGCCGACTCTGCCCAGAACTTTCTTGGTAGTTGGATCTCAATCAGCATAGATCAAGCCATCTCCACAATGGTTCGGTTTCTTCTCTCCACAATTCCATTCTGCTCAGGTGTCCTGGGAGAAGAGAGTTTGTGTGTCAGTCCTTCATTTTCACAAAAATCAGAAAATATGGAGTTTTCAAATTCACCTCCATGGTCAGATTGAATTGAATAGATATTATGTTTTCCTTCTTCTTTGTTCTTATTGAAAAACTGTTTAAATTTTTGAAAAGCATCATTTTTATTTGCTAAGAAAAAGATCCATGAGAATCTAGAATGATCATCAATAATCACATAACCGAACCTGCTCCCATTTGGACTCTAAGTTCTAGTAGGAAAGAAAAGGTCTGACGAGGGTAAATCTGGTTTGACTCAGAAACAACCCACGCACGCGCAGCCCATTGAGGTTTGGACGCGCTACGCACAAGCAAGGAACGGACATACATGTTCGGCCCAATAAGAAGATGACAGGCCCAACAAGGCATCGAGTTCCAGGATGCCAATAAGGCCGGCCCAGGCACAGTTCTAGCCAGAGGACACTTCGACGATCGACCGTTGCCCCCCATGACGCCGGCCTTGACCCCGTAACGGGCGAGCACGCGCCATGAGTGTCGTAAGACTCGCCCAGGGAATGACCGACGCCGGGGCTATCACCCTCCAACGGGAAACTCCCACCAACATAGCGGAGGAACGTTACTCCACTAAACGGACCCTTCCCTATCAAGGGATGAGGCCCATGCCCCAGGACAACCCATATAAAAGGGACTTTGACAGTCAGAAGAGCACGGTAAATTCTTCTACTAAAAAACCCTACGCTACTACGCAAGAGCATACTCCTTCCCCAGAGCTTCCTACTGAGAAGAGAGCAACTCGACTAGCTACCACGACGAGAGGGATGTCTGCTACATCCAGAGAGCTTCTTCCTCCCGTACGGCCTTACCACCCAGCGAGCACTCTCCGAGAGCCACTGGGAGTGGTGAGCATGCGTGCAGAGGATCTACACGCCTCCTGGATCGACAACTAAGGCCCCTACTTCTCTCTATTTTCTCATTAATCCCTAGCTGACTTAAGCATCGGAGGGTTGTCCCCTGGGGTAACACCCGGGACTCATTCTGACGCCCTTCTGATTTCTTGGTGTGTGTAGGCATCCACGGGCGCGAGACGACTTCCCCAACAAATAAATAGAGAAGGTGGTACGTGGCCTAGGAACTATTTTCCTACCGCTACACTTCTTGGCACCGTCTGTGGGAATCACGAGCAAAAAGCTATGGCGTCCTGTGGAAGCCTCCCAATGCCAGCAACCGGGGGCGGGGTTCCCATCAGGGACCCAACTCTCACCGGGGATCGCAGGAAGCTTCTTCCACGCGCCACCGATAAGAGGTCACCCGAGGTGACCTAGACGAGCTCCGCTAAGAGATCCGAGCCCTGGCGAAATTCTGCCGAGAGCTCCGGGACGAGAGGCCCAAAAATGCCCCCCCCCCCCCCGAGCGATGGGAGGGCGAGAGAGACCAGGCCGGAGAGAACTTTCGGCAGATACGGGAGGCATCCCATGCCTCCGTCATAAGTAACCGGTGATCACGCAGCGTGCCCATGTCTAGGGGATGCAGCCCTCTCCACTCCAACCTGGAGATGGACCGCCGGCTCTGACGTTTTGACGAAATAGAGGACAAGGTCCGGTACCTAGACGACGTCCTCCTGGCCGCCAAGAATCGTGGCCTCATTGACGATGACCAGGACTTCCACGCTCCCTTTTCCAGGGAAATCATGGACGCCCCCATCCCGCCAAAGCTCCAGCTGCCATCATTCGCCCCCTACGACGGCACCACCAACCCGGCCGACCACCTACACGGCTTCGAGTCCCACCTGGTGTTTCACTGGGCCTCGGACATCGTGAAGTGCCTGGCGTTTGTCACGACCCTTCGGGAGAACGCCCGAGCATGGTTCGAGTCCCTGCCGACCGAGATGATCTCCTCCTTCCAGCAGCTCAAGAAGCTGTTCAAGGAGAACTTCGTGGGCTTCTGAAAGGTAGCTAAGTCTGCAGTAACCCTACTTGCCCTCAGGCAGGGGAAGGAAGAGGCACTATGGGATTTCGTCGCTCGCTTCCGTGTGGAGGCACTCCGGATCCCCCATCTCGATGTCGGCATCGCCACCACGGCGCTCACGCTGGGGATGTGAGAGCACATCCTCCGATGCGCGCTCGGAGTTGAAGCCCCGGCGACTCTTCCAGATCTCCTCGCGCTAGCCCAAAAGCATGCGCATTGCGAGGAGAACACCGCGGCCCTGAGCCGCGCGGCCGAGACCGATCAGCCCGACCGCAAAAGAGCCACCGACCCATCGTGCGAGGGCCGAAGCAAGCGAGAGCGGCGTGATGGCGACCACCACGACCGCTCCGAGAAGGAAAGGGGTGGCTACTGCCACTATACGCCCCTGACGGCCCCGCCCGACCAGATCCTGATGGAGATTCACGAGGTGTCATTCCTCAAGTGGCCCTCGCGGATGAAGTCAGATCCCAACTCACAGGATAAGAAGAAGTACTTTCGCTTCCACCGGGACCATGGTCACGACACTGCCGACTGCATCAATCTGAAGGATGCCATCGAAGACCTCGTACGTAGAGGGCTCCTCGATAAGTTCCTCGCTAAAAACGCCGAGATACGATAGAAGACGCCTCCCCTGATCGACAATCGGCCCAACGAAAAGGAGATCATGATGATCTCTGGGGGGCCCGCTGCCGGGGGAGATAGCGCGAGTAGAAGGCGTCGGTATGCAATGGCTATCAACACGGTAAATCAAGGTGACGGAACCCCAAGGGAGTTTTCCCCTTCAGGCCACCCGAGAGACCCCATAGCCTTCTCCGAGGATGACCTTAATGACGTCACGACGCCCCATTCTGATGCTCTGGTAGTTTTCACCACCATCAATCAATGTACTGTGCGCCGCATCCTGGTAGATAATGGAAGTGGACCCGACATTATCGCATATGACTGTCTTGTACTCATAGGTGTGGACGTGTCACGACTCGCCCCAGTGCACACGCTGTTGTATGGATTCTCCGGCACGACTGCCCGCCCAGAAGGGCGTATCTCGCTCCTGATCACGTTCGGGACGGCACCGAAAGAGGTAACCTTCCTCGTCGACTTTACTGTGGTCCGTGCAATGACAGGATACAACGCCATCATCGGCCGAGGAATCCTCGGCACGCTTCGAGGCGTCCCTTCCTCCTACCATCAGAAGCTCAAGTTCCCCACCCCCCATAGGGTAGGGGAAGTCCGGGGCGATCAACGGGAGTCCAGGAGGTGCTACCTTATCTCCACCCGCGACCGACACCCCGAAGACGCACCACATGAGAAGAAGGCGAAGACCGAAGACCCAGGTCCGAGCACAAGCGCGCCAGCCGAGGACTTATACCTCATCCAAGTGGGGGACGACCCAAGAAAATCACTAACGATTGGTGCTACCTTGTCCGAGCATAATAAGCAAGCGTACGCAAGCTTCCTCGCAGCCAATTAGGACGTGTTCGCTTGGTCCAAGAATGAGCTCCCCGGAATTCCCCCGGAGGTCATCACGCACCAACTAAGGTTGGACCCTAACTACCGCCCGGTAAAGCAACACCGAAGATGGTGCAACCCCGAGCGTCAAGCCATCATCAGGTAGCAAGTAGGCAAAAAATTGCGGTCAAGACTGCTCAGGCCTACCCAGTATCCAGATTGGGTGGCCAACGTGGTCCTGGTCCCCAAGAGCAACGGGAAGTGGCAGATGTGCGTGGACTACACCAACCTCAATAAAGCCACGCCCAAAGATAGCTTCCCCATGCCACGGATCGACCAGCTAGTCGATGCCACGGCCAGACATGAAATGTTGAGCTTCCTTGATGCCTATTTAGGGTACCATCAAATTAGCATGAACCAGCCCGACCAAGACAAGACTGCGTTCACCACCGATCATAGCTTATACTGCTACACTCGCATGCCGTTCGGGCTGAAGAACGCCGGAGCTACGTATCAACGCCTAGTCAACCACATGTTTCACTCACAGATCGGCCGCAACATGGAGGTATACATCGATGACATGCTCGTGAAAAGCCTCCGAGCAGCCAAGCACTTGCGCGACTTGGTGGAAACCTTCACCACGCTCCGAAAGTACAACATGAAACTCAACCCTGCTAAGTGTGCGTTCGGGGTGCGGCCAGGCAAGTTCCTAGGTTTCCTCGTTACTCACCGAGGAATCGAAGCCAACCCCAATCAGATCAAAGCAGTATTGAGATGGAGCGACCCAAGCGGGTGAGGGACGTACAGTGCCTCACCGGGCATGTCGCCGCTCTGGCTCGGTTTTTATCCCGAGCCGCCGAACGGTGTCTATCCTTCTTCTGGCTCATCAAGCAGGGCAACCTGGCACCAGAGAAGAAGGGATGGATCGGCTGGGACTAGGAGTGCGAGCAGGCATTCGAAGAACTGAAGCGTTACCTGACGATGCCTCCTATCCTCGCCAAACCCCAAGGGCGGGAACAGCTGCTCTTGTACCTCTCCGTGACACCCAACACCATGAGTGCTATGCTTACACGGGAGGAAGCAGGAGTCATGAAGCCCGTCTACTATGTCAGCCGAGCACTACAAGGACCAAAATTTTGGTACCCGTGGACTGAAAAGTTTGCCCTCGCGTTGATTACAGCTGCTCGCAAGCTGCGGCTGTACTTCCTGGCCCACCCGATCATCATCCTCACCGATCAGCCCCTCTGGCAAATCCTTCAGAACCTTGATGCATCCGGAAGACTGGTCAAGTGGGCCATCGGGTTGGGAGAATTTGACATCAAGTTTCGACCGAGGATAGCGATCAAGGCCCAGGCTCTCGTGGATTTCATCACCAAGTGCACCCTACCTACCGAGGATTCACCGGGGCAGTCCTCAGGGCCCGCCTGGGAGCTATATGTCGACGGATCCTCCTGCGCCATGGGCAGCGGCGCAGGGCTAGTCTTACTCTCACCAGAAGGAGTGGAGCTATAGTGCGCCCTGCGTTTCAACTTCCCAACCATGAACAACGTGGCCGAGTACAAAGCACTCCTTTCGGGGTTACGCATGGCAAAACACCTGGGGGCGTCAAACGTGCGAGTATACAGCGACTCCATGCTCATCGCCAACCAGGTCAGGGGGGGTTCGAGGTCTGAGACCCCTCCATGGTGAAATATTTAGAGAAGGCCAAAGTCGTGGCGAGCGAGTTCGCCCACTTTGAAGTGGTACACATCCCACGCGAGGAGAACGTCCGAGCAGATGCCCTCTCCCGCCTAGCGTCAGCCACTACGGCCTCCAGCTCGAGGTCAATACTGATAGAGGAATTGTCGACACCGAGCATAGACGATCCAGTACTCTAGGTGAATGCCATCGACTACGAACCATCCTGGATGGATCCTCTACTCAATTTCCTCCTTCGACAACAGCTCCCCAGTGATCACGCTGAAGCACGGCGCACGCAGGCGAGAGCGGCACACTTCACTATGGTGGACGGCTGACTATATCGCCAGTCTCTCTCAGCTCCTCTACTCAAGTGCCTCTTCCCCACGGAAGCCAACCAGGCCATCCAGGAAGTCCATGAAGGACTCTGTGGAAGTCATGTGGGAGGACGAGCACTCGCGAGGACGCTGATCCTACAAGGGTATTGGTGGCCCACCTTGCAGTAAGATTGCCTCAACTACGTCCGAAGGTGCCCCCAATGCCAGAAGTACTCCCACCTACACCACCAGCCGGCGACACAGCTCCACACCTTGACGGAGCCTCACCCGCTTGCGCGGTGGGGGATCAACATACTGGGGCCCTTCCCTAAGGCAGAAGGGAGGAAGAAATTCCTCATTGTCGCCATCGACTACTTCACCAAATGGATCGAAGAGAGCTTCACTGGTAGAAGGCCAGCACAAGGAAAATTTGGCCAGTAGCTCCGGCCACCCACGCTCGGAGAAAGGCCAGCGAGGTCCACATGTTACAGGGAACCAGCAGACCGACGCAAGCCGGTGGGAGATAGCGGTACTACGAGGCCAACACATCAGGAAGGCTGCCCCAGCGAACAAGCCCCCGCCGCCCCGACTACCACCAGCACCTCCCTTGAAAGGAGAGGTTGTCTTGTGTCTCGCCGCGGATGGCGTGCGATAGCAGCGGCGGGGAGAGTCGTACTGGCCATGCCTTCAAACTGAGGATCCCACCGCCGTCATCCAAGCCGCACGGCCAGGCCCACCGAGTGGAAGAATGGAAAACAGATTCCACCCTTCCTTACGGTCCTTCCTATCGAAAAGTAGGAAGATGTTCCAGCAACGAGGAGCATCTCACCGAGCACCTACAAGGAGCAAACAACGGTTATACACCACAAAGACAAGCAAGGTAAAATAGCTGAAGTTTGGAAAGCAGTGCTACCCTGACACTTCTCATCCCGTCAAGGACGGAACTTATCCGGCTCAAGAAGTAGGATTCCTCTGCCAGCATACAAGCGGTCGACCTTCTCCAAGGCCTCCCGCCAGCCGTCCATGTCATGCCCCGGGCCTTTATTACAGCGGAATACTAACTCGGGGAGCGCGAACAGTCGGCATGGTAAGCCTCTTGCAAGCAAGAACGATCAGAGCGCAAGATAATCACACATAAAGATGCAATTGCACAATATATATTCAAACTTCAACTTTATTTCATTGATAATCAAATTGAACCCTCAATTACAATCACTAATTCAACTTCCATTATGTACTAGACTCAAGAAATAGAAAAATTACATAGACTCAATCTAAACAATATAGACTTTCCTAAGTCTTCACTCTCATCTTGACAATACTTTCATTCGCTCTCGGACCCACTACTTGTATAGCCCGAATCCGAATTTGAATCACTTTCCTCTCTTGAAAAGATTGGAAATAGGTAATGAGCACACTTGCCCAGTAGGTATCTTCGCATTAACAAGAAGGCACTATTAAAGTAATAAACAATTTAGCTCTAAAGAATAAGGTAAAAATCATGCGAATGCGATCAATTATGCGATTAAACCAAAGTAACAAGATGATCATATAAGTTAGAATGAGAACAAATACGAACTAGTAAGAATGTAACAAGAACATGATATTGGCCTTTCATGAATAAGAATGTATCGAGAATGTACTAGCAAGTAACATAATCATCACTCCAGTATCCTTTGCTTATGAGCAAGTACTTCGTGAATTTCTGTGGAATATCAAGCAAGAAAGTCATGTATAAGAATGTCATGTCGTGGCGTGGATTTTCACTTATTTATAGAGAAAATACTCCCAGCGTAATGCGATGCTAGTAGCATCATATCCCATGGTTTATAAAATAGTATGTTTCCGACAATCAACCGAGGGGACTAGCATAGAGCCCTTGAACACAATCAGTGCTCGATCGCATCTTCAAGTATAAATCAAGCTTTTTCCACACATGTAACAATAAAGTATGGCCAAGAATATAATGAGTTCAAATAAGCTCATGATAACAATGATTCAATGAATGAATGCTTCAATAAGAATCTTGAAAAATCAAGAATGACTTAAGTAAGGTTATGCTTATGGAAATAAATCGACAACATAACGATACGTTCTTTATCTTCCATTCATTATATCAGGTTTCTTGATCAATATGATAAGTTCTAGATTACTAATAGTCCATCTAGAAACCTTGGAATATCAACCCTTGGTCCACCTTGAGTTAAAATACTCAAGCAGTGTGACGGTCGTGTACTGGGCCGTTACATGATGTGACGCTCCAGTATTGAGCCGTTACATTAGTCTGAATCCAGAACCAAGAAATCGGACTCAGTGGAATGTGACGGTCGTATATTGGGCCGTTACTTGTGCTTGACGGACCAACATAGAGCCGTTACATTACTGATAACCAAAAATATCGATAGTGTAATCTAATTATTGGGCTTTAATGGTACAACCAACTCGGCGTCCTAGTGGGAATCCCAGGCTCGCGAAGAATTACGGAGGCCTTGAAACAAAATTTCCTAGTCCATTAGAAGGAATATCCAATAGAGAGGTCCTCATGTCCAAGAATAATGTTCCTATAGTGCAAAGTCAACTAATAGACAACATACCAGAATATGTGCCATATACTTAAAGAAATGACTCTATAGATAGGAAAGAATGTGTAACATTATGAAACCAAGATAAAACTCCGTCAATACAACTTTGGAAAATCATGATTTAGAATACAAAATTATAGAGTTTTAGCCAATGAAATTAGCATAACTTAAAATAACCTAAGACACATTAATCATTCAATTTGATTATGAATCAGAAACTAAACTCAAACTCATGATAATAGGTCCAAACTTAGCTATCTAAGCTTATTTATAAGTAAACTTAACTATAACCGGTGCCCTAGCGTAGGCCCCTTGGAGGCGACCTGTTGACCCCCTGGCTATGGCGTCCTAGGGGGGGCCGGCGTGGCCCCCTCTGCCGTGGCATCTTCTTCTTCGTCCCCTCCCGCATTGGTCTCTTCCTTCCTCGCTGTCCCCCCTGCTGTTGACCCTTCGGGGAGAAGTCGCACTTTTGCAGAAGCTCTTGCTTCGTCTTTGCTTCCGCCTGTTGTCCCTGGTAAGGTACCTGAGCCAGCGCTTACGGACAGTGGAGAACCGGTAGTTTTCTTCTCTGCTGAGGAACTCGCAGCATCCATGGTGCCTTTTACGTTTGCGCTGGTGGCTCGTACGCCTCAAGGAAGACCTGCTTTCCCTGAGATCAGGGCCCATCTCAATAACCGGTGCCGCTTCAAGGAGGATTATGTGATCAGTGCTTTGGATTCCAAGCACCTGCTTCTTCGATTCCGCAACCACGATGATTATTTACAGCTGCTTCTGAGAGAACATCTCTATGTTCATGGACGGCTTTTCCGGTTCTTCAAATGGATGATGCATTTTTCTCCCAATGCAGACTCGTCTATATTGCCGGTATGGATTTCTTTCCCTGGATTGCCTGTAAATCTTTTTGTGGAACCCATGTTACGTTCTATTGCTGGGAACATTGGGAAGGTGTTGAAAATTGATCCATCCACTCTAAATCTTTCCAACACGGTGGCTGCCCGTGTTTGTGTTGAGCTGGATATCCTGAAGTCTCACCCACATAGACTGTGGGTTGGTTATCCGGGAGGAGGGGCCTGGCAAGATATTTTGTACCCTGAGCTACCCCCTTTCTGTTCGAGTTGTTCCAGACTAGGTCACTCTTTGAACGAATGCAAAGGTAAGTTGATTAAACCAGTGGCAAGTTCTGCATTGCCACAGGCTACCCATCGACCTCTTCAGAGGGTCAAAAATGTTTGGAAACCGGTGGATCAGCTGAATTCTGGTGCAAAGAGTAATGTAGGAGGTGATATGCCTCCCCCCACAAAGCCTTTGATTTCACATGACACTCCGGGTGGTGATGTTGCTGAAGCACATAAGGATGCACGTACAAACAATGAAGAATCTTTGGCGCCTTTCTCTAAGATTGCGGGTGAAAATGCAAATCCGGAAAATCCAATGCATACACATAAGGAAGGCAGCGACCAAAGGGCACAATCTGATTCCTGTACTCTTACATATGTAAATTTGGCTGGCACCTCATTTCCGTTGGGTTCAGTGGATTCTCCTTGTCGGAACACTGGAATCCATTCAGAAACAAATGTTGCTCCTATTAGTCAGCTCCCTTCAGGACAAAGGATTGATAGTACAGGTCTCATTGCTCTTGTTCCGGAATTAGCTATTGTGGATCACCTCCCTGTGAACACACAACAGGATCCTTTCCTTGCCTTAAGCGGTCAGCGGGCTTCACTGTCTTCCTTTCAGAAACAGCAGCATAGTGTGGATTTGACTAGTAAAAGACAGAACATTGCATCTGAAGCCAAAATTGAAAATTCCAGGCTCATGCTTAATGAACATACAGGTGTCAAAACTAGATCCATGATCAGGACAGGATCTTTTGGGTCTCTTCCTCAATCCAAATCCAAATGAATTACATCATATGGAATATAAGAGGAATAGGAAATGACATATCTATTGGGAGGGTTAAACTATTCATCAAGACCCACAAAATTGATTGTATTGTTGTGCTGGAACCCAAAATCCATGTCAGTAAAATGACTCAAATTTGCAGAAAATTAGGTATGAGTAACTGTGTTGCTAACTGTGATGATATGGCGCACATTTGGATTTTCTGGAGAGATCCCCTGGATTTTTCAATTGTTAAATTGGATGAACAGCAAATTACAATCACTCAAACTGGTTCTGTCTGGCCTCTATTCCATCTATCTTTTGTTTATGCAAAATGTACTATTCTGGAGAGGCAGGCCTTATGGATGTCCCTTCTATCAGTGCATTCTCAAATCTCAGGGCCTTGGTTAGCTGCTGGAGACTTTAACTGCATTATGACAGTTGATGAAAAAATTGGTGGCAATCCACCAAATATGGGTGCCATCTCTGACTTTGTAGAGTGTGCTTCAGACTGTGCTCTTTTTGATGCAGGCTTCATTGGCTCTCAGTACACTTGGCACAACAACCAATCTGGAGGTCATGGTATATGGGCTCGGCTAGACAGAGTGCTAATAAATTCGGATTGGCAAAATCTTTTCCCTATTTCGGTTGAACATTTATCTAGGGAAGCTTCTGATCATGCACCTTTATTGGTGAAATTACTTCTCAAGAATACTTCCAAGAGCCAGTTTTGTTTTCAGAAAATGTGGACTTTGCATGATAATTTTCTTATGGCTATTAATACTTGCTGGCTTACCAGCCCCTTGGCCTCCTCTCCCATATCCACTCTGTACTTGAAGTTCAAATACCTGAGAAGTATGCTTCGAATTTGGAACAAGCAGACCTTCGGTAATGTTCATTTGAATTTGATGGCAGCTGAGGATGCGGTTCTAAAAGCAGAAGATGATTATGATATACACCCATCTTTGGAAAATCTTAACATTTTAGAGAAGGCAAAATCCTTTGAATCTGAAAAGCTCTTGCATGAGGAATGTTTTTGGAGACAGAAATCAGGGACCAAATGGCTCAAGGAGGGGGACAGAAACAATAAATTCTTCCATACTTCGACAAAAGCTAAAAGAAACAAACAGTATATTCCTCAGCTCCGAAATTCAGCAGGATTGCTAACCTCAGATCATGAGGATATGAAGAACATTGTTGTTGCTCATTTTCAGTCATCATTCTCCTCTCAACTACATACTATTGAGGAAACCTCCTTAAACTGCATTCCAACTTTAGTAACACAGCAAGATAACTTCATGCTCTGTGATGTTCCTATTGCTCTGGAAATTAAGGACACTGTCTATGCTCTTTCTGCTGACAGTGCACCAGGGCCGGATGGATTCACTGGTGCTTTCTTCCAGAAGACTTGGCCTATTATTTCTGATGTGGTTGTTAGTGCTGTTCAAGAGGTTTTTACTAACTCACAGCCTCTCCCAAGATTTGTTTCTTCCACTTTAATTGCTTTAATTCCAAAAAAACCAAAGGCAGTGGACATTTCAGACTACAGGCCAATAGGTCTTTGCAATTTCTTTTATAAGATCATCTCTGCCATTGTCAACAAAAGGTTAGCAAAAATACTGCCAAATATTATTTCTCAGGAACAAACTGCTTTTGTAAAAGGGAGGCACATTATTGAAAATATTGCTTTAGCTCAAGACTTGACTCAGGAACTTGGCAGAAAAACCAGAGGGAAAAATATCATCTTTAAACTAGACATGGCCAAGGCATATGATAGACTGGAATGGGACTTCCTATATGCTGTTCTGTAAAGATTCGGCTTCAGTCAACCTTTTATACAGCTGATTGGCAAGCTTATCCAGAATTGCTGGTTCTCCGTTTTATTGAATGGTGATGTTGCTGGATTTTTTAAGTCATCTAGGGGTGTCCGGCAGGGTGATCCGATTGCCCCCTCCTTATTTATTATTGCTGAGGAAAGTTTGAGCAGAACTTTAAAAGAAGCTCAGTACAAGAGACAAATTGAAAGTTTTCAAGGGCCTCGGAGGTGTCCTACTGTTTCCCATTTATTATTTGCAGATGACACATTGATATTCAGTAAGGCTAGCATTAGCTCTGTTAGGAACTTACTGAAAATGCTTACAGCTTACGAACGTGGATCAGGTCAGCTTATCAATACTAGTAAGAGTGGTTTTCTTTTACACCCTAAGACAAATGATTCCACTGCTAATCAAATATCCAGGATAACAGGTTTCATCAGACACAGCTTCCCTCTCAAATATCTTGGCTTCCCTCTGGCTATAGGTCGCACCAAAAAAGTTCATTTTGCAGGTATCATTCACTCCATACAAAAGAGGATTTCAGGTTGGAAATCCACTCTCCTTTCACAAGGTGCTAAGTTGATTCTGATAAAGCATGTCCTCACATCTATTCCCATTTATACCATGTCCACTACTCCCTTTCATTCTGGTACTCACCAACTTCTAGAAAAGTCATTTGCAACTTTTTTCTGGGGCTCCTCCCCTAATGGACACAAAAGACATTGGAGATCCTGGGACCTCATCTGCAGACCCATTTCTCAGGGAGGTCTTGGTATCATGTCCCTTAGGCAGATGGATATTGCTCTTAGAGTTAAGATGCTATGGCAAGCATTGCATTCAAACTCCTTGTGGGCAAATTACTTCAGGGCTAAGCATATTGGGCAGCATCACTTGAGAGATGTGAACTTTCATAAAATGGTTGGACCTGTAAGACGAAGCTGGATCAAGGCAAAACAGATTGTCCTACAATATCACAAGACCATCATTGGAGATGGGAAACACACAAACTTTTGGCATGATCTCTGGATTGGTCAGCATTGTCTATCAGACTTTATTCCTGAAAACAGTATCCCAAACTCTAATATTACTGTGAATGACTTCCTGCAGCATCCCCAAAGAGAGGAAATTGAATTACTGGACAGCTTTCTGTCTGCTAATCTAAAAATAGCCATTCTTCATACCTCTCTTAAACCTGAAACTGATCTCCCAGTTTGGAGTCTGTCCTCCACAGGACGTTGCTCGGTGGCTTCCACTTACAAAATTCTTTCAGACACCTCATTCAGTCAGCAAGCCATTCAATGGTCTTGTCTTTGGTCTCCGTGGCTACCAACTAAAATTTCAGTCCATCTATGGAAAATTCTACACAACAGCCTTCCTGTTGACAGAAATGTCCAACGACTGGGTGTCCAAATGTGTTCTAAATGCTCCTGTTGTCAGGCTCATCAGGGGGAAAGCCTCAATCACCTGTTCATCCACAGTGAGTTAGCAGATTATATATGGTCTTATTTCCAATCGAAGGGGCTATCTTTTGAAGGAAATTCTATTGTATCTTTCATTCCCAATGCTGCCTGCCACATAAAGCCGAATTCAGCCCATGGTCTTCTAGTCCTAGCAGTGATTGGTTTTGGTTTCTGGGAAATGTGGAGAGCAAGAAACTCTATGAGATATGACGGCTGTGATATTTCCAACCGACGTGTACTCCTTCAAATTATTGCTAAAGTTAAACAGGTTTGCACAAGTGCTTCCTACAAGGAGCATGCTATTAGCAAACGGAGGGTACTTGACTCCTTTGGGATTTCTCCCCCTTTTTCTATAGGTGCTCAGTTGAAAGCTATTAAATGGGTTTCTCCCCCTTGGCCATCTTTAAAATTAAATACCGATGGAGCATGCAAGTCGGATGGAACCTCAGGGGGAGGTGGTGTCATCTGAGACCATAAAGGAAATGTTCTTCTAGCTTTCTCCCATTTCTATGGTCTGGCCAACAGTCTAGTTGCAGAGGCAAGAGCACTAATTGATGGTATTAAGTATTTACATACAATTTCAGATCACTCTGCTTATATTGAATGTGATTCTCAAGTTCTTGTTCGAGTTATCAACAAGGAATACCATTGTCCATGGTCAATCCTTTCTTATGCTAGAGAGATTTGGAGATCAATCACTCATTTTGACAAGATTGTTCACACATACAGAGAAGGAAATAAAGTTGCGGATCTGCTGGCCTCTTTAGCCTGCTCTTCAAAATGTAATACTTTTTTTCCTACATTGATTTACCCCCTGCTATAAAGGGAGAGGCTCGAATGGATAAGCTGGGAATGCCCAGCATCCGACAGATGTAATTGTTTTTCCTATTATTCAGCAATAAAATTCACCCCCTAGTGGCTGATGGCCCACCCATCTGTCCCTAGGTAGGGCTTCTTGGATCAAAAAGTAAACTTAACTGGTTATTATTCTGCCTTGGGTTGACAGAACACAGGTGTCTGACGATCTAGGATAGGCGCGTTATAGTATGTGACGGTTTATCAAGGGGCCGTTACGATGGTGTAACACTCCTGCTAGGGTGCGTCAGAGACAATAGAACAAATAAAAGCACAACAGGATGTGACGGTCTATTGTAAGGCCGTTACATTCATGTGACGGTCTTACGTTGGTGCGTCAGAGAATCTGCTGACAGTAAACTAAGTAAAGGTTTATGAAAACATAACATGCCTGGAAATCAACATACTACCACTGTCCTAGTCATGAAAATGAAGTATAGGCCAACTATATGCATAGGTTTAGTGAATAGACAGGATAATATCTTTTAATTTCCATTTAGGGCTAAGAAATGCATAAATGTATAGAACTAGGAAATCATGAAATTCTTAGTCTACAATGCATGAAATCAAGCACAATCAGAGGGCTTTTATTCCTAACAAGTTGTGTTTGCCAATCATGAGATAACCTACCTCTTCTAGAACCTTAAAACTTCGAATTTGATGCTAGGTGCTACCCTTAGTCCCTTGTACTTCTTGTGATAAATCAACAACTTCAATCTGCTCTATTTCCTCAACCTCTTGACCTAAGGATGTGAAATTTTGAGGGTAAGCAGATAAAACTATTGGGAACAAAAAGTTCTAAAGGATCATACTCTAATTATCTCGTTTAGTCGTCCTAATCTCTGGATCTTCAGGGGACTTGCGTTCAGATTCCTGGGTTGCTAAGGTTGAATCAGCAACTTTGGAAGCTTCTATCTCCTTGGTTGCTTGATCTCCTAGCACGAAATTTGGAGAACCATTAGTCTAAAGTATACTAAACAAAAGCTTCTAAAGAACTTACCCAAATTTATGACTCCTTACCTTGATTCTTCACGAGCTAAAAGTAAGGGTCGCTCAATTCAGAACTATGTCCTATTTATAAGGTTTTGACTAGGGTTTGAAGATTAGATCGATTCTAGAGTCCTTAATTTGCCAGAACTTAATCCCTAAGAGTCCTTAGTAATGTTATAAGCTTCCCTAAGTTGATCTCTTGTAGATAGGATTTCAAAGTTTCAATTTTTTTGTAATTTCCTCACCTTACGGAATCTACAGGATGTAACGGTCGTGTCTAGGTGCGTTACATGGCTGTGGCGGTCGCCCGATAGACCGTTACATTCAACGTATATAGAGTTTTAATTTAATCAAACTCTTTTATTCATTTATCCACATAATTAGCTTATATCAATAGTGTTTATCCTTAAAATACGTGAATAAGCTAATTACCTTTCTAGAATATGGGCCAAACTTAATGGGCTTAGTCCATTAACCTTTTGGATAATAATTAGATAGGCTAGGTTAACTAATTAGCCTAATTGAGCCTTATAATGACGTATTAATCTAATAGTCCTTCATTAATTTATTTAGGCCTTTATAATTTCCAGAAAACTATTTTATAATTCAAAAATTATATATATAAATTCTGGGGTACTACACCCTCCCCCACTTAGAAGAATTTGGTCCCCAAATTCAATATATGGATTTCGGAGAGTGTACTTACTGTTAAATAATTCTGGAAATCTTTTCCGCATGGCTGCTTCGGTTTCCCAAGTTGCTTCATATGGCCATGTTTTCTTCCATTGAATCTTGACCATAGGAATAATTTTATTTCTTAGTTGACGCACTTCTCGTTCCAGAATCTTTATTGGCGTTTGTTCGTATGTCATGTCCTTCTGAATTTCCAGATTGTCATAAGTAATAATATGGTCAGGATCATATACATACTTCTTCAGCATAGAGACGCAAAATACGTCATGAACTCCTGCTAATTGTGGAGGTAAAGCCAGTTTGTAAGCCACTTCACCACTCCATTCAAGAATTTCAAACGAGCCAATGAATCTTGGAGTTAGCTTTCCTTTAATGCCAAATCTTCGAATACCACGACCTGGAGAAACCTTTATGATGGGGACATCACCTCCCATGCCCACGTTCACAGCTCGTCTCCTCGCCCCGGTTGCATCCGGCATGGTCTAGTCATTTAATTTTGAGTCCTATATAATTTTTATTTGAGTCATTTGATGTATTTTCCCTTTTATTTGAGTCATGTTCCTAGGTCTTGTGTTCATTTCCCTAAGTTTGAGTGTCATTAGGTTGTCTAGTTAGCTATTGGGCCCAATTCATTGGGCTTGGCCCAAGGGCTCTCCCCTACCCCCTCGGTTATTTGTCATTGAGTCAATTGTCAGGGACTTTTATAGAAATATGGGTTTCCTATATATAGGACCCCATTCCCCCCCATTTCAACTTAATGAATCAATGAATGAAAAAACTTACCATTTTGAGAGTTTACACTTCTTATCTAGTGGAGAAATTCCATTTTTTTGGGTGAGAAATCCTAGGGGAGAGATTCCCCACCTTTCCCTCTCTTAATCTCTCTTTTTCACTCCACTTTCTCTCTCCTCAACACCCAAATTCGAATTTTCTTCTCTCTCCTCCCTTCCCAACCACCTCCACTCCCCACCTACCCCATTTAAGCCTCTTCCCATTCCCCACAACCCTCATCAATACTCCTCCCTTTCCCAAGACCCCCTCCACCAATCCTCTCCTCACCATCCAACCCCCAACTACCCCTCCCACTTTCCCAAGCACCCTTCCCACTACCCCAAGCACCCATTCCCTTCCCCAACACAACCCCCCCCATTCCCAAGACAAACAAATTAACCCCACCCTTAAACCCATTTTCAAATACCCTTTCCCTCTCACCCACCTTCCCAAATTCGCAGCCCCC
The DNA here is from genome assembly GCA_022559845.1 of Amorphophallus konjac. Taxonomy (NCBI): domain Eukaryota; kingdom Viridiplantae; phylum Streptophyta; class Magnoliopsida; order Alismatales; family Araceae; genus Amorphophallus; species Amorphophallus konjac. The sequence goes on from CM040120.1 coordinate 405,349,848, forward strand.
ACTACCACCATCTGTTGGACCCTCTTCCAGACCTTATTCTCTACCTCCCACACCTTAGAACACCCCCTCCAAGACCCCCTTACAACCAGAGGTCACTCCCACACTCAACCACCTCCATTTCCCCTCCCATATACCCCATTTCCCCCCACCATCTTCAACCTTCAGTTTTCAGTTCGCTGGCAGCAGAAGAGTAGCAGTTTGCAGAGGCGACCCCGACCACATCCCAGAGAATCTGAAGGCTCAAGAGGCATCCACGGAAGCGTCTGCCTATCCTCTTCGCAACGGTCATGGTTTCATCCCCATCGGAGATCGGTGCTGCTTTGGAGGTCCATTCTTCCCCGACTGCGCAGAGGTGTCCCTGCAGAGGTCCTGAGTCGGAGAGGAAGCTTCACCACGCCAAACCTCGGAGGAATCAGGCCAAGGGTTCTTCTACAAAGTAATACCTCTCCCTGTCTACTTTCTGAATCAAAAAGTAGAACCCCGTTTGGCATCCGGTAGCAGGAGTTACCAATGTTCTCCCTCGGCTTCGCAGTCCTGCTACCCACAGTCTGCTCCGACCAGTCAACAGTGTTTAGAGTTCCCTGGTCTTCTCCGGTATCGTCTGGCCTCTTCGTTAGTTTTTCTGTGAAGAGGATTCATCCACAATTCCAACGACTCTGACGGTACTCGATTCCGAGTGCGGGAGATGCCGGTACATCCTCTGCAACCTGCTGTTACTGCGCCGATCTGCCCCCTGCAGAGGTTCTAATCCGGAGAAAAAGCTTCACCACGATGAACCCAGGAGGAACCAGGCCACGTGCTCTTCTACAAAGTTCTTCTCCTTCCTATCTACTTTCGGAATCAAGAAGCGGAATGCCATTCGGCATCCGTTACCAGAAGTTATCAATTTTATTCCTCGGCAGTGCGACTCTACTTCCCCACAGTCTGCACCGACCTCCCCTCACTCTTCTGGATCCACTGTTCTTATCCGGAATCTTTTGGCGTCCCTGTTTGTTCTGTTGAAAATAGGACCCGTCAACGGTTCCAACGGTTCTAGCGGCACCTGATTTGGAGTTCGGGAGCGGCCGAGGCAACCTCTTCTTCCTGATGTTAGTAACCAGTTGCTGTCAGTCTGGGAATCAGCGAACCTGTTCGAGCTCCTGCCCAGACTAGCAGCGACCCCAGAAGAATTCGGAAAAATTCAGAGGCACACCAGTTCCAGTAACAAAGATTTCCTCACTGGTCTCGCCCTTGAAAAAATTCCTGATCAAGTTCTGCAGCCACAGTACCGACTGTCTATCCACAATTGCCGAGAGAAGACAGATTCGGCATCTTCACTTCATCATCGTTTTAGCCCTAGTTTTCCCCACCCCGCTTGGCCGGCTGAAGGCCCCTCCCTGCGTGGAGGTAGTTTGATTGTAATCCATTAACCCCCACCCCAAGATCCCCCTCCTGCGAGAGGTTTAGTGTTGTAACTTGGTTTGATCAGGTCAAGCTACCCCGGCGCGGCGTGTGGGGAACCCACGCTTCCCCGCTCGCCCTCGTCTCCGAGCAGGACCGGTTTCTTCAAACTGGTCGAGTAAGTGCTCTATAACCTTGCTCTAATTCATGCTTGTTCTTTTAATATTAGTTCATAGTTCCGCTGGCCGTGAGAGTGAGAGCTCGATCCTCAAGCCCCGTTGCTTTGAGTGATCACCATGGGAAGAGAGAGTAACCCGGTGCCTTTGGCACTTTGTCGGCCCCATTGAATTGGGCATCCACAACCTTTGGGATTCAAATCTTGGCCTTGCTGGCCCTCTACCAGCAAGGGCCCAACCCCTCAACCTCACCTTGGCATTGCCAAGTTACCCCGGGTCTTGGTGAGCAACGGGTGAGCAGTCGTCGACATCGGTCCGTTTGATTGCAATTGTGCTTATTTGTTTAAGTCTTAGGTTGTGTCACATCAATTGGTATCAGAACAAGTTCTAGACTTGTCTCTACTAAGTCTTGTCCTAGGGCCATTGCATTTATCACTCGATCATCATGGCCACTTCCTACTTAGCCTACTCGTCTCGCTTGGACCCAATAGATGCCTTTGTGTTTGATGGATCCCACCCTAGTTTATATCTAGAATGGGAAAGCTCCATAGATCACCACTTTGGGAGGTTCACCCTGTCAAGGTCTATGCAAGTCAACTATGCCAAAAGTTTGCTATGGCACTAAGCTAGGAATGAATGGCAAAACATTGTAGGCTTAAGGGAAGTTGGAAGGCAAGAGCCAATCGACTCTTGGGTTAAGATGAGAAATGAACTTAGGAAGATTTATGCCCATATGGACCCTCCTATCACCATAGAGGAAGCCCAAGCTCCCACCAATAAAGAAGAAGAGCCTCAATCTTCCCCCACCCCTCATGGTCCGGATCCTCAAAGGCCATGCACCGTCACACATGGCACCCTCACCATAGATGAGTCCATACTCCAATGGCTCAAGCAATGTCCCACCCTCCCTAGCTCACCACCATTGGGATATAAATCCCAAATTGTTCTCACCCGACCTCCCCATGTCACTTATCAAAACTTCTACTCTGTGGAAGACTTGGGAGACCTTGTGGATTGCCTACATTGGCAAGCCCACTTAACCAGCCTACTAGCCATGGGACCATTGGAGCCTAGCACCGTCAACTTTGTCCACCCATCCATCGGTTCCATCACCTCCCTTTGCACAAGTGGGCATTGTACTAGTGAGATCCTCCTATTTCTCCCCTTGGAGGAAGAACCCATCCCGGTCTACTCCCCACCCCTTGAGATCCCAAGTACCTTGAATGGTCAACCCACTAGAGACCTTGGACCAACTACTTGGGAGGAGGATGACTCACCACCTTGTAAGGACCTTGGAGACATAGAGTTTCTCTCTCTAGGTAGCCCTTACCATGATCCCTTTGACCCATTCCAATGGGAGTACGGATACCCATGTGGCCCAACCACCTTATCCACCACCCACCTTCCCCTACTCCAACCCACCGTGATGGATCAAATCCACCCCTTCCTAGACTCGGGTTACACCTTGGGAACCATGACCTTGGGCCACATATCCCTAGGTAATAAGGTTGTGCCCCACCCCATGATGACCACCTTCTTAGATCCATTCGATCCTTTCCAATGGGAGTTCAAAGGTTGTCCCACACCTATACACATGGAAGTCACCCTTGGGAAAAACAAGCATGTGTCTAGGCTTACCACACCACTTGGCATGAACACTATGTTGGGTCCATTCATTCATATCACCCACATGTCAAGTAAAAAGTATGAGTGGTCCATGTTCGGATGTAATGGTCCACCTTCATTCATCATGGGTCTTAAGCATGTCAAAGGCATCTACGGATGTCCGGGTCCCCCGATATTTATCACCACTTTGCATGATAGGGCCACCTACGGGTGCCCCGGCCCACCTAGGCTGACCAAAGTCTACACTACATCATTACATGATAGGTCTACTTTTGGTTGCCCAGGTCCACCCATCACCCCTAGAATGTCTGCATTCACAACATTGCATAAAGAGATCCGCAAGCACATTAGCAAGAAGAATGTGATTTATAAAAGGTGAGCCGACTCTCATCGACGTCACCAAGAATTCCATGAGGGTGACTTTGTGATGGTAAGGACGGAGAGGCTCTCCCCGGGAGCCATCTACAAATTGAGGCCACGTGGGGCTGGTCCCTTCCAGGTCCTGAGGCGCATTGGTGCAAATGCCTATGAGTTAGATCTCCCCGAGGAATATGGGGTAAGTCCCACATTCAGTGTCGCCGACCTAGTGCCATACCAGGGACCCACGGTGGTACCTAGTGAGGATATTGAGCCTATTCCCTCCGTTGAGAGAGCACCCACCCGTGAGGAGAGTCCACCAGCCAAGAGAGCCCAGCGTGAGCGCATTGAACGAATATTGGATGAACAGGTCACTACCACCAGGAGCAAGGTATACGAGCGCTATCTCGGCAGGTGGATGGATCGGTCTCGTTCGGAAGACTTGAGGGCAGTACCACTTCTACACCCTCCAAGGAGGGAAGGACACTAACTCGACGGAGTCGAGTTCTCCACACCCCGGGAGTATGATGGGGACATCACCTCCCATGCCCACGTTCACAGCTCGTCTCCTCGCCCCGGTTGCATCCGGCATGGTCTAGTCATTTAATTTTGAGTCCTATGTAATTTTTATTTGAGTCATTTGATGTATTTTCCCTTTTATTTGAGTCATGTTCCTAGGTCTTGTGTTCATTTCCCTAAGTTTGAGTGTCATTAGGTTGTCTAGTTAGCTATTCGGCCCAATTCATTGGGCTTGGCCCAAGGGCTCTCCCCTACCCCCTCGGTTATTTGTCATTGAGTCAATTGTCAGGGACTTTTGTAGAAATGTGGGTTTCCTATATATAGGACCCCATTCACCCCCCATTTCAACTTAATGAATCAATGAATGAAAAACTTGCCATTTTGAGAGTTTACACTTCTTATCTAGTGGAGAGATTCCATTTTTTTGGGTGAGAAACCCTAGGGGAGAGATTCCCCACCCTTCCCTCTCTTAATCTCTCTTTTTCACTCCACTTTCTCTCTCCTCAACACCCAAATTCAAATTTTCTTCTCTCTCCTCCCTTCCCAACCACCTCCACTCCCCACCTACCCCATTTAAGCCTCTTCCCATTCCCCACAACCCTCATCAATACTCCTCCCCTTCCCAAGACCCCCTCCACCAATCCTCTCCTCACCATCCAACCCCCAACTACCCCTCCCACTTTCCCAAGCACCCTTCCCACTACCCCAAGCACCCATTCCCTTCCCCAACACAACCCCCCCCATTCCCAAGACAAACAAATTAACCCCACCCTTAAACCCATTTTCAAATACCCTTTCCCTCTCACCCACCTTCCAAAAATTCGCAGCCCCCACTACCACCATCTTTTGGACCCTCTTCCAGACCTTATTCTCTACCTCCCACACCTTAGAACACCCCCTCCAAGACCCCCTTACAACCAGAGGTCACTCCCACACTCAACCACCTCCATTTCCCATCCCATATACCCCATTTCCCCCCACCATCTTCAACCTTCAGTTTTCAGTTCGCTGGCAGCAGAATAGTAGCAGTTTGTAGAGGCGACCCCGACCACATCCCAGAGAATCTGAAGGCTCAAGAGGCATCCACGGAAGCGTCTGCCTATCCTCTTCGCAACGGTCATGGTTTCATCCCCATCGGAGATCGGTGCTGCTTTGGAGGTCCATTCTTCCCCGACTGCGCAGAGGTGTCCCTGCAGAGGTCCTGAGTCGGAGAGGAAGCTTCACCACGCCAAACCTCGGAGGAATCAGGCCAAGGGTTCTTCTACAAAGTTCTACCTCTCCCTGTCTACTTTCCGAATCAAAAAGTAGAACCCCGTTTGGCATCCGGTAGCAGGAGTTACCAATGTTCTCCCTCGGCTTCGCAGTCCTGCTACCCACAGTCTGCTCCGACCAGTCAACAGTGTTCAGAGTTCCCTGGTCTTCTCCGGTATCGTCTAGCCTCTCCGTTAGTTTTTCTGTGAAGAGGATTCATCTACAATTCCAACGACTCTGACGGTGCTCGATTCCGAGTGCGGGAGATGCCGGTACATCCTCTGCAACCTGCTGTTACTGCGCCGATCTGCCCCCTGCAGAGGTTCTAATCCGGAGAAAAAGCTTCACCACGATGAACCCAGGAGGAACCAGGCCACGTGCTCTTCTACAAAGTTCTTCTCCTTCCTATCTACTTTCGGAATCAAGAAGCGGAATGCCATTCGGCATCCGTTACCAGAAGTTATCAATTTTATTCCTCGGCAGTGCGACTCTACTTCCCCACAGTCTGCACCGACCTCCCCTCACTCTTCTGGATCCACTGTTCTTATCCGGAATCTTTTGGTGTCCCCGTTTGTTCTGCTGCAAATAGGACCCGTCAACGGTTCCAACAGTTCTAGCGGCACCTGATTTGGAGTTCGGGAGCGGCTGAGGCAACCTCTTCTTCCTGCTGTTAGTAACCAGTTACTGTCAGTCCGGGAATCAGCGACCCTGTTCGAGCTCCTGCCCAGACCAGCAGCGACCCCAGAAGAATTCGGAAAAATTCAGAGGCACTCCAGTTCCAGTAACAAAGATTTCCTCACTGGTCTCGCCCTTGAAAAAATTCCTGATCAAGTTCTGCAGCCACAGTACCGACTGTCTATCCACAATTGCCGAGAGAAGACAGATTCGGCATCTTATCTTCATCATCGTTTTAGCCCTAGTTTTCCCCACCCCGCTTGGCCGGCTGAAGGCCCCTCCCTGCGTGGAGGTAGTTTGATTGTAATCCATTAACCCCCACCCCAAGATCCCCCTCCTGCGAGAGGTGTAGTGTTGTAACTTGGTTTGATCAGGTCAAGCTACCCCGGCGCGGCGTGTGGGGAACCCACGCTTCCCCGCTCGCCCTCGTCTCCGAGCGGGACCGGTTTCTTCAAACTGGTCGAGTAAGTGCTCTATAACCTTGCTCTAATTCATGCTTGTTCTTTTAATATTAGTTCATAGTTCCGCTGGCCGTGAGAGTGAGAGCTCGATCCTCAAGCCCCGTTGCTTTGAGTGATCACCATGGGAAGAGAGAGTAACCCGGTGCCTTTGGCACTTTGTCGGCCCCATTGAATTGGGCATCCACAACCTTTGGGATTCAAATCTTGGCCTTGCTGGCCCTCTACCAGCAAGGGCCCAACCCCTCAACCTCACCTTGGCATTGCCAAGTTACCCCGGGTCTTGGTGAGCAATGGTGAGCAGTCGTCGACATCGGTCCGTTTGATTGCGATTGTGCTTGTTTGTTTAAGTCTTAGGTTGTGTCACATCAATTGGTATCAGAACAAGTTCTAGACTTGTCTCTACTAAGTCTTGTCCTAGGGCCATTGCATTTATCACTCGATCATCATGGCCACTTCCTACTTAGCCTACTCGTCTCGCTTGGACCCAATAGATGCCTTTGTGTTTGATGGATCCCACCCTAGTTTATATCTAGAATGGGAAAGCTCCATAGATCACCACTTTGGGAGGTTCACCCTGTCAAGGTCTATGCAAGTCAACTATGCCAAAAGTTTGCTATGGCGCTAAGCTAGGAATGAATGGCAAAACATTGTAGGCTTAAGGGAAGTTGGAAGGCAAGAGCCAATCGACTCTTGGGTTAAGATGAGAAATGAACTTAGGAAGATTTATGCCCATATGGACCCTCCTATCACCATAGAGGAAGCCCAAGCTCCCACCAATAAAGAAGAAGAGCCTCAATCTTCCCCCACCCCTCATGGTCCGGATCCTCAAAGGCCATGCACCGTCACACATGGCACCCTCACCATAGATGAGTCCATACTCCAATGGCTCAAGCAATGTCCCACCCTCCCTAGCTCACCACCATTGGGATATAAATCCCAAATTGTTCTCACCCGACCTCCCCATGTCACTTATCAAAACTTCTACTCTGTGGAAGACTTGGGAGACCTTGTGGATTGCCTACATTGGCAAGCCCACTTAACCAGCCTACTAGCCATGGGACCATTGGAGCCTAGCACCGTCAACTTTGTCCACCCATCCATCGGTTCCATCACCTCCCTTTGCACAAGTGGGCATTGTACTAGTGAGATCCTCCTATTTCTCCCCTTGGAGGAAGAACCCATCCCGGTCTACTCCCCACCCCTTGAGATCCCAAGTACCTTGAATGGTCAACCCACTAGAGACCTTGGACCAACTACTTGGGAGGAGGATGACTCACCACCTTGTAAGGACCTTGGAGACATAGAGTTCCTCTCTCTAGGTAGCCCTTACCATGATCCCTTTGACCCATTCCAATGGGAGTACGGATACCCATGTGGCCCAACCACCTTATCCACCACCCACCTTCCCCTACTCCAACCCACCGTGATGGATCAAATCCACCCCTTCCTAGACTCGGGTTACACCTTGGGAACCATGACCTTGGGCCACATATCCCTAGGTAATAAGGTTGTGCCCCACCCCATGATGACCACCTTCTTAGATCCATTCGATCCTTTCCAATGGGAGTTCAAAGGTTGTCCCACACCTATACACATGGAAGTCACCCTTGGGAAAAACAAGCATGTGTCTAGGCTTACCACACCACTTGGCATGAACACTATGTTGGGTCCATTCATTCATATCACCCACATGTCAAGTAAAAAGTATGAGTGGTCCATGTTCGGATGTAATGGTCCACCTTCATTCATCATGGGTCTTAAGCATGTCAAAGGCATCTACGGATGTCCGGGTCCCCCGATATTTATCACCACTTTGCATGATAGGGCCACCTACGGGTGCCCCGGCCCACCTAGGCTGACCAAAGTCTACACTACATCATTACATGATAGGTCTACTTTTGGTTGCCCAGGTCCACCCATCACCCCTAGAATGTCTGCATTCACAACATTGCATAAAGAGATCCGCAAGCACATTAGCAAGAAGAATGTGATTTATAAAAGGTGAGCCGACTCTCATCGACGTCACCAAGAATTCCATGAGGGTGACTTTGTGATGGTAAGGACGGAGAGGCTCTCCCCGGGAGCCATCTACAAATTGAGGCCACGTGGGGCTGGTCCCTTCCAGGTCCTGAGGCGCATTGGTGCAAATGCCTATGAGTTAGATCTCCCCGAGGAATATGGGGTAAGTCCCACATTCAGTGTCGCCGACCTAGTGCCATACCAGGGACCCACGGTGGTACCTAGTGAGGATATTGAGCCTATTCCCTCCGTTGAGAGAGCACCCACCCGTGAGGAGAGTCCACCAGCCAAGAGAGCCCAGCGTGAGCGCATTGAACGAATATTGGATGAACAGGTCACTACCACCAGGAGCAAGGTATACGAGCGCTATCTCGGCAGGTGGATGGATCGGTCTCGTTCGGAAGACTTGAGGGCAGTACCACTTCTACACCCTCCAAGGAGGGAAGGACACTAACTCGACGGAGTCGAGTTCTCCACACCCCGGGAGTATGATGGGGACATCACCTCCCATGCCCACGTTCACAGCTCGTCTCCTCGCCCCGGTTGCATCCGGCATGGTCTAGTCATTTAATTTTGAGTCCTATGTAATTTTTATTTGAGTCATTTGATGTATTTTCCCTTTTATTTGAGTCATGTTCCTAGGTCTTGTGTTCATTTCCCTAAGTTTGAGTGTCATTAGGTTGTCTAGTTAGCTATTCGGCCCAATTCATTGGGCTTGGCCCAAGGGCTCTCCCCTACCCCCTCGGTTATTTGTCATTGAGTCAATTGTCAGGGACTTTTGTAGAAATGTGGGTTTCCTATATATAGGACCCCATTCACCCCCCATTTCAACTTAATGAATCAATGAATGAAAAAACTTGCCATTTTGAGAGTTTACACTTCTTATCTAGTGGAGAGATTCCATTTTTTTGGGTGAGAAACCCTAGGGGAGAGATTCCCCACCCTTCCCTCTCTTAATCTCTCTTTTTCACTCCACTTTCTCTCTCCTCAACACCCAAATTCGAATTTTCTTCTCTCTCCTCCCTTCCCAACCACCTCCACTCCCCACCTACCCCATTTAAGCCTCTTCCCATTCCCCACAACCCTCATCAATACTCCTCCCCTTCCCAAGACCCCCTCCACCAATCCTCTCCTCACCATCCAACCCCCAACTACCCCTCCCACTTTCCCAAGCACCCTTCCCACTACCCCAAGCACCCATTCCCTTCCCCAACACAACCCCCCCCATTCCCAAGACAAACAAATTAACCCCACCCTTAAACCCATTTTCAAATACCCTTTCCCTCTCACCCACCTTCCAAATTCGCAGCCCCCACTACCACCATCTGTTGGACCCTCTTCCAGACCTTATTCTCCACCTCCCACACCTTAGAACACCCCCTCCAAGACCCCCTTACAACCAGAGGTCACTCCCACACTCAACCACCCCCATTTCCCCTCCCATATACCCCATTTCCCCCCACCATCTTCAACCTTCAGTTTTCAGTTCGCTGGCAGCAGAAGAGTAGCAGTTTGCAGAGGCGACCCCGACCACATCCCAGAGAATCTGAAGGCTCAAGAGGCATCCACGAAAGCGTCTGCCTGTCCTCTTCGCAACGGTCATGGTTTCATCCCCATCGGAGATCGGTGCTGCTTTGGAGGTCCATTCTTCCCCGACTGCGCAGAGGTGTCCCTGCAGAGGTCCTGAGTCGGAGAGGAAGCTTCACCACGCCAAACCTCGGAGGAATCAGGCCAAGGGTTCTTCTACAAAGTTCTACCTCTCCCTGTCTACTTTCAGAATCAAAAAGTAGAACCCCGTTTGGCATCCGGTAGCAGTAGTTACCAATTTCCTCCCTCAGCTTCGCAGTCCTGCTACCCACAGTCTGCTACGACCAGTCAACAGTGTTCAGAGTTCCTTGGTCTTCTCCGGCATCGTCTGGCCTATCCGTCAGCTTTTTTGCGAAGAGGATTCGTCCATGATTCCAACGACTCTGACGGTGCTCGATTCCAAGTTCGGGAGCTGCCGGTACATCCTCTGCAACCTGTTGTTACTGCACCGATCTGCCCCCTGTAGAGGTTCTGATCCAGAGAAAAAGCTTCACCACGACGAACCCAGGAGGAACCAGGCCACGAGCTCTTCTACAAAGTTCTTCTCCTTCCTGTCTACTTTCGGAATCAAGAAGCGGAATGCCGTTCGGCATCCGTTAGCAGAAGTTATCAATTATATTCCTCGGCAGTGCGACTCTACTTCCCCACAGTCTGCACCGACCTCCCCTCACTCTTCTGGATCCACTGTTCTTATCCGACATCATTTGGCATCCACGTTTCTTCTTCTGTAAAGAGGACCCGTCCACGGTTCCAACGGTTCTGGCGGCACCTGATTTGGAGTTCGGGAGCGGCCGGGGCAACCTCTTCTTCCTGTTGTTAGTAACTAGTTGCTGTCAATCTGGGAATCAGCGACCCTGTTCGAGCTCCTGCCCAGACCAGCAGCGACCCCAGAAGAATTCGGCAAAATTCAGAGGCACTCCAGTTCCAGTAACGAAGATTTTCTCACTGGTCTCGCCCTTGAAAAAATTCCTGATCAAGTTCCGGAGCCACAGTACCGACTGTCTATCTACAATTGCCGAGAGAAGACAGATTCGGCATCTTCACTTCATCATCGTTTTAGCCCTAGTTTTCCCCACCCCGCTTGGCCGGATGAAGGCCCCTCCCTGCGTGGAGGTAGTTTGATTGTAATCCATTAGCCCCCACCCCAAGATCCCCCTCCTGCGAGAGGTGTAGTGTTGTAACTTGGTTTGATCAGGTCAAGCTATCCCGGCGCTGCGTGTGGGGAACCCACGCTTCCCCGCTCACCCTCGTCTCCGAGCAGGACCGGTTTCTTCAAACCGGTCAAGTAAGTGCTCTATAACCTTGCTCTAATTCATGCTTGTTCTTTCAATATTAGTTCATAGTTCCGCTGGCCGTGAGAGTGAGAGCTCGATCCTCAAGCCCCGTTGCTTTGAGTGATCACCGTGGGAAGAGAGAGTAACCCGGTGCCTTTGGCACTTTGTCAGCCCCATTGAATTGGGCATCCACAACCTTTGGGATTCAAATCTTGGCCTTGCTGGCCCTCTACCAGCAAGGGCCCAACCCCTCAACCTCACCTTGGCATTGCCAAGTTACCCCGGGTCTTGGTGAGCAACGGGTGAGCAGTCGTCGACATCGGTCCGTTTGATTACGATTGTACTTGTTTGTTTAAGTCCTAGGTTGTGTCACATCACTTTAAATATACATGATCTCCTACTTGAAACTCCAAGTCACGTCTTCGATTGTCAGTGGAGAGGGGGATTTCCGCAGCCCACCACAAAGGCAGCCCAACAAGACCTACAAGGTCCAACCGGGCGAGCCCACCCAAGTGATAGCCCATAGGGCCCACTTCGGGAGAAAAGCCCAATAAATAAAGACTCGAGGAACCAACTCTCCCCGACGGCCTTCTAGGCTCGGAGGGCCCGAGACAACGGTCAGGTCGCATGAAAGGTCCGGTCTAAAGCCCACTCTCCGACCGAGAGAAAGAGGCTCCAGCCGACCTATCCGACCCCACCTTCGCCGGGCCATGCCTATCGCTCGGACACGAGCTAGCATCCCCGTAGCTCGGTGAGACCGCTTGATTATCTGCAGGTGCGACCGTTCAGAGTCCTCCGCCAGCGGGAGAGTCATGGGAGCTGTCGAACTCCAAGGGGATAACGCCCCCACGATCTTGGCCATGAAAGCCCCCGCTGAAGACGTAACTCCCGCCGGGAAGCCCTCAGCTCACCGGACTCTTAAAAGGCGACGCACTATTTAAGCCAGGGATACCCTCCGGAAGATGGTAAGATGAACTAGCCATTCACATACCCTAAGCTCCTGAGCACGATTCGCTTCACCCTTGGTGGAGAGGATTCTCGCGCATCAGCTCTCTCCTCCTCCCGTTATTGCTTCCACCATCGCTCTACTGACTTAGCCATCGGAGGGTTTTCCCCTAGGGAGATCCCCTGGGCCCTCTGAAACATCTTCTGGTGATCTACAGCCCGCTCAGGACACAGCACGAGATTCCGCCTCTTCATCTGGTGCCGTCTGTGGGAAACGCACGAAGAGTCAAGATGGTGAGAAAAAGCTCAGGGAGGAGATCCGCCGGCGGGGCAGGTAAGGCTGCGGCAGCGGCGGGAGGCGTCCCCCCTAGGGTCTCGCAGAGCCCCCCCTCCAACGCCAGCGTCCCCACTAACGGACCACCACCCCCCCCGGCGGAGACAGGGGCACCCCTCGACGGTGGCGCCAACGCCTTCCAAGCCCTCAACGAGAAGATGGACGTCCTCGTGGAGCTCATTAGGGCCCAGGCGGCCCGGGACGCGAGGTCCCGCGCCCCGTCAGGAAGTCCCCCTCGAAGGAGTGCAACGCAGCACACCGCCGGAGGCTGCTTCACCCTCCGCGGCCGATAGCTCCTCCGCAACGACGTCGGAGGACCCTCGCAAGCTCCGCCTGCGGAGCAAGAGGCTTCCTCCACGCCGAGGAGAGGGAAGCAGGGGGGGAGGCCGCCGCGCCGGGGCACCAGTGCTCCGGGAGATCGCCACGACGCCCCCCCCAGCCCCACGGCGCGGCCACAGCCGGAACTGTCCCTCCGGCTACGAGATTTTGAAAGACGGTTCGCAGAGCAAGAGCGCGCTCTCCGCGCCCTGCAGAAGACCTCTTTCCCGGAGGACGAGGAGAAATCTCCTTTCTCCGAGTACATCTTGAAGGCAGAGGTCTCTCCTAGAGCCTCCATCCCAAACTTCAAGCTCTACGACGGTCAGGGTGACCCAGCCGACCACTACGACAGTTTCGACGCCCTGGTGACCCTGCATGGAACGCCGGATCCCATCAAATGCCGAGCCTTCGCGGCCACCCTGGTCCAGGGCGCTCAGGCATGGTTCCGGGCCCTCGCCCCGGGGTCCATCCGAGACTTCAGGCAATTCGGGCGAATTTTCAAGGAGAGCTTCGCCGGTAGCGCCCCCCCAAGGTCAGTAGTGGGGCTCCTGGCTCTCAAACAGGCGCAAGGGGAGAGGCTCCGGACTTACGTCCACCGATTTAAATCGGAAGCCCTTAGGATCCCCCGCCTGGATGTGGCCTCAGCCACAACCGCACTGACCGGGGGCACCCGGGACGAGAATCTCCGCCGCGAGCTTGTCCTCCACCCTCCCTCGACCCTTGCCGAGCTAGTGACTCTGGCACTGCGCCACGCCGAGTGCGAAGAAGTACTCAGCGCCTGCCGAGACACAACCGGCTCGGGTCGGGAGGGGGACAAAAAGCAGACCTCCGAGCCAAATCCTGGCTCGAGTAAGAAGCGCGATCGAGAAGGAGAGCGCAAGAGAAAGTACGAGCGGTATACCCCCTTGACCGCCAGTCTACGAGATCTATGAAGACATCAAAGACTCGGGACTTCTCCGCCAGCCCGAGCCAATGAGGTCGAAGAACCGCAAGCGGGACAGGCATTGCCTGTTCCACGGCGACCACGGGCACCACACCGGAGATTGCCATCAGCTCCAAGACGAGATCGAGCGCCTCATCCGTCTGGGGCATCTAGCCCGGTTCACAACCGGGCACAAAGAAGACCGAGACGCCGCAGAGGAGATCGACAACGCCCCCTGAGGGGTCCACATCAACGTCATCTCCGGAGGAGCGGCATCGGGAGGCGACACCAGCCGAGGAAGGAAACATCATGCCGAGCGGGCCAGTCGAGCCTTAGAGCCCCCCAAAGGCCCGCCAACGGAGCCCCAGGTCATAGTCTTCTCCGACCAAGACCTGGAAGGGATGAGCACCCCGCATGACGATGTCCTCGTTATCTCGGCCACGATAAATCACTGCAATGTAGACAGGATTTTGGTTGATAATGGGAGCGCCCCCGATGTATTATCTTATGACTGTTTTCTCAAGATGGGGGAAGACCCATCCAAGCTCCGCCCGATCCGAACACCCCTGTGCGGGTTTAATGGCCTGGCCACCTACCCCGAGGGAGCCCTAAGCCTGCCGGTCACTATCGGCACCCCACCCAAAACCGTTACGGTCATAGTGGACTTCATAGTGATTAAAGGTATGATAGCGTACAACGCCATTTTCGGCCGAAAAATTCTCAGCCGAATAAAGGCCGTACCATCTACCTATCACCAAAAAATGAAGTTTCCCACCAAAAATGGGTTGGGGGAAGTCCGAGGTAACCAGGCCACGGCTACAAGGTGCTACAATATCTCGGTGGAAGCCTCAAGGCCGGACGGGAAGGATAAGGGCCCCAGGGGAGTCGAAGGAAAAACCGTGACCACCGAGCCCGGTGGCGAATTATTAACGGTATTCCTGAACGACGACCCGGCCCTTGGAGTGAGGATCGGTTCCGACCTACCACCGAAGGAACAGCAGCAATACAAGGAGTTTCTTTCTGGGTACGTTCGGGTCTTCGCTTGGTCCGACGATCAACTCCCTGGTATACCAGAGGAAACTGTGATGCACAAGCTTAACCTAGATGCCACCGTGAGACCCGTACAGCAGCGGAGGAGGAAGCATGCGCCCGAGAAACAGGCGATCATCAAGGCGCAGGTCACCAAGGGACAAGAGACTGGTCTTTTCAGACCGGTCCTGTACCCAACGTGGCTAGCCAACGTCGTCCTGGTGCCGAAGACCACCGGCAAGTGGCGAATGTGCGTAGACTTCACCGATCTGAACAAGGCCACCCCCAAGGACTGCTATCCGCTACCGAGCATCGACCAACTGGTTGACTCAACCTCGGGCAACGAGATACTCAGTTTCCTGGATGCCTATTCGGGTTATCATCAGATCCGAATGAACCCTGAAGATGTCGAGAAGACCGCCTTCATCACCGACTACGGCGTGTACTGCTACACCCGGATGCCTTTCGGATTGAAGAATGCTGGAGCCACATACCAGCGACTGGTCAACCATATGTTCGAGGGACAGTTAGGTCGGAACGTCGAAGCCTACATCGACGACATGCTCGTCAAGACCCCGAGGGCTCACGATCACCTCACCGACCTGACCGAGACTTTCGACAACCTCATGAAGTACAGCATGAAGCTCAACCCCGCCAAGTGTGCCTTTGGAGTAAGATCCGAGAAGTTCCTGGGTTTCCTGGTCACTCAGCGGGGGATCGAAGCAAACCCTGACAAGGCCCAGGCCATCCTGGACATGCGCCCGCCCACGTGCATTAAAGACGTCCAGCGTCTGACGGGGCGTGTCGCCGCTCTCAGTCGTTTCCTGTCCCGTGCGGCCGAACGATGCTTGCCCTTCTTCAAGCCAATGAGGGGGCCTAAAATAGCGTCTGCTACGTTCGCATGGGACGGGGAATGCCAGACAGCGTTCGCCGAGCTCAAAGAGCTCCTAGCTTCACCCCCGTTGCTTTCCAAGCCCGTTGCGGGCGAGGTTTTGCTGCTCTATCTCTCGGCGACGCCATCAACGGTCAGCTCGGTCCTAGTCAGAAATGACTCGGGAGTCGAGAGGCCGGTCTACTACACCAGCAAGGTGCTCGGCGAGGCCGAGCGGAGGTACCCCGCAACCGAGAAACTCGTGCTAGCGTTGGTTACCTCCGCAAAGCGCCTCCGACCCTACTTCCAGGGGCATCCCATCACCGTGCTAACCGGCGAGCCACTGAAGAAGATTCTGGCCCACCCCGAGGCCTCGGGGCGACTTGTCAAATGGGCCATCATGTCTCGGGGCATACGACATCTCGTATCGGCCACGATCAGCTATCGAGGGGCAAGCGCTCGCCGACTTCATCGCCGAGAGCACCATTCCGGTCGAGGACAGGCCTCCGACAGCAACCGGGCCAACCTGGGAGCTATTCGTCGATGGATCGTCCAACTCGGTCGGCAGCGGCGCAGGGATCCTCCTAAGGTCCCCCGAAGGAATAGAGTTGCAGTACGCCCTAAAGTTCAACTTTCCGACATCCAACAATGCTTCCGAGTACGAGGCCCTTATCTCGGGGGCCCGCATGGCCCGACGGTTGGGGGCTGAGCGAGTCAGGATCCACACCGACTCCCAGCTGGTCGCAAGCCAGGTCAGTGGCGAGTACGAAGCTCGGGAGGCACCTATAATCAAATACCTCCAGTTGGTCCGGAGCCTGGCCCAGCAGTTCGAGGAGTTCAAGGTAGTCCGAATAGCTAGGGAGCAAAACTCTCGGGCGGATGCCCTCTCCCGACTGGCCTCCTCCCTAGACCCGGAAGGTACACGATCGGTCCTCCTAGAAGAGCTAGAGCGCCCGAGCATAGACTCGGAGCTCCTCGCCATTGACTCGGCCACTCCCGACGACTGGCGCTTCCCCTACCTATCCTGGCTACGAGACTCCCAGGAACCCTCCGACTCTCGAGAAGCCCGCCGGATGAAGTACCAAGCTCGGCGCTTCGTCATCCTCGACAACGCCCTCTACCGAAGATAGTTCTCCGGGCCCCTTCTGAAGTGCCTCGGCCCAGACGAAGCGAGCCAAGCTATTGAGGAGATTCATCGAGGCCTGTGCGGAGCACATTCAGGAGGTCGGTCGCTGGCCAGAATCCTGCTAAGGCAAGGATACTGGTGGCCGACCCTCCAGCGCGACTGCACGGCTTACGTACAACATTACGACCGTTGCCAGCGGTTCGACCATTTGGTCCACCAGCCGGCCACGGAACTTGTCACCCTTACCGAGCCCTACCCTTTCGCTCGGTGGGGGATCGACATCCTTGGGCCATTCCCAACGGCTCAATCCCAGAAGAAGTTCATCATCGTCGCCATCGACTACTTCACCAAATGGATCGAGGCTGAAGCAACAGCGAGGATCACCGAGACAGTCGTCTGGGGTTTCGTATGGAAATCGATCATTTGTCGCTTCGGCATCCCCCGAGTGATAGTGAGCGATAACGGGCGGCAATTCGACTCTCGATACTTCCGAGATAGATGTGCCGACCTAAATATCCGCAACCACTTCACTTCGGTCGCCCACCCTCAGGCCAACGGGCTGGTTGAAAATGCCAACAAGACCATCTTGAAGGGCATAAAAACCAGACTCGGCAAGGCTAAGGGTAGCTGGCTCTAGGAACTGCCTAGCGTACTATGGTCGCACCGAACGACCCCCAGAACGGCAACCGGTGAGACCCCTTTTCAGCTGGTATATGGCACCGAAGCCGTCGTTCCATTGGAAATCGCCAATCCGTCTCTCCGAGTGATCAGCTTTTTGCCCGAGGCAAACGAGCAGAAGCTGCTCGAGAACCTCGACCTGGCAGACGAACTCCGAGAGATCGCGAACGTCTGAGCTACGGAGTACCAGCGCTGCCTCACTCGGTACTATAACGCCAGGGTCCGAGGCAGGCAATTCCGACCAGGGGACTTCGTCCTCAGGAAGGCAGAAGCCTCTCGACCACTGGAGGCGGCGGGCAAGCTATCCCCCAATTGGGAAGGCCCCTACCGAGTGATCGAGACGCTCGGGAAAGGTGCGTACAGGTTAGCCACAATGGAAGGGGAACCCATTCCCCGGACATGGAACGCAACCACACTACGCAGATTTTATTTCTGAATACTGTATCAACAAATTGGGTAAAATAAACCCCCTTATCTTTCGCATTCATTCAAGATAACTGTTGGTACATCAGAAAGGCAACTGCCAATACATTACATAACAAAAAGCGAAAATCCATCTGGCACCGCAGCAAACGGCCATCGCCCGGTCGACCCGGTCTTAACCTTCTCGCATCCAGCCACTGACTCTGCCTCGCGTAGAAACTGGCTCGGACAAGAGATGGTCGACCCAGTTGGCTCGGGTGGTCCGTGACAAAGGTGACAGAGGGACGGCAAGGAGAAGGCCACCTTTCACGCAAGGAAGGCTACCTTCCAAGTTGGCAACAACCTGGAAAAAGGGCACGCCGCGACGGTCCCCTTTCTTCCAAACTGTCAACTCTTTGGAGGCGAACAGAAAGCAAGCAGCCCCCGAAGAGTGAAAGAAATGAAGAACAAAAGAGAGAGAAAGAGGCAGCGGACGGGGGTGAGGAAGGGACTGGAGCCACCTCCTCCCCTCCCACGGAGGGGAATGGCGGCCGGCATCCCTAACTCCCCCGTCCACCCTCCATCTCGGCGTCCGCCCGGAAGCCTCGTCGGAGCCAAGAGGAGGCAAACGGCGTGCCCCCGCACGTCGAAGCCCTCTCCCGATCCGCGCGGCGACCGTCGGACCCGTCTCATGCACGCGCGGCGACCGTGGGACCCGATCGATATTCCAGGACAGCTGGAACCGGCCGCTCCCCGTCGTCTGCAGCATCACCTTCTGAAGGGTCCTCCATGCTCCGATCGCGGCGGTGCAACGCAAAGCGAAGACGAGGGAATAAGAGCAGACCGCCGGCGGAAGTCCTAAGTGTTAAGAGAGAAGGAGCACCCTTCGGTCCTTTTTATAGGCCAAGGGAGGCCACGCGCCTTAAATGACTCCCCCCTCGAAAACACGCTACAGGACCTCCCTGGGAAGGTCACCTCAAAATCCTTGCCCCCCGCCCTAGCGGGATTTGCGAAGCACCTCGACTTTCAAAGCATGGTAATACGGAAGGACGCCCGCCAGAAGTCTCCCGAATCGACGTGCGAAAACGGCGCAAAAAATATCGGCACTTTCCAACTGCCCCGATACGGCAACCAAATCACAGCAAAGATAGCGATCAAATAAAGTAAGTTATTTATTGCCTCCCATACAAGCCTCTTACCACAAGGAAGACGAACAAAAAGAGGAAGGGGAAAAATAAAACAAAATACATCAGGCCTCGGGCCCACTTTGGAGCTCGGGAACCGCAGTAGGGGACGCGTCACCCCCAGTACCCTCGGCGACGGCCGGCCCGGACACTGACCTCGCCTGTGCGAGAACTGTCCCGGTCGCGAGCCCTCCCGAGGCTTCCGGAGCTGGTGAC
Organism: Amorphophallus konjac; assembly: GCA_022559845.1. NCBI lineage: Eukaryota > Viridiplantae > Streptophyta > Magnoliopsida > Alismatales > Araceae > Amorphophallus > Amorphophallus konjac. The sequence goes on from CM040120.1 coordinate 405,369,198, forward strand.
CCCGCAGAGGGCGACTCCTCCGGTGCTTCCCCGGCCGAAGATGAGGAGCTGGAATCTGACTCGTCCGAGTCATAACGCTGGCCATAAGGAAAATCACCTCCGGCCAGGTGCTCATTAGCATAGTTCATCGCCCGGCGATAGCCCTGCTTGAACCCCTTTTGAGCACCCCAGCGGAGCGCTACCTCGTAGTAGGGTAGGGCGGCTGCAATCAGGTCGGTCGAGTAAGCTTCCGAGCCTTTATAGCGCTCGATCACCTCCGCCTCGACCTGCCCGTCCCGAGCCCGCTCCGCCTCGGCCGCACGCTCTTCCGCCCTCGCCAGACGCTCCTCCAGCTCGGTCATCCTCCGCTCGGCCTCGGTCATCCGACCCTCCGCCCGGGCTCGGTCCGCCTCGGCCTCGGCGCGAAGGCGCTCCGCGTCCTCCGCCCGATCCTGCAGCTCGCCGCGCTCAAGCTCCCAGAGGCCATCCAGCTCGATGTGACGTTGACGCTCGTCTTCTAGACGTTTGCTCTTCCTCTCGAGCGATTCTTGGGCCCTTGTCAGCTGCTCGGCCAGTACCTCGGCTTCCCGTCGGCTCGACCGCGCCAACTCCCTGAATGCAAGGAACTCCCGCCGGAGCCCCTCGTGCTCCCCCTCGAGTCGGGCCAGTTTCCCCTCGCATCCACCAAGGGTCCAGGCGAGCTTCGACCGCTCCGCCTCCGTCCGGGCGTGCGCCTCTGCCATCACGGCCGCTGTCCGAGCTATAACCAGGCCGCCCTCCATCAGGATGTCAAGGACCCCGGCAGGAGTGCTGCGCTTTTCTCCTCCCCTCGTCCTATCGGCGATCGACCGGCAGATCCGGTACAGATCACCCGAGACACCAAGCCTGACCAGAGCTTCCGGCAAAGGGGACCGCTCCACTCTGGGCACCCCGCCAGAAGGCCCTGTTGTAGCGGCGAAACTAACCGCTCCGCGCACCACAGTCGGTTGGGGTTGCAACGCCCCCCCGGGCGAACCCCCACCCTCGACCGGCGCCGCGGGATTAACGGCACCAGAAACTGCAGGCACTTGGGGTTGCGACGCCCCCGCGGGCACACCCCCATCTGCTCCGACCGAACCCTCGGTCCCAGCGCCGGCGACGCCGGCATCGGCCCCTTCTGTCCCTACAGAGGGGAGAGCCGACCCATCACCTCCCTCTGCGGGGCCCCTGGTCTCCTCGGCCCCCTCTCGCTCGACAGATGGGAGAGCCAGCCCAGAAGGGTCGGCCCCATCCTGCCCCCGAGAGGGGAGCACCGCCGAGCCAGAGTCGCCCCCGATGGTGGTAGGAAGACCGGCTTTCCTGGCCCTCTTCCTGGCCTTCGCGGCCTCCCGCAATTTCCCCACCAGGGGATCCTTACGCTTCAGGCCGGTCGATCGAGAAGTCCCCTCGGGAGCCGCCCCCTTGCCCTTATCTCGGGCATGAGCACGACCCGCCGAGACATCAGGTTCGTCGGCTGCCGAGTCTTCTCCCAGATCGATGACCTCGGCCGCCTCCTCCAGAGGCTCCCGCCTCACATCTGCAGCAAGAAGAAGCCCCGGTCAGGAGGAGGAAAAAGAGTTACCACCCCAGAAGAAAAGCCTCAAGAGCTGTACCTGACGACGTCAACCGCGAGAGAAGACACCGTTCGATGTTCTCCGGCGTCACCAGCTCCTCGGTCGATTGGCGATTCTCCAGCAGACGGGCAGCCTGCTGCTCCACGTGGGGAGGGAACTCCTCCTGGCGAGGGGGCAGATTCGGGTGAAAATTGGGCGAGGTCCGGCATCTCCAGATCTCGTCCGTCGCCACCGCCTTCACCCAGAAGAATTGAGTCTTCCACCCCTTGTGCGAAGAATCCTTCGCCGCGAGCGAGATGCAGCTCCTGTTCTTTCACGCCTGGATGAAGTAAAAACCTTTCCCAGCCGATGGATGTGCCTTCAACTCGAAGAAGAAGTGGAAAAGATCCAGAGACGGGAAGATGCCGCGTTGATGGCACAAGATCCCAAAGGCAGAAAGAAGAAGATAGGAGTTGGCCACCAACTGGATAGGCGCCAACCGGAAAAAAGTGAGAAGCTGCAGTACGTAAGGATCGAAAGGAAGCCGGAATCCACTCTTCCAGGCCAAAAGAAAGGTGCAAATGTGCCCATCGCGGTCGTCCAGACTCGTCTCATATGGAGTGGCGGCAGCAAAGCTATAGCGGAAAGGCAGACGGAAACGGTGCTCCAGCCTCCGCACCTCCGCTTCTCCCAACTCGCTACAGTTGGGGACGGGATCACGCCTCACGGGCACAAGCTCCGGACTCTGATCCGCCATCGGATCGGGAGAAGATCCCTCATACGAGCTTGAAGACTCCGGGGGAGAAGGAAGCTGTCGGACCGCCTCCGCGGTTATCCTCGCCAATTCTTCAAACGCCGCCGCAAGGCTCCGCGTCTCCGCTGTGCTCTCACGGCGCATCAAGAAGCAAGGAAAGCCTAAAACCCTGGAAGCCTAGAATGATGAACAGCGCCCCCTATAAACCCCTGAGGGTGGCGGCGTGCCGTTCCGTGCTCCGAGAAAAAGGGGGGCCCCTTCGTTTCAAATCCGTCAGGATCATCATTACGGGCCTCGGCGACCGCTATAAGCGGCTACATAACGCCAACGGAATTCCACCCACCTGAGCCACGCCGGTCCAAAGCCTCGAAAAACTACTCATCCGAGCCTCCTTGGCTCGGGAGTAGGAGGGGGACAAGTGGAGAGGGGGATTTCCGCAGCCCACCACAAAGGCAGCCCAACAAGACCTACAAGGTCCAACCGGGCGAGCCCACCCAAGTGATAGCCCACAGGGCCCACTTCGGGAGAAAAGCCCAATAAATAAAGACTCGAGGAATCAACTCTCCCCGGCGGCCTTCTAGGCTCGGAGGGCCCGAGACAACGGTCAGGTCGCATGAAAGGTCCGGTCTAAAGCCCACTCTCTGACCGAGAGAAAGAGGCTCCAGCCGACCTATCCGACCCCACCTTCGCCGGGCCATGCCTATCGCTCGGACACGAGCTAGCATCCCCGTAGCTCGGTGAGACCGCTTGATTATCTGCAGGTGCAGCCGTTCAGAGTCCTCCGCCAGTGGGAGAGTCATGGGAGCTGTCGAACTCCAAGGGGATAAAGCCCCCACGATCCGGCCATGAAAGCCCCCGCTGAAGACGTAACTCCCGCCGGGAAGCCCTCAGCTCACCTGACTCTTAAAAGGTGACGCACTATTTAAGCCAGGGATACCCTCCGGAAGATGGTAAGATGAACTAGCCATTCACATACCCTAAGCTCCTGAGCACGATTCGCTTCACCCTTGGTGGAGAGGATTCTCGCGCATCAGCTCTCTCCTCCTTGTAGACACGCCAAAATTGACGTTACTGTGAGTACATCTCATATTGCCTTATAATGTCCCAATTGGACCCTCAAATTAGCTTCGTTTGAGTGTTTTTTTTCCCACTTTTCTTGGATTTCTCACTTTTCCTCCTCTTTTCCTATTTTTCTCTATTTTCTGGATTTTTCTAGATTTTTTTGGATATTTTCTCTAATTTTTCAGAATTAACGACCTGGGCTAGGGCGTGTTTTAAATAACGCCTTCACCTAAGGCGTGTTTCAAATAAATAACGCCTTCTCCTAAGGCGTGTTTTAAATAACGCCTTCTCCTAAGGCGTGTTTTAAATAAAGCCTCTTCCTGAGGCGTGTTTCAAATAAATAACGCCTTCTCCTAAGGCGTGTTTTAAATAAAGCCTCTTCCTAAGGCGTGTTTCAGAATTTTCAAATAAAAGAAAGACTTATTTCCAAAATTGATCCAGGAAGAGACGCCTTAGTCTAAGGCGTGTTTTTAAGAAACGCCCTCTAGGCAGGTCGTCAATTCAACAATTGACGCCCTGAACCAAGTCGTGTTTCACTTTTGTGTTCCGAACGAACGCAGCCTTTCCCCAGAGAGTCCCTACTTCGTTTGGGTTCTTGCCCAGCTTAATCCTCCCCTCTTTGGGCTCTTGCCCCTTCTTATCTTTTCTTCCATTGGACTCTTTCCTTCTTATCTCTTCTTCTATCCTTAATAGAACTTCTGTAGCTCTGTTAAGGGGTGGTTCTTATTCTCCTACTTCGGCTTCCGGTCTCCTTCTGGGTTTTTTTTGTTTTTTCTTCTTCCGTTTTTTCTTCTTCTTCTTCTTCTGTGTTTTTTGTTTCTTCTGTTCTCTTCTTCTCCCTCCTCTCTTCTTCCTCTCTTCTTCCTCTCTTCTTCTGTTTTCTTTTCTTCACAGGTGCTGTTGCGGTTGGCTAAAGGAGAAGCCACGGTTCATCTTCATCCTATTTGAAGCTTCCTCCCCCTTGAGCATCAGAGCCAACGCACATGCTCCTCCTCTTTACTTTTATTTCTTTTGTTTATTGCTTTGTTTTTGTGCATGCATGCCCATCTCCTATTGATTGTTTTTTTTTCATTATTCTCAACCACGTTGAGTATCTCCCCTTTAGTGCACTCTTGCACTCTTTCCCCTTATTATATTTTGCATTCATCATTCATATTCCCACCCTTTTGCATAGGGGTTTAAGGGCAACCACCCTTAAGGTGTGTTCATAATCAATTTATCATGCTCATATTTCTATTAAGAATTGATGCTACACTCACCATGTTCTAATTCAATTTCTTTTATTGGTGTTCGTCTTTGTTTTGCAAGGGTAATCAAGAAAGAAGAACTCTCTTCGTCGGCCGGCCGATTTGAAGAGAAAGGAGCACTCACAATCCCCGCATTCAAGGTATTTTTCGCGATCCCTCCATGATTTTTATTGTTATATTTTGAGGCCTCGTGTCTCTGGCGATCACATCATCTCCACATTGGCACCTCGTGCTATTTCATGCTTATTTTTTCACATTCTTCATATTTTCCTTAAGTGGATTATTCTAAATTAGAGATCTACAAATTGGCGATCACGGTGGGACTGCTTTTCGTTTTTCATTTGATTACCCCTTTCCCCTTGGCACCCTCGCGTGCCCTTTCCTATTGGTACCCACGGTACCCCTCCTTTGTGCCCCTCGGGCACCCTCCATTGTTTTCTTGTCCCACTTGTGATTTGTCAGTTGATAGATTTCTTTTTGAAATCCCACTTTATCCAAAAAAATAAAATTTGATGAGCATGATTATGTTTTGATATTCATATTTGTTGATTGACTGTGATTGACTCTGTGAGTGTTTCTCTGCTACTGCTGGCCGTGAAGAGTTTCTGGAATAAGGCAATTAACGCCTCTAACAGAGGCGCGTTTTTTGTTAACGCCCTAGCATAGGGCGCCTTTTCCCTATTTAACGCCTTCTGTCAGGACGCGTTTTTATTATATTTGGTGATCTGTTGAATTCACGCCCTTCCCCAGGGCGTTTCTTTCTTGATTAGCGCCTCACACCAAGGCGCTGTTTCATGATTTGACGCCCTTGGTCAAGGGCGTCCTTTTATTTGTAACGCCTCACCACGGGGCGTTTCTTGACTTGGTTGGCATCTCCCCACAGTGTTTCACGCCCTGCCCCAGGGCGTCTTTTCCATTGGTAGCGCCCTGCCCCAGGGCGTCTTTTGATTTATAGCGCCCTGCCCCAGGGCGTCTTTTGATTGGTAGCGCCCTGCCCCAGGGCGTCTTATTCCTGTGTTTTCACCGAACTCCTTTGTTTATCACTGTATCATATTTCTGCTTATATCTTGCATTCATTCATTCATTTTGCATTGGTTGGAGAGGCCTTATCTCTTTATACTAGGAGCCACACACCCCCTTGGTGAAGGAACGACCCTCCATTGAGCATTCCGTCTCTTTGGATTGGAAATTCCTAAACCAAGCCTCCATAAGTCCCCGCACCCGTGGATTCCCTCACGGACGCCGGGCAGGGTGTACCCTTTTGGAGTCCCGATATAGTTGGCCTAACACGTGGTGAGTGAGAGTTCCTAGTTGGCATTGAAGTGAATCATATTGAAACTAGGACTCTCCTTGTGTGAATCTTTCCAAACTTTATTAAAATTCATTAATTCACCAAGGATTAAACAAATCAAAATCACGGTAATCATTCCAACTTGTGTGCTTATTTGCATAATTATTGAGAATTTTGATTATATAATGGCTTACCATGATAGAAACATGTTCAATTCAATTCATGAGGATGCACAACCTAGCACTTCATATCCTCAATTTCAACATGTTAATCAGCATTCTCACCATTCTTTCAAGGGACCACGTCCTTATTCTCATGGTCATGCCCGACCCATGGGCAGTGTCCATTCTTATGGTCCCCCTCCTCAATTGCGAACCACTATTCCTCCGGGACCGTCTCCTCCCAATGATGAGAGGGTCTCTCAAATCTTGCATGCATTAGATCATCTCACCCCTCAACAGATCCAAGCCCTTAAGGCTGCCGTTGAGGGTGCATCTCCTTCATCTCCTCCTCCTCTATTCCTATACGGGTGGCCCATCACCTACCACCTCCTTCCTCTAATCGGGTAGCCCATTACCCATCTCCTCCTATTCACACTCCTCCCCGGGTGGTCCGACACCCGCCTCCTTCTATTCCTCCTCCATCACGGCCCCGAGGCCCATTTACTCCTTGCAATCCGGCCTGTCCGGGTTCCTTTACGGGTCGCCCCGTCAACTCCCCTCCACAGCATTTTTATGCCACTCCTCCTCCTTCAAGGCCCTACCGGCCCTCGGTTGCTCCAGTTACACCCCTCCAACAATCTCTGCTTGATAAGATTACTTTGATCGAGGAACAAATAAAGAGGGTCACGGCTCCTCCTACTCCAGTCAATCCCCTCCACGCCGCTTTGGACGAGATCACTAAGTTGGAGAGAGAATGGAAGGATAGGAGAGATGATTATGGTATCGGCATTCCAAGCAAGAGAGAGCCGGTAATTGAAGAATCCGAGGCAGTATACGATGATGATGAAGCCCCGCAGGCACCCCTTCCGAGTTGCCTTCGTTTCCCTCTTCCCCCATTTTCCTTCGATGAACCCCCTGCTCAGGAGGAAATCACTCCTAATTCAACCCCTGTTTATGAGACTAGTTGGTGTTACGACGATGGGTCGACATTCCAATCGCCGGCGCCGGCGCCTATTGAGTCTCCTCCTATCCCAGAACCTTCCATTAAACCTCCACCAACTACACCTCCACCCACCATACCATCAACCTTCACACCATTAGCATCCCCCGAGCCTTCCACTATAAAACCTCCACATATTGAGCCTTTAGCCTCCACCGAGCCCACCATTGAAATTTCCTCGATTCAACCTCCCGTTATCCCATTACCACCTTCCCTAAAACCCATTTTGCCTATTCTGCCACTTAACCCTTCATCTTTACCCATGGTTAATCCTGAGCAGGATCCACCCCTTTTTGAACTTGAGCCAATCCCGACTTCTTCCAAGCAAAAGGAAAAGCTCGACGTGTTTGAACCTCCACTTCCACTTATCCTTTCTCCAACACCTTCCATTATACCTCCACCATTCATGAAGCCTTCCGCCTCCGCCTCACCTCCCTTTACTACTCGGAAGGGGAGCACCGCTATAAGTACTTGCGCCAAGGATGATCAAGAGCCGGGCAAGAAGGATTTGGCCGTGGCTATGCCGTTCAAGATACAGGAATTCATTTGCCGGATGCCAATCCGGGTTATTTTGCCGAGCACGATTGAAGAGGCTAAGCCGCTGCCCTTATTCAGAGAAGAATGCCGGGCGTTGATGTCGTCTAAGGGCCGGGCAGGGCACCCCTTGTTCCTACTTTCGAATTCCAAATTCATTATTCCTTACAAGGGGCGAATGCCCATTTTGCTCAACATTCCATATATGCCACATTCAATGGGCAACACGATGCTTCCCGTTCCAACCCTCCAACTCCCTCACATTGTTGATCTTTACCTTCCAAGGGGGTTGCCACTTATTGAAGCTCCTTTTATTGGGCCAATTGACTATACACTTTCACTGCCGTGGAGGGGCAGTTATCTTGATGCTAAGGGGCCTTCCACTCCTTTATCCACCCTCTATCCCACTCCATCCATATTCTTGTCTATCACGTTTTCTTCATGGGCCACTCCCAGGGGAAAGAGGAGGATCTCACCCTCTCACCCTTCGCATTCCTCATCTTCTTTGCATTTCATTGCGTTCATGCATTCACTGCATTCATCACGTCCATTCTATTGCATTCATATGCATTTGCACCTCCTGCTTCCCGGGTCTCCAAACCCGTATCTTCCCCGCCTTCCGGCATCGCCGGATATTCCACATTTCCCATCTTATTCATCTTCATCTTCTTATCCACTATCCCTGGGGCATCGCGTCCCCTTTCCTGCTATCTCCCTGGAACCTCCAGGGATTTTATCCCTCCTCTTTGGGCATCACGCCCTCTCTGATTTTATTCCTCCGGAACCTCCGGACTTTCCCCTCGGGCATCACGCCCCTTTCCATCCTCTTCCTCTGGAACCTCCGGATTTTCCTCCTAATCCTCCTTCATTCCTTTCTCTGTTCCTCGGGCATCGCGCCCCTTTCCATTTTATTCCTCCGGAACCTCCGGATCTTTCACCCCTCTCTTTGTCCTTCGGGCGTCGCGCCCCTTTCCATCTCATTCCTCCGGAACCTCCGGATCTTTCTATAATCCTTGGGCATCGCGCCCCTTGGTATCTTCCCCCTCCTTTCATCATTCCTCCGGAACCTCCGGATTCTCCGTCTTATTCTCTTTATCATTTTCCAGGGCATCATGCCCCTTTCCATCTCATTCCTCCGGAACCTCCGGATCATCCATCTTTCTTCCGATTCATCTTTCTACTCCTCCGGGATATCACATCCTTCATTTTCTTCTTCCTTTTCCATCATCTTTTTCCCTATTTCTTCCCAGGGCACTGCGTCCCTTCTTTTGTCATCCCTCCGGAGCCTCCGGATGATTTCTCCTCTCACGATTCTCCTCCGCCTCCGGACCCTCCAGATCCGCCTCTTTCCATCTATCAATTTCTTCTTCTGATTCCTCCTAATTCTGGGTCCGACCCAACTTCTTCCACATCTACTGCCTTGGGCATCTGCCCTTTCTCCCATTGCTTCCGAGGCTTTAGTCCTCACCCCTCTTCTTGATTTTCCGCTTCTTCTGTAGACTGTTCCATGTGATCAGGGTCTCCGCGCCTTAGTGAGGGAGTTCTAGCCCTCGCCTCTTTTCCTTTTCTCCTTATTCGTCTGAGTCTGGTTTGAGCACCACTCATTCTTGTTAAGCCACTCCCAAAATCTTTTGCTTCCAATCCTTTTGACTGCCAAAGAGGACAAATCCCATGATGATCAACCTCGCCTCTGACAGTTGCTTCTACAAAGGTTGCAAGGTAACATATTGGCGTAAGTACGTATTTTAATGATATCATTTTCTCATTACTTCACGCATGATTTTCAAAATCAAGTGCTTCTTAACGAGATTAAGAGTGGTGTTTTAAACCTTTATCTTAGGCTTTTGCTTAATTAAATCATTCTTAAAAAAAAAAAGAGTCTTTAGACTTGCTATGCAGCATCTTTGGTTATAAAAACCCCACACTGGGAATTCAACATTCTCTCCCTGCTTGTTAAGAGTAACCCTTAGCTGGGCACCTCACACACTTCACGGCGTCCTTAGCCGGCTCCTTTGGTTAAACACCGTTGCTACCTTGGCCATGCCATGAGTATATCTGAAAGTCTTTTCTCTTCTTTACTCGGCCGCATGCAGGGGCAAGAGGTTGACGGATGAGATGACCAACCTTGGTAATCCCCAATACGAGAGGAGTCTCAAATAGGGGCAGTCTTGACCCAAATTAAATGAGTTTTCATGATATACATTTCGCCAAAAGGGCTATTATGAAAATCAAGTCAAAATTTCGATAAAAGCAAAAGTATGAATTATGGCATGTCAAGAGTGGCAAAGTCCCCGCAGGGAAAACCCTGGTCGTATGCATGTCAAGGGTCTAAAAATTAAAGGCACAAAGCCCCGGCACAACAGATTACCTCTTTGAAGGGAACACCTTGGAAGGAATTCAAGTCCCGATATCTCCCATCCTGTATAAAGTTTATCCTCAATTATTCTTCTCTTCTCCCTCCAAGACCGAATGTTTCTCGGGTATGGCCTTGGTAGGGGCACCGTTGATCAAAGACGGTCGGTTATAGGATGCCACTTTCAATGCACGTCCAGCTTTGGGCAGTTTTTAGCGAAAAGGGAAGGAACAAGGACCCCTAGCCAGTGGTTCAAAACACCCTTTGATGCTGTATTAACAATGTCTAAGCCAAAATCAAACAAAAATTCAATATTTCCTGATCAAAATCCAACAAAAATTGAATATTTTCAAAAAATTCATAAAAAATCAAAATATTTTCAAAATCCACATAAAAATTTATATATTTTTCAAAACTCATAAAAATTTGCATATTTCCAAAATCTAAAAATTTGCATTGTATTTTCTGATGGTGTTTTGCAGGAACAGCTTTGCAGAGACCAAAAATACGGGATGGGTCCTCTCTCTACTTATTGCTATCAATCTATTGATTCTTTCTTGATATTTTCATGACATGCCACCAGGGGCATTTTTTTTTGATTATCATCTCCCTATATCATTCTGATTATCATATCTCATGATTATTCATCTCCAAATTTTTTTTAATCAACTCCTGCTAATTTCATCTGATCACTCCGCCGATGGGCATTATATCAGATCTTGATCATTCAACGCCAAATCTTGATTAGCCAGATTGTCTCCTCATGATAAAACAAGAAACAATGCTATGATTTAAAACAATGCTTATGCTTCATGCCATATACATGCTATAATTGATGCTTTGATGATTGCTATGATTAAATGCCTTCTTCATTGTTTGTTATCTTTTATATCTTGGCTAATGAATTTTTGAGCGCAGGATAAGAAGCTCTTGGTCCCGCCGACTGGGCATCATCATCAAAGCCCCGCGGTGCTTGCAGCTCATTTCTCAGTTCCCATGCTTATTGCTCCACCATCTCTCCCTGTATGCATTTTTACTATATGTTACATACGCTACTAGATTATATCAAGGACCTTGTGGCTTTGGTAAATCTGGAATTTGAGTTCCCCTTCATCAAAAACAATGACGATTCCAGAGAAGTCTTAGTCACACGGATAGGCCGTTGAGCCGTCCAAGATTGGAGACGATGATTCCCTTTTACGAGTTGGTGCACGGATAAACGGGCTTCGGCTTAGTATCAGCTCGCAGAATGAGTTTCTTGACTCAGTCTCGGCAGTTTAACAATATTATCCTTGATTATTTTATATTTTCGTTTGATTTATTTTTCCTTTTAGCCCAGCATGCATTCATGTAGGACTTTGAATCAATTGCTGAAAAATCATTCTGATAAGCTTCTTTTGAGGGTTGAATTGATCTTAATCTTTCCAAATATAAGATATTCCATGCCGAATTGTGTCTTCAGTGCGTTTTGTCGCTGTTTTGGGTCATTTTTCGGAAGCTCCTTGTTTGGATTTCTATCATCTTATTTTAATCTTTTTCCCTTTGATCCACCTTGGATGCAGCACGTCCACATGGCTAGTAACCGCTCCCCAATGGTGAAATCTACAGGTTTGTGACCTGGGATACTTCCACCGCGCTGGAAGTTGATCATTCTCCTTCGTGCACCGCGTGCACATCTCCCCATTTTATCCAAACATTGTTGATTTCGTTGGATTTCCCGAGATTTGCTTCATCTCAAGCTTTTGATTTCAATTCTCATCAAGTGATGTTGATTGCGTGTCTCATCACACCTTGGCATCTACTTTTCAGTTTGCTACGCTCCCTTGCAAAGCAGACGCCAAGGCGGGGCAGCTGTAGACACGCCAAAATTGACGTTACTGTGAGTACATCTCATATTGCCTTATAATGCCCCAATTTGACCCTCAAATTAGCTTCGTTTGAGTGTTTTTTTCCCACTTTTCTTGGATTTCTCACTTTTCCTCCTCTTTTCCTATTTTTCTCTATTTTCTAGATTTTTCTGGATTTTTTTGGATATTTTCTCTAATTTTTCAGAATTAACGACCTGGGCTAGGGCGTGTTTTAAATAACGCCTTCACCTAAGGCGTGTTTCAAATAAATAACGCCTTCTCCTAAGGCGTGTTTTAAATAACGCCTTCTCCTAAGGCGTGTTTTAAATAAAGTCTCTTCCTAAGGCGTGTTTCAAATAAATAACGCCTTCTCCTAAGGCGTGTTTTAAATAAAGCCTCTTCCTAAGGCGTGTTTCAGAATTTTCAAATAAAAGAAAGACTTATTTCCAAAATTGATCCAGGAAGAGACGCCTTAGTCTAAGGCGTGTTTTTAAGAAACGCCCTCTAGGCAGGTCGTCAACTCAACAATTGACGCCCTGAACCAAGTCGTGTTTCACTTTTGTGTTCCGAACGAACGCAGCCTTTCCCCAGAGAGTCCCTACTTCGTTTGGGTTCTTGCCCAGCTTAATCCTCCCCTCTTTGGGCTCTTGCCCCTTCTTATCTTTTCTTCCATTGGACTCTTTCCTTCTTATCTCTTCTTCTATCCTTAATAGAACTTCTGTAGCTCTGTTAAGGGGTGGTTCTTATTCTCCTACTTCGGCTTCCGGTCTCCTTCTGGGTTTTTTTTGTTTTTTCTTCTTCCGTTTTTTCTTCTTCTTCTTCTTCTGTGTTTTTTGTTTCTTCTGTTCTCTTCTTCTCCCTCCTCTCTTCTTCCTCTCTTCTTCCTCTCTTCTTCTGTTTTCTTTTCTTCACAGGTGCTGTTGCGGTTGGCTAAAGGAGAAGCCACGGTTCATCTTCATCCTATTTGAAGCTTCCTCCCCCTTGAGCATCAGAGCCAACGCACATGCTCCTCCTCTTTACTTTTATTTCTTTTGTTTATTGCTTTGTTTTTGTGCATGCATGCCCATCTCCTATTGATTGTTTTTTTTCATTATTCTCAACCACGTTGAGTATCTCCCCTTTAGTGCACTCTTGCACTCTTTCCCCTTATTATATTTTGCATTCATCATTCATATTCCCACCCTTTTGCATAGGGGTTTAAGGGCAACCACCCTTAAGGTGTGTTCATAATCAATTTATCATGCTCATATTTCTATTAAGAATTGATGCTACACTCACCATGTTCTAATTCAATTTCTTTTATTGGTGTTCGTCTTTATTTTGCAAGGGTAATCAAGAAAGAAGAACTCTCTTCGTCGGCCGGCCGATTTGAAGAGAAAGGAGCACTCACAATCCCCGCATTCAAGGTATTTTTCGCGATCCCTCCATGATTTTTATTGTTATATTTTGAGGCCTCGTGTCTCTGGCGATCACATCATCTCCACATTGGCACCTCGTGCTATTTCATGCTTATTTATTCACATTCTTCATATTTTCCTTAAGTGGATTATTCTAAATTAGAGATCTACAAAACAAACACCAATGAAGAAATTGCATTAGAATAAAGGTGAGTGTAGCATCAATTCATGATAGAAATATGTGAGCATGAAAGCATGTGCAAGAACGCACCTTAAGGGTGGTTGCCCTTAAACCCCTATGCAAAGGGTGTGGGAGATGAATGAATGCATGAATGATATAAGAATAAGGGAGATGAAAAAAAAAAAACGTGCAAGAGTTGCACTGCTGGAGATATTCCCAACGTGATGGTTGAGAGTAGAAATTAACAGAAGAAAAATGATATAACATGCATGAACTAATGCAAAAGATAACAAAAGAAGAATCAAAAGAATAGGAGCCTGTGTTTCTGTTGGCTTTGATGATCGATGGGGAGGAAGCCTCGATGGATGAAGAGTGCACGCAGGAGAACTTCCTCCTGAGCCAGCATCAGCAACGGCAGCACCCTGCGAGAAGAGAAGAAAAAGAACAAAAGAAAAGGAAACGCGGAGGGGAAGGAAGGGGGTCCAACCTGACAACAGAGCCGATGGCTCTATTAAATAGATTGAAGAAAGGATAAACATGGGCAAGAGTCCTAAGAGGGAAATGATAAGAATGGGCAAGAGCCCAAACCAAGTAGGCATCTATCGAAGTAAGGACTCTCTAGGTAAAGGGCTGCGGAGCCAGAAGGTGAAACACGCCTTAGGTCAGGGCGTCAATTAATGAATTGACGACTTGACCAGAGGGCGTTTCTAAAAAACACGCCCTGCACAAGGGCGTTTCTCAAAAACCAATTTTAGCAATAAAAACTCCCCATATTTAAAAATGTTAAACACGCCTCAAAGAAAAGCCACTTTTTAAAAAAACACGCCCCTGAGAAGGGCGTTAATTTCAAGAGCTCAAATGGGGAAGTCGGTCAAAACCAAAAGAATTAACGCCCTCAGGTGAGGTCGTCCTTTCTTTAAGAAACGCCCTAGATTAAGTCATGTTTTAAGAAAACACGCCCTTACCCAGGTCGTAAATTCAGAAAATTCAGAAAATAGAAAAAAAATGGGGAGAAATAGATAAAATGGGAAAGACACGCCCTAGACAAGGGCGTGTTTCAAAAACACGCCCCTGATGAGGGCGTGAATTCAAAAAAAAAAAATAGAGATAAATGCCCAGAAAATCCAGAAAAATAGGAAAAGGGAGATAAATGGGGAAAAATTCAAGAAATTCAAGAAAAAGTGAGAAAACCACTCAAATAAGCTGATTTGAGGGTCAAATGGGGCATCGCAGAGCGATATAAAATATACTCAAAATAATGTCAATTTTGGCGTGTCTACACTCCTCCCGTTATCGCTTCCACCATCGCTCTACTGACTTAGCCATCGGAGGGTTTTCCCCCAGGGAGATCCCCTGGGCCCTCTGATACGTTTCCCTTCTCTTGCAGAAACATCTTCTGGTGATCTACAGCCCGCTCAGGACACAGCGCGAGATTCCGCCTCTTCAGTCAGCATAAGACTTTTGCCTATCTTGTGCGATCTTCATTCTTTCTTGAATGAGCTTGATCTTCTCGGTAGAATCCTTTATAAGGTCGGGGTCTAGAAATTACTTTTCCCCTATTTCATTCCAGCATATTGGTGATCGACAGCTTTTCCATATAAAGCTTCAAAAGGTGTCATTCGTATGCTAGCCTGATAGCTATTGTTATATGCAAACTCTACTAGAGGCAAGTGATCATGCCAACTACCTCCAAAGTCGATAGCACAAGCCCTGAGCATATCTTCTACTACCTGATTCGTTCTTTCCGTTTGACCATCTATTTGTGGATGAAAAGCTGTGCTGAAATTCAATCTAGTCCCTAGTGAATGTTGTAGACCCTTCCAGAATTGTGATGTAAATCGATGATCTCTATCGGATATAATAGTGACGGGGGCACCATGTAGTTTAACAATCTCCTTTATGTATAAAGCTGCTAGGATATCCACAGACCATCGACTCTTTATTGGTATGAAGTGTGCGGATTTAGTCAATTGGTCTATGATTACCCATATTCCATCGTGTCCACCTCTGGTCTGGGGTAAACCCATAATAAAGTCCATCCCTATACTCTCCCATTTCATTCGGGAATACTCAAGGGGTGTAATTTACCTGCGAGTCTAAAATGCTCTGCCTTTACTTGTTGGCAGGTGAGACAGCGAGACACGAAATCCGCTATTTCTCTCTTCATATTGGGCCACCAGAAATTTCTTTTGAGATCTTGATACCTCTTTGTTCCTCCTGGATGAATTATGTATTTGAAATTATGCGCTTCATCTAGGATTAGTTTCTTCGTAGCCTCATGATCTGGTACACATATTCGGCCCTTAAATAACAATCTTCCGTCATTGGAAATAGAAAAATCCGGCCTTTGTTCCATATTGGCTTTAATTTTCAATAATATAGGATCATCATTTTACAACTTGACCAGATCTTCTATCAATGTAGGTTGAGCTCGGATATTAGCTATGAAATAATCTTCTTCCTTTATGTCAATATCTAAGTTCAACTGAGCAAATTGAGGAATAAGGTTAGTTACACTTATCATAAGACTTGATAGCATACCCATTAGTTTTCTACTGAGTGCATCTGCTACAGCATTAGCCTTGCCAGGATGATATTGAATAGAAAAATCAAAGTCTTTGAGATATTCTAACCACCTCCTCTGCCTCATATTAAGCTCCTTTTGAGAGAATAAATATTTCAAGCTTTTGTGGTCCGAGTAGACCGTGAACTTTTCTCCATAAAGATAATGACGCCAAATTTTCAAGGCGAAAATAACCGCTGCTAATTCCAGATCATGTACGGGATAGTTTTCCTCGTGACGTTTCAATTGTCTTGAGGAATAACAGATTACTTTTCCATTCTGCATGAGAACGCATCCTAAGCCAATGCCAGACGCATCCGTATACACTTTGAATCCACCACCCTCCATTGGTAGTGATAAAATATGAGCTGTTGTAAGATGATTCTTAAGAGTTTGGAAACTCTTCTCACATTCCTCTGACCAGACAAAATGATTTTCTTTTCTTGTGAGTCTAATTAAAGGAACCATAATTTTTGAGAAGTCTTTAATGAATCTCCTATAATAACCAGCTAGACCCAGAAAGCTTCTTACTTCTGATACAGTCGTTGGCCGACTCCAATTCTTGACAGCTTCTACCTTAGAAGGATCCACAACAATACCTTCTTTTGAAATAATGTGGCATAGGAATTAGACTTCCTCGAGCCAGAATTCACACTTATTGAGTTTGGCATAAAGCTTGTGTTCCCTAAGTGTTTGTAAAGCTATTTTCAAATGTTGTTCATGTTCCTCTTTCATCTTGGAATATATCAAGATGTCATCAATGAAGACAACGATGAACTGGTCCAGATATGGCTGGAAGACATTGTTCATAAGTTGCATGAATGCTGCTGGGGTATTAGTTGACCCAAACGGCATCACTACGAATTCATAGTGGCCATAACGACTTCGAAAAGCCGTTTTATAAATGTCCTCTTCTTTAATTCTAAGCTGATGATAACCTGATCTGAGGTCTATCTTAGAGAAATATTCTGCTCCCGAAAGCTGATCGAAGAGCTCATCAATACGCGGCAACGGATACTTATTTTTAATTGTGAGTTGATTCAGTCGCCGGTAATCGATGCATAGCCTGAGAGAACCATACTTCTTCTTGACAAATAGAACCGGCGCACCCCAAGGGGATGTGCTAGGTCTGATGAAGTCCTTGTCCAGAAGTTCCTGCAACTGCTTCTTCAATTCCTTGAGTTCTGTGGGGGACATCCTGTAAGGGGCTATAGAAACAGGTGCTGCTCCCGGAATGAGTTCAATAGTGAAGTTCACTTCCCTCTCGGGCGGTAAATTGGGCAATTCGGATGGAAACACATCGGGGAACTCATTTACAATAGGAATGTCCGCTAAGATAACCTCTTTAGACTCGGTGATAATTACAGAAGCAAGAAAAGCTTCACATCCTTGCGAGATAAGTTTGTAAGCCTGAAGAGATGATATGATAGTAGGATGCTTCTTGTACTTGATGCCAAGAAAAGAGAATCTTGGGAGACCGGGCTTTCGAAAGGATATAATCCTATTTCGGCAATTGATATAAGCATCATGATCTATACGCCAGTCTACCCCTAAAATGGCATCATAACCTTTCATGTCAAGGCATACTAGGTTTGCGGTGAGATCATGACCTTCTACTATCACTTCGCTATCAGGATAATAGTTGGTAAGCTTTGTTCCAGAACCTAAGGGTGTGGAAATAGCAAGATCTGAAGGTAAGGGAACTGATGCGATTGGTAATGTTTTAGCAAAAGTAGCGGAGATAAAAGAATGAGAGGCACCAGTATCAAATAGTACAAATGCAGGACGAGAACAAATTTGAAGAGTACCTTCCATAAGCCCATCATCCCTGGGCGCTTCCTCTCCTTCTAGAACAGCATTGAGGCGAGCCTGCCTCCTGCGTCCTCCACCAGATGACTGATCCTTCATAAGGGGGCATTCCGGCATGCGATGCTCCCTGCTTCCACAACGTAAACAAGCGCTGAGACGCTTCCAACACTCCTCAGCCGAATGGCCGAATTTTTTACAAAATGTGCAAGCCGTGGCGACCTGCTCCTTCTCCTCCCTGACTTTCTTTTGCTTATGGGAACTTCCACCATTCCCATTCCTGGATCTCTTCTTACTATCACGGCTTTTGTAAGGCTCCGTGATGTTGAATTTCTCTTTCTTATAATGCCGATCTGAGCGTCGGCTTGATTCTTCTCCTTTCCCTTTCAATTTTTTGACCTTCTCTAAGGTCCTTTCACATAGGTACGCCCGCTGAACCATCTCCGCATAAGTACGGATGTTTTAAGTCCCGAGCTGCTGAATGAAACCGAGTTGTAACCCGTCCATAAATCGATTTGCCTTGAGTAGATCGGTGCTGATAAGATGTGGTCCGTAAGGTGCAAGCCTTGAGAATTGCAGTTCATATTCGGCAACCGTCATCATTCCTTGCCGAAGAGCAGCAAACTCCATAGCCTTTCGTTCCTTTACATGCTCAGAAAAGTACTTGGCACGGAACAGGGTAAGAAAACCATCCCATGTATGAGGTGCATTGGCCGGAGGTGCCGGAACTGACTTCCACCATGTGCGAGCATCTTTGTTGAGTTGAAAGGTTACGAGATGCACCTTCTCCTGATCGGTGCATTGAATGACATCAAATATATGATACATTTCATCTATCCAATTTTATGCCTCGTCGGGATTAGACGAACCATAGAATCGTGGAGGATTTAAACTCCAGAAATTGCGATGTAGGTCACCAGCCCTTGCCCCTGCGCCACCTTGCGCTATGGTTTGCAATGCCTGAGTAAGGCCGACAATTGTTTGTTGCATACCATCCCAATCTACACGATAAGACATTTGTAAAATGAGGTACCTGAGAGAAAAACAACAACTTGTTATTTCTCATGAAATTGGGAGAATAATTTTAAAGCTAATTAATTATCTTATCCAGGGATCTACCCAATTCTCACATGGGTATGGAAATTTCTTCCTTAGTTTATCGGTACGGGTCCTTAAACCTTGGACTTTTCCTATGACATGACTCTTCTTCCTAAGTCCTGAGACTTAGGCTCTGATACCAACTTAACTGTCACGCCCTGAGCCTTTATTACAGCGGAAGACTAACTCGGGGAGCGCGAACAGCCGGCATGGTAATCCTCTTGCAAGCAAGAACGATCAGAGCGCAAGACAATCACACATAAAGATGTAATTGCACAATAGATATTCAAACTTCAACTTTATTTCATTGATAATCAAATTGAACCCTCAATTACAATCACTAATTCAACTTCCATTATGTACTAGACTCAAGAAATATGAAAATTACATAGATTCAATCTAAACAATATAGACTTTCCTAAGTCTTCACTCTCATCTTGACAATACTTTCATTCGCACTCGGACCCGCTACTTGTATAACCCGAATCCGAATTTGAATCACTTTCCTCTCCTGAAAAGATTGGTAATAGATAATGAGCACACTTGCCCAGTAGGTATCTTCGCATCAACATGAAGGCACTATTAAAGTTATTAACAATTTAGCTCTAAAGAATAAGGTAAAAATCATGCGAATGCGATCAATCATGCTATTAAACCAAAGTAACAAGATGATCATGTAAGTTAGAATGAGAACAAATACGAACTAGTAAGAATGTAACAAGAACATGATATTGGCCTTTCATGAATAAGAATGTATCGAGAATGTACTAACAAGTCACATAATCATCACTCCAGTATCCTTTGCTTATGAGCAAGTACTTCATGAATTTCTGTGGAATATCAAGCAAGAAAGTCATGTACAAGAATGTCATGTCGTGCCGTGGATTTTCACTTATTTATAGAGAAAGTACTCCCAGCGCAATGCGACGCCAGTAGCATCATACCCCATGGTTTATAAAATAGTATGTTTCCGACAATTAGCCGAGGGGACTAGCATAGAGCCCTTGAACACAATAAGTGCTCAATCACATCTTCAAGTATAAATCAAGTTTTTTCCACGCATGTAACAATAAAGTATGGCCAAGAATATAATGAGTTCAAATAAGCTCATGATAACAATAATTCAACGAATGAATGCTTCAATAAGAATCATGAAAAATCAAGAATGACTTAAGCAAGGTTATACTTATGGAAATAAATCGGTAGCATAACGATACGTTCTTTATCTTCCATTCATTATATTAGGTTTCTTGATCAATATGATAAGTTCTATATCATTAATAGTCCATCTAGAAACCTTGGAATACAACCCTTGGTCCACCTTGGGTTAAAATACTCAAGCAGTGTGACGGTCGTGTACTGGGCCGTTACATGATGTGACGCTCCAGTATTGGGCCGTTACATTAGTCTGAATCCAGAACCAAGAAATCGGACTCAGTGGAATGTGACGGTCGTATATTGGGCCGTTACTTGTGCCTGACGGACCAACATAGAGCCGTTACATTACTGATAACCAAAAACATCAATAGTGTAATCTAATCAATGGGCTTTAATGGTACAACCAACTCGGCGTCCTAGTGGGAATCCCAGGCTCGCGGAGAATTACGGAGGCCTTGAAATAAGATTTCTCAGTCCATTGGAAGGAATATCCAATAGAGAGGTCCTCATGTCCAAGAATAATGTTCCTATAGTGCAAAGTGAACTAATAGACAACATACCGGAATATGTGCTATATACTTAAAGAAATGACTCTATAGATAGGAAAGAATGTGTAACATTATGAAACCAAGATAAAACTCCGTCAATACAACTTTGGAAAATCATGATTTAGAATACAAAACTAAAGAGTTTTAGCCAATGAAATTAGCATAACTTAAAATAACCAAAGACACATTAATCATGCAATTTGATTATGAATCAGAAACTAAACTCAAAGTCATGATAATAGGTCCAAACTTGGCTATCTAAGCTTATTTATAAGTAAACTTAACTGGTTATTATTCTGCCTTGGGCTGACAGAACACAGGTGTCTGACGGTCTAGGATAGGCGCGTTACAGTGTGTGACGGTTTATCGAGGGACCGTTACAGTGGTGTAACGCTCCTGCTAGGGTGTGTCAGAGACAATAGAACAAATAAAAGCACAACAGGATGTGACTGTCTATCGTAAGGCCGTTACATTCATGTGACGGTCTTACGTTGGTGCGTTAGAGAATCTGCTAGCAGTAAACTAAGTAAAGGTTTATGAAAGCATAACATGCCTGGAAATCAACATACTACCATTGTCCTAGTCATGAAAACAAAGTATAGGCCAACTATATGCATAGGTTTAGTGAATAGACAGGATAATATCTTTTAATTTCTATTTAGGGCTAAGAAATGCATGAATGTATAGAACTTGGAAATCATGAAGTTCTTAGTCTACAATGCATGAAATCAAGTACAATCAGAGGGCCTTTATTCCTAACAAGTTGTGTTTGCCAATCATGAGATAACCTACCTCTTCTAGAACCTTAAAACTTCGAATTTGATGCTAGGTGCTACCCTTAGTCCCTTATACTTCTTGTGATAAATCAGCAACTTCAATCAGCTCTATTTCCTCAGCCTCTTAACCTAAGGATGTGAAATTTTGAGGGTAAGAAGATGAAACTATTGGGAACAAAAAGTTCTAAAGGATCGTACTCTAATTACCTCGTTTAGTCATCCTAATCTCTGGATCTTCAGGGGACTTGCGTTCAGATTCCTGGGTTGCTAAGGTTGAATCAGCAACTTTGGAAGCTTCTATCTCCTTGGTTGCTTGATCTCCTAGCACGAAATTTGGAGAACCATTAGTCTAAAGTATACTAAACAAAAGCTTCTAAAGAACTTACCCAAATTTATGACTCCTTACCTTGATTCTTCACAAGCCAAAAGTAAGGGTCTCTCAGTTCAGAACTAGGTCCTATTTATAGGGTTTTGACTGGGGTTTGAAGATTAGATCGATTCTAGAGTCCTTAATTTACCAGAACCTAATCCCTAAGAGTCCTTAGTAATGTTATAAGCTTCCCTATGTCGATCTCTTGTAGATAGGATTTCAAAGTTCTATTTTTTTTGCAATTTCCTCACCTTACGGAATCTGCAGGATGTAACGGTCGTGTCTAGGTGCGTTACATGGCTATGGCGGTCGCCGGATAGACCGTTACATTCAACGTATATAGAGTTTTAATTTAATCAAACTCTTTTATTCGTTTATCCACATAATTATCTTATATTAATAGTATTTATCTTTAAAATACGTGAATAAGCTAATTACCTTTCTAGAATATGGGCCAAACTTAATGGGCTTAGTCCATTAACCTTTTGGATAATAATTAGATAGGCTAGGCTAACTAATTAGCCTAATTGAGCCTTATAATGACTTATTAATCCAATAATCCTTCATTAATTTATTTAGGCCTTTATAATTTCCAGAAAACTATTTTATAATTCAAAAATTATATATATAAATTCTGGGGTACTACAATCCAGGTACCCGAGCCTATACTGGTCAGGAGTCGGGACACCCTCTCCAAGGGCAGGCCACGGTCGCCACGGTACTGGCGCTGGATTCCCCCGGAGGACCAAGGGTTGGTGACGAGCCGGTAGTGATTCATCATCCGACGAGGTACCAGACTCTCCTGAGGACATTCTCTGGCGAAGCTACCCACGACGGTTCGTTGGCACAAAGATGATCGCTGGAACGCTGCGAGAGCCATCATTTATAGGGGAAGCAGAGTCCCCAGAAGCATGAGGACTCCTACCGCCCCAATCAAATCCGTAGAAATCGAAGCGACGGATCCCGAAAGTCGCGCTCCTTCATAAGCTCTCACCAAAAGTGCCGTTTCGTATCCACAGAGGAGCTCACGACGGTTCAGGAGGAAGGAAATACACGGAAGAAATCTCAAGATTTGCATATAAAAGGAGGTTTTCATTTCCAAAAGGGAGAAATTACAAAAAAGAGGCTACTGCCTCGGAAAGCGCCGGAAAAAGAAAGGAAAAGACAGTTAGGGGCATCCTCTCAAGGACCTGCCCCGGTTACATCATCACGTGCCCTGAACACAGCAGGCGCACGCACAGCAGCAGCGCTAGGAGGAGGTGGCTCGTCACTCAAGTCCACCACGGCAACCTCCGCGGGTGCTCGTTCGCCCGCGCTCGACTCCGGTCACTCGGCGTCCGCCTCTACGGGGTCAGGCCCCTCTTCCTCGTCATCGGCCTCCGAGCCATACAGATTCAAAGGAGGAGGCAAAACCGGGGCCACGAGGTCAAAGTGCTCAGCTGTGGCCCTCACGGCAGCACTCCAGCCCTCCCGGAAGCCGCGGTCACGTGCCGGCCCGTAGTACTCCAGGGCCGCCTCCGTCAGCTCGGCCTTGTAAGCCGAGGAGAGACGAAAGACCTCCACAGCCTCTTCGCTGGCCAAGGACAAAGACATGCGTAGCCTGGCGAGTTCTACCTCGATCTTCTGGCCACGGGACAACATGGCTCGGGCCTCCGCCTCCAGCGTGGCCGCACGCTCGCCGGTAGCATTGGCCTGCGCTCAGAAAGCATCCCGGTCGCGCCCCATCCCTGTCAACGTTGACTCAAGCTGAGACAGCTGCTCCTGATGTCTAGCGTTTGTAGTCTCGGACTCCTTCCAATGCCCTTCGGCCCCCTCCAGAAGGGCCCAGCTGATCTCCAGGTCACGCACGGCATCCAAGAAACAGTGCCTCCACAGTCCGAAGGCGCTGACAACCAGGCACACGTTCCTCACGGCAACGGCTGTCAACTCATCCACGACGCCAGGACCTAACTCCCTAACATGCTCATGCCAGCGAGCACTCCGCAGCATGAGGTCGGCGATGCCCGGGACACCAGGCACCCCCGCCGGTGAGTCATCGGGCTGCGGGGACTGACCGTGCGGAGGAGCCCTCTGCGGAGAGAGAGGGTCAACTTCAACAACGGCAAGGGCCTTGCCCCTTTCCCGCTCCCGTCCACCGAAGACAAACGCCGGGGCAGCAGCCACCAACACCACAGGCGACGACGGTAGGTGAACACTAGGGAGAGGCACCCCGGATGAAGGAGGTGCCCTGCTCCTGCCCAGAGTCGAGTCTCTCCCCCTCTTCCTCGACCGGCGGCGACTGTCCATCTCCCCCAACTCATCCTCAGTCGGACAAGCCCGACCACCACAGGCCATGGCGGACTCTGATGCGGGACGGGACCACGGACACGACAAGCTCGCGATCGTCCCTTAACGAGGGAAGCGTCGGATGTGCGCGGTTGAGAAACCGGCTGGGAGCTAGGGTGGTCGGCTCTCACTTGTGCCCGGATCGGGTCACGGGACGGCTTCGCTCTCTCTCGCAGCAGTGATATTATAAATTGAAAGCGGGCTAGGTATCCCTACACATGCTCTCTAGCAGCGGCATATAAAGCATATAAAGAATTGAGCTAATGCCAAGTGTAAGGGTGAAGGCGATACCTCCACGCTCTCGGCGTGGCGAAGATGGGACCCGGCCGGAACTCGTACCCCCGGGAACTTAATACATTATGGTTACAGCAATGCAACTAAGCCCACTCCACGCAGGGAGGTAAAGGGCGACACAAGCGGGCCCGGGAGGACCAGTTTTGGGTTGACGGGCGGTTCCGGGTGATGCTTCGGCTTCACGTGTACTCGTGTTAGTGGGGGCCCACGTGCTGACCGGAGGGGTCGTGTGGGGCCCGATGACTCCTCTGTTGTGGAGACACTTGGGAAGCGTTCCCCTGGGATGGCGAGCTGCTGGAACGACCACCGGACGCCGGGCGGCCCTCGGACGACGCTCGCGGGGAACTCGGCCACAAACCTGAACTTCTGTTTGCAGGCGCGCGACTTGGAGGAAACTGCTGCTGCGATCAGCCCCGTCGTCGGAACGCGACGAAATTAGAGCCGTTGGAAAGAGGACTCAAAATACTTCGACGTAGGGGTCTTCAGAAAAAATAATCAGATCTGTATTTCTGATTGTTGAATTTACAATCTTGCTGAATTCGGACTAGAACTGCAGGGGCAGGATCTATCTTCTCTGAAGATCTACGTTGACCGGGGAGAAGACCTCTGAATCTGGCAATGATTTCTTCAGAAAAGTTGAAGGTCTCTGAGAGAGGAATCCGGGACTATTTTTGGGTTTTTGATTAGATAAGAAATGGATTTTCTGGGATGTTTTTACTAGACCTGGGTCGGATCTGGGAAACTGTGGGCAGACTGTTCTTGGGAACTTGGACGAAATTTGAAAAATACTTGGAAGGCGAACCAAAAATTAATAAAATTCCTGGTGGTAGAGGGATGTGGACAGAACTCCCATTAAATTTGGACGACCCAACAAAAATAAAAAGATGGTTCGAATGGGGTAAACTCAGAGCTGATGAACAGTAAACAGAACCAGGACAGATCTGGAACTTGGACTTGGACGAAAATCAAAAAATAGCTAAAGGATGAATTTTGACGTGATTTTTTGTGTGGGGATAAGAGTTCTAGAGGGGAACCAACCCTGAAATTTTGAGCTTCAGAAGATGAAGGGAGTGATAGCAGAAATTCGGAGAAGAGGAACCTATCCTGAGTGGACAGAACCACCGAAACCGTTGGCAACGACGCGTCGGCGGCGAGACGATGGCGGCGGCGATCACCGGAGTTGCTTCAGATGCTGGAGGGGATCAAGGGGGAAGGGATTACACTCTAGAAAGGGGAGAGGGGGTGGAGGAACCAGGGAGAGAGAGGGGAGGGGCGCAAATCTCCAAGGGGGCAAATGCCTTTTTTTCCTTCATTTATTCATTCAATATGAAAAATACAACCTTATATAGGATGCCAACCAAACTCAACCTCAACCCTTGGATCTAGGGGTTTGGATTGAAGGGCTGGGATACAATGTGAATCACACATTTAATACATTAGTTTAATCTAATTTGACCATACTTATTCAACCTTGGACTAGATCCATTCAAACACCACCTAATACACACCAACCATGCCTAATAAGGCCAAAAGAGGGGGCGCCCCATTCATGGGCCTCTTCTTGGGCCAAGTGTGGTTAAAGGCCATGTAACCAGCCCACCAACCATGCTAGACCCTTCCAACTTAGTTGGCCCATGAAGAGTGTAACCCAATTTGGGCCTTAAGTGCATTAATGACCCATTAACAACCTAATGACCCAATATGGCATAAGCTCCCTAATGGACTCTACTAATGGCAACCTAGCCTTGGACTTGACATAACAAATGGCCCATTGGCTTGATATAAGCCTTACAAAGAGCCCAAAAGAAAGAAATTACACAATTACAATCTTATACAAGCCATAACACACAAATACACTTCACCCGTGTATGGAAATCGCCTTTGATGCCCCATCAATTCTCCCCGGGTGGGAGGAACTCGACCCCGTCGAGTAGGGGTATGGCTGCTCCGGTCCTCCGGCGGATCCGTCACCGTGCTAAGTAGCGCGGGTATGCTCCACTCCAAGTGATCGACACCTGCTCATTCCATATATACTCGATATGCGCACTACTATGGCTAAAGGTGGTCACTCTGAAGGGGCACTCTCAAAAGGGAGGAAACAGCTCGAAGACTCACTAGGAATCACCGCTGAGTCCCTATAGGTGACTGATCCGGTATAGAAGTAAAACCGATCCCATACTCATCAAGTGAGTCCACTCGCCTCTTACTCGTAAGAGACCGACAATGAGCTTGCACAAGACACATGCAGACTCACCATGCGCTGACACACGAATGCAAACTACGCAAACAATCGACTCAAAATCACCACACAAACAAACCACATAAAGAAAACACACCGACTCATATATGACCCTAGACACACCTAATGTTAGTCCGACCCGTACATGGGTGACGGCGGACCAGGACACCCGAATATGTGCCATGCATGCATGTTAGGCAACTGGGAATGGATGGCATAGGGAACACCTATACGTCGGGTGTGGTTATGCGTGGATGGTCTTTGGAATGTGGGCGACTCAGGTGGTTTAGAAGGGCCGGGTGTAGGTGGATCGGGGTTGGTGGATGTAGATGGACCATCTCGAGGGGAAGGGGCATAAAAGTGGGCTTCCTTGAAGAAGGGGTGTACGGGTGGTATCTCGGGAAGTCTAAAAGTGAAGGGGTCAAAAGGGTCAAAGAAGGTATGACCCCTTGTGGTGGGTTCCCACAAGTCACAGTCCCACGTGTAGACGGTTTGAAGATGTGGGTAGTCACCTTCTTGAATTGTAACGGGTGGGACGGGGATCGTAGGCAAGAAGTATGATTCCTCCCTCGGACAAAAGGGTATGAATTCGGGCTCGTCCGGTAAGGGGAGGAGTAAGAGGATCTCCGTGGTGACACAACCCCCGGTGCACTCGGATGTAATGGACCCATAGGCCGGATGGGTTAAGCTAAGACTAGCGGGTTGGTCGAAGCCTCGGGCCAATAAATGTGTAAAGGTCAACTGCCGGTCTAACCCTTTAAGCAGGTCGTCCAATGTGTTCACATAGTGACGAGACCGGAAGGTGGTATGAAATGAGTTGCTTGACACTAGTGGTAATGTGGGGTCCATTGATGGGAAGGGAGGTGGGACCAAGCCATCCTTGAGCCAACTAAGAAGCGGCTCGGCTATGAAAAGCGTACCCGTTAAAAATACGGGTGGCTCGGGCCTTGGTGGTTCCAAATGAGAGGATTCCGAATCAAATTCAGAAAAAGAGATGGATGACATTGGAACTCTCTCGAGTGGTGAAGGCCATGGTGTAGGCGGCTGGGAGGTAGATGCTTGTCTAAAGCCACCATACCGAGAGAAGTGTGACTCAAATGGTTCGACCACTAGAGCGACCGTATAGGATTCCGCTAGAGAGAATGCATTACGGATAAGACATTCCAATTGGAAGTGAAGGCGCAAACCTCTCCGGAATTGAAATGCGGCCGTGTTGCTCTCCTCTCCCAAGCCATGTTCCAACCAATACTTATGATATGCCCGAAGGTACTCGGACACGGACCTATCACCTTGGACGGGTCGACATGGGTTGGCCATAGTTGCCAAAATACGGGAATGGATCCCTAGGAATGGATATGCAAGGCCATTTGGGCAAGACACTAGACACGACCCTAAGTAATGCAAAGTTGGAATGCATGCACACTAAGGACAAGACACCAAGACTCGGTACGGGGCGGAGTTAATCAATCTGAAGATCACTCGCGCAAGTGTGCGGCCTTCCCGATAGGCGTAGCCTAACGTTCGGACAACACCTTTTTATATACCGACTAATGGTATGCAAATGCGACCCAAAAGGCACTTTTTTTTTTGTTTTAAAACAATGATGATCCTAGACTCGACTTAAACCGACTAATGACTAGACGTAAATGACACTCTTCTTTTTTTTTTTTTTTGACTTTAGACACCCTAGACTCAACTCGCTCTGATACCAAATTGATGCGGGGCGGGACCACGGACACGACAAGCTCGCGATCGTCCCTTAACGAGGGAAGCGTCGGATGTGCGCGGTTGAGAAACCGGCTGGGAGCTAGGGTGGTCGGCTCTCACTTGTGCCCGGATCGGGTCACGGGACGGCTTCGCTCTCTCTCGCAGCAGTGATATTATAAATTGAAAGCGGGCTAGGTATCCCTACACATGCTCTCTAGCAGCGGCATATAAAGCATATAAAGAATTGAGCTAATGCCAAGTGTAAGGGTGAAGGCGATACCTCCACGCTCTCGGCGTGGCGAAGATGGGACCCGGCCGGAACTCGTACCCCCGGGAACTTAATACATTATGGTTACAGCAATGCAACTAAGCCCACTCCACGCAGGGAGGTAAAGGGCGACACAAGCGGGCCCGGGAGGACCAGTTTCGGGTTGACGGGCGGTTCCGGGTGATGCTTCGGCTTCACGTGTACTCGTGTTAGTGGGGGCCCACGTGCTGACCGGAGGGGTCGTGTGGGGCCTGATGACTCCTCTGTTGTGGAGACACTTGGGAAGCGTTCCCCTGGGATGGCGAGCTGCTGGAACGACCACCGGACGCCGGGCGGCCCTCGGACGACGCTCGCGGGGAACTCGGCCACAAACCTGAACTTCTGTTTGCAGGCGCGCGACTTGGAGGAAACTGCTGTTGCGATCAGCCCCGTCGTCGAAACGCGACGAAATTAGAGCCGTTGGAAAGAGGACTCAAAATACTTCGACGTAGGGGTCTTCAGAAAAAAATAATCAGATCTGTATTTCTGATTGTTGAATTTACAATCTTGCTGAATTCGGGCCAGAACTGCAGGGGCAGGATCTATCTTCTCTGAAGATCGACGTTGACTGGGGAGAAGACCTCTGAATCTGGCAATGATTTCTTCAGCGAAGTTGAAGGTCTCTGAGAGAGGAATCCGGGACTATTTTTGGGTTTTTGATTGGATAAGAAATGGATTTTCTGGGATGTTTTTACTAGATCTGGGTCGGATCTGGGAAACTGTGGGTAGACTGTTCTTGGGAACTTGGACGAAATTTGAAAAATACTTGGAAGGCGAACCAAAAATTAATAAAATTCCTGGTGGTAGAGGGATGTGGACAGAACTCCCATTAAATTTGGGCGACCCAAAAAAAATAAAAAGATGGTTCGAATGGGGTAAACTCAGAGCTGATGAACAGTAAACAGAACCAGGACAGATCTGGAACTTGGACTTGGACGAAAATCAAAAAATAGCTAAAGGATGAATTTTGACGTGATTTTTTTTGTGGGGATAAGGGTTCTAGAGGGGAACGAACCCTGAAATTTTGAGCTTCAGAAGATGAAGGGAGTGATAGCAGAAATTCGGAGAAGAGGAACCTATCCTGAGTGGACAGAACCACCGAAACCGTTGGCAACGACGCGTCGGCGGCGAGACGATGGCGGCGGCGATCACCGGAGTTGCTTCAGATGCTGGAGGGGATCAAGGGGGAAGGGATTACACTCTAGAAAGGGGAGAGGGGGTGGAGGAACCAGGGAGAGAGAGGGGAGGGGCGCAAATCTCCAAGGGGGCAAATGCCTTTTTTTCCTTCATTTATTCATTCAATATGAAAAATACAACCTTATATAGGATGCCAACCAAACTCAACCTCAAACCTTGGATCTAGGGGTTTGGATTGAAGGGCTGGGATACAATGTGAATCACACATTTAATACATTAGTTTAATCTAATTTGACCATACTTATTCAACCTTGGACTAGATCCATTCAAACACCACCTAATACACACCAACCATGCCTAATAAGGCCAAAAGAGGGGGCGCCCCATTCATGGGCCTCTTCTTGGGCCAAGTGTGGTTAAAGGCCATGTAACCAGCCCACCAACCATGCTAGACCCTTCCAACTTAGTTGGCCCATGAAGGAGTGTAACCCAATTTGGGCCTTAAGTGCATTAATGACCCATTAACAACCTAATGACCCAATATGGCATAAGCTCCCTAATGGACTCTACTAATGGCAACCTAGCCTTGGACTTGACATAACAAATGGCCCATTGGCTTGATATAAGCCTTACAAAGAGCCCAAAAGAAAGAAATTACACAATTACAATCTTATACAAGCCATAACACACAAATACACTTCACCCGTGTATGGAAATCGCCTTTGATGCCCCATCAGACTCCTCCCCGGGAGCACTCGAAGTGGCCTCGGGGAACTTTGCCAAAGACTAGGCCCTCCACTGGCCACCGACGCCTCGGGCGAACGCACCAGAGGAATGCCGACAGGGGTCGGATACTGCAACCTCCCCGGGGCGAAAGTAACCTGGGCTAGGGGGTCGACGACCGACACCCGGCCGGTTCCCGGAGTGACATGATCCACAGGGCGAGGAGCAAGCCGCGGCAGCCGAACGATTTCAGGGGTCCACCCCTGCGCTTCAACCGCCCCTGGAAGCAAAGACGAGGTTAGTCGGGCATCAGCCACCACTACCACATCCCTACGGGGGACAAGACCAGTACCCTACGGAAACGGAGGACACAACTCCAGCTCTCGAAGCAGCGTCAGGGTCAAGACGTGGTCTGCATCGACGAGAGGATACCGGGAAACTGCCTTCAGATCCCGACGACCCTCGGCTTTCATAGAAGGCTTCGAATCGCGCCAAGGGCGAGGAAAGCCACCCCGCATCCAGCCATCAGAGGCTCTCTCCCAGTCCTTCGACTTGATCAAGTAAACATACCGCTCCGCCCACCCCTTGCGGTTGGATGCGGTATGGAAGACAGAGATAAAATGGTCACAGGTATGGGCCTTGAAGTAGGCGAAATAAGTGTCGGACGGGCAACTCTGGAGGAGAAAGAACTGCCGGAACAAGTTGACACTCGGCGCCACCAACGCTCTACGACAAGCATAGACAAACCCGCAGAGGATACTGTATGAATTGGGGGTTATTCCCCCAGGGTTTCACCCGTAATGGTGAAGGATGGCTCCAATGAAAGGGTGGACCGGAATACGAAGACCCGTCTGGAAGGAGGCCACCGAGATCATGATCCTGCCAGAAGGATGACTCATTATGTCATCTCCCGTGGCGGGGAAGACAATGTCATACTCATGGGGGATCTGGAAGGTCTCCCACAAGCCATGGAATACCCTATAAGCCACTAGGGGCTGGGAATCGGGCCGGCTAGTGCCCGAACCTGAAGTGCTCGGCACACTGCCCCGGCCTTTAGGCGTATCCTCCGAAGAGGAAGATTCGACAGTGCGAGCTCTCCTACGCGGACGCATCGCTACCGAAGAAAAGAAGAACAGAGAAAGGAGGATCTTCACCAGGCAAAGGGGAGGAATATGCCCACGACGGAGTGCGATGACCAGCGGGATGTGGGTGTGGCTTGCGAGGGCCCCCTCAACCCTCCTTATAAACCACCCATGACAATTCGACGGTTGCACCCCCTGAGGATCAGGTGAAGGGACGTCGACTGCTGCGGTGGTATGACTACCAAAGCCAGGCGACCGTTCTGAGTCCACATCCCCAGAAAAGGACAAGACCTAGTGTCATCATTGCCAGCGTGGCTTCTGCCACCACCAGAGACACCTTGCGTGCCAAGCAGCCCTCGAAGCTACCAACTCCCACCGTACGAGGAAATCATCTTCGGATCACACCCCCTAAAAGAACCCTCTCTTGGGCTACTCTCAGCCCCCTGCGAGTGCTCGACAACTAAGAGTAGGGGGGAAGTGAGGAGGGTAAATCTGGTTTGACCTAGAAACAGCCAACGCATGCACGGCCCATTGAGGTTTGGACGCGCTAGGCCCAAGCAAGGAATGGACATACATGTTCGGCCCAATAAGAAGATGACCGGCCCAACAAGGCACAGGTTCCACGACGTCGATGAGGCCGGCCCAAGCGCAGCTCTCACCGGAGGACACTCTGACGACCAAGCGTTGCCCCCCACGACGCCGGCCTTGACCCCGTAATGGGCGAGCACGTGCCATGAGTGCCGTAAGACTCGCCCAGGGAATGGCCGATGCCGGGGCTATCGCCCTCCAACAGGAAACTCCCTCTACCATAGCGGAGGAATGTTACTCCACTAAATGGACCCTTCCCTATCAAGGGATGAGGCCCTCGCCCCAGGACAACCCATATAAAAGGGACATTGACAAAAGAGAAGAGCACGGTAGATTCTTCTACTAAAAAACCCTACGCTACTACGCAAGAGCATACTCCCGCCCCAGAGCTTCCTACTGATAAGAGAGCAACTCGACTAGCTACCACGACAAGAGGGACGTCTGCTACATCCAGAGAGCTTCTTCCTCCCGTGCGGCCTTACCACCCAGCGAGCACTCTCCGAGAGCCCACTGGGAGCGGCGAGCACGCGTGCAGAGGATCTACATGCCTCTTGGATCGATGACTATGGCCCCTACTTCTCTCTCACCTTGCTCCTCTCTATTTGCTCATTAATCTCTAGTTGACTTAAGCATCGGAGGTTTATCCCCTGGGGTAACACCCGGGACTCCTTCTGACGCTCTTCTGGTTTCTTGGTGTGTGTAGGCATCCACGGGCACGAGACGACTTCCCTAATAAATAAATAGAGAAGGTGGTACGTGGCCTAGGAACCATTTTTCTGTCGCTACAAGGTCCATGTGAAGCAATTCCATTGGTCTAGAAGGCAATGGCTCAGATCTCAGTTTAAATGACTTACGGGTTTGTTTGCCTAGAGCACAGGCATCATAGATTTTTAAAATTGAGTTGAATTTTATTTTTGGCAGACCTCTAACCAGATCAAATTTCACCAATTTATTTAACGTGTTGTAGCTAGCATGACCTAAACGCCTATGCCAATTAAAAGCATTATTGTCTAAATCAGCAGAAAGACAGAGATTTGATTCGAAATTCTTATTAAGGTCTACCATGTAGACATTATTCACTCTATGTCCTAAGAACATGATTTTGTCAGAATTCATTTCAAAGATTTTGCATGCATTATTGTCAAACTACTCTGTGACCTTTGTCACATAGCTGACTAATGCTAAGCAGGTTATGTTGAAGACCATCTACCAGCAAAACTTTTTCAATCACATTAGAAGGAGACTTACCAACTGTCCCTATTCCATTGATCTTTCCTTTATTCTTACCTCCAAATTTGACCATACCTCCCATCTTCATTTTTTAGTTCACTGAACTTTGTCTGGTCACCTGTCATGTGCCTGGAACAGCCGCTATCCAGGTACCATCTATTGTGTTCGACTGCCAGACCAACCTACAATCAGATCAGACACAAGAAAATTTTGGAACCCAAGAAAAGTTGGGCCCAATGAAGTTACTCATTCCTTCCAAGACAATCTTAGGAATCCAGACCAGTCTGGTTCCCTTCCTGTGAACAGAATTTTTATTTTCATCATGTAAAGTTTTATTAACTCTGGTCCTTGGATTTTGATGAATTTTGTTCTTAATGACATGTGAGTTGTTCCAATTATAGGTTTTTCTCTGAGGGTTATTCCAGAACCTTTTCTGATAGGGGAACCTTTGTGAGGGTTTTGGGTGAACCCAATTTTGCATGTTATGATTCCAGTTCCATTTCTGAAAAGATGGTCTATGTTGATTCCACTGTGTTGGAGCATTTAAATTGTTGCCATCATACATTTTTTCTGAAATGAGCAAGGTTTGCTCTGTAGACGCCCGGATTGCTTGAGGGAGTAGTCTTGCTACTCTGATGCATTGTAGGCTTAGCATGAACATTCATGTTGGTATTTTTTGATGGAATGGAGTTTGTTTTCACAGAATCTTGGAATTTGCTATTTGAGCTGGATGGGGTGTCCAGCTTCTCCTTTCCCTTCTCTGAATAGAAGGTTACAGTCTTAAATTCAAATGGCCTTTTCTTGGTGGGATTATATCCCAAACCTTCTTTGTTGAAGTTCACCCTCATACCTAGCATGGTATCTAGGTTGGTTTTTCCTTGCACAAATTTTTCTAGAGTGCCTTGCTTATCTTCAAGATCCTTTTTCAGTTTTTCACTCATTTTCTGTATCTCAGAATTGACAGTTTTTATAGCATCATATTTTTCAGAAAACAGATCATTCTCCTTCTGCAACTCATGAAACCTTACCTTGAATTCATCTAGATTCTTGTTAGCTGGTTCAACATGATCTTGGAGGTTTTTATTCTCAATTTTTAAGGAGTTTAATTCTTGAATTTCTTTTTTCAGATCCTCGTTTTCTTTTTTCAGATAGTTTCCTTCCTCAACAATACTATTCAATT
Source organism: Amorphophallus konjac (assembly GCA_022559845.1). Lineage (NCBI taxonomy): Eukaryota > Viridiplantae > Streptophyta > Magnoliopsida > Alismatales > Araceae > Amorphophallus > Amorphophallus konjac. Next base: position 405,403,706 of record CM040120.1, read on the forward strand.
TTTTCTTTACCATTTTGTAATCCTTTGCTTGACAGTTAAATTTATCAAGTAAATCAGCATAAGCGTCCTCCCAGTCATCTATAGTGTAGTGTTCAACAGGGTTGCATACCTCAGTGTCTGAGTCGGCCATCAGACACAGTCTTTCCTCTTCTTCTTCAGATGAATTTCCTTCGACATCCTCCTCCTCATCACTCCAGGTGCAGACCATAGCTTTGGACTTTTTCTTCTGCACCTTAATGTTCCTCTTCTGAGGGTCTGGGCAGTCACTTTTCATGTGACTAGGTCTGTGACAATGAAAGCAAGCCAGCTTGTCAATAGACTTGTATTTTCCAGTTTTAGAGGTAGAATTCCTACCAGATGACTGAGGCATTATTTTCCTAAACTTCTTGCCCTTGGATCTCAAGAACTGTTGAAATCTGTGAGTTAGTAAGGCCTGCTCCTCTTGATCTAGATCTGAGAAGTTTTCAAACTTCTCACCACTACTGCTATTGCTACTACCACTTCCACTTCGAGACACCTTGAGAGCAATGTTCTTGCTCTTCTTACTTGTTTCTTCAACATTCCCTTTTAGGTTGATCTCATAAGTCATCAGGGATCCGATTAATTCGGTGACAGTCATCTTAGTCAAATCCCTGGACTCTTCTATGACAGTGGCCTTAGAGTGCCACAAGGGAGTCAAAGACCTGAGAATTTTCCTAACGAGATCCGCTTCTGGGATCTGTCTCCCTAGACCCTTGAGGCTATTCATGATCAACGATAGCCTAGCATACATTTCGGTAATAGTCTCCTCAGAATTCATTTTAAACAATTCATACTTAGAAGTTAGCATGTTTACCTTCGTAGCTTTGACCTGGGATGTACCTTCATACTTGAGCTCAAGTTCATCCTACATTTTCTTGGCTATCTTGCAGGCTGATATCCTGGCGTACTCTTCTGGATGGACCGCACACTGCATTATGTTCATTATTGTCCAGTTCATGGTGGAGAGCCTGATGTATTCCCTTGTCCATGTATCCTCATCGCCTGGAAGCTCGAACGGTCCTAAGGTGATCACCTTCCAGAGTTCGTGACTATTTGCCCTTAGGAACACCTCCATCTTGTTCTTCTAATAAAGATAATTAACACCATCAAAAAGAGGTGGACGGTTAATCGAACGTCCCTCGGCAATGAAGCTGCGAGGAGTGTTAGTTCCAGGTCTACCCTGGTCGTTGGACCACATCATGGGTAACCCGCTCTGATACCAATTCATAGAAATACTAGGAAGTGATCTAGAAGGGGGGATGAATAGATCACCCCAATTTTAAACTTAGATCAAAAGATCACACTATATAACTCGAGAGTAGAGGTGCAGAACACTTAACACACGGTAGAAAAACACACTCACAAGGAAATGAGCGCCTCAGAAAGCAATCAATGATACTCAGCTAAATGATCGAGCAGAAGATGGGTCAGAGAAGGCAAAGAAGATAGCAACCTCTACCAACTAAAGATCATAAATCACACAGAAGGCAGAGCAACAATCATGCAAGGAGGCAAAGGGTTTTTAGGTGGTTCGATTGCCGACGGCAATCTACGTCCACATAGCACGAGGATTCCACTAGCTCAAGCTAGAAAAGTAGACTCAGTATGCGACAACGGCTGGCTAACAGCTTGCCCAGAGGGAGACAATTCCCTCAACCAGGTCCTACACCCCGCAGAACCTGAACCCTGGACTTACTACCTGCAAATCTAGAATCGGAGGTCAATTCCTCCCTTCCTCTACATCGAGGGTACCCCACGAGTGAGCCCCAGAGCCACTCACAATGGGAGACACTGTCTCCCTTCCTCAACACCAGAGGGAACTCAAAAAACATGGATGGTGAAACAAAGATCAGAATAAAGAGAAAAACAAAAACACCGGACAATGTAGCTTCAAAGAAGCACAAACAAAATCACTGGCTGGCTGCTCTCAGAGACTTCTCTCTCTTTCTCTCCACTTGAACTGAATTTCTCACCCTCTCTCTTGCTCCTAGAGACACTCTCTTTCTCAGGTGGAGACAATTGACCGCTTTTCCAGCACCCTTCTTCGAAGGGTTGGGTATTCTTATATAGGAGTAGGGGATTCATATGGATGAGATAAAAGAGCCATACTGAAGCCACATTGGTCCACGTGTTGGACAAGAATGTTCCTTTTCCTCGGATCACGTGCTTCTCTGCGAATGAGATTACTCCCTGCAAAAAGGTTTATTAAGTGTGAGGCCTTCTTGGAGCTCACGTGCCCTTTTTATTTTTAATCAAGTCCCTGTAAAAAAGGAAAGTATTTGTCAAACATTAACCAAGGCATAGTCAAAGGGTAGTCAAGACGACAAAAGAAATGCATTGACTTTGGTTTGGTCAAACAAGAAAGAGCATCGATCTCAATAGATCAAATATGCAAGAACTCACGTCGACCCCTGTGGACGCACTAAGATTCAGAAAGAATCGATTTGTTTGTTGATCGGGGTTAATTCGTTTATTTAGTACGAGGGCGTGCCAGTCACAAAGTGACGATTTATTCGGGCTTCATGGAAGCCCATGGTGCGCGCGGTCTGACTAATCAGACAATTGTGTAGTTCGAGTCCGGACCAAAACCCACCGTGCCGTAAAGGTCACGGTGTTATTTACATCCCCTATACGGGGGAACACCCTTGATTGATTGCCGGCCGGTATTTACATCCCCTGGGAGACCCTTGCCCCTTGAATTTCTCAAATTTCAGCGGCTTGGTGATGCCGGTCGGTAGCCTCCTAGCAGCATAGTGCGCCGGGTAAGGTACCCGATATACATCGAATGGCGTGTGATCGCCATCGCTCCTTTCTGCCAACTTCATATCTATCATTTGTTCGAGCATCAGTCTGCTCACTGTTGTCGGATCAACCGGGCTTGGGTAGAAGTGGGCCGGTTGCGCCAGTGGCCTTGTTAACACTGTCGCCAGAGGTGCAATAGTGGACCCCTGGAATGGCAGGTTCGGTGGCAGGGCCGGTGTGATATGCTGTGGCTGATGCAGGGGTACGCCACCAGTGTAGGTAGGTATTGGAGCAGACACTGTCGCCTGTGGAGAAGCTTCCGAGGCCTGCCCGTTGCCCCCAGGGGTCTCTGGCAATGCTTCAGTCTGCCCGGATGTCGAGGGCTAAGCAGCTCTTTGAGTCAATTGCTTCCTTAACAATTCGATCTCCCGTTGATACTGCTACATCATATGCAATACATCGGGGCCATTCATGGAAAGGCTAGGGGTTCCCCCTCCTTCTTCGATCGGCACCTCTTCGGATGAAGTGGATGGTCCTCCCGCGGTGCCTTCTGTAATGACATTGGCTGCCAAGGCCATTGTAGGTTTTTCATAGTCAGCTCCTCCAGTGTAGACTTGTGTCTTCTCAGTTGCCGCTTTTCCTCTTCTAGTAAGAGGTCCTGGCCTTGTGGCAAGCCTGACCACTTCTTCGGGCTCGGTTGGTAGAGCCCCGTATCGGCCAGATACCCCTGCCATATTGCAGGTATAAACCCTTAGGTCTCTGCCTCTTCTTGCTGTTCTTCTCGACGGCCTACCCGAAAAGACCAATCTGTCAAAGACCGATCTCCGCGGCTCCACTTCTTCCCTCAACAGGGACTGGTGATGCTCCTTGGAGTAGTTTCTTGACTCAGCGCTGGGCACCGTCCGGGCCTCTTCTTCTTTAAAGGCGGAGGCTACTGCCCCTAGTAATCTCCGGCGACCCAGGGGAGTGCTCCTCGGGCCCCGCAAGTAGTTCCTCATGGCTTGCTCCACTCCTTCCCAGTCCTGGTCAGGAGGAGAGGCTAGTGATGCTGCCCTATTAACAGTGACGAGCATGTGGGTTGCAGGCTCCGCACGGGCAGCCTGAGAGCGAAGTCGGTAGTGTCGACGGCGGATGTTCTCCGGTGGGGTCGGCATGGCCATTACCGGCTTGTAAATGGGGGCTGATGTCTTGACCCGGTCTGCTTGTTGTGCCCTTGCTGGGCGGAAGGTACTGGGCTCTGCCTGAGCTGGTGAGGTGAACCGGGCCCCCTTGGAAACCCAAACTTGCTTGGCTTTGGCGGCCCTGGAGGCCGGTTGATGCTGTGGCGACAGGGCCTGAGTGGTGTGTGTCATCCTGCCCTTCATCTTCTCCAGTGGCTGAAAGGAGTTGCGCACTGGTACGGCGGGTACAACGCGCTCCGGGATCATTTCGGAACGTTGTCCGGCAAGATGCACTCGGACAATCCCGATGACAGTAGAATTGCCGGTGCTGGAGAACCGGCCTCGGGGAGATGTTGTGGCGTGGCTCCTCCGGAGCCTCCTTTGGTGAGAGGCTGACCCTTGGTGAGATGGGCCGGCAGTTTGGTGCACATGGTGCACGTTGCAACTCAACATCTTGGTCGGGGCGGTCTTGGAAGTCTCGGCCACTGATCGGCCGGCAGTAGCTTTGGCGGCCCCCTGGATGGGAGCGTTGCTACCCTGAGGAAGTTAGGGACACCTACCATGGGAGGGAAGCTCCCGAAGCTGAGGGGGACGGCCAAGTAGCCGTTCTGAACATGGCTCTCGACGGCCTATTGACCGAAAGTGGGGACCATCCTGGTGTTCGAAATGCCACCTGTATCAGCAAATCAAACAATTAGTATTACAAGAAAGGGGCCGTAGGGCCCTTAGTCCCGGTAAAGAGATGAAGGGTGATTTCGGTCCCACCGGACGTGCCAGACTTGTGGACGCACTAAGATTCGGAAAGAATCGGTTCGTTTGTTGATCGGGGTTAATTTGTTTATTTAGTGCGAGGGCGTGCCAGTCACAAAGTGACGATTTATTCAGGTTTCATGGAAGCTCATGGTGCGCGCGATCTGACTAATCAGACAATTGTGTAGTTCGAGTCCGGACCAAAACCTGCCGGGCCGTAAAGGCCACGGTGTTATTTACATCCCCCATACAGGGGAACACCCTTGATTGATTGCCGGGAATAAGGGCCATACGGCTTGAAATTCATGGTAATAAAGTGAGAACAAAGATCTCGGATCGTGCTTAAACAAACCCGCGTTGGGGCATAAAATGTTCATAGATACGTATATATTGGTCACTCACGGACCATTTCATGACCGGACGGAAGTCCGCATTAATAGCGTCGAAGACGACGATAAAATCGTACGGATGTCTGCCGTAGGTACGGCAAGTTTAATGTGGATGCGGGATCGGATCCCGATAGAAGTGGGTCAAGCTGATGAACTATCGGCCCAAGATGTGCCCGGATCGTGACCATGTCGAGGATTCCGAGCTCCACGTCCGATACCACGGGGCATCATTGCTTTTCTCTTCACGCACAGTCCGGGGGAGCGAATTGTTAAGTGTGAAGCCCGAACTCGCCAACATACGCCCTCGCACGTGGATCGATCTGCGCGGTCAGGTCGCGGGGTTTGACCTACCCGTCAGGTTGTGGGGGTCAGAGGGGGCAGCGCCCCTTGCGAGGGTTTCCGAGGGCGGAGGCCCCGAAACAAAAATTTGATTATAACAGGGGCTATGAGACGTGCGAAGGTGAAAGAGAAGGCTAAAACGACGTGCGAAGGTGAAAGAAATGGCTAAAATGGCGTGCGAGGGTGAAAGAAGTGGCTAAAACGGCACGCCCCAGGGTGAAAGAAGTGGCTAAAACGGCGCGCCCCAGGGTGAAAGAAGTGGCTAAAACGGTGCGCCCCAAGGAAGGTTAATCATGTGTGCATATAGAAGTTTAATCGGGCGCGCCCAGGCCGCGCCGATTTAGGACCCATGGGGATAGAATGGTTTTTGAGTGTAGGGCTAAAACGGCGCGGGGGGGTACCACGCCGGATTAGCCCGTGCCGGATTAGGAGCGCATCGGAATAGCTCTCGGGAGGTTTTCTTTGATTCTTCTTGCTTCTTTTTCTTCTTTCTTTCACCTGCAAGTTGATTAGTTGATTAGTTTGTTCACCCAATTGGTGGATTAAATTTGTAGAGAGGAAGTTTAGATATCTTAACCGTGTGTTAGGGTGACTTAGCATGAAGATTCAAGTGTTTTGTTTAGAGGAGTTCGTTGTGCAGGAGCTTGGAGGTTCATCTTGATTCAGAGGCTTCAAACACATGCTGCTTTCGTCCCCAGAGAGTGGTCCATTCGTTTGCTCTATGTGCTCTTGCTCCTGAAAAAAATTGGGCAGCACCTCCCCCGGGCTAAGGTTTAATGGGGCGAAATAAGGGATTGTCAAACGGAATACTCCGGGACGATCCCAAAAACACGGAGTGGCCTAACGATAGTCCGGTGTCCCATAGTTGAATGCAGAAGCCCCGAGGACCAGCCTTCAAGGGGTTCTAACAGTTCACGGGTTGTAGTTGTGTGAGAGCTCCGACGGGGCAGATGTTCGCCATGGGAGGCCATGAATGTTCACCCTCATACGGTTACTTCAAAGGCCATGCTATGGAGGAGCAGGCTTTGAATCACCTTAGGTGAGTAGAAGACAGGACGAAGAGGGGAGCGAAGGCTAACAAAAGTAAATCACTGTGTTTTTTTCAACTATTCTCTGTTTATTCATCCACCAAAAGGGGGAGATTTAAATACAGGGAAGTTCATCCCGAAGGGATGGGAAAGTACATTGAAAGGGGAAGAAGGGAAATACATTGAAAGGGGAAGAAAGAGATACACCGGTGGGGGAGAGGGAACAAAGCACAAGCTCCTCCCCCTCCGAACTCACCTTTCTTCTCTCACCTACTCTCTCTTTTCTTCACCTTGTAGGCGCGGGGGGATCGAGCTTCTTCTTCTCTTCGGATGCCGGAGATAGCCCCTCCTCTCACCGAACTCTTTTCTCTTCAGCTCTTAGTCTCGTTATATATATTAGTGGGAGGTGGGGGAGGAAGAGAGCACAAGCTCCATCCCCTCCGGCTCACCTATGTTGCCTCTTTCTTCATGTCCGAAGTCGTTGAGTGGCCTACCGGGAGAGCCGCTGATAGAGTAGGGATGGTGCAGTCCCAGGATTGGCCGACGGCGACCGGTGGAGATGCGATGGCCGGTGCGGAGCTCGAAGCCTTCCATTCCTGGGAGCAATAAGGGCTCAGGCGGTTGCACGCTGGTCAGGTGCGGGCTATTCGGCCATTTCAGGTAAGTTCTATTTGTTCACACCCGAAAACAGGGGATCGGACTAAAGATGGGACGACACCCTTGGTTAGAACGGCGCAGGGGGTGAGCGTGCAGGATTAGCACCAGGAAGAGGGGCGCGCCGGCTTTAGTAGTATTGGAGGGGGGCGCCGGTTTTGGTGGCCAATAGGGGGCGGGACGGTTTTGGTGGCTAATGGGGGGGCGCCGATTTTGGTGGCCAATGGGGGGCGCGCCGGTTTTGGTGGCCAATGGGGTCTCTTCCTGGCTTAGCGGTGATTCGGACGGACGCCTGCCCCTTGGTAGTACTGATGGGGACATCAGAGCAAGAGCACTAACATTTTATTTTACATTTGTGTCCTTTTGTTTGCTTTTATATCCTTGGGAAAGTATGTTTACAATTGTAAGGCTTTATAAGTCAATGTGTCATTCCCTAAGGATCTTTGGATTTATTTGTAAAATGTTAGTAGGTCCAGCAAGGGGGCTCTCACTCCTTCCCCATTGGTCCACCTAAGTCATGTGGGGCTGGTCAACCATCCTAGGTGGCTTCTAGATGGTTTGACATCCAATAGACACATGGGGGACAAATGGACTAAAAAGTCTAAAATGGCTCCTTCATAGTCAAGGGGGTGCCCCCCCATTAAAATGACATTTTGTATTTTATTTTTTAGGCCAATTGACCACATGGGGGAAGAAAATGCTACCCCTCCTCTCTCTCCCATGAAATCCCAACCCCCTCCCCCTTCTTCCCTTTCTATATAAGCCCATGTATAGTGTTTTGTAAGAATTAATGAAGAGAAAATTATGAATTTGGTTGGAGCCAAAGATGGGTGTGCCCTCCTCCTCTCTCCCTCCCCCTCTTGCAGATAGATTTATGCTAAATCTTGGGTGTGATGCCCTTCGACCTTCTCCTCAGCCCCTTTGAATTCTATTTCTACCGCCGCCGCCGCCGCCGCCGCCACCGCCATCGCACCTCCATCGCGCCGCCATCTTCATCGTCGGAGTTCTATCTACATCAGGATAGATCCTCAAAGCTCAAATTTTAGCTCCCAACTCCCACATCTTTTGGCACTGAGATTGTCAGGGTAGGTTCCCCATTGAGCCCAAGCCCCCACAAAAATAATCCCATCATTTACCTTTCTTTTTATATTTTTCTATTTTCGTGTATTTCCACCTTCCAGTTCTATCCCAGTTCATATCTATGTAACAATAGCTTTGTGTTTCTAGGTTTTGACCCCCTTTCTCTTATCTTATTGAGTCACCAATTTTATTGGGGATTCTTCCCATCTAATACCACTTCCACAAATTTTCTTGTGAATTTAGGATCCTTTTATAATTTCTAAAAAATAACTTCAGATCCCAAGTTCTGTTCTGTCTCTACTGTCCAGATCCGACCACCTGGTACTAGAAAATACGTTTCCACAGCCAAATCTCCACCAAACCTTTCATACAAATTATCCCCGTTTTCCTCTCTTTGCCCTCTACCACTTTTATGAAGAGCGTAATAGCTGAATCAGAGGTCTACAATGCGGTCAATGCCAACTCTCAGGAAAAAGAACTTCTATCCTGAGATTTCAAGTTCTGTCAACCAGCAGATTGGAAATTCGGCTAAGACCAGATCCGGGATAGCCAATTTTTTCTCTCTAGCCCTAGATCGAAGGATTTTGAGTTAGCTTTCCAACGGCACTAGTCTGGTGTCAATCTGACGTCGGGGTCGATCGCAACATCAGTTTTCGTCGGGACGCGTAGGTCTGAAATAGAATTCAGATTCGTAGGCAGCAACTCCAACCCGCACCGATCGGAGCCTCCTCGCCTTCCACGAGGGGAACCAGCGCGCCGCCTTCCCAGGGAGCACCCCTCCGGACGTCCCCGTCGCAGCAGTGCCACTTCGGGCCCACACGGCCCACTGACCAGCACGTGGGTCCCACGATCTTGAGTACATGTGCCCGCCGAAGCTACACAAGAAGCTGCCCGTCAACCCGAACCCGCTACTCTCGGGTCCCGCTGTGTCGCCCTTTACCTCCCTGCGTGGAGTGGGCAGTAAAGCATTGCTGTAATTTAATTAATTATTGTTTCAGGAGTACGATATCGACCGGGATCATCTTCCCCACGCCAGGCGCGTGGAGGTATCATGTTCGCTCCATTACTCGGCATTTGCTATTCTTGTATATGCTTTTATATGCCGCTGCTAGAGAGCTTGTGTTAGGGTCATTAGCTCGATATATTAATTTCACCGCTACGAGAGAGAGTGAGTGACCCGTCCCGTGACTCGATCCGAGTACACGCGGAAAAGCCGATACCCGAGACTCACGGCCGGTTTCTCAACCGCGCGCGGTCCAGCGTTTCCCTCGCATAGGGACGATCGTGAGCTAGAGTCCCAGGTCGCGTGTCCGTCCCGCATCAATTTGGTATCAGAGCACCAGTTGAGTCTAGGGTAGTATTTGGTTCAAACTAAAAAAAAGAGTCATTTAAGTCAAGTCTAAGCTTGAGTCGGTCCAAGGCTGCATCGCATACCTTTATTCGGTATATTAAAAGGTGTTGTCCGAACGTTAGGCTATGCCTATCGGGAAGGCCGCACACTTACGCGAGTGATCTTTGGATCGATTAACTCCGCCACGTACTGAGTCTTGATTTAAGTCTAGGCTCCTTAGTGTGCATTAGTTAGTGTATTCCAACATTGCATAGTCGGTCTAGTGTCTTGTCACCAACTGTTGGCATGTCCATTCACTAGCGTCCCCGGGTCCCATGGATGACCAAGGGTCCGCATCTTCTGCATGGTGGCGATACTATCTAAGATGGGAGAACCACCCGGACCACCCCTGTAGGCCCGTAGCCCGGGACTTCTATGGCTCCGAAAACCCGAGTGACAACCTAGAGTGGGAAGCCGTTATGGACGACTACTTTGAGTGTTACCTTATGTCCGGTCCCACACAAGTCGACTTTGCCAAAAGGTGACTTTTCTATGGAGTTGCTGAAACATGGAGGGACATCAAATACTTCCGGGAAGATAGGAGGCTAAGGCCCATCAAGTCATGGTGGGATATGAAGAGAGCGCTTAGGAGGGTCTACCTTCCCCGCCCACCTACCTCCAACCACGGGGGTCATACCACTAGCCAACCCCACCAACTCACCCGCAATCAAGTGGGCCACACCTCCAACCAACCCCGCCCCTTCACCCCCATCCAAGCCCTCCAAAGCAACCCCAATCAAGTGGACCGCCCAGTCACCTCCCACCAAGTGGAAGCCCCGCTTCTAGCCGAGCCTAGGTCCACACCCGAGCCAAGAGACGAGGAGCGTGTCCACCACGAGGTCCCTACTCCAACTCGCACCTTTGATGAAATCGAGAAAATGTTTTCGTATTGGTTAGAAAGGACACGTGCCTCTTCACCACCCGTGTGTGCTCCTTGCCGCCCTCTACTTCCGAACCTTATTTGGAACCCTCTTGTTGGGAGCCACTAAAGCCCAAGCCACCCGTGCTTCTAACGGGTACGCTTTTTATAGCCGAGCCACTTCTTAGTTGGCTCAAAGATGGCTTGGTCCCACCTCCGTATCCATCCATGGACCCCACCTTACCATTAGTGCCGGTCAACTCCTACCACACTACCTTTCGGTCTAGTCACCATGTTGATACATTGGATGACCTTTTTATGGGATTAGACTCGCAATGGAAGTTGACACACTCATTGGCCCGAGGCTTCGACCAACCCACTAGTCTTAGCTTCACCCATCCGGCCTTAGGGTCCATTACCTCCTTGTGCACCGTGGGTTGTGTCATCACGGAGATTCTCTCATTCCTCCCCCTGTCAGCCGAATCTGACTTCATACCCTTTTGCCCGAGGGAGGAACCATACATCCTACATATGATCACCGTCCCACCTACCATAATGCATGAAGGTGACCAACCACACCTTCAAGACTTCTATACATGGGACCGTGACTTGTGAGAACCCACCACAAGGGGTCATACCTTCTTTGATCCCTTTGACTCATTCCCTAGTGGACCCCTAGACCCACCATATATACTTCACTTCTTCGAGGGAGTCTACTACCACACCCCTTCCCCACGGGCCGGGTCGTCTATACCCACCAAGCCCGTTCACGATACTCCTACATTCGACTCTCCTAGCCCTTCCAAGTCTCCCAAATCCCATAGAAAGTCCAATGTGTATGCATGGTCCACATTAGGAGGTCTAGGAATTCCACGTTCCGCCAACCACCATTTTCATCTAGTGTATGCATGGCACACATTCGGGTGTCCTGGTCCACCTTTGCATATGCATGAGTCAGACTAACCGTAGGTTTGTTTAGGATCATGTGTCAGTCTTTGTTTCGTACCGTTGGTCTGTCGAGTGCATGTGCATACGTCGCGTCGAGTCGGACTTTTGGACGCTCGCGTTGTTAGTCTCTTTCGAGTATGAGACTTGTCAGACTTTGGGATCGATTCTACGTCACATATCGGATCTAGTCACATAAGGGACAAGCGCTGATTCCTAGTGAGCCTTTGAGCTGCCTCCCTTCTTTTGAGAGTGACCCCACCCCGGAGTGTCCACCTCTAGCCTCATTTCCCAACAGCGTGTGCATATCGAATCTATACGGGATGAGCAGGTGTCGATTACTTGGAGTAGAGCGTACTCCGCGCTTCCAGGTTCGGTGACGCATCTGCCGGAGCTACTCGAGCAGCCGCACCCCTTACTCTACGGGGTCAAGTTCTTCCCACCCGGGGAGAATTTATGGGGACATCAGAGCAAAAGTACTAACATTTTATTTTACATTTGTGTCCTTTTATTTACTTTTATATCCTTGGGAAAGTATGTTTACAATTGTAAGGCTTTATAAGTCAATGTGTCATTCCCTAAGGATCTTTGGGTTTATTTATAAAATGTCAGTAGGTCCAGCAAGGGGGCCCCTCGCTCCTTCCCCATTGGTCCACCTAAGCCATGTGGGGCTGGTCAACCATCCTAGGTGGCTTCTAGATGGTTTGACATCTAATTAGACACATGGGGGACAAATGGACTAAAAAGTCCAAAATGGCTCCTTCATAGTCAAGGGGGTGCCCCCCCATTAAAATGACATTTTGTATTTTATTTTTTTAGGCCAATTGACCACATGAGGGAAGAAAATGCTACCCCTCCCCTCTCTCCCACGAAATCCCAACCCCCTCCCCCTTCCCCCCTTTCTATATAAGCCCATGTATAGTGTTTTGTAAGAATCAATGAAGAGAAAAATTATGAATTTGGTTGGAGCCAAAGAAGGGTGTGCCCTCCTCCTCTCTCCCTCCCCCTCTTGCAGATGGATTTATGCTAAATCTTGGGTGTGATGCCCTTCTACCTTCTCCTCAGCCCCTCTGAATTCTGTTTCTGCCGTCGCCGCCATCGCACCACCATGGCGCCGCTGTCTTCATCACCGGAGTTCTGTCTACATCAGGATAGATCCTCAAAGCTCAAATTTTAGCTCCCAACTCCCACATCTTTTGGAGCTGAGATTTTCAAGGTAGGTTCCCCTCTTGATCCCAAGCCCCCACAAAAAAATTTTGTCATTTACCTTTCTTTTTATATTTATCCATTTTCGTGTATTTCAACCTTCCAGTTCTGTCCCAGTTCAGATCTGTGTAACAGCAGCTCTGTGTTTCTAGGTTTCGACCCCCTTTCTCTTATATTTTTGAGTCACCAATAGTATTGGGGATTCTGTCCATCTAATACCACTTCCACAAATTTTCTTGTGAATTTAGGATCTCTTTTATATTTTCAAAAAAATCACTTCAGATCCCAAGTTCTGTTCTGTCTCTGCTGTCCAGATCCGACCATCCGGTACTAGCATATACTATTTTCCAGTTAAATCTCCACTAAAGCTTTCATAGAAATTATCCCCGTTTTTCTCTCTTCACCCTCTACCACTTTCATGAAGAGCTCAACAGCTAAATCGGAGGTCTACAATGCGGTCAACGCCAACTCTCAGGAAAAAGCACTTATGTCCTAAGATTTATGGTTCTATCAACTAGCAGATTGGAAATTCGACTAAGACCAAATCTGGGATAGCCAATTTTTTCTCTCTGGCCATAGATTGAAGGATTTTGAGTTATCTTTCCAACGGCGCTAGTCTCGCGTCAATCCGACGTCGAGGCCGATCGCAGCATCAGTTTTCGTCGGGACGCGTAGGACTGAAATAGAATTCAGATCCGTGGGCGGCAACTCCAACCCGCACCGATCGGAGCCTCCTCGCCCTCCGCGAGGTGAACCAGCGCGCCGCCTTCCCAAGGAGCACCCCTCCGGATGTCTCTGTTGTAGCGGTACCACTCCGGGCCCACACGGCCCACTGACCAGCACGTGGGTCCCACGATCGTGAGTACGTGTGCCGCCGAAGCTACACAAGAAGCTACCCGTTAACCCGAACCCGCTACTCCCAGGTCCCGCTGTGTCGCCCTTTACCTCCCTACGTGGAGTGGGCAGTAAATCATTGCTGTAATTTAATTAATTATTATTCCAGGAGTACGATATCGGTCGGGATCGTCTTCCCCATGCCAGGCGCATGGAGGTATCGTATTCGCTCCATTACTTGGCATTTGCTATTCTTGTATATGCTTTTATATGTCGCTGCTAGAGAGCTTGTATTAGGGCCATTAGCTCGATATATTTATTTCACCGCTACGAGAGAGAGTGAGTGACCCGTCCCGTGACTCGATCCTAGTACATGCGGAAAAGCCGATACCCGAGACTCACGGCCGGTTTCTCAACCGTGCACGGTCCAGTGTTTCCCTCGCATAGGGACGATCGCGAGCTAGAGTCCCAGGTGGCGTGTCCGTCCCGCATCAATTTGGTATCAGAGCACTAGTTGAGTCTAGGGTAGTATTTGGTTCAAACTAAAAAAAAGAGTCATTTAAGTCGAGTCTAAGCTTGAGTCGGTCCAAGGTTGCATCGCATACCTTTATTCGGTATATTAAAAGGTGTTGTCCGAACGTTAGGCTATTCCTATCGGGAAGGCCGCACACTTGCGCGAGTGATCTTCGGATCGATTAACTCCACCACGTACCGAGTCTTGATTTAAGTCTAGGGTCCTTAGTGTGCATTAGTTAGTGCATTCCAACCTTACATAGTCGATCTAGTGTCTTGTCACCAACTGTTGGCATGTCCATTCACTAGCGTCCCCGTGTCCCATGGATGACCAAGGGGCTGTATCTTCTGCATGGTGGCGATACTATCTAAGATGAGAGAACCACCCGGACCACCCCCGTAGGCCCGTAGCCCGGGACTTCTATGGCTCCGAAAACCCGAGTGACTACCTAGAGTGGGAAGTCGTTATGGACGACTACTTTGAGTGTTACCTTATGTCCGGTCCCACGCAAGTCGACTTTGTCAAAAGGTGACTTTTCTATGAAGCCGTCGAAACATGGAGGGACATCAAATACTTCTGGGAAGATAGGAGGCTAAGGCACATCGAGTCATGGTAGGATATGAAGAGAGCGCTTAGGAGGGTCTACCTTCCCCGCCCACCTACCTCCAACCACGGGGGTCATACCACTAGCCAACCCCACCAACTCACCCGCAATCAAGTGGGCCACACCTCCAATAAACCCCGCCCCTTCACCCCCATCCAAGCCCTCCAAAGCAACCCCAATCAAGTGGACCGCCCAGTCACCTCCCACCAAGTGGAATCCCCGCTTCTAGCCGAGCCTAGGTCCACACTCGAGCCAAGAGACGAGGAGCGAGTCCACCACGAGGTCCCTACTCCAACCCGCACCTTTGATGAAATCGAGAAAATGTTTTCGGATTGGTTAGAAAGGACACGTGCCTCTTCACCACCTGTGAGTGCTCCTTTGCCACCCTCTACTTTCGAACCTTATTCGGAACCCTCTTGTTTTGAGCCACTAAAGCCCGAGCCACCCGTGCTTCTAACGGGTACGCTTTTTATAGCCGAGCCACTTCTTAGTTGGCTCAAAGATGGCTTGGTCTCACCTCCGTATCCATCCATAGACCCCACCTTACCATTAGTGCCCGTCAACTCCTACCACACTACCTTTCGATCTAGTCACCATGTTCATACATTGGATGACCTTATTATGAGATTAGACTCGCAATGGAAGTTGACACACTTATTGGCCCGAGGCTTCGACCAACCCGCTAGTCTTAGCTTCACCCATCCGGTCTTAGGATCCATTACCTCCGTGTGCACCGTGGGTTGTGTCACCACGGAGATTCTCTCTCTTATTCCTCCCCCTGTCGGCCGAACCCGACTTCATACCATTTTGCCCAAGGGAGGGACCATACATCTTATATATGATCACCGTCCCACCTACCACAATGCATGAAGGTGACCAACCACACCTTCAAGACTTCTATACATGGGACCGTGACTTGTGGGAACCCACCACAAGGGGTCATATCTTCTTTGATCCCTTTGACTCATTCCCTAGTGGACCCCTAGACCCACCATATATACTTCACTTCTTCGAGGGAGTCCACTACCACACCCCTTCCCACGGGCCGGGTCGTCTATACCTACCAAGCCCGTTCACGATACTCCTACATCCGACTCTCCTAGCCCTTCCAAGTCTCCCAAATCCCATAGAAAGTCCAATGTGTATGCATGGTCCACTTTAGGAGGTCTAGGTATCCCACGTTCCGCCAACCACCGGTTTCATCTAGTGTATGCATGGCACACATTCGGGTGTCCTGATCCACCTTTGCATATGCATGAGTCGGACTAATCGTAGGCTTGTTTAGGGTCATGTGTCAGTCTTTGTTTTGTACCTTTGGTCTGTCGAGTGCATGTGCATACGTCACGTCGAGTCGGTCTTTTGTACGCTTGCGTTGTTAGTCCCTTTCGTGTATGAGACTTGTCGGACTTTGGGATCGATTCTACGTCACATATCGGATCTAGTCACATAAGGGACAAGCGGTGATTCCTAGTGAGCCTTTGAGCCGCCTCCCTTCCTTTGAGAGTGACCCCACCCCGGAGTGTCCACCTCTAGCCTCATTCCCCAACCGCGTGTGCATATCGAATCTATACGGGATGAGCAGGTGTCGATTACTTGGAGTGGAGCGTACTCCGCTCTTCCAGGTTCGATGATGCATCCGCCGGAGCTACTCGAGCAGCCGCACCCCTTACTCGACAGGGTCGAGTTCTTCCCACCCGGAGAGAATTTATGGGGACATCAGAGCAAGAGCACTAACATTTTATTTTACATTTGTGTCCTTTTGTTTGCTTTTATATCCTTGAGAAAGTATGTTTACAATTGTAAGGCTTTATAAGTCAATGTGTCATTCCCTAAGGATCTTTGGATTTATTTGTAAACTGTCAGTAGGTCCAGCAAGGGGGCTCTCACTCCTTCCCCATTGGTCCACCTAAGCCATGTGGGGTTGGTCAACCATCCTAGGTGGCTTCGACATGGTTTGACATCCAATTAGACACATGGGGGACAAATGGACTAAAAAGTCCAAAATGGCTCCTTCATAGTCAAGGGGGTGCCCCCCCATTAAAATGACATTTTATATTTTATTTTTTTAGGCCAATTGACCACATGGGGGAAGAAAATGCTACCCCTCCCCTCTCTCCCTCGAAATCCCAACTGATGCGCGAAAAACACATGTCGTTAATACGCCCCGCTACCAAATTAAAATATCCGGCCCACAAATTAAATAAATAGAATAGTTAAGTGGTGAGACCGAGTCGAATCCACAGGGAGAAGTAGATTTGAAAGTTAAAAACCTTGAGTTTTTAAGATTTAAAAATCATGAGAATTGAATTGAAACCGCCTTAGGGTGTGTGAAGGATGTAAAGAAAGGGAAGTGGATGAAAGAACTACGAAAAGAAAATTATAATGAAACTAGGGTGACATTAGAATGAAAATAACTTTTAAACTGGCGAGAATTAGAAGAAGTGACAGAAGACAAAGTTAAAGATCAGAGGGTTAGAAATAACTTTTATGAAGAGTGTAGAGACATACAATGATAGGAAGGAGGTGAAAATTGGGAAAACACGGAACCTATGCGCGCGGATGAACAGTAACAATGTTAAAGACAGAACTGTGGGAAAATTAACATAACTCAAAAAAAAAGAAGAACTGGAGGAAGTGGTAAAATGAAAAAAAGTTAGATCTATAAGATAGAACAACTTTCATGAAGAACTCAGAATGAAAAGTGGATTGGAAGGGCTTCAAAATTGAGGAATAAAATAAGGTATCAACTCGGATGAATAGTAACATGTCAGAACAGAACTTAGAAAAACGTATAATAACTTAAAAATGGAGAGGAATTAGAGGAAATGGTAGAAAGAGAAAATGTGGAGAATTTAAATATGAACAACTTTGAAGAAGACAATAAATTGAAATGACTATCAGAAAAACACGTAAATGGCTATGAAAGGGCTAAAATCTTAAGAACTTATAATAACAACCACTTAAACTTATAAAATTTCAAAACTTCTAAAAATTTAAATGAATAATAAGATTGAAAGAACTTAAAACCTGAAGGGGCCTCCTGCCCCTCTCTCCTTGATTCTTCAAATACACCACTTGAACCTTCTTACAAAAACTAATAACAAGAAGAGAACTTTGAAATGAATTACAAGAGCTTCCCCCCTTTTAAGCCATTCCCAACCTCCCTTTTATAGGTTTTAAACGAGCCTTGTTTCTCTACTCGTTGCACCATGCCCGTGTGAAACCGTGGATGGCCATTGCGTTAGGTCCGTGTGAAAGAAGAACTGGCCATGTGAACCATTGCTGAAGCCGACGTGCATATGCAGTGTGGAAGTCGTTTGATGACTCCTCCACCATCTCCAAAGTCTGGCCGCGTGAACCCCACCTTCATGTTAACCCCGCGTGAAGGCTGCCAGAATTTGCTGGATGCCAAGCGTGGACCTCCTGCATGCTTTTGCGAAGTGGAGCCACTTGCCGTAGAAGCCTTGCGAGCTGCTCCACCTGCCACATGAAGACCTAGTGCCTTGTTGCCATGGCCACTTGAAGACCCACACGTGAAGGGGCCATGCATGGCTTTTCATCGTGAAGGGCCCATGTTGAGAAGCCCACCCGAAGCCTTCACGTGCATGTATATGTGCTGTTGCAGAAGCCTCCAAGCCAACCTGCAAGATATAGACATCTTATATATAAAGATGTTAAGATTATCTATATATTATGCATATAAAGGAAGGAGGTGGCAACGTGAATACATATATCTATATATAGGTGTAAATATATATTATATATTATATATTATATAATGTGAATGCCTTATATATATGTATATTACAAGTAGATATATTATGTATATATTTATGTTATGTATATAGATATTAGGAAGAATATATATATATATTATAGGAATATAGATATAATATAGATATATACCATAATATCTATTTAGGTGCTATTATTTTGGATTTTGATTTTGATTTATTTTTATTTCTTTTTTTCTTTTCGTGCTTAATGATATTTGGCCCATTTATTTTTATAAAATAGTATCAATATTTAATTAAATCCTACAATTAAACATTTTGATATAAAATTGTAATTAGGTGTGATAAATACATAGTGATAAATATTAAAGCTCATAAAAGTGTGTTATAATATAAATTAACATGTAAAAATACACACTTATCACCAACCCCCTCCCTCTTCCTCCGTTTCTATATAAGCCCATGTATAGTGTTTTGTAAGAATCAATGAAGAGAAAAATTATGAATTTGGTTGGAGCCAAAGAAGGGTGTGCCCTCCTCCTCTCTCCCTCCCCCTCTTGCAGATGGATTTCTGCTAAATCTTGGGTGTGATGCCCTTCTACCTTCTCCTCAGCCCCTCTGAATTCTGTTTCTATCGCCGCCACCATCGCACCGCCATCGCGCCACCGTCTTCATCGCCGGAGTTCTATCTACATCAAGATAGATCCTCAAAGCTCGAATTTTAGCTCCCAACTCTCACATCGTTTGGAGCTGAGATGTTCAGGGTAGGTTCCCCTCTTGATCCCAAGCCCCCACAAAAAAATCCGTCATTTACCTTTCTTTTTATATTTTTTCATTTTTGTGTATTTCCACCTTCCAGTTCTGTCCCAGTTCAGATCTGTGTAATAGCAGCTCTGTTTTTCCAAGTTTCGACCCCCTTTCTCTTATCTTATTGAGTCACCAATTGTATTGGGGATTCTTTCCATCTAATACCACTTCCACAAATTTTCTTGTGAATTTAAGATCTCTTTTATATTTTCTAAAAAATCACTTCAGATCCCAAGTTTTGTTCTATCTCTGCTATCCAGATCCAATCACCCGATACTAGAAAATACTTTTCCCTAGTCAAATCTTCACCAAACCTTTCATAGAAACTATCCCCGTTTTCCTCTCTTCGCCCTCTACCACTTTCATGAAGAGCTCAATAGCTGAATCGGAGGTCTACAATGCGGTCAATGCCAACTCTCAGGAAAAAGCACTTCTGTCCTGAGATTTCGGGTTCTATCAACCAGCAGATTGGAAATTAGACTAAGACCAGATCCAGGATAGCCAATTTTTTCTCTCTGGCTATGTATAGAAGGATTTTGAGTTAGCTTTCTAATGGCGCTAGTCTCACGTCAATCCGACGTCGGGGCCGATCGCAGCATCAGTTTTCGTCGGGGCGCACAGGTCTGAAACAGAATTCAGATCCGTGGGCAGTAACTCCAACCCGCACCGATCGGAGCCTCCTCACCTTTCGCGAGGTGAACCAGCGCGCTGTCTTCCCAGGGAGCACCCCTCCAGACGTCCCCGTCGCAGAGGTGCCGCTCCGGGCCCACACGGCCCACTGACCAGCACGTGGGTCTCACGATCGTGTGTACGTGTGCCGCCGAAGCTACACTAGAAGCTACCCGTCAACCCGAACCCGCTACTCCCGGGTCCCGCTGTGTCGCCCTTTACCTCTCTGCGTGGAGTGGGCAGTAAATCATTGCTGTAATTTAATTAATTATTATTCCGGGAGTACGATATCGGCCGGGATCGTCTTCCCCACGCCAGGCGCGTGGAGGTATCGTGTTCGCTCTATTACTCGGCATTTGCTATTCTTGTATATGCTTTTATATGCCACTACTACAGAGCATGTGTTAGGGCCATTAGCTCGTTATATTTAGTTCACCGATGCGAGAGAGAGTGAGTGACCCGTCCCGTGACTCGATCCGAGTACACGCGAAAAAACCGATACCCGAGACTCACGGCCGGTTTCTCAACCGCGCACGGTCCAGCGTTTCCCTCGCATAGGGACGATCGCGAGCTAGAGTCCCAAGTCGCGTGTCCGTCCCACATCAAGTACTTTAGCTGTAATGCATCTCCTCCCAGATGCTTAATTCGAAGCCTTCAAGCCTCGGTTTAGGACTTCGAGTGATTTTTGACGTGTGCCGGCCATGTGTCTGCCTTCCCGAGCTTCTTCTGATTTGGCCTTTGGCAATGCCTACTGGAGAGCGGGGGCCACCTCTTCTGCTCGAAGAGCTTCTTGTTGGGTGGAGAAGCACCGGGTATATATATTCGTCCTGCTTGGAGGAGGTACGGGGTCTGTTCGGCTTTTCCGTCTTCGACTTGCTCTCGGGGTGTCGAGACGTCTGTGCCGCAGGAACGTTCATTTTCTTCTCTTCTTTTTTGACGTTCACAACCCCTAACTAACATCGACCTCATTATTCCTATATGCACAGACTGCCATCGACCTTAGCCCGCTACAAAGCAAACTAGCGTCGACCTCAATTACTATGCATGCAGTGGAGATAGAGAGATGCATCGACCTGAATAGTATGTGTACCGACCTTGTGTAAGACATATACCTACGCTTAACAAAAAAGTGCACTGACCTTATGTGAGACAAAACCTGCACTGACTTCTCTTGCATGCGTGCAGCAAACCTGCGCCGACCTTATGCTCGCAGCAAAAGCTGCATCGACCTGAAGCGCTCGCAGCAAACTATATGCATCGACCTTCATGCGTGTGCAAGATAGAATGTACACTGACCTGTGATCGCAGCAAAGGCTGCACCGACTATATATGCACGATGCAAAGGCTTGCACCGACCTTATATGGCCTTAGTCATAGACATGCACCGACCTAACATGCTGGTAACACAGACATGCATCGACCAACATTGCACCGACCGTGCTTGTGCTAGTGAAAGCATTGCACCGACCTTGTGAATGCCTTAGGCATATATATGCACAGACCTGGTATGTGCGTGAGACGCAAAATGAGATGCACATATGCACTGACTCTAGGTGTGCGTGAGACACACCATGCTCAAACCTGGTATGCTAAGACGTAATGCATGGCCCAGTGCAGACTAGCATCGTTAGACTGTTCGATGAAATGCCATGCACACAGAGTGTTGGATAAAATGCCAGGATCTCAGGTTATTCAGCAAAATGTCATGTGCACAGAGATGCGTTTGTCTTAAAAATAATAAACTTTATTATTCTTACATCATCAAAACACAAAATGCAACATCATCAAAACACAAAATGCAACACTATGTGGATGACATTCTGGTGAAGTCAAGGTCGAAAGAGGAGCACCCTACTGTCCTAGCCAAAGTGTTACAAAGGGCTAGGGAGTATAAGTTGAAGATGAACCCGAAGAAATGTGTGTTTGGGGTAGCATCAGGGAAGTTGCTAGGTTTTATAGTTAGCAAGCGGGGGATTCAAATTGATCCAAACAAAGCGAAGGCCGTTATGGAAATGCCACCACCTAAGAACATCACTGAACTTAGAGGATTGATTGGGCATATGCAGTTCATTCGGAGGTTTATATCTCAACATTCACAAAGAAGCCGCCCATTCTATGAACTATTGAAGGCGGGGGCCAAATTTGAATGGAATGAACAATGTCAAAAGGCCTATGAGGATCTTAAGGTTTATTTATCTAATTCCCCGGTTTTGCAACCCCCTGTTCCTGGGAAACCCCTGATTTTATATATTTCAGTTATTGATGACTCCCTAAGAGCTGTCCTGGCACAAGTGGATGATGAAGGGAAGGAAAGGGCAGCCGACTACCTCTCTAGGTTGTTCAATCCTGCTGAATCTAAGTATACCACTATGGAGAAGACCTGCGCAGCCTTAGTTTCGGTAGCCCAGAAATTGAAACATTATTTTCTTGCCCATGAGGTTAAGTTGATCTCTAGAATGGACCCAATTTGCTATCTTCTAGAGAAACCCGTCCTTTCTAGTAGGTTGGCTCACTGGCAGAGCTTTCTCTCCCAATTCGATATTACCTTGGTCGTTCAGAAAGCTATCAAGGGATACGCTATTGCTGAACATCTTGCTCATTTACCTATCCCTTGTACAGACTCAATCCAGGATGAGTTCCTTGACGAACACCTGGCTGAGCTCACTCATCACCCTTTTTGGTCGCTACATTTTGATGGTGCACCTAATTTTTAGGGCCGAGGGATCGGTGCTGTTCTCCTCACTCCGGAGGGAGTGACCATCCCCATTGCATACCAACTCTCTTTTCCTGCTACCAGCAACATAGCTGAGTATGAGGCTCTCCTTGCCAGACTGAAGCATGCCTACATCCTAGGTGCGTGATATTTAAATATTATAAGAGATTCTCAGTTTGTGCTACGCCAGGTTCTTTCTACCTATCGCACCCGTGACCCAAAGCTCAAACCTTATAATGATTTGGTCACGCTCTTGGCTAAGGAATTCCGTAAGCTGATATACATTCATACCCCTCGGTCTCAGAATATTCTCACTGATGCACTTACATCGCTTGCTTCTTCCCTCTCCTTCCCCCTGAGACCATTGTGGTCTAGCGGTTAGACACCCCTTCCCTTCAGGATCCGTGGCTTGATAACCTTAGGAAATCTGTAGAGAAAAAAGCTGAGAAGGAAGATTTGAAGGAAGTGTCGTTAACTGAGCTCGAGGAAATTTTAGAAGAGGAGGAATTACCTTGGTATCACGAAATTGAGCAGTATTGCAGGGATGGGTCATTCCCACAGTCAGCCAACGCCGAGCAGTGCAAGGCCATAAGAAGAGTCGCCTCTAGATACACAATCATTATAGGAGAATTATATAGGCGGGCTCTTAATGGAGTTCTCATGAGATGTTTAGACGATGATGAGGCCTAGAAAGTGGTCGAAGCAGCTCACTCGAGTGAGTGTGGAGGGCATGTTAATGGTCAGGCTTTGGCGAAAAAGATTCTTTGGCAGGGCTATTACTGGCCAACCCAAGAAGAAGATTGTTCCACCTATATCCGTAGGTGTCTTCAGTGCCAACTCCATGCTGACAAAATTCATGCTCTTGCTTCATCTCTCCATCCTCTTTCTGCTCCTTGGCCATTCTCCATGTGAGCTTTTGATATTATAGGCCCGCTAGGTGATCCAAACTCCCAGGTCAAACAAACATCTTTTATCCTCATCGCTACGGAGTATTTCACCAAGTGGGCAGAAGTTGAAGCATATGCAGAGATCAAAGCTACCACTGTTTACCGCTTCATCCTCAAGAACATCATTTCACGGTTTCGAGTGTCAAGCGACATCGTCACCGACAACGGACCTCAGTTCGTGTCACAAGAACTCCAGGACCTCAGTAAGATATTCAACATTTCATTGCATCATTCATCGCCATACTACCCCTAGGACAACGGCCAAGCCGAGGCCACCAATAAGACTCTTCTTAAAATCATCAAGAAAACATGCGAGTCGCATAAATTTGCTGCTTGGGCCGATAAGTTAGTAGAAGCTCTATGGGCTTATCGCACCTCCGTCCGTACTCCCACGGGACAAACTCCTTTTGCTCTCACTTATGGGATGGAGGCGATAAGAGATTTTGATCCCTTCCCTAAGAGTGCAGCTCGACAAAGAACTTAATCTCGACGAACGTCGAGAGGCATTGCTAGTCCCGCTGGAACTCTTGGACAAGAAGAGGCTTAATGCGACCAATCACGTCTCTGTTTATCAAAAGCGGGTCTCGCGTCATTTTCAAAAGAAGGTCATCGAAAGAAAATTTCAAGTGGGTAATATGGTTTTGAAACGTAAATTTATTCATTCCGGAGGTCCTAGGTCTAAACTGCAACCCAACTGGGAGGGTCCATTCATAATCAAGGAAGTTTATCCTGGGAACGCGTACCGTCTAATCAACGCAGAGGGTGAAAAATTGCCTAATCCTTGGAATGGGTTGTATCTCAAACATTTTTTTCCTTAGAGTTAAGCTAGCAACGGCCCGGTGGCGGGATGTTCCTCTCTTTGATCATGAAGGGAGATTCCTAGCACAACACTCACACACCACACGACTCCCGTGGTTGGGTTTTTTGCGCAACACTGTTTCTCCTTTGGCCATATCTAGAAGAAAGTGAAGGTCCTTGTTTTCTCCCTTTTTTCGGCTGAATGTAGGGGCAAGTGGTGAATAAGTGGGCGAGGGCCGATCTAGACACCCCGATACGAGAGATGTCTCAAATAGGGGCAGTCTGTTATGACCTGATTCCGCATTTACGAAAGAAAAGAAATAAAAGAAATAAAAGTAAAGGGTCAAAAATCAAGGCAAAGTCTAAAAGCTCATCCAAAAGCTCGAAGCACAAAAGTCTAAACTGCTCCAAAAAAATATGAAACTAGGCATGGCAAGAGTGGCAGTACAGTTTCCCCGCGGGATGTCATGTGCCCGGTCATACGCATGCCTAGAGCGGAGGAAGGTTCGATGACAGACATAAAGTCCCGGCGCAACAGATGAATCTCTTGAAAAGGGGTCGTCATGAGAAGAACTCAAGCCCTAAAAAGCCTCTATACCTATTGCTGACTTTCCCATCAAATTCTCTTTTGATTTCCCAAGGACTTGATCATACCTTGGGTATGGCCTTCGCAGAGACACCGTTCAATGAAATTGGACCCTGCCATGGATAGTCACTCATAATGCACGTTGTACTTGGGACGCCCCTAATGAGATATGTGGGTCTCCCGTCGCCGGGTCTGAACTGGTTCAAAAATCTAAAAAAAATTGATATTTCAAAAACTCAAAAAAATCTGATATTTCAAAAAAACTCAAAATAAATCTGATATTTCAAAAATCTAAAAAAATCTAATATTTCAAAAAGTCAAAATTTCTAATATTTCAAAAAAAAAATCAAAAAATCTGATATTTCAAAAATCCAAAAAATCTGATATTTCAAAAAATCTTTTTTTTATTTTTTTAAGTAAGCACCAACCAATAGAGTCAGAGTCCAGTCAAGTGCTTCCTCCCCCAGAAGGGGAAAATGTTCTCACTTCCCCAAACTGACACTGTGGCCAAAAAATTTTATTACTTTTTTGAAAGAATACAAATTCTGCGGGGCAAACCCCTGTCTTCACATACAGTCGGCCTTGAAGACAAATGAAAGCAACAAAAGCAAAAAGCTAGTTACAATTGCGAATAGTTGGCAAGCCAACTTTATCCACCCTCAACGCACCCCTAGCCAGCCGAGGAAGATCACTGGCTCAAGTAAATATGGTGTTATTATGGTTGACACAGGCATGGGAGGCCAAAGCATCAGCTACTTGGTTGCCCTCCCTAAAGACATGTTGCACCGGGCATCCACATTTGGTTTTTAAATCCAAAATTTCCTTCCACCATGGAAGAATAGTCCAGCTAGGAGCCACTCCTTTTCGGATTGCATCAGCTAACAGTGCACAGTCAGTGTAAACTACCGCCACTTGGAGACCCCCATTCAATACAATGGACAGGCCATCATGGAGTGCCTTTGCCTCTGCTAGAAGACTGCATCCATAGCCATAGTGAAAAGCAAAACTTACTATCAAATTACCAGCAAGATCACGGATACATCCTCCTCCCCCACTCATTCCTGGGTTGCCCATAGAAGCCCCATCAACATGTAAGGTAAGCTTGGAAGATGACAATCTACACTGCACCACAATCGGCCATTTTTGAATGACACTGGGAAAGAAATGGAATTTAGCCAGATTGTTCTTTTGTTCTGTTGATAGAACCGTTGAGAAGGAGACCTTGTCGAGGGCATAGGAGATTGCTGCAATGATTCTCCTTTTGATACCACTAACACTAGGACTGACATTGTCATATATGATAGTACATTTGGTTTTCCATATCTCCCAAAGCTGATGGGGACATCAGCGACCCTCCATGCCCTGGCTTCGACGTCGGCCCTTCGAGACAGATTCAGCAAGGGTTCAGATATTTATTTCTTCTTAGTATGATGTATTTTTCTTTTATTGAGTTTGTAATTCTTATTGGGTCAATTAATAAGGCCCAAAAGGCTAGTCTATTAGTAGCTCGGTTAATGGTCGTAGGTAGCTTATGTTCACCACCTCGGATAGCAGGGTAATTGTTTGAACTTCAAGGGCATTTGTGGAAATTTGTAACCCTGTCCTCTCCCTATAAATAGGATGCCAAGGGCTTTGTTTTAGGCTAATGAAAAATGAAAAGTTTTTGAAGAATTGTTAAAGGATTGAAAACCCCCCCTTGTCTCTCTCTTTCTTTTGCGCAAGTCACCCTCTCTCTCTCTCTATCTCTTGTGATTCTTCTCTCTCTCTCATTGGGCAATTGCACCCCCTTCTCCCTCTCTCCCACCTTGGGCTGCGCACCCCTCTTCCCTCTCTTTCCCCAACTCCACTTGCCACATCATCCCTCCTCCTAGATTCTCTCCTTCTTTCCCTCCTCCACCTTCCTAATCCAACCCCACCTCCTTTATCCCTTTCCAAATCACCTAATCTAATTAAATCTCAGCCACCCAATTCTTTCCCAATATCTTCTCCCTCCTAAAATCCTTCCTTCTCTTTAGGAAAGTTTTACCAAAAATTCAAATTTCTTCCAACCTCCAACTCCTAGCCGCGGCCTCCCTCTCTCCCATTCCCTAGTTCGCAACCCCCATCCCCAAACCCTAGTTCGCACCCCCCAAAGCCTCCCACGCCCCAGCCACCTCCAGCCCCCCTTCCCTTCTGTAACATACGCCCCATCCCCTTCCAGGAGCATCCACAGCGGCCCCGGCATCCAACGGCATCGCCTTCGTCATCGCTTGTGGAGGTCTTCTAGTTCTCCTATCCTCTGCTCTGCATCAGAAGCTTGGCCGAGTTTTCAGCGACCACACCGTCATCCACAGTGCAAATCAGTCCGAGTTTCCTTCATAGAAGTCGTGCACCTCCAAGTCCTTTTTGTGTGCGAGGTGGAACCGTCGCGTTCTGACTTCGTCACTGTTCGCGTCGCCTGTTCTCGTGCGGTTGCGCCAGATCCGAGCCAGAACCCGAGAGCCACTTGACAGTGGCTGTACCTATTTCTCAGGCGTGATTCAGCCCAAGCTCTCTTCTGAGCGTTTGTGCTACTCCAAGCCTTCGTGAATCCAGAGGTGCAATCACCCCAGTCCAACATCGGCACAGTTCGTGGTGCTCGTTCTCCAACGACTGCGCAACCCGGGTGCGACCCAGTCTGTCCAGACTGTGTGCCCGCCGTGCAGAGCGTTCCCCGCCCGACCTGTTCGTCATGGGCCCGAGGTGTCTTCATCAAAGTGGTGCCCTTTGACGATACGAAACCAACCTAGTTGGTTTCATCTTGTTCCGACGTCCGAGCAGAAATATCCACCATGGCCTTGGCACCTCTATCTGGATGCTCACCCAGGAATCAGAGGCTCACCACAACTGCGACCACGCCCAGCCCAATGATCTGACGGCTGCCATCTATTGAGGGTACGTAGACCTCCCTGTCTACTGTCCTCCCGAGTTGATCCCGCCTCGTTCTGAGCTCCACAGCGAGTGTACCGGCGGTTGTCCCGCGACTGCGCAACCCTGTCCTGTGGGACAGAATTGCATAGGTCCACTTCTCCGGCCGGCCCCGCCCTCTAGCGGCCTCAGATCGACGTCAGGTTTTCAGGGACGCTCCAGCACCCCCCAGGCTCCGTCTGAGAGATGACGGCACCACATTCAGATGTTCGTTCTCAACGTACCGTGTAGGACGGTCGGCATCATCCCAGCAGGCCAGTTCGTAGATTGGCGTCTTATTGCTCCGCTCCCCTTGCTCCCCCCTCCTGCGTGAGGGTAGTGCATGTACTGATTACCCCATCCATTGGTTCCCCCTCCCTGCGTGGAGGCGTCTATTTCGTTGTACTAGTAGGTCCGACAGAAGCTACAGCGACGCAGCGTGTCCGCCGGGTGCGCACGCTCCCGGCTCGCCCTCGTCTCCGATTGGCGCCGGTCTTTTCAGACTCGGCAAGGTACGTGGCTGACCACCTGCTCCCCTGTGATTTGTCCCTTCGTATTTTCTTTGTGCTTGCGCCGACGGTGAGAGAGAGCCCGGTCCCGACCCCCGTTTCATGTGGGTTTGCTGCCATGCGAGAGAGTGAACCCCATAGTGCCCTCGGGCGCGAGGTCTGCCCCGGCTGAATCCGGGTGATCCCTCCCCTTCAGGTCGGCCTTCTACCGACCCAACTCATGAGTTCTGACCACGTAGACGGCTTGTGGGCCAAAGCCCATCTTCCCCATCGCCGGGTTACACCCGAATTCCGAGTGCGCCGCGTGTTTGTCCGCCGTGTCCAACCTGGCCTGTTCGGCCTTGCTTGCTGTCCACTAGGTCCTAGTTCTGACCGGGTCTCGTTCCGTGTCAAATTTTGTATCAGAGCCAGGTTCTCGGCTTGCTCTCGCATGCCGAGTACTAGGCCAGCTTACATTCCCTTGCATTCCCCCTCGCATCAGTAGCATGTGGTCTAGTCTCTTGAACCGCATAATATGTCTAGTCTAGACCCGCCATTCGGTTTTCCCCATCCCGCTGACCCCATGTCCATCCATAGTGTTGCCTCGTACAGGGAGATTGATCGTCCAATTGGCCACAGCACTCAGGTCAAACCGTCCCACCAAAACCAATCCATGGCCACTCATATTGGCAGTTCGTACCGTCAGTCCGGACCCGTGCACATCTCTGGCCAACATACTGGTCTGTCCATCCACCCTACCTACCCACAGGTTGGCCCCTCACCCAATCTCTACGACCGATTCAGGGATAGAATATTCACTCCCTATAGCACCCGTTGGGGCGCCCAAGATTTCTTTGGCTCTCGTAATCCCATGATCTACCTTGATTGGGAAGCCGAGATGGACTTCTACTTAGATAGGGATGACTGGTCGGACTTCCAAAAGGTGAGGTTTGCCACGAGAAGGTTGAGAGATTGAGCCCGAGCCTACTGGCTCGATGATGAGCGATGTCTTACAGCCCGATACCAAGCGCCCGTCACTTGGGCCATGATGAAGGAGAAGCTTCGCGAGAAGTATCTCCCTCCCGCTTATTTGCCCGTGGCCGACCCTCTCGCCCCACTGCCAGCTATTGTAGGCCCCACTAAATACACACTCCCTGGACCAACATTTGAATCCCAAACACCCATAGAAGCCATGCCACCAGATTTGTCCATCCTTGAGTCACCACCTCCTTCAACTCAACCTCCGATTAGGGATGAGATAGTGCACGAACCCATAGAGACCATGAAATACATCCCTGATCCCTCTTTGATTGAAGCATACCAAACCCAAGAGGATGCCCTATGCCTGGCTCACCCCTTAGTAGAGGAAGCCCCCACCCAACTTGAGGCTAAAGTCCAACACAACCTCCATCCCAAGTCACTCATGGCCCATGGAGGCGAGATTGTCATAGGTGGAACCCTTGCTAGGTGGCTTAGGAGAAGTCTAATCTTAGATTTCTCCAACTTCTACCCCTTCCCAAATGAACAACCCCAACAAATAGTACCCTTCCACTCCTTCCACACAACCTTTCGATCGTTTTGCTTTGTGGAGATCGTGGAAGATCTTGTTCGGAGTTTGAAGTGGCAAATAGGGGTGACCAACATGCTTGCCTTGAAGTCAGGTCCACCTAGGGGTGTTTGCTTCACCCACCCCTCCGTTGGCTCCATTACTTCCGTGTGCACTATAGGTTGGTGCACGTGTGAGCTTTTGATACTTTTTTCGATCTTGTAAGAACCCTAGGCTACCACTCAAGTTCTGGAGCTCATCCAGCCCGTCAAGCCCACTATCTCTCCAACTCCCCCACCCATTGATTTCAATCCACTGTGGAGGGATTGAGATGTGGGCGAATCAATTCTTGGAAATAGGCGATGTCCTTCCTGGCCTCCCCTTCCGTGATCCATTTGACCCATCATATTGGAAACCAAAGAGTCAATCGGCCCTCACTCAACTCTCCAACAACACCCAACACCTACTCCCTCATGGAGATTACTACACATGTTCGAGCCAGACCCCACATCATTGTTTCTCTAGCGACATGTGTTTGACTAGTAAAAGGCACATTTCATGGGAGGTAATGCATTCGTCATGGAGTCTAGCATCATATAGAGAAGGTCATAGTTTTGGTTGCGCAAGTCCACCCATGCTTATCCCATTTGATAGGAGTCACATGCATGATAGGTCTACTTTTGGATGTCACGGGCCACCCATGCAATGTCGATGGTCTATGCATGCCACTCAGCATCGCAGCCTATCTAGGACTCACCACATCATCAAGCGTTATGACAACAAGCGAGTCCGTCTGAGCTACGGGTCATATTATGAGTTGGCGGATAGTCATTGGTGTCACCGAGAGTCCTGGAGTTGTGAGCTTGCGAT
The DNA here is from genome assembly GCA_022559845.1 of Amorphophallus konjac. Taxonomy (NCBI): domain Eukaryota; kingdom Viridiplantae; phylum Streptophyta; class Magnoliopsida; order Alismatales; family Araceae; genus Amorphophallus; species Amorphophallus konjac. The sequence continues at coordinate 405,434,304 of CM040120.1, forward strand.
GGTGAGGATGGAGTGGTTCCCAATGGAGCCTCGCAAACTAAGGGCCCGCAACATCAAGCTACGTCAGAACATGAGGAGGGTAGGTTCTACTAGGTTAGGCCAACTTGAAGAGAATAAAGTGATCCCGATATTCACTTGGGCAGACCAAACGCAGTACGAGGACCTGGCAGCAAAACCAAGTGAGTCTTTTGGACCTCTACCTTCCTTCATGAGTGACCCACACCCCGTGAGAACACTAGCCATATGGAGTGCCCGGCGCGGGCCAATAGAGGAGATACGGGGTAGGCAAATCACCACTTATTGGAGCATGGCAGTCTACTACTACCTCACCAGATGGAAAGGACGGCCCAGATCGGACCACGTATGGGAAAGCCGGACGGAGATACAGCACCCCGATCCACGCCGTCAGATTCCACCAGATCACTACTCGACAGAGTCGAGTTCTCGTCACCCCGGGGGAATTGACGGGGACATCAGTGACCCTCCATGCCCTGGCTTCGACGTCGGCCCTTCGAGACAGATTCAGCAAGGGTTCAGATATTTATTTCTTCTTAGTATGATGTATTTTTCTTTTATTGAGTTTGTAATCCTTATTGGGTCAATTAATAAGGCCCAATTGGCTAGGATACCAAATATGACGCAGGATGAGACCCAGTCGGAACTAGGACCTAGTGGACAGCAAGCAAGGCCGAACAGGCCAGGTTGGACACGGCGGACAAACATGCGGCGCACTCGGAATTCGGGTGTAACCCGGCGATGGGGAAGATGGGCTTTGGCCCACAAGCAGTCTACGTGGTCAGAACTCGTGAGTTGGGTCGGTGGAAGGTTGACCTGAAGGGGAGGGATCACCCGGATTCAGCCGGGGTAGACCTCGCGCCCGAGGGCACTATGGGGTTCACTCTCTCACATGGCAGCAAACTCACATGAAACGGGGGTCGGGACCGGGCTCTCTCTCACCGTCGGCCCAAGCACAAAGAAAATATGAAGGGACAAATCACAGTGGAGCAGGTGGTCAGCCACGTACCTTGCCGAGTCTGAAAAGACCGGCGCCAATCGGAGATGTGGGCGAGCCGGGAGCGTGCGCACCCGGCGGTCACGCTGCGTCGCTGTAGCTTCTGTCGGACCTGCTAGTACAACCAAACAGATGCCTCCATGCAGGGAGGGGGAACCAAGGGATGGGGTAATCAGTACATGCACTACCCCCACGCAGGAGGGGGGAGCAAGGGGAAGGGCGCAATAAGATGCCAATCTGCGAACTGGCCTGCTGGGATGACGCCGACCGTCCTGCACGGTACGCTGAGCACGGATGTCTGAATGTGGTGCCGTCAGTGCTCAGACGGACCCTGGGGGGTTCTGGTGCGTCCCGGAAAACCTGACGTCGATCTGAGTCTGCTGGAGGGCGGGCCCGGCCGGAGAAGTGGACCTATGCGATTCTGTCCCGCATGACAGGGTTGCGCAGTTGCGAGACAACCGCCGGTACGCTCGCTGTTGAGCTCAGAACGAGGCGGGATCAACTCGGGAGGACAGTAGACAGGGAGGCCTACGTACCCTCAAGAGATGGCATCCATCAGATCACCGGGCTGGGCGTGGTTTCAGTTGTGGTGAGCCTCTGATTCCTGGGCGAGCAGCCAGACAGAGGTGCAAAGGCCGTGGTGGAACTTTCTGCTCGGATGTCAGAACGAGATGAAACCAACTGGGTTGGTTTCGTATCGTCAAAGGGCACCACTTTGATAAAGACACCTCGGGCCGATGACGAACAGGTCGGGCGGGGCACGCTCTGCAAGGCGGGCACACAGCCTGGACAGACTGGGTCGCACCGGGTTGCGCAGTCGTGGGAGAACAAGCACCACGAACTGTGCCGATGTCGGAATGGGGTGATTCCACCTCTGGATTCACGAAGTCTTGGAGTAGCACAAACTCTCAGAAGAGAGCTTGGGCTGAATCGCGCCTGAGAAATAGGTACGGGCACTGTCAAGTGGCTCTCAGGTTCTGGCTCGGATCTGGCGCAACCACACGAGAACAGGCGACGTGAACAGTGAAAAAGATCAGAACGCGACGATCCCACCTTGCACGCAAAGAGGACGTAGGGGCGCACGACTTCTATGAAGGAAGCTCGGACTGATTTGCACTGTGGATGACGGTGTGGTCGCTGCAAACTCGGCCATGCTTCTGATGCAGAGCAGAGGACAGCAGAACTAGAAGACCTCCACAAGCGATGACGAAGGCGATGCCGTGGGATGCCGGGGCCGCCGTGGATGCTCCTGGAAGGGGATGGGGCATATGTTGCAGAGGGTAAGGGGGGCTGGAGGTGGCTGGTGTGTGGGAGGCTTGGGGGGGGGTGCGAACTAGTGTTTGGGGATGGGGGCTGCGAACTAGGGAATGGGAGAGAGGGAGGCCGCGGCTAGGAGTTAGAGGTTGGAAGAAATTTGAATTTTTGGTAAAACTTTCCAAAACAGAAGGAGGGATTTTAGGAGGGAGAAGATATTGGGAAAGAATTGGGTGGCTGAGATTTAATTAGATTAGGAGATTTGGAAAGGGATAAAGGAGGTGGGGTTGGATTAGGAAGGTGGAGGAGGGAAAGAAGGAGAGAATCTAGGATGAGGGATGATGTGGCAAGTGGAGTTGGGGAAGGAGAGGGAAGAGGGGCGCGCAGCCCAAGGTGGGAGAGAGGGAGAAGGGGGTGCAAATTCTCCAAGGAGAGAGAGAGAAGAATCGCAAGAGATAGATAGAGAGAGGGTGACTTGCGCAAAAGAGAGAGAGAGAGAGACAAGGGGGGTTTTCAATCCTTTAACAATTCTTCAAAAACTTTTCATTTTTCATTAACCTAAAACAAAGCCCTTGGCATCCTATTTATAGGGAGAGGCCAGGGTTACAAATGTCCACAAATGCCCTTGAAGTTCAAACAATTACCCCGCTATCCGAGGTGGTGAACATAAGCTACCTACGACCATTAACCGAGCTACTAATAGACTAGCCTTTTGGGCCTTATTAATTGAGCCAATAAGGATTACAAACTCAATAAAAGAAAAATACATCAGACTAAGAAGAAATAAATATCTGAACCCTTGCTGAATCTGTCTCGAAGGGCCGACGTCGAAGCCAGGGCATGGAGGGTCGCTGATGTCCCCATCAATTCCCCCGGGGTGACGAGAACTCGACTCCGTCGTGTGGTGATCTGGTGGAATCTGACGGCGTGGATCGGGGTGCTGTATCTCCGTCCGGCTTTCCCATACGTGGTCCGATCTGGGCCGTCCTTTCCATCTGGTGAGGTGGTAGTAGACTGCCATGCTCCAATAAGTGGTGATTTGCCCACCCCGTATCTCCTCTATTGGCCCGCGCCGGGCACTCCATATGGCTAGTGTTCTCACGGGGTGTGGGTCACTCATGAAGGAAGGTAGAGGTCCAAAAGACTCACTTGGTTTTGCTGCCAGGTCCTCGTACTGCGTTTGGTCTGCCCAAGTGAATATCGGGATCACTTTATTCTCTTCAAGTTGGCCTAACCTAGTAGAACCTACCCTCCTCATGCTCTGACGTAGCTTGATGTTGCAGGCCCTTAGTTTACGAGGCTCCATTGGGAACCACTCCATCCTCACCATCGCAAGCTCACAACTCCAGGACTTTCGGTGACACCAATGACTATCTGCCACCTCATAATATGACCAGTAGCTCAGACGGACTCGCTTGCTGTCATAATGCTTGATGATGTGGTGAGTCCTAGAGAGGCTGCGATGCTGAGTGGTATGCATAGACCATCTACATTGCATGGGTGGCCCGGGACATCCAAAAGTAGACCTATCATGCATGTGACTCCTATCAAATGGGATAAGCATGGGTGGACTTGCGCAACCAAAGCTATGACCTTCTCTATATGATGCTAGACTCCATGACGAATACATTACCTCCCATGAAATGTGCCTTTTACTAGTCAAACACATGTCGCTAGAGAAATAATGATGTGGGGTCTGGCTCGAACAAGTGTTGTAATCTCCATGAGGGAGTAGGTGTTGGGTGTTGTTGGAGAGTTGAGTAAGGGCCGGTTGACTCTTTGGTTTCCAATATGATGGGTCAAATGGATCAAGGAAGGGGAGGCCAGGAAGGACATCGCCTATTTCCAAGAATTGATTCGCCCACATCTCAATCCCTCCATAGTGGATTGAACTATCAGTGGGTGGGGGAGTTGGAGAGATAGTGGGCTTGATGGGCTAGATGAGCTCTAGAACTTGAGTGGTAGCCTCGGGTTCTTCCAAGATCGAAAAAAGTATCAAAAGCTCACACGTGCACCAACCTATAGTGCACACGGAAGTAATGGAGCCAACGGAGGGGTGGGTGAAGCAAACACCCCTAGGTGGACCCGACTTCAAGGCAAGCATGTTGGTCACCCCTATTTACCACTTCAAACTCTAAACAAGATCTTCCACGATCTCCACAAAGCAAAACGATCGAAAGGTTGTGTGGAAGGAGTGGAAGGGTACTATTTGTTGGGGTTGTTCATTTGGGAAGGGGTAGAAGTTGGAGAAATCTAAGATTAGACTTCTCCTAAGCCACCTAGCGAGGGTTCCACCTATGACAATCTCGCCTCCATGGGCCATGAGTGACTTGGGATGGAGGTTGTGTTGGACTTTAGCCTCAAGTTGGGTGGGGGCTTCCTCTACTAAGGGGTGAGCCAGGCATAGGGCATCCTCCTGGGTTTGGTATGCTTCAATCAACGAGGGATCAGGGATGTATTTCATGGTCTCTGTGGGTTCGTGCACTATCTCATCCCTAATCGGAGGTTGAGTTGAAGGAGGTGGTGACTCAAGGATGGACAAAGCTGGTGGCATGGCTTCTATGGGTGTTTGGGATTCAAATGTTGGTCCAGGGAGTGTGTATTTAGTGGGGCCTACAATAGCTGGCAGTGGGGCGAGAGGGTCGGCCACTGGCAAATAAGCGGGAGGGAGATACTTCTCGCGAAGCTTCTCCTTCATCATGGCCCAAGTGACGGGCGCTTGGTATCGGGCCGTAAGACATCGCTCATCATCGAGCCAGTAGGCTCGGGCCCGATCTCTCAACCTTCTCGTGGCAAACCTTACCTTTTGGAAGTCCGACCAGTCATCCCTATCTAAGTAGAAGTCCATCTCGGCTTCCCAATCAAGGTAGATCAGGGGATTACGAGAGCCAAAGAAATCTTTGGCGCCCCAACGGGTGCTATAGGGAGTGAATATTCTATCCCCGAATCGGTCGTAGAGATTGGGTGAGGGGCCAGCCTGTGGGTAGGTAGGGTGGATGGACAGACCAGTATGTTGGCCAAAGATGTGCACGGGTCCGGACTAACGGTTCGAACTGCCAATATGAGTGGCCATGGATTGGTTTTGGTGGGATGGTCTGACCTGAGTGTCGTGGCCAATTGGACGATCAATCTCCCTGTACGAGGTAACACTATGGATGGACATGGGGTTAGCGGGATGGGGAAAACCGAATGGCGGGTCTAGACTAGACATATTATGCGGTTCAAGAGACTAGACCACATGCTACTGATGCGAGGGGGAATGCAAGGGAATGTAAGCTGGCCTAGGACACGGCATGCGAGAGCAAGCCGAGAACCTGGCTCTGATACCAAATTGGAGGCGGGATGAGACCCGGTCGGAACTAGGACCTAGTGGATAGCAAGCAAGGCCGAACAGGCCAGGTTGGACACGGCAGACAAACACGCGGCGCACTCAGAATTCGGGTGTAACCCGGCAATGGGGAAGATGGGCTTTGGCCCACAAGCCGTCTACGTGGTTAGAACTCGTGAGTTGGGCCGGTGGAAAGCTGACCTGAAGGGGAGCGATCACCCGGATTCAACCGGGGCAGACCTCACGCCCGAGGGCACTATGGGGTTCACTCTCTCGCATGGCAGCAAACTCACATGAAACGGGGGTCGGGACCGGGCTCTCTCTCACCGTCGGCACAAGCACAAAGAAAATACGAAGGGACAAATCACAAGGGAGCAGGTGGTCAGCCACGTACCTTGCCGAGTTTGAAAAGACCAGCGCCGATCGGAGACGAGGGCGAACCGGGAGCGTGCGCACCCGACGGACACGTTGCGTCGCTGTAGCTTCTGTCGAACCTGCTAGTACAACGAAACAGAGCCTCCACACAGGGAGAGGGAACCAAGGGATGGGGTAATCAGTACATGCACTACCCTCACGCAGGAGGGGGGAGCAAGGGGAGGGGAGCAATAAGATGCCAATCTGCGAACTGGCCTGCTGGGACGACGCTGACCGTCCTACACGGTACGCTGAGCAAGGACGTTTGAATGTGGTGCCGTCAGCGCTCAGACGGAGCCTGGGGGGTTCTGGAGCGTCCCTGAAAACCTGACGTCGATCGGAGGCCGCTGGAGGGCGGGGCCGGCCGGAGAAGTGGACCTATGCGATTCTGTCCCGCAGGACAGGGTTGTGCAGTCGCAAGACAACTGTCGGTACGCTCGCTGTGGACCTCAGAACGAGGCGGGATCAACTCGAGAGGACAGTAGACAGGGAAGTCTAGGTACCCTCAAGAGATGGCGACCATCAGATCAGCGGGCTGGGCGTGATCGCAGTTGCGGTGAGCCTCTGATTCCTGGGTGAGCATCCAGATAGAGGTGCCAAGGCCATGGTGGATATTTCTGCTCAGACGTCGGAACAAGATGAAACCAACTAGGTTGGTTTCGTATCGTCAAAGGGAACCACTTTGATGAAGACATCTCGGGCCCATGACGAACAGGTCGGGCGGGGCACGCTCTGCAAGGCGGGCACACAGTCTGGATAGACTGGGTCGCACCCAGGTTGCGCAGTTGTGGGAGAACGAGTACCACGAACTGTGCCGATGTCGGACTGGGGTGTTTCCACCTCTGGATTCACGAAGGCTTGGAGTAGCACAAACGCTCAGAAGAGATCTCGGGCTGAATCACGCCGGATAAATAGGTACAGGCACTGTCAAGTGGCTCTCGCGTTCTGGCTCGAATCTGGCGCAACCGCACGAGAACAGGCGACTCGAACAGTGACGAAGTCAGAACGCGACGATTCCACCTCGCACTCAAAGAGGACTTGGAGGCGCACGACTTCTATGAAGGAAGCTCGGACTGATTTGCACTGTGGATGATGGTGTGGTCGCTGCAAACTCGGCCAAGCTTCTAATGCAGAGCAGAGGACAGTAGAACTAGAAGACCTCCACAAGCGATGACGAAGGTGATGCCGTGGGATGCCGGGGCCGCCGTGGATGCTCCTGGAAGGGGATGGGGCATATGTTGCAGAGGGAAGAGGGGCTGGAGGTGGCTGGGGCATGGGAGGCTTGGGGGGGTGCGAACTAGGGTTTGGGGATGGGAGTTGCAAACTAGGGAATGGGAGAGAGGGAGGCCGCGGCTAGGAGTTGGAGGTTGGAAGAAATTTGAATTTTTGGTAAAACTTTCCTAAAGAGAAGGAGGGATTTTAGGAGGGAGAAGATATTGGGAAAGAATTGGGTGGCTGAGATTTAATTAGATTAGGTGATTTGGAAAGGGATAAAGGAGGTGGGGTTGGATTAGGAAGGTGGAGGAGGGAAAGAATGAGAGAATCTAGGAGGAGGGATGATGTGGCAAGTGGAGTTGGGGAAGGAGAGGGAAGAGGGGTGCGCAGCCCAAGGTGGGAGAGAGGGAGAAGGGGGTGTGAATTCCCCAAGGAGAGAGAGAGAAGAATCGCAAGAGATAGAGAGAGAGAGGGTGACTTGCGCAAAAGAGAGAGAGAGAGAGACAAGGGGGGGGTTTTCAATCCTTTAACAATTCTTCAAAAACTTTTCATTTTTCATTAACCTAAAACAAAGCCCTTGGCATCCTATTTGTAGGGAGAGGCCAGGGTTACAAATGTCCACAAATGCCCTTGAAGTTCAAACAATTACCCCGCTATCCGAGGTGGTGAACATAAGCTACCTACGACCATTAATCGAGCTACTAATAGACTAGGCTTTTGGGCCTTATTAATTGACCCAATAAGGATTACAAACTCAATAAAATAAAAATACATCATACTAAGAAGAAATAAATATCTGAACCCTTGCTGAATCTGTCTCGAAGGGCCGACGTCGAAGCCAGGGCATGGAGGGTCGCTGATGTCCCCATCGGTCGTCCCCATCAAATTTGGTATCAGAGAAAGTCATCCGATTTGTTCTATCCAAATCGGGGTCCTAGGAATCTCATGTTCACCATGTTCTTTAGCTTCGAAGTAGTCCTACCCCACAACAAACTCACCACCGTGTTCCTTGATGAGGACCAATCGAGAAATTATGTCTCCCAAGCTCTTGTGAGCTCTTTGTCACAAGAAGGGAAAATTGTCATCCATGGAGAATGGGTTTTCATAGAGTTCTACCTACCTTGTGTAAGCCACACTCCATCCAAATCCATTACATGGGTTAGTGGAGCATGGTGCAAAATTTGGCCGCTTGGGTCACATATTAGTTTGGGAAAAGAATGGATGGAAGAACAACAAGCAATCATAGATCCCGAAGGAAAAGTGTGTCATTTGCAATCCCCGAGAGACAAGAAAATGTTCCACTTCCCAAAAACTTATTACCAAGTCCTCTCCAAGTTTGAGCAGGCCATTCAAAAGTGGTTAGCTAAAGTGGAAAACGAGCCTCAAATCTCCATTGCACAAAACCAACCCGAACCCCAACATGAGCAACTCATCCCACCCACTGGTGAGCTAACCATAGAAGAGCCCCTAGCTCCCTGGCTCAAAAATGGCCCCATCTTGTACCCTTCAACCCCATGCAACCTCCCCATGGAGCAAGTCCAACTAGTGCCATGTCATTCTTTTCACACAACTTATCAATCCTTTTGCTTTATGGAAACCCTTGAAGACCTACTTAGGAGTTTGAGTTATCAAATGGGGTTGACTAGCATGTTGGCCATGGAACCCATTAAGCCCAAGTACCTTGCCTTTGCCTATCCTTCCATTGGCTCCATTACATCTATTTGCACTATAGGCCCATGCACTAGTGAGCTTTTAATCTTCCTGCCAACCCCTGAAGAACCTGACCCAATGAGCCCCACGGAAAATAGCTCTCCACCCCTCGAGGTCACACTTCCTAGTGAGTCCACACTCTCATTGTTGTCCCTTGTCGATGAAGGTTTAACATGCATCGGAGAACTTCCTACTTGGGCCAACCTATCCAAGGACATAGAGGAATCCCTCCATAAGAGTTTCAATTTCTATGATCCTTTTGATCCCACCCAATGGAAATCCCCTCCTTTCCAATTTCCCAACACTCCCCACCACTTCTCCCATCCTTCAAACAAAGAGTCTAGGAATGGTCAATTCAGACGGAAACTAAACAGCAAGCACGTTTACTTGAGCCATAGACCCTACGTATGACAGGAAAATGACCGTCAGCGTTACCCAGAGATTCAATATGGTGACCTTACAATGGAAAGGATGGCAAGAGCAAATGGAATAGTGCCATTTCCAGTCGCGAAGAGGTTAGGCCAAGTTGCCTACAAATGGGACCGACCAAATGGTCATGGAGTGAGTCCCTTACTTAATGTGGTAGGTCCAGTGCCAAATGAGGGCAAGGCAACGGTTCCTAGTGAGGCTTTCGAGCCCCCGCCCTCCTTCATGAGTGAACCACATCCGGTGCGACCACCAGCCAAAAGGAGTGACTGGCATGAGCACATAGAGCAGATACTAGGCGAGCAGGTCCACATCAACTGGAGCAGGGCAGTTCACTACTACCTTGTCAGATGGAAAGGACGGCATAGATTGGACAACGTATGGGAAAGCCAGACAGAGATGCAGCACCCCAATCCGCGCCGTCAAGTTCCGCCAGATCACCACTCGACGGAGTCGAGTTCTTGTCACCTCGGGGGAATTGATGGGGACATCAGCGACCCACCATGCCCCGGCTTCGGCGTCGGCCTCTCGAGATGGATTCAATAATGGTTCGGATATTTATTTCTTCTTAGTATGATGTATTTTTCTTTTATTGAGTTTGTAATCCTTATTGGGTCAATTAATAAGGCCCAAAAGGCTAGTCTATTAGTAGCTCGGTTAATGGTCGTAGGTAGCTTATGTTCACCACCTCGGATAGCGGGGTAAATTTTTGAACTTCAAGGGAAATTGTGGTCTTTTGGTACCCATGGCCCTCGCTATAAATAGGGGTCCAAGGGTTTTATTTGGGGCTAATGAACATTTGAAGAAAATCAAATTTTGAGAAACTTGAGTCTCTCTCTCTTTCTCTCTCTTGCGCACCCATATCTCTCTCTCCCAATCTCTTCTCTCTCTCTCTCTTGGTCGAATTCCTCTCTCTCTCCTCCTCCTAGGTCGCAGCCCTCTCTCTCCTTCCCCAACTCCACTTGCCACATCAGCCTATCCCAAGATTCCCTCTCCTATCTTTCCTAAAATCTCTCCCCAATTCCCTCCCTTCTACTAATATCTTTCCTAATCTAGTTCCCTCCCCTCATTCAAATTTCAAAACCTATCCTAATCTATTTTCCTCCCTCCACAATAATTCGAATCCTTTCCTAATCCATTGCCACCTCAGCCTCCATTCTAGGGAGAGAATCCTAGAATCTCTCCACCCTTCCCAACTAGCAGCCGCACCCCACCCCCATCCTGCCAAGGTCGCACACCCCCCATACCCCAAACCCTAGTCGCACCCCCCAAGCCTCCCATGACCCAGCCACCACCAGCCACCCATCCCCTCTAAAACATACGCCCCATCCCCTTCCAGGAGCGTCCGTGGCAGCCCCGACATCGCACGGCTTCATCCCCGACACCGGCGTTGAAGATCTTCTCTGCTCTGCTGCTCCCAGATTATTTGCAGAACTTTGGTCGACTTTGCAGCAGCCACACCGCCATCCCCTTTGCGAATCTGCCCGAGTCCCCTTCAGTGGGTTCGTTCATCTCTGAGCCCTCTTCGCATCAGAGGTGGAATCACCCCAGTCCGACATCGGGACAGTTCCTGGCGGTCGTTCTCACACGACTGCGCAGAGCTGGTGCGAACCCGTCTGCCCAGAGTGTGTAGCAACTTGCAGATCATGCCACGCCTTCCCTGTCAATTTTCAGATCAAGGCTTCTTTTTCAAAGTTCTACCCCTCGACGTCCCGGAACCAACCCAGGTGGTTTCGTCGCGTTCTGATCTCCATGATGAGATTTCAAACACGGCCACCCCACCTCTGTCTGGCTGCTTTCCCATAAATCAGAGGCTCACCACAACTACGACCACGCCCAGCCCGGTGATCTTCTGGCCGCCATCTTTTGGGGGTGCGTAGAACTCCCTGTCTACTGTCTTCCTGAGTTGGTCCCACCTCGTTCTGAGTTCCACAGCGAGCGTACCGGCGGTTGTCCCGCGACTGCGCAACCCTATCCTGCGGGACAGAATCACGTAGGTCCACTTCTCCGGCCGGCCCCGCCCTCCAGTGACCTCGGATCGACTTCAGATCTTTAGGGACGCTCCAGCACCCCTCAGGCGTCGTCTGAGCGCTGACGGCACCCCGTTCGGACGTCCGTGCTCAGCATACCATTCAGGACAAGCGGTGTCATCCCTGCAGGCCCGTTCGCTGACCAGCACTTCGGTCATCCCCTCCCCTTGCTCCCCCTTCCTGTGTGAGGGTAGTGCATGTATTGATTACCCCATTCCCTAGTTCCCCCTCCTTGCGTGGAGGCGTGTGTTTGGTTGTATTAGTAGGTCACGGCCGAAGCTACATCGACGCAGCGTGTCGTCCGGGTGCGCACGCTCCCGGCTCGCCCTCGTCTCCGACCGGCGCCAGTCTTTTCAGACTCGACAAGGTATAGATCTGACCTTTTCCCCTTGGACAGTGCTTTTCTAGTATCAATTCAACGCTCATGCCGATGGTAAGGAGTGCTCGTTCCAAATTTCCCGAACATTGAGTGTTGACCGTTGCCGTGTGAGAGAGCGCCGTCATTCTCGACCTCGGGCACCGGCTTTGCCTCGGATGAGTCGGGCAACATTCAGACCTTAGGTTTGTCCTCCCCTTATTACCCTTCGCGGCTCTGACCGTGTAGGCTGCCTGTGGATTGCCGTCCATCCCCACTATTGTCGGGTCACCCCGGAATTTGAGTGACGCGTGTGGTCAGTCTGCTATTGCTCGGGTCCATGGTTTGGGTCGTGCTTGCTGCCTCGTAGGTCCCAGGGCATCCCCTTCGGTCGTCCCGCATCAAATTTGGTATCAGAGAAATCAGCGACCCTCCATGCCCGGCTTCGATGTCGGCCCTTCGAGAAAGATTCAGCAATGGTTCAGATATTTATTTCTTCTTAGTATGATGTATTTTTCTTTTATTGAGTTTGTAATCCTTATTGGGTCAATTAATAAGGCCCAAAAGGCTAGTCTATTAGTAGCTCGGTTAATGGTCGTAGGTAGCTTATGTTCACCATCTCGGATAGCGGGGTAATTTTTGAACTTCAAGGGCAATTGTGGTCTTTTGGTACCCATGGCTCTCCCTATAAATAGGGGTCCAAGGGCTTTATTTGGGGCTAATGAACATTTGAAGAAAATCAAATTTTGAGAAACTTGAGTCTCTCTCTCTTTCTCTCTCTTGCGCACCCATATCTCTCTCTCCCAATCTCTTCTCTCTCTCTCTTGGTCGAATTCCTCTCTCTCTCCTCCTCCTAGGTCGCAGCCCTCTCTCTCCTTCCCCAACTCCACTTGCCACATCAGCCTATCCCAAGATTCCCTCTCCTATCTTTCCTAAAATCTCTCCCCAATTCCCTCCCTTCTACTAATATCTTTCCTAATCTAGTTCCCTCCCCTCATTTAAATTTCAAAACCTATCCTAATCTATTTTCCTCCCTCCACAATAATTCAAATCCTTTCCTAATCCATTGCCACCTCAGCCTCCATTCTAGGGAGAGAATCCTAGAATCTCTCCACCCTTCCCAACTAGCAGCCGCACCCCACCCCCATCCTGCCAAGGTCGCACACCCCCCATACCCCAAACCCTAGTCGCACCCCCCCAAGCCTCCCACGACCCAGCCACCACCAGCCACTTCTCCCCTCTGCAACATATGCCCCATCCCCTTCCAGGAGCGTCCGCGGCAGCCCCGGCATCCCACGGCTTCATCCCCGACACCGGCATTGAAGATCTTCTCTGCTCTGCTGCCCCCAGATTTGTGGTAGAATTTTGGTCGACTTTGCAGCAGCCACACCGCCCTCCCCTTTGAGAATCTGCCCGAGTCCCCTTCAGTGGGTTCGTTCATCTCTGAGCCCTCTTCGCAGCAGAGGTAGAATCACCCCAGTCTGACATCGGGAAAGTTCATGGCGGTTGTTCTCCCACGACTGCACAGAGCTGGTGCGAACCAGTCCATCCAGAGTGTGCAGCAACTTGCAGATCATGCCACGCCTTCCCTGTCGATTTTCGGATCAAGGCTTCTTCTTAAAAGTTGTACCCCTCGACATCCCGGGACCAACCCAGGTGGTTTCGTCGCGTTCTGATTTTCGTGATGAGATTTCCACCACGGCCACCCCACCTCTGTCTGACTGCTTCCCAGAAATCAGAGGCTCACCACAACTGCTACCACGCCCAGCCCGGTGATCTGCTGGCCGCCATCTTTTGGGGGTGCGTAGAACTCCCTGTCTACTGTCTTCCTGAGTTGGTCCCGCCTCGTTCTGAGTTCCACAGCGAGCGTACCGGCGGTTGTCCCGCGACTGTGCAACCCTATCCTGTGGGACAAAATCACGTAGGTCCACTTCTCCGGTCGGCCCCGCCCTCCAGCGACCTCGGATCAACTTCAGATCTTCAGGGACGCTCTAGCACCCCTCAGGCGTCGTCTGAGCGCTGACGACACCCCGTTCGGACGCCCGTGCTCAGCATACCATTCAGGACAAGCGGCGTCATCCCTGCAGGCCCGTTCGCTGACCAGCACTTCGGTCGTCCCCTCCCCTTGCTCCCCCCTCCTGCGTGAGGGTAGTGCATGTATTGATTACCCCATTCCCTAGTTCTCCCTCCCTGCGTGGACGCGTGTGTTTGGTTGTATTAGCAGGTCACGGCCGAAGCTACATCGACGCAGCGTGTCCGCCGGGTGCGCACGCTCTCGGCTCGCCCTCGTCTCCGACCGGCGCCAGTCTTTTCAGACTCGGCAAGGTATAGATTTGACCTTTGCTCCTTTGACAGTGCTTTTCTAGTATCAATTCAACGCTCATGCCGATGGTGAGGAGTGCTCGTTCCAAATTTCCCGAACATTGAGTGTTGACCGTTGCCGTGTGAGAGAGCGCCGTCATTCCCGCCCTCGGGCACCGGCTTTGCCTCGGATGAGTCGGGCAACATTCAGACCTTAGGTCTATCCTCTCCTTATTAACCTTCGCGGCTCTGACCGTGTAGGCTGCCTGTGGATCGCCGTCCATCCCCACTATTGTCGGGTCACCCCGGAATTTGAGCGACGTGTGTGGTCAGTCCGCTATTGCTCGGGTCCATGGTTCGGGTCGCACTTGCTGCCTCGTAGGTCCCAGGGCATCCCCTTCGGTCATCCCGCATCAAATTTGGTATCAGAGCAAGTTCTCGGCTTGCTCTCGCATGCCAAGTCCTAGGCCAACTTACATTCCCTTGCATTCCCCTCGCATCAGTAGCATGTGGTCTAGTCTCTTGAACCGCATAATCTGTCTAGTTTAGACCCGCCATTCGGTTTTCCCCATCCTGCTGACCCCATGTCCATCCATAGTGTTGCCTCGTACAGGGAGATTGATCGTCCAATTGGCCACGACACTCAGGTCAGACCGTCCCACCACAACCAATAAATGGCCACTCATATTGGCAGTTCGTACCGTCAGTCCGGACCCGTGCACATCTCTGGCCATCATACTGGTCTATCCCTCCACCCTACCTACCCACAGGCTGGCCCCTAACCCAATCTCTATGACCGATTCAGGGATAGAATATTCACTCCCTAAATACACACTCCCTAACCCAGCTATAGTAGGCCCCACTAAATACACACTCCCTAGACTAGCATTTGAATCCCAAACACCCATAGGAGCCATGGCACCAGCTTTGTCCATCCAAGAGTCACCACCTCCTTCAACTCAACCTCCGATTAGAGATGAGATAGTGCACGAACCCATAGAGACCAAACGCAGTACGAGGACCTAGCAACAAAACCAAGTGAGTCTTTTGGGCCTCTACCTTCCTTCATGAGTGACCCACACCTCGTGAGAACACTAGCCATATGGAGTGCTCGACGCGGGCCAATAGAGGAGATATGGGGTGGGCAAATCACCACTTATTGGAGCGTGGTAGTCTACTATTACCTCACCAGATGGAAACGACGGCCCAGATCGGACCACATATGGGAAAGCTGGACAGAGATACAGCACCCCGTTCCACGCCGTCAGATTCCACCAGATCACACGGAGTCTAGTTCTCGTCACCCCGGGGGAATTGATGGGGACATCAGCGACCCTTCATGCCCGGCTTCGACGTCGACCCTTCGAGATAGATTCAGCAATGGTTCAGATATTTATTTCTTCTTAGTATGATGTATTTTTCTTTTATTGTGTTTGTAATCCTTATTGGGTCAATTAATAAGGCCCAAAAGGCTAGTCTATTAGTAGCTCGGTTAATGGTCGTAGGTAGCTTATGTTCACCACCTCGGATAGCGGGGTAATTTTTGAACTTCAAGGGCAATTGTGGTCTTTTGGTACCCATCGCTCTCCCTATAAATAGGGGTCCAAGGGCATTATTTGGGGCTAATGAACATTTGAAGAAAATCAAATTTTGAGAAACTTGAGTCTCTCTCTCTTTCTCTCTCTTACGCACCCATATCTCTCTCTCCCAATCTCTTCTCTCTCTCTCTCTTGGTCGAATTCCTCTCTCTCTCCTCCTCCTAGGTCGCAGCCCTCTCTCTCCTTCCCCAACTCCACTTGCCACATCAGCCTATCCCAAGATTCCCTCTCATATCTTTCCTAAAATCTCTCTTTCAATTCCCTCCCTTCTACTAATATCTTTCCTAATCTAGTTCCCTCCCCTCATTCAAATTTCAAAACCTATCCTAATATATTTTCCTCCCTCTACAATAATTCAAATCCTTTCCTAATCCATTGCCACCTCAGCCTCCATTCTAGGGAGAGAATCCTAGAATCTCTCCACCCTTCCCAACTAGCAGCCGCACCCCACCCCCATCCTGCCAAGGTCGCACACCCCCCATACCCCAAACCCTAGTCGCACCCCCCCAAGCCTCCCACGACCCAGCCACCACCAGCCACCCCTCCCCACTGCAACATACGCCCAATCCCCTTCCATGAGCGTCCGCGGCAGCATCGGCATCCCACGGCTTCATCCCCGACACCGGCGTTGAAGATCTTCTCTGCTCTGCTGCTCCCAGATTTGTGGCAGAACTTTGGTCAACTTTGCAGCAGCCACACCACCGTCCCCTTTGCGAATCTTCCAGAGTCCCCTTTCGTGGGTTCGTTCATATTCAAGCCCTCTTCGCAGAAGAGTTGGAATCACCCCAGTCCGACATTGGGACAGTTCGTGGCAGTCGTTCTCCCACGACTGCGCAGAGCTGGTGAGAACCAGTCCGGTCAGAGTGTCCAGAAACTTGCAGATCGTGCCACACCTTCCCTGTCGATTTTCAGATCGAGGCTTCTTCTTCAAAGTTCTACCCCTCGACGTCCCGGAACCAACCCAGGTGGGTTCGTCATGTTCTGATCTCCGTGATGAGATTTCCACTATGGCCACCCCACCTCTGTCTGGCTGCTTGCCCAGAAATCAGAGGCTCACCACAACTGCGACCTCGCCCAGCCCGGAGATCTGATGGCCGCCATCTTTTGAGGGTACATATACCTCCATGTCTACTGTCCTCCTGAGTTGGACCCGCCTCGTTCTGAGTTTCACAGAGAGCATACCGGCGGTTGTCGCGCGACTGCACAACCCTATCCTGCAGGACAAAATCACGTAGGTCCACTTCTCCGGCCGGCCCCGCCCTCCAGAGACATCGGATCGACTTCAGATCTTCAGGGACGTTCCAGCACCCCTCAGGCGTCGTCTGAGAGCTGAAGGCACCCCGTTTGGACATCCGTGCTCAGCATACCATTCAGGACAAGCGGCGTCATCCCTGCAGGCCCGTTTACTGACCAACACTTCGGTCTTCCCCTCCCCTTGCTCCCCCCTCCTGCGTGAGGGTAGTGCATGTATTGATTACCCCATTCCCTAGTTCCCCCTCCCTGCATGGAGGGGTGTGTTTGGTTGTATTAGCAGGTCACGGCCGAAGCTACATCGACACAGCGTGTCCGCCGGGTGCACACGCTCCTGGCTCGCCCTCGTCTCCGACCGGCGCCAGTCTTTTCAGACTCGGCAAGGTATAGATTTGACCTTTGCTCCTTTGACAGTGCTTTTCTAGTATCAATTCAACGCTCATGCTGATGGTGAGGAGTGCTCGTTCCAAATTTCCCGAACATTGAGTGTTGACCGTTGCCGTGTGAGAGAGCGCCGTCATTCCCGCCCTCGGGCACCGGCTTTGCCTCGGATGAGTCGGGCAACATTCAGACCTTAGGTCTATCCTCTCCTTATTAACCTTCGCGGCTCTGACCGTGTAGGCTGCCTGTGGATCGCCGTCCATCCCCACTATTGTCGGGTCACCCCAGAATTTGAGTGACGCGTGTGGTCAGTCCGCTATTGCTCGGGTCCATGGTTCGGGTCGTGCTTGCTGCCTCGTAGGTCCCAGGACATCCCCTTTGGTCGTCCCGCATCAAATTTGGTATCAGAGCAAGTTCTTTGCTTGCTCTCGCATGCCAAGTCCTAGGCCAACTTACATTCCCTTGCATTCCCCCTCGCATCAGTAGCGTCTCGCGTCAAAAGCATTAGGATGACTGCATACAATCCAATAAAATTGGAAGCCGAGCTCAGTCTGGTACCTGCCAGGATATTCCAACAGCGGATAGTAATGTGCTCACTTAGGTGAATCTTTGCACTGATCAGTGGAGTGACCCAGGCCCATAATTCTGTAGCCAAGTTACTGTAGGTGCCGGAAGGTGGGCGTGCGCCGCGTATGTGCGATGCGTTGCCTCCCGAACTTGTGTTGCTGCTACCTACCGTGCACATGTTAGAAAAATAAGAATAACGTGATCGCCAGAGACCTATACCTGGGCCTCACAGGAGTAAGAAGATCATGAACGCTTCAGGAACGGGAGATGGTGGGTTCTTCTGTCCTCGCTCTCGGTCGGCCAAGAGTAAGGAGCCCTGCGAGTCAGTGATGAAGTACCTGTAAGTTAACCAGCAAATAAAGGAACCATTAGACTGTGAAAGTGTAGTAAATGCTCATGGAAGTAAAGAACGCATGGAAAATGGTGGTGATCGTACCGGGAAGGGGGGGCGAGAAGGGGGATGGCCGAGAATGGGATCTAGGAAGATCTAGCATGTATGAATGCAGTGAAATGAAATAAAATGTAGCAAGATAGACAAACAAGGGAAGAACGACGGGGTTTTCCCGTAAACCAATAGAGGGCGGCCAGCATTGTGGTCGCCCAGAGAAGGTGGGCGGCCATGTCGATGGCCGCCCCCTGCAAATGGACTCTCCCGCTGCGCGGAGCTCTCCAACTTCAGGTTTTGCTTCAAGGGGATGGTAGGAGAAGGCACTCTCGTGCTCACAACTCTCTCTCTGGGCTCCAAACTGGCAGAAGCTCCTCCTCTCACCAAATGTCCAACATGTCGTGAGAAAGTGTCCAACCCCCCCCCCCCCCCCGTGAGATGGTTTCGAACGGAGGTTTTGTATGTCGGGAATTTCTCCCTCCAAAAAATATTCAAAAAAAGAGTGCGTGCAAGCTACGTGAGCCTGGAACCTCTTGGGGTGGGAGCAGTTCCGGAGAACGTGCCCGGAGTGGGCGGAT
Source organism: Amorphophallus konjac (assembly GCA_022559845.1). NCBI lineage: Eukaryota > Viridiplantae > Streptophyta > Magnoliopsida > Alismatales > Araceae > Amorphophallus > Amorphophallus konjac. The sequence goes on from CM040120.1 coordinate 405,453,109, forward strand.
CGAGGAGTTGACGGACGGTTGACAGGAGGTGGCCAAAGCTCTGGTCGCCCAAGGGGCTGGGCGGCCAAATCGATGACCTCCTTGAGGAGCTGGGCGGCCAGGTATCTGGCCGCCTTGGGAGGTGGGCGGCTAACCTTGTGGTCACCGTGAAAGGGGCTGGGCGGCCAGGTCTCTGGTCGCCCTGGGTTGTGGGCGGCCAGCACCTTGGTCGCCCAGGGATTATGGTAGACAATGGATAGAATCATATAGAGCTTCAAAAAATTCATCTCGGGGGCTCACGCCCTCGAACCCCCGACCTTATGGGCAGGGGGGCGCTGCCCCCCCTGCAACCCCCCGCCAACTTACCGCGAAGTTGGATCCGCAAAGGGACAGGGTGGAGCCTACCTAAACAAGGATGAGACTCCACACAACCAATCAACCAAGGAAAAGTATCACTTTAATGATGGCTAGGTAAGCTCCGCGGAATGTCCAAAATCAGGCGTCTACAGTTACCTTTTATGAATAGGTGATTAAGGTCCTCTATAGTTGGAGAAGAGCAGCAATTGCATGTTGATACCATAGGAATGCCACACTCTGCCACCCTACTGTCCACTGGCACTGCACGGTGGACCAGTTTCCATTAAAAATTGGCAGCCCTCGGAGCTATGCTGGAATGCCATAGATTAGCCCATGGACGTCTAACAATACCTGTCGACCTCAAAAGTTTGCAAGTCGACTTTACAGAGAATAAGCCTCCTGTAGTGCCAGTCCATATACAAGAGTCTTCCACGCCTCTCAAGTGAAAGTTGGAAAGACACGGGTTATTGTAAAGCCAAGTCCGAGCAACATGATTGGGGTCTTGAATTACCTCCCTGACAGAAGTTCTGGGCATATTCTGATATTTCGAAAACTAAAAAAAAATCTGATATTTCAAAAAAACCCCACAAAAATGATATTTCAAAAACCCCAAAAAATCTGATATTTCAAAGATCTAGAAAAATCAAATATTTTAAAAATCCAAAAAAGTTAAATATTTTAAAAATTCAAAAAATAGACATTTCAAAGATCCAAAAAAATCAAATATTTTAAAAATCCAAAAAAAATTAAATATTTTAAAAATAAAAAATCAGATATTTCAAAATCCAAAAAGAAAACAGATATCTTCAAAACTACAAAAAAAAATATTTTTAAAATCATCACGTAGTCCCCTTTGCATTTTCATAGCGTGCATTGCATCCTTTTCCTTTTGTCATTTTGCCTATTTAATAGGGCTTACCCCCTTTACCAAAATTCAGGGATTGGTCATTCCCTAACTTGCTGCAGGCAAGGGGTTAAACCTAAAACAGATCTAACCTATTTTTGTGTTTAAGTATGTGTGCAGGGACATGTCTTCAAGAAATTCTGGCACTTACAGGTAGGCGGTCTCGCACTGACCGTTTCAATCTCGCAAGCGGTCAATGTGTGATCGTTTAATACTTCACGACAGTCTCTAGAAGGCCGCAATCATCTTATCTCACCGGCCCATGGGTCACCCTGGCATTCATATCTAAGCGGTCTTATATCAACCGTGTTCAGCTTAGGGCGGTCTCATGTTAGATCGTTTCCTTCCCCGAGATTCCTGCTTTTCACACATTTTTGGGCAAAGAAGGGGCAAATTCATTGATCATTCAATTATAAGCTTTTTATTCATAAACTCATCATATACATCACCCTCAAGCTATGAATCTCTCTGATACATCAGAAATCACAAAATCCTCTGTCGGGCATCCCCGCGAGGACGGATCTCTCTAAGCTCTCTCACATAAGCCTGATACTCCTCCTGAAGCTCTATAACCTCTACCGGTAGGGTACGCACCTTGCTGATCTCCCACATGATCAGCGCGCTCCTGACCGCCTACTCATCCTCCTCTATCCCGAACCTCCTCGCCTGTAGTGCAGGAAGGTGGGGTAGTGCTGGAACTACCGTCCGGGGGAGCCCAACCTGTAGAAACACATGTGGTGGCTGTACATCGCCAAGGTGGTGTCTCCCACAAGCCTCAAGTCGAGCCCAATCCTCCTAGGAAGCCTGAGGGTGGTACTATGGAGGAAGAATGGGCGCATCACGAACCGGTCCAGGGGCAGAGTGTTGATGTAGAGGCGTCATTCATCCCTAGTCTTCTTGTCTGCTGTCCGACACTCCACCTGCTGAGAAAACCTGAAAGAGCCACCAACGAAGAAGAATGGATGGCTCACAAAGATCCGGCTGACCAAAGTAATATCCTCCCTAGGTATGAATTTCAACCTGACACCCATCCAGCACTCAAGAAGGATCATAGAGCTGAAGAGTGGGGCCCCCAAGGCTGCTGAGCTAAGGCCCTCGTACAGGTAAGCAAGGACGGCCTGAGAAATGGAAAGACCCTGCCACAGGCCACTAATGGTGCTAAGGTTGGGGATGTCCAGGACATGATCGGCAGAGGGGAAGAGTATGGCACCACATAAGCAGATAGAAACAGCCTTGGCCATGGCTTCATCCCACCCACACTTATTTTTACAATGAGCTATGACCCACTGGCTCAAGGGTAGCAAATGGATATGGTGTGGACCAGTTATGGTGCGAACATCCTTAGCACTAGGTAGGAACTCCCCTAGGATGAGGGCAGGATCTACATGGGAAACCGTATGGCAAACTAGGTCTTCCTCACCAACTTTGGATCTAGGAAGGGATAGGTAGGTCTCTACCTCCTCTAACAAGATGGTGGCCTCGAAGGAAGGGAAGATGAAAGTGTGTATCTATGGATGCCACAATTCTATCAAGGCTGTGATGCTATGCCAGTCCAATGAAAGCTTGGAGAAGTTTTTGGTTAAGACCAAAAGAGAATGCAAATGCCAGGATCTAAGGATGGATGTCACTGCTATGGGGAGGTCACGGATCATGGGAGCCATCCACTTCAAGGTGGAATAACACCTAGGGCCGGGGAGAAGCTCAGATGACGGAGGAGAAAAGAAAGAAAAAAGAGAAGAAGAGAGGAAGAATATGAGCATTTTTTTTGAAGAAATTGAATGATATAAGAGAAATTGCATTGACTTACCTCTCTCAAAGGGCTGGAGCTCAGATGCCCAGGGATGGCGGTCAACCTTTGCAGCACCCCGTGCTCTTTCTTGGCCGACTTTGGCCCATGGTAGGCGCCCCCACCCATAGAACTTCCTTCAAGGGCCCTCTACATGATGTTTTGGAGAGGTTTTAGCAAAGATTTCAAGGCTTAGGGGAGAGGATTTGTGTGAAGAATGAATTTGAAACGCCCTCCTACTTATAGAGCCTGATTTTGTGGCCTAATACCCCTAGAATTAAGGTAGGATAGCTCTAACTCAGGTTAGGATAGGCCTTGACATGAGTTAGGACTCTCTACCCTCGGGTTGAGACTCTCTAAGAGGATCTCGATCGGAGCTATCAGAGTTTCCATGTAAGCGGTCTATCGAGCGACCACGGATAGTGGAAGTAGTCTAACATGGACCGTTTACGTGCCTTCTACACACTTCACCTCCCAGCAGCCTAGACGGTCTATGTGAGGCCGTCTGTCATTGCCAATAGTCAAGAGAGGACCGTCTTCCAGCATCCACGATCCAATGAGGACCGTCTAAGATCCTCTTTGGAACCTTGGCCGAGCAAGTATCCGCGGCCCATCTTGGGACCTTACGAACACTGGAGCGGTCGTCTAGCTTACCGTTTATATACTTGAACCCTCAATTTTTATCCTTCTTGCACCAATTCCACTCAAAGCATTTCGTCTCTCTCTCTCACTCTCTCGTGTCAGGTTAGGATTCGTTGTTAGTCGATTAGTGTCAAGCATTCACACATTCATTTGCAAAAACAAAATTCATCACATCATAAGCATGTCATATCATAAGCACATGTACATAAGTCACATCCAACTGCATCAGGCCTGACCCTCCCCTGGGCCGCCGCTCTCCCCTGAGCCCTCATGGCGCTTTATTGGTGGCGGCATGTAGGTGCTCTCCTCTGCATGTCAGCGTTGGCGCCGCTCCTCCTCCTCGTTCCTCCGGCGGTCGGAGGAGCTCATGAAGTAGCTAGGAGCGACGCTCTGGCTACCGCTGGGTCCTGGCCTTCCGCTCATGAGTCAGATGGACTCTCTCAGCACCCGCACCTCTCCCCGCAGCTCTGCCGCCTCTATGCGGGTGCGCTCCCCCTCATCTCGATACATGTCACGCCCCAACGCGGAATATCGGGACGTACAGTTAGAAACTAGCTAGAGATAATATTAATATGCTAAACTAAACAATCGTACAAGTGCAATGGAAAGAAGTACTTCTATTGATCAAGAAAGACTCCAAGTTTTATTACAATAACCATCAATGCTTAAACACGATCAACCATAACTTCCAAACTGATTCTAATACAATAACTGACTCCAAAAGGTAAATAAAGTGCTAACACAACACTAAGGAGTAACTAATGTAAACAACTATGCCAACTCGGCATCTACTAACAGGTACACTCAAGGGTATCACTCCTGTCCCTCCCCTTCAGTATGCGCATCGTCACCTGAAAAGCCTGGAAAGGGAGAAAACAACTATATGAGCTAACGCTCAGTAGATAGTAACATGCAAGTTTACATGATTAACCGATTAGTTACATTTTCATATGCAGTGACAAGAAAAGAATTATCTGACGAGACGATAAAACAGTGTAATATAAGATCTTGCAAGGTCAAGAAATATATGATGACAAGAGTTAACAAGGATATCAAGTACAAGAATGTTAAATAGGAAATTGAAATATAGAATTGGCCAACAAGAAAGTATTTTAAACATCAAGTCAAGCACGATAATGTAACAAGTATAACAAGAGATTTTCTGTCGTAGACGTCACGCTGGTCATGCACTCGGTGTAATACCTCACCATGTCATTACAAACTTCCATGGGCACAAGTACTTTTCGGGAGCTCTCCCCAGGACCAGACCGGGCCCTTATGATGCGTTGGCATTGATTTGTTGGATCCAAGATCTCAAATTTTATCTAGACATTTAATCAAGTTTAATGGCCAATTAATCAGAGGAATTTCTGTCAAAAGTACGAGATTAAAGGACTAACATGTCCTTGGATTCATTAACTTAAAAACTCGGTATACGGTCACTTCTGGGCCGTTTGACAGACATACGGCTACTACTGGCCGCATTACAAGAACTGGACCAAATCTCAGTCCACGAGGTCAAGAATGAACGGTTGATAGTGTGCCGTTCAGGTAAGTAAGTAGTACGTGACCTTAAGACACAATTACGATACTTATACGGACCACACTAGACCGTTCATAGAGACAAGCGGTCAACTACGGGCTGCTCATGTGCTGATTAGCCTAAGTCGATCCGTGACTTATAACTCAGCGATTTGGTCACGAATTTTCAGGTTGTAGCCGGGTCATACGGGTCTCAAAATGGCGGATTCTAACTCGCCGGATAGAGTGTCCGGGTAGAATCGTACTAAGGGACAGCAATTTAGGCTTAATGGTCGTAATGCCATATAGATTGTTAGTGTGCTATTAGTCTATTCTACCGGGGTATAAGGGCTTTTAATTGGTTTCCTAACAGCCATTTCAAAATACCTTGATTCGTGAATTATTATAATCTCAATTTCAAGAGATAAGTTAATTACAAGATGGTAACTCAAGATACTAGAACAAGCCAATAATAACAACATCTACCACAACTCTGGGTTTGAAAAATAAGAAAAAAAAATGGCACGACAAGCCAACACTCTAGCTGGCATGCTCCACGGTTTACTCTCGCCCCTACCCATCCGATTGACTCCCTTCATCTCAGCTACCTGAAAAGGATTGGAAAAAATTAGGTGAGCGAGAGCTCAGTAGGATTTATATCTCTATCGCCAGGCAAAGTTAAAGTGATTAACCACTTAACAATGAAGAGGTGCGTAAGACACAATAAAGCAGACTAAAGTAAGCAGTATGACCAAATGATAATTGATAGATAAAAGAATGGAATTCAAGATATTTCAAGTAGAGAGTACAAGTTCAAGTAACTAGACTCTTCATGTGAATGGCCATATCAAGCATGCATGTAGTATCACGCAAGTAATTCATGAAATTCTAAGTGGAGTAGAATGTCAAAGATTAACACGCTAGTTAAGTACTTCGGTGCAATGTCACACCTTGTCATTACAAACTTCCATAGACACAAGAACTTTCGGGCGCACCTCCCAGGATCAGACCGAGCCCTTATGATGCGTTGGCATTGAGGGGTGATGTACCCAGATAATTTTTCCAGCAAAATATCAAGAAATAAGGGCTCGGGAATTTCCCCGAACACCCTTAGGGCGTGGTTTACCTAGCCCTTTCTACGATACCCCGGGCCCAACCATGGGTCCTAACCACCTCGCCGTGACCAACGACGTCTTCAATAATTGATTGGGGCCACCCCCGATCACCCAGTTGGCGGGTATACCTGCCTTCAACCGAGCCACTAGGGCCAACCCGGGGGCGCCCCAACCTCAAGCCACGACACGTGGCACCGAACAACAAGGCCGAGATTTAGACGCCTTCCTCCAGCCCTCCAAAGTCAAAGGGAGACCTATCTAAGTCGACCATAGGCTTTCGGGACCCACAACACGCTCATGCGGCCCATGCACGTGTGCCGAAAATTTCCCTGAACACCTCACGGACGCGCATATTCCAACCCCTCTATAGCAAGCCGGGGGCCAACCCACGTGATGTAACACGAACTGGGACCTAAGTGGCAAGCAAATGCAACGACTAGGCAATGTCACACAAGTGGACTCACTCGCGTTTGGCACACTCGGGTCCGTAGGTGGACCAGCAATGGGGTGAGGGTCCGAGGTTGAACCGGTGATTTCCAAGGATACGACTGACTTGGGGAGGACCCCTAGGGGCCAGGGTTGCTTAAATTCACAGGCGGTCAGCACGCCGAAGGCATGGGTTGAAGGGTCACTCTCACAACTCACCCGCGGCGACCACTCAAACATAAGCAAGTTTGGAACGGGCGCTCACTCACCTCACCGTCCGATGGAGTTAAGAAGCAATACTAATTAAGCAATATCTACCAACAAAGGGAGGGGTCCAGAAGCTCACCTGATCAGCGTGAAGACGCCGATCCCGGCCGGAGACGATGGCGAGCGGGGAGGCGTGGGTATGCACCCGAACGCCGCACCGATGAAGCTTCAGCCTGCTCAAACGTTTACAAAACTACACCCCATGTAAGGGGGGGGGGGGAATCGTGGGGAAGGGAAGACAATGATTACATCCAAACACTACCTCCACACAGGGAGGGGCCTTCAGCTGGCCAAGCGGGGAGGGGAATTCGAGCTAGAAGTGATGAAAGGAAGCCGATGCCGAATCTGTCCACATTCTGGAATCAGGGACAAGCAGTTGAAGACGGAACCTCTGTGACCTCTCCTGATTTTTGCTAATGACGGGACTAGTAGGGAATTCTTCGTAACTGGAACGGGAAAACGTCTGAATTTTTCCGATTTCTTTTGGCGCCAACGCTGGTCTGGATGGAGGCTCAAACAGGGTGGTAGCTTCTCAGAACTGGCTGCTTCAGGTTTCCAACAGCCGGAAGAAGAGGATGCCACGATAGCTCCTGAACTCAGAATCAGGTGCCGCCCGAGCCGTTGGAACCGTTGACGAGTCCTCTTCGAAGAAAAACTGGCGGGAAAGCTAAACGTTGTTGGAGAAGACCAGTGGGCTCTAAACTCTGATGAGAGGTCGGTGCAGACTGTGGGGAAGCAGAACCACGCACCCGGGGTAGAAAATTGATAACTCCTGGTTCCGGATGCCAAATTGAGCTCTGCCTTTTGGAGATGGAATACGACTGAGAATAGAAGACTTTTGATGAAGAACTCTTGCTCAGATTCCCAGTAGGATGGCCGCTGTAGATCTTCCACTCTGGTTTTGGTCTTCTGCCAGAGCAGTCTTGCGCAGTCGTCGTAGATCGCCTCGTCCGAGCAGCTCCAATCTTGGAAATCGGCGGGACTACCACCGTTGGAAAGCTGACTGGGAGACGCTTACAACGATATATGGTATGCCCTCTGAAACTTCTAGGTGAAGACGTGGCAGCCTCTGGAACTGGGCACTCCTCTGCTGCCTGCGAACTGAAAACTGTAGGTTGAAGATGATAGGGGGAAATGGGGTATATGGGAGGGGAAGTGGGGGTGGATGAGTGTGGGGAGAGCCCTGGCTGTGAGGGGGTCTAGGAGGGGGTGTTCCAAGGTGTGGATGGGGGAGAATGGGGTCTGGAAGGTGGTGTTTGCAGTGGTTGAGAGAGGTGTTGCGAATTTGGGCTTGGAGGGAGAAGGGGGAAGGTGAGGGGGCACAAGTGAGTGGAGGGAAGGTGAGTTTGAATTTTCCTTAATGTGGGGTGATCAATGGTGGTCTTGGGGATGGGAAGGGGTGCCTTGGGAAGGTGGAGTGATGCTTGGGGAAGGGAAATGGGTAGTTGGGGGTTGGAGGGTGGGGTGTGGATTGGTGGAGGGTCTCTTGGGACTAGGGGGAAGTAATTATGGCTTGTGAGAAGTTGTAGAGGATTTAATGGAGGTAGGTGGGAGGGTGGAGGTGGTTGGGAGGGGAAGAGAGAGAGAGAATTGATGATGTGGAGGAGAGAGAGGGAGGAGAGGAGAGAGAAAGGGGCGCCCTCCTCCTTGAAGAGAGAGAGAGAAGAGAGAGAAGTGAGATAGAGAGAGAAGGGGAATCCACCCCAATAGAGAGAGAGAGAGAGAGAGGTTTGGAGAATCCACTCCAATATGACACTAGAACTCACTTGATTTAAATTGATCATAAAAGGTTATCACAAATGGGAGAGGGGAGGGACTATTTATAGACTCCATACTTTTCTTAAGACCAAAATAGCCCTGACAAATAAGTAAATGACCAAAGCAGTCCAAGGGAGGGGCGCCCCTGGGCCTAGCCCATTAGTTGGGCCCATTAGCCTATCAAACCAACCATATGACAACTAACTTAGGAAAATGACTCACTAACCTTGGTACATGACTCAAATAAAGGGAAAATTATAATGACATGACTCAAATAAAGTATGAAAATTACATGACTCGACTCAGAAAAATATGACGGACACAATGGAGCTATGCTGGCGAGCAATCGAAGCTGTGGAAAAATGTGAAGGGCGAGAGATGTCCCCATCATACCCCCGGGGTGCGAAGAACTCGACTCCGTCGAGTATGGGTCCGCCAGGGGAGAGGTCCTCCAATGTAGCTCCGGGCGAGTCACATCCTCCAAACTCAACCTCGCATCCTTAGCCGGGGGACGACTCTTCATCCTCTCAAGGTGGCTAGGGCACACCCTCTTGCTGGCGATGGTACCCTGCTTGCCTAGTATTGCCTCCGTGTGCACACGTCGGACTCTCAAGCTGATATGTGGAGGTTCTCCGAGGGTGTCACTCATAAAAGCGGGGGTAGGCTCAAGGTTCTCACTGGGATCCACCGCGGTGCCCTTAAAGAGTGCTAGATCCGCCACGTGAAAAGTAGGGTATATCCCAAAATCCCATCGGTAGATCCAACCTGTAAGCCAGGGTGCCAAAGTCACTCGAAACATGGAAGGTCCAAGTCCTCGTGCCCTCGGTTTGGAGATAGCCCTAGGGTAGAGCCACTCCAATGTCACCATTACCAAGTTACCTACTTGGAATCCCAAGTGGCGCTTACGAGCTATTGCCCGCTCAATATGAACCTCACCATTCGTTGCAAAATGCTTGTTTGGATACACATGCCATGCACTACGGGGTGGTGGGTGTGTGGAAATGTGTGTGGATAAAGGTGGACCAGGACAACCATAAATTAACCTATCATGCTTTGATGCCATGTGGACCTTGATGAACTTGGGTAGACCGGGGCAGCCACAAGTGGCCCTATCATGCATGGACTTCATAACAATGGTTGGAGGACCGGGGCATCCGTAGGGGAATCTATCGCGCATGGGTATAGCAAATGCCGGGGGTCCCGGACATCCGTGAATGTTCCTACTATGCTTAAAACCCATGATGAATGAAGGTGGACCATTACATCCGAATATGGACCACTCATGCTTCCTACTTGGCATGTGGGTGACACGAATGAATGGACCCAACATAGTGTTCATGCCAAGTGGTGTGGTAACCCTAGACACATGCACACTTATCCCAAAGGTGACTTCCTTGTGTATAGGTGTGGGACAGCCTTTGAACTTCCATGTGAAAGGGTTGAAGGGATCTAGGAAGGTGGATATAGGGTGGGGCACTTCCTCAATCTCTAGGCGGGTGTTGTCTAGGGTCATGGTTCCTATGGTGTAACCTGGGTCATTGTTGAGGTGGGCTTGGTCCAACATGGTGGGTGTGGGTAGGAAATGGTGGGTGATGTGGGTGGGTCACATGGGTACTCGAGCTCCCAAAGGAAGGGGTCAAAGAGATCATGGAAGGGGCCACCTAGAGAGAGGAACTCTATGTCTTCAAGGTTCCCAAATGGTGAGTCATCCTCCTCCAAGGTAATTGGGCCAAGGTCTCTAGTGGGTTGGCCAATCAAATCAATTGGAACCTCAATGGGTGGGGAGTGGGCCAAGATGGGTTTCTCATCCTTGAGAAGAAAGAGGAGGATTTCACTCGTATAATGGCCACTAGTGTAGATAGAGGTGATGGAACCGGTGGTGGGGTATGCTAGGAAGATGGTGCTAGACTCCAATGGTCCTATGGCTAGCATATTGTTCAGGTAGACTTGCCATTGTAAGCAGTCCCCTAAGTCCCCTAAGTCTTCCACAAGATAGGAGGTTTGAAGTGTGACATGGGAAGACCGGGTGGGCACAATGTGGGCTTGATATCCCAAGGGTGAAAGGTAGGGTGGTGAGCTAGGAACGGTGGGGCCCCGCTTGAGCCATTGGAGTATGGACTCATTCATGGCGAGAGTGTGCGGCTCATGAGGACCCGGACTAGGAGAGGTGGGTGGAAGTGGGGGGTCTAGGATGTTCTCTATGGTGGGAGGTGGATCCGGATTGGCATCCATCTCCACTTGGGTATGTGTGTGGGCCACAACTTCCAAGGATAATGGGGTAGGATAGTCTATGGTGGGTGGAGTGATAATGGTCAGTGCATGGTACTCTCGGGGTGGTGAACATGGGTGGACTTGGGTTGGGCTTGGTCGGGGAAGTTCTTGGGTTGGAGTTGGGGTCGAGGGTGAAAGATCGGTTGGTTGAAGAGGTTTGGGTTAGGGTGCGTAGATCTTTCTAAGATCGGCCCTCATTTCATCCCAAGATTCAATGGGTGCTTCCCCGTTGGCTTCTCTCAAACCTATAATGTTCTCCCATTCTTTCCTAGCTTGGCGCCAGAGCAAACTCTTGGCATAGTTGACTTGGACAAGCCCTGACATGGTAAACCTCCCAAAGTGTTGGTCTATGGACTTCTCCCATTCTAGATATGTGCTAGGGTGGGATCCATCAAACACAAAGGCTTCTAATGGGCCTAAGAGTGGCAAATATGCCAAGTATGAGGTAGTCATGATAGTGGACAAGGGTGATGCATGCAATGGCCCTAGGACAAGACTTAGTAGAGACAAGTCTAGAACTTACTTTAATACCAATTGATGTAACACGAACTGGGAAGTGGCAAGCAAATGCAACGACTAGGCAATGTCACACAAGCGGACTCACTCGTGTTTGGCACACTCGGGTCTGTAGGTGGACCGGCAATGGGGTGAGGGTCCGAGGTTGAACTGGTGGTTTCCAAGGATATGACTGACTCGGGGAGGACCCCTAGGGGCCAGGGTTGCCCAAATTCACGGGCGGTCAACACGCCGAAGGCATGGGTTGAAGGGTCACTCTCACAACTCACCCGCGGCGACCACTCAAACATAAGCAAGTTTGGAACGGGCGCTCACTCACCGTCCGACGGAGTTAAGAAGCAATACTAATTAAGCAAGATCTACCAACAAAGGGAGGGGTCCAGAAGCTCACCTGATCAGCGTGAAGACGCCGATCCCGGCTGGAGACGATGGCGAGCGGGGAGGCGTGGGTATGCACCCGAACGCCGCGCCGATGAAGCTTCAACCTGCTTAAACGTTTACAAAACTGCACCCCATGCAAGGGGGGGGGGAATCGTGGGGAAGGGAAGATAATGATTACATCCAAACACTACCTCCACACAGGGAGGGGCCTTCAGCCGGCCAAGCGGGGAGGGGAAGTCGAGCTAGAAGTGATGAAAGGAAGCTGATGCCGAATCTGTCCACGTTTTGGAATCAGGGACCAGCAGTTGAAGACGGCACGTCTGTGACCTCTCCTGATTTTTTCTGATGACGGGACTAGTGGGGAATTCTTCATAACTGGAACGGGAAAACGTCTGAATTTTTCCGATTTCTTCTGACGCCAACGCTGGTCTGGATGGAGGCTCGAACAGGGTGGTAGCTTCTCGGAACTGGCTGCTTCAGGTTTCCAACAGCAGGAAGAAGAGGATGCCACAACCACTCCCGAACTCAGAATTAGGTTCCTCTGGAGCCGTTGGAACCGTTGACAAGTCCTCTTTGAAGTAAAACTGACGGGGAAGCCAAACGTTGTCGGAGAAGACCAGTGGGCTCTGAACTCTGATGAGAGGTCGGTGCAGACTGTGGGGAAGCAGAACCGCGTACCCGGGGGAGAAAATTGATAACTCCTAGTTCCGAATGCCAAATTGAGCTCTGCTTTTTGGAGATGGAAGAAGACTGAGAATAGAAGACTTTTGATGAAGAACTCTTGCTCAGATTCCCAGTAGGATGGACGCTGTAGATCTTCCACTCTGGTTCAGGTCTTCTGCCAGAGCAGTCTTGCGCAGTCATAGTAGATCGCCTCGTCCGAGCAGCTCCGATCTTGGAAGTCGGCGGGACCACCATCGTTGGAAAGCTGACTGGGAGACGCTTCCAACGATACATGGTATGCTCTCTGAAGCTTCTAGGTGAAGACGTGACAGCCTCTAGAACTAGGCACTCCTCTGCTGCCTGTGAACTAAAAACTGTAGGTTGAAGATGATGGGGGGAAATGGGGTATATGGGAGGGGAAGTGGGGGTGGATGAGTGTGGGGAGAGCCCTGGCTGTGAGGGGGTCTAGGAGGGGGTGTTCCAAGGTGTGGATGGGGGAGAATGGGGTCTGGAAGGTGGTGTTTGCAGTGGGTGAGAGAGGTGTTGCGAATTTGGGCTTGGAGGGAGAAGGGGGAAGGTGAGGTGGCACAAGTGGGTGGAGGGAAGGTGAGTTTGAATTTCCCTTAATGTGGGGTGATCAATGGTGGTCTTGGGGATGGGAAGGGGTGCCTTAGGAAGGTGGAGTGATGCTTGGGGAAGGGAAATGGGTAGTTGGGGGTTGGAGGGTGGGGTGTGGATTGGTGGAGGGTCTCTTGGGACTAGGGGGAAGTAATGTTGTGGAAAGTTGTACAGGATTTAATGGAGGTAGGTGGGAGGGTGGAGGTGGTTGGGAGGGGAAGAGAGAGAGAATTGATGATGTGGAGGAGAGAGAGGGAGGAGAGGAGAGAGAAAGGGGCGCCCTCCTCCTTGAAGAGAGAGAGAAGATAGAGAAGTGAGATAGAGAGAGAAGGGGAATCCACCCCAATAGAGAGAGAGAGAGAGGTTTGGAGAATCCACTCCAATATGACACTAGAACTCACACTATTTAAATTGATCATAAAAGGTTGTCACAAATGAGAGAGGGGAGGGACTATTTATAGACTATATACTTTTCCTAAGACCAAAATAGCCCTGACAAACAAGTAAATGACCAAAGCAGTCCAAGGGAGGGGCGCCCCTGGGCCTAGCCCATTAGTTGGGCCCATTAGCCTATCAAACCAACCATATGACAACTAACTTAGGAAAATAACTCACTAACCTTGGTACATGACTCAAATAAAGGGAAAATTACAATGACATGACTCAAATAAAGTATGAAAAGTACATGACTCGACTCAGAAAAACATGACGGACACAATGGAGCTATGTTGGCGAGCCATCGAAGCTGTGGAAAAATGTGAAGGGCGAGAGATGCCCCCATCACCACGGCTCAATCACCCTAGCCGTGTCCCATGGCGACCCTCCAGCCAATCGGGGCCACCCCTGACCCTCAGACATGCGACGACAAGCCGTTTACTTTCAACGCCTGAGCCAACCTTGGGCTGCCCTGTTAACCTGCCGTACAACATGGCATCCGCCACGAGGCCGGGCCGACATGCCTAAAATGCCTCCGCTCAGCTCTAGCAACCTCTCACTCACAGTCCGGGACCAAATCCAAGGCCTGCCAGTCAATTACTCGAGCCGTTCGACAACCCGAGGTGTGTCGGGCATTTCCTCGAACACGTTGCGAGCGGCTGCGACAACACCAAATGATTGACCGCCGTGGGCCAATCCCAGCATCCCAGGCGCTTGGAGTCCCACAAAGGACAACGCCAGACGACAAAAGGAGCCAGGACCACCCCCTGCGGCCATGGCCCGCTCAGGGGGAGTTCGCCCCAGGCACGATCGTGCCCTGGTAGGGGCAAACTCCCCCGGGGGCAGCCCCTTTACCCAGCCCACTCAGCCCCAGTCAGCAATCATCCCAGTCCCAGTCCCGCGCAAGATTGATCGGCGTACCCGCGTGGAGGAAGTCGAGAAGACAAAGCCTCGGGATCACGCTGGTCAACTTCCTCGTTCCACACGCACACACGGCTAGTCAACCAGTCCGAGCTCATATCCTTTGTCCTATTGCGGTCACACGGAGTCAACGTGGGGCCCAAAATAGCAAAAATAGGGGATTTTATAGACTTGGGGAAAAAAGCCCTGATCCACCCCGCGTAAATCCCCCAAGGGGGGGTTTACGCGGACCAGGCTGAGGGTCAGCCTGGTCTACGTAAACCCCCCAGCAAACCAAAAAAAAAACATTTTTCATTGGGGGGCGAACCCCCCCATCCAGTTCGCGTAAACCCCCCTGTTGCCCCCCCTCAACCTGGTTTGCGTAAACCCCTCTGAAAATAAAAAAAGATTTTTTAATCAAAAAAGGCCCAGCCCAACCCAGTCCGTGTCAACCCCCCTCCCCCACTCAGAAAACAACAAAAAAAATTTTCCAAGGGGTTTACGCGGACCAGATCGCACCCCCCATTCCGGTCCGCGTAAACCCCCCTCACCCTTCATATTCCCCTATAATACCCCCTTAGAAGTCAAGGGGCATATGCATGCTTACAAGACAAGCCCTTGGACATCCGCAGGCACCCCGGCAAGGACTCAAGCCCCAAGGCTTCCGGCAAGAACGCGAGGCGCGAAGCGCGTGTTGGTTGGCTAGTTGATTGGCTTGTTTATGCCAAGGGTATGTCACACGTACTCCCCTCACATGGAGTTTAGGCCATTTCACTCAAGTCCATCCCTCGCATATAAGGCGTAATGATAATGGCAAACACACCCGCACTTCGGGTCCGCCCGCGTGTAAGGCGTCGTGATAACAAAGTCGGCGCCATGATGCTGAATTCACCACTTCCACGGGACCGCGTGCCCACCGCTCATCGCGAGCCGGCCACCGACCGTCCCGACCGCTGACCCGAGTTAGTCGGACCCTGGCTCAGAAGTAACATTCCCGGGACCGGCCTCGCTCCCACAGCATGAAGACACTGACCTTCTAGGACCCGAACCCGACCGCTCATCCCGAGCCGCGTCCAACCTCTCTCAGGCGCTAGCCAACATCCGCCCCTGCCATCCGGTCTAGCCCTCCCTCGGCAATTCGGGCACGTCCCTGGCTCCTCGAGGAAAGCCCCTGTAAAACACGCGGATACTCCGCCTTATCTTGCAACGACCCGGAGACCGACCTACGTGTCAGAATTGTCCCGCGGCTTGCACCAGTTATTTTTCGGCCCTTGCGGCCCCTCTGTAATGCTCACGTGGCACCTATAAAGCTTGATACCAGTTGAATGCGCATACTCGTACCACGGGTCCCAGTTTCTTACCCCCACTAACCAGTGTGCAACCCATTTTCCCGGGTCTCGGTCCACCAGTCCCCAACTGCGGGGTATATCTCGTCCCCTGTCCTTGTAATGGGAATCGACACCGAGCATGTACTTTTTCTTTTACATTTATGTCCTTTTAGTTTGTGTTTATATCCTTGGGAAAGTATGTACGCAAATGTAAGGCTTTATAAGCCAATGAGTCATTCCCATGGATTGTGTGGGTTTTTATGCAATTGTGTAGTAGGTCCAGCTAGGGGGCCCTCAGCCCTTTCCCATTGGTCCATGTCACCTATGTGGGGCTGGTCAACCATCCTAGGTGGCCATCTAGAAGGGTTGAATGCCAATTGACCACATGGGAGACAAGGGGTTAAACTTTTCAAAGGTAGGCTACCTACCCATTCAACCTCTTTACCTTGGTCAAGGAGGCGCCCCTCTCCCCTTACTATTTTATTATTTTTTGTGTGTTATTCACATCTAATCTAGGCCCTCCATTCCCCACCCCTAGATCTAATGGTGTAGATTAGATTTGACACATGGCATATAAAAGGTTGTATTTTCCATTTGTTAGTATTAATGAAGAGAAAATTGTTGGAAAATCAAGAGTGATTCTTGAGCCCCTCCCCTCTCCCCTGGTGTTCATCTCCTCCAACCTCTAATTCTAGAGTGGTTTCTACCTCCTATCGCCTCCCCTCTATCTCCGGTGATCATCTGTGACGCCGCCGCCGCCGTTCATGCCGCCTTCGAGCCGCCGCGAATCCGTCTTCGATTTTCTATCTTGCTGGACAAAGGAGTCTTCCAGAAATTTTTGATACCAGCCACGGCCTCTTCGTGGTTTGTAATTTTTATGGTGCGTTTCTATCTTCCATCCCATCATCCACAAACAAATTCAGGTCGAAAATCCTTCGTTTGATATTTTTTCAATTTCGGTCTTCAATCACTCCCAGATCTGTCCTATCTCTGTCTACAGTGACAGCAGCTCTGAGTTTCACATCTCCAACCTTCTTTTAATTTTTGTTGGGGCTCCCAATTTTACTGGGCGTTCTGTCCATCATCCCCTATATCCACTATTTTTCTTGATTTTTGATCCACCATCTATCCATTTTTCAAAATTCGTGTTCTATCTCTGCTACAGTGCTTTCAGTCGATTCCCAGATCCGTCCACCTTCTAGTCCAAAAATCATAACAAATCACAAGCTACACTAACCTTTTCATAAAAAATATTCCCATTTTCCTAGCTCAATGTCCTACAACTTTCATGAAGAGGTCGAAGTCTGAATCCGAAGTCTTCATAGTGGTCAAAGGTAGTTCTCAGACAAGTTCCCTACAGATCTGAGAATCCGGTCACTGTACAATAGTAACTCAAAAATTCATTAAAGCCAAGATCTGTGTAGATCTAGGTCTGATCTCTAGACCTAGGTTGAAGTATTTGAAGAGAGCTTTCCAACGGCGCTAGTTTTGTGTTGATCCGACATCGGGGCTGATCGCAGCGTCCATTCTCGCCGGAGCGCGTGCTGAAAAATAGAAGCTGCAGATCCGTGGCCGGTTATTCCAACCGGCGCCGAACGGAGCCGCCCGGCCTCCGGCCAACGAACCAGCGTGCCACCAGCCCGGGGATCCCTTCCCTAAGTGTCCCCACTACAGCAGTGCCACTGGGTCCCACACGGCCCCTCCGGACAGCGCGTGGGCCCCACAGCCACAAGTTCGGGTGCTGCCGAAGAGACGCGAGAAGCCGCCCGTCAACCCGAATTCGGTCCTCCCGGGCCCATTTGTGTAGCCCTTTACCTCCCTGCGTGGAGTGGGTGATATTTCATTGCTGTCATCATTATGTAATATTTATCCCGGGAGTACGAGTTTCGGCCGGGTCCGTCTTCCCTACGCCGAGCGCGTGGAGATATCATTTTCGCTCCCTTCTCGGCATTTTGCTTACTTCATATATATTTATTTATGCCGCTGCTAGAGAGCATGTGTAGGGACACTTAGCTTGCTTTATATTTATATCACCGCTGCTGCGAGAGAGAGCGTTACCGTCCCGTGACCTGATCCAGGCACAAGTGAGAGCCGACCACCCTAGCTCACTGCCGGTTTCTCAACTGCGCACGTCTGACGCTTCCCTCGTTAAGGGGCAGTCACGAGCTTGTCGTGTCCGTGTCTCGTCCCGCATCAATTTGGTATTAGAGCGAGTTGAGTCTAGGGTGTCCAAAAAAAAAAGAGTGTCATTTAAGTCTAAGTGTCTAAGTCGGTCTTAGGAGTTCCATTTGCATACCATTAATCGATATATAAAAAGGTGTTGTCCGAATGTTAGGCTACGCCTATCGGGAAGGCTGCACACTTGCGCGAGTGATTTTCGGATCGATTAACTCCGCCACGTACCGAGTCTTAGTGTCTTGTCCTTAGTGTGCATGCATCCCAACCTTGCATAGTCGGTCTAGTGTCTTGTCTAAATGGCCTTGCATACCCATTCCTAGGGATCCATTCCCACCTTTTCGGCACCAATGGCCAACCCATGTCGACCCGTCCAAAGTGATAGGTCCGTGTCCGAGTACATCCGGGACTATGATAAGTACCGGTTGGAATATGGCTTGGGAGAGGAGAGCACCACGACCGCATTTCAGTTCCGGAGAGGTTTGCGGTTTCACTTCCAACTTGAATGTCTTGTCTGCGACGCGTTCTCGCTGGCGCAATCTTATAAGGTCGCTCTAGAAGTCGAGCCCTTTGAGTCTCATTTTTCTCGCTCTAGAGGTCGAACCCTTTGGCAAACATCTACCTCCCAACCGAGTCCCGAACCGATCGGACTACCTAACCCAATTCCTTCACCACCCGAGAGTGCTCCATTGTCACCCTCACCTTCCGATCTTAATTCGGAACCCTCTCATTTGGAGCCACCCAAGCCCCAGCCACCCGTGTTTCTAACGGGTACGCTTTTCATCACCGAGCCGCTTCTTAGTTGGCTCAAGGATGGCTTGGTCCCACATCCCTTCCCATCCATGGACCCCACCTTACCTTTAGTGCCGGTCAACTCATTCCATACCACATTTCGAACTAGTCACCATGTTGACACGTTGGACGATCTTGTTATGGGACTAGACACGCAATGGAAGTTGACACATATGTTGGCCCGAGACTTCGACCAACCCACGAGTCGTACCTTCACCCATCCGGCCTTCGGGTCCATTACCTCCGAGTGCACCGTGAGTTGTATCACCACGGAGGTTCTTCTACTTCTCCCGCTACCGGATGAGCCCGACTTCATGACTTTGCTTCCGAGGGAGGAGTCATATTTCCTATACACGGTCCCATCTACCATGACGGAGGAAGGTGACCACCCGCACCTTCAAGAATTTCACGATTGGGACCATGTCATGTTGGAACCCACCATAAGGGGTCATACCTTCTTTGATCCCTTTGACCCCTTCCCTAGTGGATCCCTAGACCCTTCATATTCCCTTCACTTCTTCGGGGAAGTCCAGCTTCAGACCCCTTTCCTACGGGTCGGGTCCTCCATACCCACCAAACCCATACTCGATACACCCACACCCGGCTCTTCCACATCCGGGTCTTCTAGCTCTCTCAAGTTCCCCAAATCCAAAGGGCCGTCCATGCATGACTGGGTCATACTTGGACATTTAGGTGTACCCCATGCCACCCATCTCCGGTTACGTCAAATGCATGTATGGCACATATTCGGGTGTCCTGATCCGCCGTCATCCATGTACGGGTCTGACTAACACTAGTTTTGTCTAGAGTCATGCATGAGTCCGTTTCTTATTTGTGTTGTTTGCATATGTGTGTTAGTGTTTGGTGAGTCTGCATGTGTCTTGTGCAAGCTCGTTGTCGTTCTCTTATGCGTAAGAGGCGAGTGGACTCATTCGTTGAGTATGGGATCGGTTCCACATCTATACCCAGATCAGTCACCTATAAGGACTCAACGGTGATTCCTAGTGAGTCTTCGAGCCTGCTCCCTTCCCTTTTGAGAGTGCCCCACCCGGAGTGTCCACCTCTAGCCCATAGCAGTTCGCGCATATCGAGTATATATGGAATGAGCAGGTGACGATCACTTGGAGTGGAGCGTACCCGGGTTACTTGGCACGGTGACAGATCCGCCAGAATACTCGAGCATCCCTACCCCTACTCGACGGGGTCGAGTTCCTCCCACCCGGGGAGAGTTGATGGGAATCGACACCGAGCATGTACTTTTTCTTTTACATTTATGTCCTTTTAGTTTGTGTTTATATCCTTGGGAAAGTATGTACGCAAATGTAAGGCTTTATAAGCCAATGAGTCATTCCCATGGATTGTGTGGGTTTTTATGCAATTGTGTAGTAGGTCCAGCTAGGGGACCCTCAGCCCTTTCCCATCGGTCCATGTCACCTATGTGGGGCTGGTCAACCATCCTAGGTGGCCATCTAGAAGGGTTGAATGCCAATTGACCACATGGGAGACAAGGGGTTAAACTTTTCAAAGGTAGGCTACCTACCCATTCAACCTCTTTACCTTGGTCAAGGGGGCGCCCCTCTCCCCTTACTATTTTATTATTTTTTGTGTGTTATTCACATCCAATCTAGGCCCTCCATTCCCCACCCCTAGATCTAATGGTGTAGATTAGATTTGACACATGGCATATAAAAGGTTGTATTTTTCATTTGTTAGCATTAATGAAGAGAAAATTGTTGGAAAATCAAGAGTGATTCTTGAGCCCCTCCCCTCTCCCCTAGTGTTCATCTCCTCCAACCTCCAATTCTAGAGTGGTTTCTACCTCCTATCCCCTCCCCTCTACCTCCGTGATCATCTGTGCCGCCGCCGCCGCCGTTCGTGCCGCCTTCGAGCCGCCGCGAATCCGTCTTCGATTTTCTGTCCTACTGGACAGAGGTGTCTTCTAGAAATTCTTGATACCAGCCACGGCCTCTTCGTGGTTTGTAATTTTTATGGTGCATTTCTACCTTCTATCCCATCATCCACAAAAAACTTCAGGTCGAAAATCCTTCGTTTGATATTTTTGCAATTTCGGTCTTCAATCACTCTCAGATCTGTCCTATCTCTATCTACAGTGACAACAGCTCTGAGTTTCCCATCTCCGACCTTCCTTTTGATTTTTGTTGGGGCTCCCCATTTTACTGGGCGTTCTGTCCATCATCCCCTACATCCACCAGTTTTCTTCATTTTTGATCCACCCTCTAACCATTTTTCAAAATTCATGTTCTATCTCTGCTACAGTGCTTTCAGTCGATTCCCAGATCGTTCCACCTTCCAGTCCAAAAATCATAACAAATCACAGCCTACACTAAACCTTTCATAAAAAATATTCCCGTTTTCCTAGCTCAATGTCCTACAACTTTCATGAAGAGGTCGAAGTCTGAATCCGAGGTCTTCATAGTGGTCAAAGGCAGTTCTCAGACAAGTTCCCTGCAAATCTGAGAATCCAGTCACTGTACAATAGCAACTCAAAAATTCATTAAAGCCAAGATCCGTGCAGATCTAGGTCTGATCTCCAGGCTTAGGTTGAAGTAATTGAAGATAGCTTTCCAACGGCGCCAGTTTCGTGTCGATCCGACATCGGGGCTGATCGCAGCGTCCATTCTCGCCGGAGCGCGCGCTGAAAACCAGAAGCTGCAGATCCGTGGCCGGTTATTCCGACCGGCGCCGAACGGAGCCGCCCGGCCTCCGGCCGGCGAACCAGCATGCCGCCAGCCCGGGGATCCCTTCCCTAAGTGTCCCCACTACAGCAGTGCCACCGGGTCCCACACGGCCCATCCGGACAGCGCGTGGGCCCCACAGCCACAAGTTCGGGTGCTGCCGAAGAGACGCGAGAAGCCGCCCGTCAACCCGAATTCGGTCCTCCCGGTCCCATTTGTGTAGCCCTTTACCTCCCTGCGTGGAGTGGGCGATATTTCATTGCTGTCATCATTGTGTAATATTTATCCCGGGAGTACGAGTTTCGGCCGGGTCCGTCTTCCCCACGCCGAGCGCGTGGAGGTATCGTTTTCGCTCCCTTCTCGGCATTTTGCTTACTTCATATATATTTATTTATGCCGCTGCTAGAGAGCATGTGTAGGGACAATTAGCTCGCTTTATATTTATATCACCGCTGCTGCGAGAGAGAGCGTTACCGTCCCGTGACCCGATCCGGGCACAAGTGAGAGCCGACCACCCTAGCTCACTGCCGATTTCTCAACCGCGCACGTCCGACGCTTCCCTCGTTAAGGGGCAGTCACAAGCTTGTCGTGTCCGTGTCTCGTCCCGCATCACCTTGGATTCAGAATTATCCAGGCTCTTCTTCAGCATGGAACAAAGGTGTTCGGATTCAATCAGATGTAAATAAACACCGGTTGCTTGCGGCCGGTGGAGAAAGACGTCCCGTATATGAATCCCAATAATTGCCTATGCACTCGCACCCGTGGATCATCTATTTCTCTGCATGTGCCGCTCGATATCCCGTGCCCACGTGCCTTGTCCTGGCGACACTTCCCCAGTCAACTCTTGGTTCCATAGGTGATTGTCAACGAATCGACTGGCACGCCCGCACCCTGTCCAGCTACCCTGTCTCTCAGCCACCCGAGTCTCATTCATCCCGAGTGAGTAACCACTCCGTTCGTAGACCGTTGTCTTCGTCTACCACCTCCCAGAAATCTCTCGTGCCATTCGACCCCTCTTGACTTTCCGTAAAAGGAGAGTGTCCGGTGCCGCCGTGAGAGGCATACGGCTATAAAGGAGAATATTCTGAGATACATCAAACTCCCTTATTTTCATTTATTGCTTTATTTCTTCTCTCACCGCGGTCACCGACAATCCGCACGCCCCTCTACCAACCCCTCCCGGGTCAGGATAGGGAACCGCCGCGCGGTGGACAAACAAGTTAGCACGCCCGGTGGGACGTCTCCCGCCTTTCTTCTTTCTACTAAAGAGAAGCCTATGCTAGCCCTGAACCCATGGTGCCCTTTTCCTATCCTTGCAGGAGAGGTAGAGGAGTGACACACAACCCCGCAGTCTCCAGCTCACGTTCTGACAGCCGGACCACTCCCGGCGACCTTCATCGATCGTCACCCTCCCAGCAACCAGCAATCCAGCAACCATGGCGGCCGTGACTTACGACCCCATTGTCATCGCCACCCATGCACGGGTGGGCTACTTGGTGACGCCGATCGCTTTCGGTGACTTCGCCCCCGTCATCGGATCGCCCTACTTCCTGGGCGTGATCCTTGTGGCTATTTTGGAGCCGATCCCAATTCCTCTGCCTATTTGTGTGGTCAACGCGCTGCGCTGTGCTCCAGCTTTGGTGGCCCCCTCGAGCGTCAGACTTGGGACCACCACCATCAGCCCCGCAGGGGTCCCAGATCGTCTCCTGCCCGGACAAGCGTCAGCTCTCGGGCCCAGCTTTGGTCGATCTCCAGCACGGGCCTTGTGACCCAGACTTCGGTTACTAATTCAGCACTTTGCTCGGGCCTTCAACCCCTAGTCCCAGTGAAGTCGGCACCCGACACAGGCTTCCTGCCTCGGGTCTTCGGCTCCCCAATGTTTCACTCGAGTCTCCAACCCCGAGTCACAGTCAAGTCGGCACCTGACACAGGCTTCTTGCCCCGGGTCCCCGGCTCCTCATCACCTCACTCGGGCTCCCAACCCCGAGTCCCAACCAAGCCTGCCCCCAGCACGGGTTCCCTACCCCGGGGCCAAGGCTCCTTAGCATTCTACTTGGGTCCCTCAACTCGAGTCCCGATCGAGCCGACACTCAATACGGGTTCCCAACCCCAAGTTTGAGGCTCCCCAGCACCCGACTTGGGCACACAACTCCGGGCCTCATTAAGGTCGATCCTTGACGCGGACTCTCCGCATCGGGCCCCTGGCCTCCCAGGTCTACAACGGGGTCTTTACCCCTATAATCCAGCAACGCCGACTCCCAGTACATGCCTTCCCCTTTGGGATTCGGCAACCTCAGCGCCCGCTATGGGCCCTCTGCATCATGCTCTAGCTATGCCAGCGCTCAGTGCAGGTTCGCAACCTCGGGTTGTCGGCACCACAGTATCCTCTGCAACTTCTGTTCTCGGTGTAAGAGCATCACCTCAAGCATCGACAACGCTTCTATCGGCTTGGGCAAGAGCCTATGCTCGAGTCACTCAACCATCGGCCCTTGGTATGGGCTCTATGTCCTGAAGGCCGATCCTAGCACTTTTTGGGGACAGCTTTGCGCTGCCAGCCGCGGTAGACCGAGTCTTCTCCATCTACAACCTCGGAGCGGGATCCTCCTCGTCTCCCCAGAAAAAGTGCCATAGCGGCCGCAGATGCAGGCGACTCGCTGCTGTAATCAACAATTCCGGCAAGACCCTCCTTGTCGATGACTTGAGGATTCGTTTCGATGGAGGTGAACCAATTTTACCCCAGGATCGGGCTATGCCTACGGTCCCCACCACCAACCGCTTTAGCCTCCTGCAACGAACACAAGAGGATAAAGCGGAGTTAAAAGAAGCAGGTGCCTCAGCAGCAAATTGGGGGCATCCGTACCAGTTCGGCACTCAGACTCCCAAATCTCGTCGAAAGAATCGTGAAGAGGGAGGTCAACCACTTAGCCTGAGAAGAATCTGGGTCACTCCAAAGGAGGCTCAAGCTGTTCGGAGGGCGCGCACTAAAAATCCCCTTTGAACGTTCAGGCGCAGCGTCGATTGAGATAAAGCTAAGCCTTCACCGGCACAGTCCGACGGCACCCAGCCCCTCAATGTCTCTAGCCTGAATAGGTGGGAACAAAGAAGGGCTCATGCTGAGTCCCACCAGCATCCAGCTTCAGGCTCTCCCTGGGTCAACCCCGGTCTCAAGATGGAAGAGCCACCCCGACGGACCTCAGTCTTTTATAGACTGGGGGCACCAGTCCGCTCTGAGAAGCATCCCCAGAAAAAGCTGACGGTTCAGCTCATCAACGACGCAATTCCGGTATTCGCGTGTTATACCACTGGACACCAGCCCGATACTCAGTCCGATGACCTGAACCAGTCTCTTGCCCAGCTCAGGAGGCCTCGCTAACCTCTGGCACCGTCGGGCCACATCGGCACTTCCGCCGGACCGCAGGCGTGAGAACGTGCTGAAGAGGTCCCAGTGGAGGACCATGGCACGCCTATCAACACCGACCCAGCCAACAATGATCCTCCGAAAAATGAAGTCCAAGAGGTGACTCTTGAGACTCTCACGAAGGAGAATCAACATTTGAAGGCCTTCCTGCAAGACCTCCTTCAAAAGCGGGACCTTCACCCTCCGCCACCTACTAGGCCTCCTGCCAAAGCACCGACACTACCAGTTGGGCTCAACGGTGCCAACACCTCAGCAGCAGCCGCTCAAACCTCGACGGCAGTCGGGTTCGGCACGCCCCCAGTGGAAGCACATCCACAAGCCTCCAACACACCTATGTTGGAAAGCCTCATGGCACAACGACAGATGATCGAGCGAATAATTGAGACAAAGTTCGCCCAGTATGGAGAAGGGGCCGCAACTATAGACCTCTATAGTGTCCCCTACACACTACATCACTAGTTGAAAAAGCTCCCTCCAAAGTATGCCAAGCCCCCGAAGCTGTAAAAGTTCGACATGCAAGGATCTCCGCATGAGCATTTGGCCTATTACAGTACGGCCATAGGCGAGCTAGCGTTGGATGAGTCATACCTCCTTCGCTACTTTGCCACTTCACTTACGGGAATAGCCTTTCAATGGTACTCCCACCTGAAGCCTAACTCAGTGGTCGATTGGGCAGATCTCCAGAAGAAATTCCTCGACCGCTTCCAGATGGCCGAGTGCAAGGTCTCCTGGCCAAGCTCTGCTCTCTCCGACAGAAGAAGGGCGAGAGTGCCCTCGACTTCATTAAAAGATGGTGAGACCTTAGTATGAGATGTATCAACCCGCCAACCCAGGAAGATGCTATTATCATCTGCCGCAAAGGCCTGGCAGCTGAGGTTAGCGAAAAGCTTCTCGGCACCAATATCAAGGGCTTCGACCAGCTCAACTCGGCAGTCGCCGAAATAGAGATGTTCTTCGTCGATGACCCGAGGTATACTTCAACCAAGAGTAAACAGACGCGAGAACGCTAGCCTGGCAAAGAGGTGAACATCATTGAGTTCACTCCCACCGCCAAAGTCAGCAAGGAGGCTGAGTCAAGCGGCGCCGACAAGAAGCTAGCAGACAAGCCAGCCGCTCCATCTTTTTCGGAGCATATGAAGACACCATTCTCCTTCAAGAAGGAGCACATGAAGATGCTCTTTGACTTCTGCATGGCTCAAAAGATCATCGAGCTGCCTGAAGCTCGCAGGCCAGATGAGGCCCATAAAACTGATGACCCTAGCTATTGCCCATATCATCGCATGTTGGGTCATCCACTTGAAGATTGCTACGTCTTCAAGACTCAGGCATAGAAGTTGATCCGAGACGGCCTCATTAAAATGAAGAGTGATCTGGTCGATCCCCTGCAGCCACATGCGTGGTCCAGGCCAGCCAAGATAGCGCGTGTGGTTCACTATTCGACTAACGTGATTCACATGATGGCTGCATTCTCTCTCTCTGATGTCGAAGCAGAGGAGCCCAGTACCAGCCAAGGTGAGCATTCACTGTGGTATCTGGGGTGGAGACCCTGGCATGACCGCACACCTCTCTCCTTTCCAAAAGAAAGGACCCGACGACCCTTCGATGTCCTCGTTGAGAGGGGGCAAATCTTGACCCATGAGTCGCTGGAAGACTACACCCAATGGGATTTTAGTCATCCCCAATATTGCCCTTTCCACGCCAGAATCTGCCACGCGATCGAATCCTGTGAGGAAGTCCAACACCTAATCCAGGAACAGATCCAGTGGGAGTAGATCGATGCTGAAGGGAACTCTATGGTGACTCTGAGACTTCGAGAGGCTATTGAAGAAAACCTGAGCATTGCCAGTAATGCCCTAGATCAACCAGATCCTCCTCAAGCAAATGGGCACATGCTACCTTATCGGCACATCCCGGAGTGGCTTGAGTTTCGAACTGATAATCGAGAATCTCTCGAGCGGCTGCGAGACCGTAGGAGGCGGGACGCCAGTCAAGAGACTGAGCCGAGCAAATTTTCAGTTAACGTAATCCATTCTCCTACCACCTCAGCTCCTCCAGACGCCCGAATACTAACAGCCTTGCAATGGTGGCCTTGGCAAGAGCTGGAGTCTCTTCCATTCTCCAAGAAAGACACCGCCAGATTACTCCGGGTCCTTCTCGGTTGGGAGGACGTTCTGGTGAGCGAGACAATGATGGGAGTCACAAGCTCCTCTCGCTCCCCTCCTACTCTGCCTCCACCTTCTGCACCAGGAGATAGAAAGGGGAAGCAAAAGCAGGGTGAGACCGTGGTGCGACCACGCTATGTCTCTTAAACTAGCGAGCCTTCGAGTCCTCTCCGAATACCATCCAGTCCAATCCAGCACGTGAAGGAGACACCTTCGGGGTCTTCAGTGACTTTGGCCAGCAAGTCTAATGCTTCACCACAAGGCGCAGTCAATGCCCGAAGTCAGGGTGACAACCAGGAGCGACGGTACCCCACTGCACCTCCGATTGCCCCCAGATACTACTCTAAGCCGGATAGTAAAGGCATGGCTAAAGAGCAAGACTCCAGTCGAGTCTCCCAACCTACATCTCAGCAAAGGTATTCGCCACAGTAGGAAAGGCATCAAACCGTGCACACGTCTTCGAACGCCAGCTCTAGTATGCCAGCTCACCACAGACCTCTTGCGCCACCGCGGGTAAGGCATCAAACCGCGCATACGTCTTCGGACGCCAGTCCCAGTATCCCAGCATACCGGGAGCTACCACCTGAGGTCATCAAGCACGCGATCAATGCCACCTTCCAAATACAACAAGCCGAAGGTGCCTGGATCAAAATCCAGGCAAAGAAAAGCCGCCAACCTCACCCCGCCAAGGCATCAACTCGGAGATATCCTCACGGAGATTTATCAACTCTGGCTCTAGTACCTTCCCCTCCTACTCCCCTGGAGGCGGCCATCGCCAAAAGACATGAGAGGAATAGGAGGAAGAACCTCAAAAGACGGCTCAAGAAGCAAGCTGAGCAAGCAGTCGCCTTACAATCACCAACTGAGCTAACGCCTCTCCAAAGGCTACAACGGCTCATTGATGACCTTAAGGAATACATCCCTCCTCGTCCCACTGGTGCTCTCCCACTCGCTAGTTACATCCCGTGGGAAGAAATGTGATGGGGCATCAAAGGCGATTTCCATACACGGGTGAAGTGTATTTGTGTGTTATGGCTTGTATGAAGTTGTAGTTGTGTAAATTCTTTCTTTTGGGCTCCTTGTAAGGCTTATATCAAGCCAATGGGCCATTTGTTATGTCAAGTCCAAGGTTAGATTGCCATTAGTAGAGTCCATTAGAAAGCCTAGTTCATATTGGACCAAGTGCCACCCTTATGGACCATATTAGTCATTTAAGGCCCAATTGGGCCACTCCCTCTCATGGGCCACCAAGACTTGGAAGGCCCAAGTCTAGACTTGAGTTAATGGGTTGGGTTGGCTGCCCTTGGACCAGCCTAGGCCCAAGAGAGGCCCATGAAGGGGGCGCCCCCTCTTTTGGCCTTATTAGGCTTGTTAGGTGGTGTTTGAATAGATTTAGTCCAAGGTTGAATAAGAATGGTCAAATTAGATTAAACTAATGTATTAAATGTGTGATTCACATTGTATCCCAGCCCTTCAATCCAAACCCCTAGATCCAAGGGTTGAGGTTGAGTTTGGTTGGCATCCTATATAAGGTTGTATTTTTCATATTGAATGAATTAATGAATGGAAAAAAAGGCATTTGCCCCCAAGTGAAGCTTGCGCCCCTCCCCTCTCTCTCCCTGGTTCCTCCACCCCCTCTCCCCTTTCTAGAGTGTAATCCCTTCCCCCTTGATCCCCTCCAGCATCTGAAGCAACTCCGGTGATCGCCGCCGCCATCGTCTCGCCGCCGACGCGTCGTTGCCAACGGTTTCGGTGTTCTGTCCACTCAGGACAGATCCTTCTTCTCCGAATTCCTGCTATCACTCCCTTCATCTTATGAAGCTCAAAATTTCAGGGTTGGTTCCCCGCTAGAACCCTTATCCCCACAAAAAACATCACGTCAAAATTCATCCTTTAGCTATTTTTTGATTTTCGTCCAAGTCCAAGTTCCAGATCTGTCCTGGTTCTGTTCACTGTTCATCAGCTCTGAGTCTACCCCATTCGAACCATCTTTTGATTTTTGTTGGGACGCCCAAATTTACTGGGAGTTCTGTCCACATCCCTCTACCACCAGGAATTTTCTTAATTTTTGGTTCACCCTCCAAGTATTTTACAAAATTCGTCCAAGTTCCCAAGAATAGTCTGCCCACAGTTTCCCAGATCCGACCCAGGTCTAGTAAAAAATTCCCAGAAAATTCATTTCTTCTCCAATCAAAAAACCAAAAATAGTCCCGGATTCCGATCTCAGAGACCTTCAACTTTTCTGAAGAAATCATTTTCAGATTCGGAGGTCTTCTCACCGTTCAACGTCGATCTTCAGAGAAGATAGATCCTGCCCCTGCAGTTCTGGCCCGAATTCAGCAAGATTGTAAATTCAACAATCAGAAATACAGATCTGATTATTTTTTTTTGAAGACCCCTACATCGAAGTATTTTGAGTCCTCTTTCCAACGGCTCTAATTTCGTCGCGTTCCGACGACGGGGCTGATCGCAGCAGCAGTTTTCTCCAAGACGCGCGCCTGCAAACAGAACTTTCAGGTTTGTGGCCGAGTTCCCCGCGAGCGTCGTCCGAGGGCCGCCCGGCGTCCGGTGGTCGTTCCAACAGCTCGCCATCCCAGGGGAACGCTTCCCAAGTGTCTCCATAATAGAGGAGTCATCAGGCCCCACACGACCCCTCCGGTCAACACGTGGGCCCCCACTAACACGAGTACGCGTGAAGCCGAAGCATCGTCCGGAACCGCCCGTCAACCCGAAACTGGTCCTCCCGGGCCCACTTGTGTCGCCCTTTACCTCCCTGCGTGGAGTGGGCTTAATTGCATTGCTGTAACCATAATGTATTAAGTTCCCGGGGGTACGAGTTCCGGCCGGGTCCCATCTTCGCCACGCCGAGAGCGTGGAGGTATCGCCTTCACCCTTACACTTGGCATTAGCTTAATTCTTTATATGCTTTATATGCCGCTGCTAGAGAGCATGTGTAGGGATACCTAGCTCGCTTTCAATTTATAATATCACTGCTGCGAGAGAGAGCGAAGCCGTCCCGTGACCCGATCCGGGCACAAGTGAGAGCCGACCACCCTAGCTCACAGCCGGTTTCTCAACCGCGCACATCCGACGCTTCCCTCGTTAAGGGACGATCGCGAGCTTATCGTGTCCTTGGTCCCGTCCCGCATCAATTTGGTATCAGAGCGAGTTGAATCTAGGGTGTCTAAAGTCAAAAAAAAAAAAAAAGAGTGTCATTTACGTCTAGTCATTAGTCGGTTTAAGTCGAGTCTAGGATCATCATATTTTCAAAACAACAAAAAGAGTCATTTTTGGGTCGCATACATCCCTTTACTCGGTATATCAAAAGGTGTTGTCCGAACGTTAGGCTACGCCTATCGGGAAGGCCGCACACTTGCGCGAGTGACCTTCGGGTCAATTACCTCCGCCACGTACCGAGTCTTGGTTTACGTCTAGGGTCCTTAGTGTGCATGCATTCCAACTTTGCATTACTTAGGGTCGTGTCTAGTGTCTTGCCCAAATGGCCTTGCATATCCATTCCTAGGGATCCATTCCCGTATTTTGGCAACTATGGCCAACCCATGTCGACCCGTCCAAGGTGATAGGTCCGTGTCCGAGTACATTCGGGCATATCATAAGTATTGGTTGGAACATGGCTTGGGAGAGGAGAGCAAAACGGCCGCATTTCAGTTCCGGAGAGGTTTGCGCCTTCACTTCCAATTGGAATGTCTTATCCGCAATGCATTCTCTCTAGCGGAATCCTATACAGTCGCTCTAGTGGTCGAACCATTTGAGTCACACTTCTCTTGGTATGGTGGCTTTCGACAAGTATCCACCTCCCAGCCGCCTACACCATGGCCTTCACCACTCGAGAGAGTTCCAATGTCATCCATCTCTATTTCCGAATTTGATTCGGAGTCCTCTCATTTGGAACCACCAAGGTCCGAGCCACCCGTATTTCTAACGGGTACGCTTTTCATAGCCGAGCCGCTTCTTAGTTGGCTCAAGGATGGCTTGGTCCCACCTCCCTTCCCATCAATGGACCCCACATTACCACTAGTGTCAAGCAACTCATTTCATACCACCTTCCGGTCTCGTCACTATGTGAACACATTAGACGACCTGCTTAAAGGGTTAGACCAGCAGTTGACCTTTACACATTTATTGGCCCGAGGCTTCGACCAACCCGCTAGTCTTAGCTTCACCCATCCGGCCTATGGGTCCATTACATCCGAGTGCACCGGGGGTTGTGTCACCACGGAGATCCTCTTACTCCTCCCCTTACCGGACGAGCCCGAATTCATACCCTTTTGTCCGAGGGAGGAATTCTACTTCTTGCCTACGATCCCCGTCCCACCCGTTACAATTCAAGAAGGTGACTACCCACATCTTCAAACCGTCTACACGTGGGACTGTGACTTGTGGGAACCCACCACAAGGGGTCATCCCTTCTTTGACCCTTTTGACCCCTTCACTTTTAGACTTCCCGAGTTACCACCCGTACACCCCTTCTTCAAGGAAGCCCACTTTTATTCCCCTTCCCCTCGAGATGGTCCATCTACATCCACCAACCCCGATCCACCTACACCCGGCCCTTCTAAACCACCCGAGTCGCCCACATTCCAAAGACCATCCACGCATAACCACACCCGATGTATAGGTGATCCCTATGCCATCCATTCCCAGTTGCCTAACATGCATACATGGCACATATTCGGGTGTCCTGGTCCGCCGTCACCCATGTACGGGTCGGACTAACATTAGGTGTGTCTAGGGTCATATATGAGTCGGTGTGTTTTCTTTGTGTGGTTTGTTTGTGTGGTGATTTTGAGTCGATTGTTTGCGTAGTTTGCATTCGTGTGTCTGTGCATGGTGAGTCTGCATGTGTCTTGTGCAAGTTCGTTGTCGGTCTCTTACGAGTAAGAGGCGAGTGGACTCACTTGATGAGTATGGGATCGGTTTTACTTCTATATCCGGATCAGTCACCTATAGGGACTCAGCGGTGATTCCTAGTGAGTCTTCGAGCTGTCTCCTTCCTTTTGAGAGTGCCCCTTCGGAGTGACCACCTTTAGCCATAGCAGTGCGCATATCGAGTATATATGGAATGAGTAGGTGCCGATCACTTGGAGTGGAGCATACCCGCGCTACTTAGCACGGTGACGGATCCGCCGGAGGACCGGAGCAGCCATACCCCTACTCGACGGGGTCGAGTTCTTCCCACCCGGGGAGAATTGATGGGGCATCAAAGGCGATTTCCATACACGGGTGAAGTGTATTTGTGTGTTATGGCTTGTATGAAGTTGTAATTGTGTAATTTCTTTCTTTTGGGCTCCTTGTAAGGCTTATATCAAGCCAATGGGCCATTTGTTATGTCAAGTCCAAGGTTAGATTGCCATTAGTAGAGTCCATTAGAAAGCCTAGTTCATATTGGACCAAGTGCCACCCTTATGGACCATATTAGTCATTTAAGGCCCAATTGGGCCACTCCCTCTCATGGGCCACCAAGACTTGGAAGGCCCAAGTCTAGACTTGAGTTAATGGGTTGGGTTGGCTGCCCTTGGACCAGCCTAGGCCCAAGAGAGGCCCATGAAGGGGGCGCCCCCTCTTTTGGCCTTATTAGGCTTGTTAGGTGGTGTTTGAATAGATTTAGTCCAAGGTTGAATAAGAATGGTCAAATTAGATTAAACTAATGTATTAAATGTGTGATTCACATTGTATCCCAGCCCTTCAATCCAAACCCCTAGATCCAAGGGTTGAGGTTGAGTTTGGTTGGCATCCTATATAAGGTTGTATTTTTCATATTGAATGAATTAATGAATGGAAAAAAAGGCATTTGCCCCCAAGTGAAGCTTGCGCCCCTCCCCTCTCTCTCCCTGGTTCCTCCACCCCCTCTCCCCTTTCTAGAGTGTAATCCCTTCCCCCTTGATCCCCTCCAGCATCTGAAGCAACTCCGGTGATCGCCGCCGCCATCGTCTCGCCGCCGACGCGTCATTGCCAACGGTTTCGGTGTTCTGTCCACTCAGGATAGATCCTTCTTCTCCGAATTCCTGCTATCACTCCCTTCATCTTCTGAAGCTCAAAATTTCAGGGTTGGTTCCCCGCTAGAACCCTTATCCCCACAAAAACAATCACGTCAAAATTCATCCTTTAGCTATTTTTTGATTTTCGTCCAAGTCCAAGTTCCAGATCTGTCCTGGTTCTGTTCACTGTTTATCAGCTCTGAGTCTACCCCATTCGAACCATCTTTTGATTTTTTTTGGGACGCCCAAATTTACTGGGAGTTCTGTCGACATCTCTCTACCACCAGGAATTTTCTTAATTTTTGGTTCACCCTCCAAGTATTTTACAAAATTCGTCCAAGTTCCCAAGAATAGTCTGCCCACAGTTTCCCAGATCCGACCCAGGTCTAGTAAAAAATTCCCAGAAAATCCATTTCGATCTCAGAGACCTTCAACTTTTCTGAAGAAATCATTTTCAGATTCGGAGGTCTTCTCACCGGTCAACGTCGATCTTCAGAGAAGATAGATCCTGCCCCTGCAGTTCTGGCCCGAATTCAGCAAGATTGTAAATTCAACAATCAGAAATATAGGTCTGATTATTTTTTTTTGAAGACCCCTACGTCGAAGTATTTTGAGTCCTCTTTCCAACGGCTCTAATTTCGTCGCGTTCCGACGACGGGGCTGATCGCAGCAGCAGTTTTCTCCAAGACGCGCGCCTGCAAACAGAACTTTCAGGTTTGTGGCCGAGTTCCCCGCGAGCGTCGTCCGAGGGCCGCCCGGCGTCCGGCGGTCGTTCCAGCAGCTCGCCATCCCAGGGGAACGCTTCCCAAGTGTCTCCACAATAGAGGAGTCATCAGGCCCCACACGACCCCTCCGGTCAACACGTGGGCCCCCACTAACACGAGTACGCGTGAAGCCGAAGCATCGTCCGGAACCGCCCGTCAACCCGAAACTGGTCCTCCCGGGCC
The DNA here is from genome assembly GCA_022559845.1 of Amorphophallus konjac. Taxonomy (NCBI): domain Eukaryota; kingdom Viridiplantae; phylum Streptophyta; class Magnoliopsida; order Alismatales; family Araceae; genus Amorphophallus; species Amorphophallus konjac. The sequence goes on from CM040120.1 coordinate 405,487,165, forward strand.
CACTTGTGTCGCCCTTTACCTCCCTGCGTGGAGTGAGCTTAATTGCATTGCTGTAACCATAATGTATTAAGTTCCCGGGGGTACGAGTTCCGGCCGGGTCCCATCTTCGCCACGCCGAGAGCGTGGAGGTATCGCCTTCACCCTTACACTTGGCATTAGCTTAATTCTTTATATGCTTTATATGCCGCTGCTAGAGAGCATGTGTAGGGATACCTAGCTCGCTTTCAATTTATAATATCACTGCTGCGAGAGAGAGTGAAGCCGTCCCGTGACCCGATCCGGGCACAAGTGAGAGCCGACCACCCTAGCTCACAGCCGGTTTCTCAACCGCGCACATCCGACGCTTCCCTCGTTAAGGGACGATCGCGAGCTTGTCGTGTCCTTGGTCCCGTCCCGCATCAAAATGCAGAAGCGAGCTCGCCTTAGAAACTGGATCCAAGACATGATCCAGAAAATCAAGAATGGCGAGAGGCTCCTCATCCCAGAAGAACTCTCCTTGTTCTACAAAGATAAGGAGATCACCATGGAGCAGTTGGAACAGATGCTTCGAGGCTGTACCTGTAACATGGTGGCTCTCCCACCCCCTGACAACATCAATGCTCCTCGGCGAGGTGACCCGGTGACCTCTCGGACCAGACAGAGAACCACCACTCCGCTCGGGGTGCAACCAGCTCCGTAGAATGTAGGCCGTGGACGGGGTCGCGGCCGAGGATGCTGTAGAGGTCGTGGGAGGATTCCCGAGCTACCCCTCCGCCCATCCACCTTCGACCTAGAGCGAATTATCCTCTTCCGAGGAGAAGAACCTGCCCCCATTCACGACATAGAAATTGGGGGGGGGGGTCTCAGTATCTTCGATCCCTCTAGCATGGGGGAGGTCCCCACCAGCATTCCAGTCCCGGCACTAGCTCTTGTCGCTTCTGAAGATCAAGCAGGCCCGTCCGAAAAGGACGAGCCAGCTCGCCAGTCACCCCCAGAAGAGCCATCATTGGCACCCCTGTGCCAGGAATCCACAGGTGACCGGAGTCAGCCCGATCCCAGTGGCAAATAGAAGACAGTGCAACTCCCCGATGAGGAGCAGCGCGGCAGCCCACGGAAGACCAGCTTGACATACTACCATCATTAGAGGATGCTCGAGCTCGAGCCGACCTAAAGGTCCTCCACCAGATGAAGTAATTTTCTGTCAGCATTACAATCTGGGAAGCCATTGCTTGGAGTAATGAGCTAAGAGAAGCTCTCATCAAAATACTCCAAGAACTTGAAGTCTATGAAGCACATGCCACATAATGAAGCCTTCACGGCCACCGTCTCTTTCACGGAGAAAGACATGTTGCTCTCTCCTTTGCGTCATAGCTGCCCTCTCTACATGAGAGGGAAAATCAATGGGCATGAGGTAAACTGGATCCTGGTGGACGCCGGTGCTGCTATCAATTTGACCCTATACCTATAGAAGGTTCAAGCGGTCAAGATATCAAGCTTCAACCAGGACACCGAGGATGTCCTCATCCGGGTGGATGTCGATCTAGTACTCGATGATTTCGCCTCCAAGGCGACGTTCTACATCATCGATGCCAACAGTTCCTACAAGGTGCTACTGGGTAGACCATGGTTGTATGAAAACTGGGTTGTCCCGTTGACTCTCCACCAGTGCATCAAATATGCCAAGAACGGATAACATCATACGATTTTCCCAGACCTCTCCCCATTCACTCTAGCAGAATGCAACCTTGCCGATGCTGCGCTCTATTTCGGGGGACTTAGTCCATATCCCGTGATCAAAAGCAAAAGCAATGGCTGGCTCTCAGAGGAAGATGATGATGATCTCTTCTCCATTGACGAATAAAAGGCCAAGCTTCATCGGCTACGCCTCAGTTCCAAGTCAACCCTAGATCACCCCAAAAGGCGTAAAATTGACTTCGAGGCTAATCTCATTAGCCGAGCCATCGACAAGAGCATATGCTTGCCGCCATATTGTATACAACTCTCCTTTGCATTAGAATAGCACAAGGTTGAGCCACTTACAACATTCATCGTTACCTACAAATGACAACTTAGGAGCAAGAAGAAGGCTAACAGGGACAAGCCCATTATTTTCTACAAGGGAGACATGGTCCCTCAAGTCCCACCAGACGATGACTTCAGTTGGTCCAAGCGAGCCGATGATACCCCTGAAGCAGTCCAACTAATGGACGACTTGCTGTCACAAATTTGGGTGATGTGCCTGAAGTAACACATTCCCCAATGGCAAGGTTCCGCATAGCGAAGGTATTTCTGCCAGCTGTGGACCCCTTTCCAGGTCCGGGGGCAACCCCCATCCTTTCATAAGGATACCAGGGGACTTGGCTATGACCAAGACCCGGACTTCCGTGTCTACTATGCGGTCAACGTCGTAGGCTTGACACAGCCAGTCGATGACCACGCTAAAGTCAAGGCAAAATATGATAGCTCCGGGAACGAGGAAGAGGAGATCCTGATCCCCGTTAAAGCCATCACTCTGGTTCAAGCGGTTGAGGAATCCTCCTCGCCTCCCTGCAAAAATCTCAAGGCTGAAGAAGGTCCTCCTGCCACCCAGCCGGCTAAAGAATCCAGTTCGACAAACCTTCCCAGTGAGGAAGGTGCCCAGAGCACTTGCCATCAATGATTGTCAGCTTTAGCAGGCAACTTCAGGGAAATCTCAGTAGCACCAGTTGACAACTGCTGGCAAGAAGCTAGCGGTCCAGACCAATCCCTGCTATAATCCAACAACAACAATTTGCCAGTCCCATCGACGTCGACCAGTGGCTTCGAAAATGAAGAAATACATGAAATTGACACCGATGATGAGGATTTCATCGACTTCCAACCCGCTCCTCCCGAGCTGGAGGACGGTGTCCAGGTAACCGTTGATGAACTCATTGAGATTGACTTTGGTGAAGATGAAGTCCACCAGCCAACATTCGTCAGCGCTCTCCTCACCGAAGCAGAAAGGCAGGATTATAAGCAACTCCTGCTTGAATACAAAGACTGCTTCGTCTGGACATACAAAGAGATGCCAGGGCTAGATCCCACCGTAGCGGAGCATGAGCTACCTATTTCTCCCTCAGCCACTCCAGTCAAACAGCCACATCGGTGCATGCGCCATGAGCTGGAACTCCAAGTTTTGGCCGAAGTCAACAAAATGGCAGAGGTTGACTTCATCGATCTATGCATCTACCCGATCTGGCTCGCCAACATAGTCCCAGTAAAGAAGAAGAATGGTCAAGTCCGCATCTACGTCGACTTCCGGGACCTCAACAAAGCCTGTCCGAAGGATGACTTCCCAGTCCCAATCACATAAACCATGGTCGACGTGACCACCGGACATGAAGCCTTGTCTTTCAAGGACAAGTCGTCCGGTTATAACCAGATCAAGATGTCCCTCAAAGACAAGAACCATACTGCATTCCGATCCCCAAAGGGATTTTCAACAATAAGCGTATGCCCTTCGGTTTGAAGAATGATGGCACTACTTACCAAAGGGCCATGACCAAAATATTCAACGAGCTGTTGTACAACATCGTCGAATGCTATGTCGACGACCTCGTCATCATGACTAAAAGGCGAGAGGACCATCTACATGATCTGTGCCAAGTCTTCAATCGACTCCAGCAATATGGGCTCAAGATGAACCCTATGAAATGCGCCTTTGGTGTATCCAGCGGCAAGTTTCTCGGCTTCGTCGTCAGATACTGAGGAATTGAGGTGGACCCCTGCAAGATCAAAGCAATCCGGGAGCTTCCACCACCCAAGAACCTTACCGAGCTCAGGTCCTTTCAAGGAAGACTGGCCTACATTCAGAGGTTCATCTCGAATCTCTCTGGCCGATGCGCGCCTTTCAGCAAACTGATGAAGAAAGACGCCCCATTTATATGGGACCCAGAATGCCAGACTGCTTTCGAGCAAATCAAGGAGTACCTCCTTACTCCCCCAGTCTTGGGGGCGCCAGCCAAGGGTAAATCCCTTATACTCTACATCGTTGCCATGGACGCTTCGTTAGGAGCCATGTTGGCACAGATCAATGAGGAGGGCAAAGAGCAGCCGCTCTACTACCTCAGCTGGAAACTAATCGACGCTGAGTATCGCTACTCTCCCATGGAGAAAGTTTGCTTAGCACTGGTGTTCGCAGCCAAGAAGCTGCGACACTACCTCCTGGCCCATCGGGTTGAGCTTATATCTAAGCACGACCCACTCAAATATCTCCTCAGATAGCTCGTCCTCTCAGGTCGACTGGGAAAATGGGCTCTCCTACTGATGGAGTACGATATTACTTACGTCCTAAGAAAAATAATCAAGGGACAGGGCATGTGTCATGTCCCGAGCGAGGAAGATACTTGGATGCGTGACGCGTCTATATAGATCGTGTCATTAGAGCGATACGAATTTTAATATACAAAATTTCAGAGTGCGCAAATGACTAATAATCTAATAAATTCCAATAGTCCAAGTGATGTTTATTTGATTAATCAAAGGAAATAAAGATATTCCATGACAAATTTTCAAATTTAGAAAGCCAAACATTAGGCTACACGACTTAACACAAAGTTTATACCACTAACTGACATAATTGGGAATACAAGGTAGACTCAAATAAATTCAAAGACTCGACTAGCTAATGATAAATGGATGGCGTTTTAGCACTCTTCACTCGGCCTCAAACCCATTCTGGTCGCTATCCGAATCACCTGAAAATGTTAAGAAGCAACTGGATGAGCGAATCGCTCAGTAGGAATTACATCTTAAATTCGAGCAATCTTTACGTGAATTACAATTGACATGCATTATCAGTATAGCTATGCATGACGTACGTATAAAAGAATCGGGTATGCAGGTATATCTATACATGATGAACAATAAGAGATCAAGAACTGTATACAGAGAGTATATCAAGATTTCAAGTATTTGACAAGCAGTATTTCAAGAATTATATATGTAAATGCCACTTCGGGTCTAGCAGGGATTCATGTACGATTACGAATTCAAGTGCGAGTATGTACTCATGTACAAGTATATCTCAGGTACGAGCAAGTAAAATTTAATTCAAGCAAGTAAAGTTAAGTACGTATCAGTAGAATTGGCTATTTCAATCAAGCAAGTATTTCGCCCTTTCTCGGGCCACAAGTCAAGTATTACCCGTTCCGGACCACGCAAATCAAGTCAAGTGAGTAAAGAGAGAGTAGGGTGGAGTGTCTCAAGTCAAGCAAGTACTCCGGTGCAATGCTAAACACCGTGGTCAATAAACTCCCATGGGCACAAGTACCTTCGGGTGCTCCTCCCAGGACCAGACCGGACCCTATATGCACAGCATTTCATATATTACCTTTGACATCCACTATCATTTATAGCCAATATGGAGTTTCAAGGGTTGCTTTAGTAGGATATACAAGGTAGATTTTTATGGAATGGAATTCACGGACTCATAATATGCAAGAAAATGACTTAGGGTTGCATCCGTACAAACCACGATAGAAATGAGGAAAAAAGTATCAATTTATATACTTTTTCCTAAACAAAAACTCTAGATAACTCTATAGTAAAGTTAAACAAAAGTTAGAATATCCCATAAGGGTCATTATGCAATTATGCCAGTTTACTATTTACGAATACTATTCATTACTATTCACTACTATTCACTACTATTCATTACTATTCACTTACTATTCATTTACACTATTCACACAAATAACGCCCTTGTCGTCATTTTTGTGAATGTATGTATATATTAATAGTTTAGTATATTAATCATCCATGTGAAAAATTTAATAAATGTGAATCATGATACCTAATCTAATGCATGAGCATACCATTAGATTCCTTATATTTTTCTCTACCTATCTACGTGTCTATATCAAAAAAATTATTTTATTTGGAAAAGTGATACTATTCATTGAAATAGTGACTTTTATACACTATTCATACGGTAAAAATTTCTTAAAAATAGAAAGTAAGGATATGGACATGTAGAGGACATTCTCGGGAGTTCAGAATCATGCTCATACGAAATTGTTGGGTTTTGATATTTAATAAATTAGGGTGATTTACGCCGGGAAGGTACATTTCGTGACTCAAAATATTATTCAAACACTATTCATTTTTAATACTTTCATTAAATCAGGAATTCAGTAGATAGTTAAATAGAGAAAATTATGAGGGTTCCATAACCATATTCATGCAGGAGTTTCGTGATTAGGTTAAAAAAATTATAATTATCTGAACATGGTGGCTCTATATTATGAGTCACAGTTTACTATTTAAACACTATTCATTTTTAATTCTTCTAGTAAATCAAGAATCAAAGACATGGACAGGTAGAGAAAAATCTCAGGATCACAGAATTATATTCGTCCAAAATTTTCATAGTCCAGTTTATTAGTTATAGATTTTTGAATGCTTTGATTTACTGGTTTCTAAAAATTTCATGAAAATGAATTGACGACATTGGTCATGTCGTTAATTAATTGATGACTATTCACACAGTCTTCAATTTGGTAATTGACGCCCTGGTCAGGGGCGTCATTTACAAAACTATTTCACTATTCACACGCTATTCATGCACTATTCATCTGTATAAAAATATTCTAAATCAGGAAGTAATGATACGAATATGTCGAGAAAAATGTCAGGATTCCAGAAACATGTTCATGCAAAAATTTAGTGCTTTAGCTTAATCGGTATAGATTTTTGAATGTGTTGAATTATCAATTACTCAAAATCTAGGAAATTAAATTGGCGACATTGGTCATGTCATTAATTAATTGACGACTGTTCACACAGTCTTCAATTTGGTAATTGACGCCCTGGTCAGGGACGTCATTTACAAAATTGTTTCACTATTCACATACTATTCATGTACTATTCATTCGTATAAAAATATTCTAAATCAGGAAGTAATGATACGAATATGTTGAGAAAAATGTCAGGATTCTAGAAATGCGTTCATTTTAAAATTTCGTGCTTTAGTTCAATAGTTATGGATTTTTGAATGTTTTAATCTACTGATTCCCGAAAATTCCAAGAAATTGAATTGACGCCATGATGCATGTCTTCATTTAAATGACGACTGTATGAACAGTATTCAATTTTTGAATTTACGCCCTTGTCATGGACGTCTCTTATAGAAGGTGGTACACTATTCATCACTATTCATCAGTGTAAAAAAAGATTCTGAATCATAAAGTAATTGTACGGATATGTTGAGAAAAATGTCAAGATTCATGAAACATAATCATGTGAAATTTTAGTGATTTAGTTAGATAGTTATTGATTTTTGAATGTGTTGGATTTATTAGCTTCCGGAAATTTTAGAAACTAAAATGACGACACGGGCGGTGTCTTCATTTAAATGACGACTGTGAGAACAGTCTTCAATTTTAAAATGGACGCCCTGGTCAGGGGCGTCATTTACAAAAAGGGCTAGGGCCCTCCGAATTTTTAAACATGAATGTACTAGTGTAACAGAGGCTATATATCAAGGTTTGAAAATATGGTTAATAATAAAAAAAACTAATATGCTCAAAAACTCATGAAACTAATGAAATCATGCTTAACAGACTATGTTCAACTTATAAAGATCATGATAATATGTATCAGGCTATTGAACTAGCATGATATATACATGATTATTGCTTGATTCGGATGATATATAGCATGTTGACTATTTAATCGAAACTCTAAGCATGAATCAGTTAACCTATTTAGCTACTGGTTAGGCAAGAATTTGAGAACACCTATATTTTGACGTGTGATACGAGGTTCAGAGCTATAGCAGGATCGCAGTAGGATGTAGCTTCGGAGGAAGACGCTCCTGTAGCATAACAGTAGCCTCTGACAGTGCTACGGATGGGATTAGTTATAGGGAATGATAAGGCATTGGTTAATGCCTTGTGGGTCATGCTGAGTGGGCATTGTATTTGTCAGCTCGAATGGGTTGCTCGTGTTTCAATCTTCTAGAATCACATGTTTAAATGACGCCCGTGTAAAGGGTCGTTCATTTAATAAATGACGCCTTGCATGAGGGCGTCATTTATTTGGGTAGCATTATTGTGGCATTATTAATGGAAATGACGCCTTGCAAGAGGGCGTCATTTGTTAGACAACTCTGCCCCACTCATGTGTTCTGTATATATATATATTAATACTTTAATAGAATGGGGTCCTATTCAAATTGACGCCTGTATACATGGTCTTTAATTTTTCAATTGACGCCCTAGTGAGGGGCGTCAATTCACTAAGTGGACAAGGTGAAAGTCCACTTACGTACAAATCATGGCCCATGTGTTTAAATGTGTTTTGTAAATTTATATACTAACCCTTTCATGATTTATTTCTTTGTATAAGACCCCCTAAGTAAGATTTCTTACCCATATGCATAAAGTTAGAATGTACATTTGTATTCTAGTCCTCATATAATTTTATTTCTTAAACAAAACCTAGAATTTTATTAAGAAGAGTAGGTTACGTATTTCATAAGTTAAGATTTTCATGTTAACCTCAAAGATTTTTATCTTTAAAAATTGAGGGAATTTGTTTGTGAAATTTCAGGGGTGAGACCCTTACATGTTTCTCTATTTTTACGTATAATTTTTTTGAAAAATTCTTTTTAAATAAAAGTGGCACTATTCATGTCACTATTCATGTTTATGAAATAACTACTTAGCATATGTCGTTATTTTGAACGGAAGTTTTTTGTATTCACTCTACACTAACTAAAATTGTCTATATACCCTTTCTCACTTTCTAAATTATGTTTATCCTTTAACATTTCATCTATATATCTTTATTTCTTCAAAATAATGATATAATGTAAAAGTTGAAATATGAAGTTTTCTAAATTATGAAAATATGAATTGGCATCTTGTAAAAGTGATGTTTAACCTTTAAAACACTATCTATATAACCAATTTCCTATTTCTTTGGAATAGTGTAATATTAATTTCCTAAGTGATTGAAAATATAAATTTGTATTTCCTAAAATATAATTTGGCATCTTGTAAAGCATCTATTGGTAATTAAATATTTTAAATGGTTAAATCAATAGAATTAGAATATGAGTTCAATAACTAAATATATATATATATATATATATATAATTTTTTTTGTATATTCTTATTTTAAAATTCTCGGGTGTTACACCCTCCCCTACTTAAAAGAATTTGGTCCCCAAATTCAACTGCATAAGGATATTGTAGAAAGTATAAAATACTTACAGTTTAGAATAATTCTGGATATCTTCTTTTCATAGATTCTTCAGTCTCCCAAGTTACTTCTTGTTCCGCGCATCGATTCCATTAGATTTTCACCATAGGGATCGTCTTGCTCCTTAGAACTCGGACTTCGCGGTCGAGGATCCGCATCGGCCTTTGCTCATAAGTGAGATCTCTTTGAATCACCAAATCGGCATGACCGATGACGTGAGAAGGGTCGTGCACATATTTTTTCAGCATAGATATATGGAATACATTGTGCACTTCTGAGAGTTGAGGAGGTAAAGCAATACGGTAGGCCACCTCGCCCACTCTTTCCAATACTCCGAATGGACCGATAAACCTCGGTGTGAGCTTGCCCTTAACACCGAATCTTCTAATACCTCGGCCAGGAGATACCTTAGAAATACATGGTCACCAACTTGGAACTCCAAATCTCTCCTTCTATTATCAGCATAAGATTTTTGCCTGCACTGAGCTACCTTGACTCTCTCTCTGATAAGGTGTATCTTCTCAGTCGAATCTCTAACCATATCTGGGCCTAGAATTTGTCTTTCACCGACTTCTTCCCAGCATATTGGAGAACGACAACTCCTGCCATAAAGCGTCTCGAAAGGTGCCATTTGAATACTAACTTGATAGCTGTTATTATAGGTAAATTTGACTAGGGATAAGTGGTCGTGCCAGCTTCCGCCGAAATCTATAATACACGCCCTTAACATATCTTCAACAACCTGATTTGTCCTTCCAGTCTGACCATCTGTCTGGGGATCGAAAGCAGTGCTGAAATTAAGTTTCGTCCCCAGAGAGTGTTGTAGACCCTTCCAAAAATGAGAGGTGAAGCGTGGGTCTTGGTCAGATACGATCGAGACGGGAACTCCATACAATCTAACCATCTCCTTAATATACAGGGCAGCAAGTACGTCAACTGACCATCGACTTTTGATGGGTAAGAAATGGGCCGATTTAGTTAACCGGTCGATAATTATCCAAATTCCATCATATCCATCCCTAGACTTGGGCAAACCCATGATAAAGTCCATGCCAATGTCTTCCCACTTCCACTTGGGAATATCCAGCGGATGTAGCTTTCCGACGGGTTTTTGATGTTCCGCCTTCACTTATTGGCATGTGAGGTAACGAGACACAAAGTCTGCTACCTCCCTTTTCATGTTAGGCCACCAGAAAGTTCTTTTCAAGTCTTGGTACATCTTAGTGGCCCCAGGGTGGATTGTGTATCTCGATCTATGAGCTTCTTCAAGAATCTTCTTCTTCAATTCGGGACAGTCGGGCACACATGTTCGTTCATGAAATTGCAATCTGCCATCAGGTGCCAGCAGAAAATCCAGTCTCTCGTCGAGCTTGCTCTTTATCTCCACTAGCGAGGGATCCTCTTCTTGTAGCTTCTTGATTTCAGGTAGAAAATCTGGATGTAGGCTCATATGAGATAGAATAATACACATGTTCTTCTCATCTGTGCTGATATCAAGCTCAGAGAATTTCTCCAGCAGTTTCCATTCTTGTATCATGCAGTTGGCCAATATTGTTCTCGGCTTTCGACTAAGGGCATCAGCTACGGAATTACCCTTACCAGGATGGTACTGTATAGTGAAGTCGAAATCCTTGAGATACTCAAGCCAACGCCTTTGCCGCATGTTCAGCTCCTTTTGGGAGAATAAGTACTTGAGGCTTTTATGACCAGAGTACACAATGAATTGTTCTCCGTAGAGATAGTGCCTCTAGATCTTCAAAGCGAATACTACTGCGACCAGTTCTAAGTCGTGAACCGGGTAGTTCTCTTCATGTTTCTTCAATTGTCGGGAAGAGTATGCAATGACTCTCCCATTCTGCATCAATACACATCCGAGGCCAATACCAGAAGCATCGGTATATACCTCATACTTTTCTCCTTCCATTGGTAATGATAAGACTGGAGCAGTGGTCAAGAGATCCTTCAAAGTTTGGAAACTCTTTTCACAGTCTTCCTTCCACTCATAAGGCACTTCCTTGCGGGTTAACCAGGTCAGAGGAACAGCAATTTTGGAGAAGTCCTTGATAAAACGCCGGTAGTAACCAGCTAGACCCAAGAAGCTCCGAATCTCAGTTGCATTTGTGGGTCGTTCCCAGTTCTTCACGGCTTCGACCTTTGATGGGTCAACAGCAATTCCGTTCTTCGAAACGATATGGCCTAAGAAGGATACTTTCTCGAGCCAGAACTCGCATTTGCTGAATTTGGCATATAGCTTGTTTTCCCTTAATATCTGCAATACCTTCTTGAGGTGTTCTTCATGATCCTCTTCGGTCTTTGAATAGATCAGAATATCATCAATAAAGACCACAATAAATTGGTCTAAATAGGGCCTGAATATGATATTCATTAACTGCATAAAAGCTGCAGGGGCATTTGTTAGTCTGAAAGGCATAACAGTAAATTCGTAATGCCCATACCTGCTTCGGAATGCAGTTTTATGAATGTCTTCTTCTTTGATCTTCAATTGGTGGTAACCAAAATGAAGATCAATCTTGGAGAAATATAAAGCTCCAGATAGTTGATCGAACAGCTCATCAATCCTTGGTAGTGGATACTTGTTCTTGATTGTAAGGTGATTTAGCTGCCGATAATCTATGCATAATCTCATCGATCCGTCCTTCTTTTTGACGAATAGCACGGGTGCTCCCCATGTGGAAGTACTCGGCCTGATGAAACCCTTGTTCAATAACTCCATTAGCTGCTCCTTTAGTTCCTTCAGCTCAGCAGGGGACATTCTGTACGGTGCCCTGGAAACAGGACCAACACCGGGGACAAGGTCGATTATAAACGACACTTCCCTTTCCGAGGGTAAGCCGGGCAATTCTTCTGAAAAAATATCGAGAAAATCTCGAATAACACGGATGTCTTCAAGTTTAACATTCTCGACTTCTGTGCCAGTCACGAGTGCTATGAAAGCCATGCATCCCTTATTCATAAGTTTACTAGCTCGGAGTGCTGATATAAGAAGTGATTTACTCCGAGGGCTATTGTAAACTAGCTCTAGGAAATCCACGAAAGTTACCTTGCCATGCAGGCAATCTACAGTTGCTTGGTATGTGGATAGCCAGTCGGCACCTAGTATGACGTCATAACCCTTCATATCTAGGCATATCAAGTCAGCAGGTAAATTACTTCCCTTAATCATCACTTCACAATTTGGATAGTGATAAGTGATATTAGACTCATTCCCAAGAGGTGTAGATATGACCAAATCTAACAGTTCATGTTTCTTAGAAAATGAAGCAGCAAAGTTCTTGGAAACGAATGAATGAGTTGCTCCGGTATCAAATAAAACTTGAGCAGTTTTTGAACAAATAGTGAGAGTACCTTCCACAATTCTACCTTCAGTGGGTTCCGTCTCTCGGAGAGCTTGCAGACGGCCTTGTTTCTTTACCGGATGCTTCTCATCTTTGATGTCCTGCTCCTTCATCAGTGGGCAGTCTGGGATCCGATGCTCTCGGCTCCCGCATCGAAGACAAGCTCCTAACTTCCTCCAGCATTCCTCGATCTTATGGCCAGCTTTATCACAATACTTGCAAGTTTCCTTTGATGGTGTGGTGGTGGAGAATGGCCTGTCATTCTTCTGGAATTTCTTTACCTTGGAGGGCTCCCCTCCCATGAAGAATCGCTTCTTGTTGAAGGATTGTTTGAATTTTCCCGGGCTTGTGACGGGTTCCTTCTTGTCTCTTCCTCGGATTCTCTCAGATAATTCGGTGGCGTCTTCCAGTAGTTGAGCACGCCGAACCATCTCCGAATAGACTTGGATGTCCATCGGGGTAAGTTGTGTGATATAATGGGTTGAGGAATCTTCTCACCTTCATCTTTTCCGTACACACCAAGTGGGGTGCATACCTAGATAATCTGGAGAACTGGGCCTCATACTCGCCCACTTTCAAGCCCCGTTGTTTTAGAACGGTGAATTCCGTGGCCTTCTTTTCCTGGATATGATCAGAGAAGTACTTGTTGTTGAAATGCTCCGTGAATTCATCCCATGTGACATGGTATTCTGGCAGTGTTGCTTCTATGGATTACCACCAGCATCGAGCGTCCCGCTCTAGTTGGAATACGGCCAGTAAAACCTTCTCTTCATCCGCGCATTGCATCACACAGAAGATTCGTTCCATCTCCTTTAGCCAATTCTCGGCATCCTCGGGGTCGGACGAACCCGTGAACCTCGGTGGGTTCATGTTACAGAAACTTCGGTGGAGATCTCCCGCTCCACGGTTTGCTCCGCCTTGGGTCACTTCCTGTAGTGCCTGTGTGAGGCCTTGCACGGTGCGCTGCATCTCGGGCCATTGTGCTCTTTCCGCAGCCATGATCCTACAAAAGAGTTAAGTATGATAAAGATCTGGTTTACTTGTAAGGTCGAAAGTCATTGTAGAACTTAACCCATGGCTCTATCCATCTCACCGGGTAAGGTATATCTATCCTTGAACTTGGGTTTTACCTATCCTTGGACTCAAGTTTTTACTTAGATTTTAATTTCTAACCTTTTATTTCTTCTAGTTCCCTAGGTTTGAAAACATAGGCTCTGATACCACGAAGACTGTCACGTCCCGAGTGCGGAAGATACTCGGATGCGTGACGCGTCTATATAGATCGTGTCATTAGAGCGATAAGAATTTTAACATACAAAATTTCAGAGTGCGCAAATGACTAATAATCTAATAAATTCCAATAGTCCAAGTGATGTTTATTTGATTAATCAAAGGAAATAAAGATATTCCATGACAAATTTTCAAATTTAGAAAGCCAAACATTAGGCTACACGACTTAACACAAAGTTTATACCACTAACTGACATAACTGGGAATACAAGGTAGACTCAAATAAATTCAAAGACTCGACTAGCTAATGATAAATGGATGGCGTTTTAGCACTCTTCACTCGGCCTCAAACCCATTCTGGTCGCTATCCGAATCACCTGAAAATGTTAGGAAGCAACTGCATGAGCGAATCGCTCAGTAGGAATTACATCTTAAATTCGAGCAATCTTTACGTGAATTACAATTGACATGCATTATCAGTATAGCTATGCATGACGTACGTATAAAAGAATCGGGTATGCAGGTATATCTATACATGATGAACAATAAGAGATCAAGAACTGTATACAGAGAGTATATCAAGATTTCAAATATTTGACAAGCAGTATTTCAAGAATTATAGATGTAAATGCTACTTCGGGTCTAGCAGGGATTCATGTACGATTACGAATTCAAGTGCGAGTATGTACTCATGTACAAGTATATCTCAGGTACGAGCAAGTAAAATTTAATTCAAGCAAGTAAAGTTAAGTACGTATCAGTAGAATTGGCTATTTCAATCAAGCAAGTATTTCGCCCTTTCTCGGGCCACAAGTCAAGTATTACCCGTTCCGGACCACGCAAATCAAGTCAAGTGAGTAAAGAGAGAGTAGGGTGGAGTGTCTCAAGTCAAGCAAGTACTCCGGTGCAATGCTAAACACCGTGGTCAATAAACTCCCATGGGCACAAGTACCTTCGGGTGCTCCTCCCAGGACCAGACCGGACCCTATATGCACAGCATTTCATATATTACCTTTGACATCCACTATCATTTATAGCCAATATGGAGTTTCAAGGGTTGCTTTAGTAGGATATACAAGGTAGATTTTTATGGAATGGAATTCACGGACTCATAATATGCAAGAAAATGACTTAGGGTTGCATCCGTACAAACCACGATAGAAATGAGGAAAAAAGTATCAATTTATATACTTTTTCCTAAACAAAAACTCTAGATAACTCTATAGTAAAGTTAAACAAAAGTTAGAATATCCCATAAGGGTCATTATGCAATTATGCCAGTTTACTATTTACGAATACTATTCATTACTATTCACTACTATTCATTACTATTCACTTACTATTCATTTACACTATTCACACAAATAACGCCCTTGTCGTCATTTTTGTGAATGTATGTATATATTAATAGTTTACTATATTAATCATCCATGTGAAAAATTTAATAAATGTGAATCATGATACCTAATCTAATGCATGAGCATACCGTTAGATTCCTTATATTTTTCTCTACCTATCTACGTGTCTATATCAAAAAAATTATTTTATTTGGAAAAGTGATACTATTCATTGAAATAGTGACTTTTATATACTATTCATACGGTAAAAATTTCTCAAAAATAGAAAGTAAGGATATGGACATGTAGAGGACATTCTCGGGAGTTCAGAATCATGCTCATACGAAATTGTTGGGTTTTGATATTTAATAAATTGGGGTGATTTACGCCGGGAAGGTACATTTCGTGACTCAAAATACTATTCAAACACTATTCATTTTAATACTTTCATTAAATTAGGAATTAAGTAGATAGTTAAATAGAGAAAATTATGATGGTTCCATAACCATATTCATGCAGGAGTTTCGTGATTAGGTTAAAAAAATTATAATTATCTGAATATGGTGGCTCTATATTATGAGTCACAGTTTACTATTTAAACACTATTCATTTTTAATTCTTCTAGTAAATCAGGAATCGAAGACATGGACAGGTAGAAAAGAATCTCATGATCACAGAATTATATTCGTCCAAAATTTTCATAGTCCAGTTTATTAGTTATAGATTTTTGAATGCTTTGATTTACTGGTTTCTAAAAATTTCATGAAAATGAATTGACGACATTGGTCATGTCGTTAATTAATTGATGACTGTTCACACAGTCTTCAATTTGGTAATTGACGCCCTGGTCAGGGGCGTCATTTACAAAACTGTTTCACTATTCACACACTATTCATGCACTATTCATCTATATAAAAATATTCTAAATCAGGAAGTAATGATACGAATATGTCGAGAAAAATGTCAGGATTCTAGAAACATGTTCATGCAAAAATTTAGTGCTTTAGTTTAATCGGTATAGATTTTTGAATGTGTTGAATTATCAATTACTCAAAATCTAGGAAATTAAATTGACGACATTGGTCATGTCGTTAATTAATTGACGACTATTCACACAGTCTTCAATTTGGTAATTGACGCCCTGGTCAGGGGCGTCATTTACAAAACTGTTTCACTATTCACACACTATTCTTGTACTATTCATCCGTATAAAAATATTCTAAATCAGGAAGTAATGATACAAATATGTTGAGAAAAATGTCAGGATTCCAGAAATGCGTTCATTTTAAAATTTCGTGCTTTAGTTCAATAGTTATGGATTTTTGAATATTTTAATCTACTGATTGCCGAAAATTCCAAGAAATTGAATGGACGCCATGATGCATGTCTTCATTTAAATGATGACTGTATGAACAATCTTCAATTTCTGAATTGACACCCTTGTTAGGGGCGTCTCTTACAGAAGGTGGTACACTATTCATCACTATTCATCAGTGTAAAAAAAAGATTCTGAATCATAAAGTAATTGTGCAAATATGTTGAGAAAAATGTCAGGATTCATGAAACATAATCATGTAAAATTTTAGTGATTTAGTTAGATAGTTATTGATTTTTGAATGTGTTGGATTTATTAGCTTCCGGAAATTTTAGAAATTAAAATGACGACACGGGCGGTGTCTTCATTTAAATGACGACTGTGAGAACAGTCTTCAATTTTAAAATGGACGCCCTGATCAGGGGCGTCATTTACAAAAAAGGGCTAGGGCCCTCCGGATTTTTCAACATGAATGTACTAGTGTAACAGAGGCTATATATTAAGGTTTGAAAATATGGTTAATAATAAAAAAAACTAATATGCTCAAAAACTCATGAAAGTAATGAAATCATGTTTAACAGACTATGTTCAACTCATAAAGATCATGATAATATGTATCAGGATATTGAACTTGCATGATATATACATGATTATTGCTTGATTCGGATGATATATAACATGGTTGACTATTTAATCGAAACTCTAAGTATGAATCAGTTAACATATTTAGCTACTGGTTAGGCAAGAATTTGAGAACACCTACATTTTGACGTGTGATACGAGGTTCAGTGCTGTAGCAGGATCACAGTAGGATGTAGCCTCGGGAGGAAGACGCTCCTACAGCACAGCAGTAGTCTCTGACAGTGGTACAGATGAGATTAGTTATAGGGAATGATAAGGCATTGGTTAATGCCTTGTGGGTCATGCTGAGTGGGCATTGTCTTTGCCAGCTCGAATGGGTTGCTCGTGTCTCAATCTTCTAGAATCACATGTTTAAATGACGCCCGTGTAAAGGGTCGTTCATTTAATAAATGACGCCTTGCATGAGGGCGTCATTTATTTGGGTAGCATTATTGTGGCATTATTAATGGAAATGACGACTTGCAAGAGGGCGTCATTTGTTAGAGAACTCTGCCCCACTCACGTGTTCTGTATATATATATTAATACTTTAATAGAATGTGGTCCTATTCAAATTGACGCCTGTATACATGGTCTTTAATTTTTCAATTGACACCCCAGCGAGGGGCGTCAATTCACTAAGTGGATAAGGTGGAAGTCCACTGACGTATAAATCATGACCCTTGTGTTTAAAGGTGTTTTGTAAATTTATATACTAACCCTTTCATGATTTATTTCTTTGTATAAGACATCTTAAGTAAGATTCCTTACCCATATGCATAAAGTTGGAATGTACATTTGTATTCTAGTCCTCATATAATTTAATTTCTTAAACAAAACCTATAATTTTATTAAGAAGAGTAGGTTACGTATTTCATAAGTTAAGATTTTCATGTTAACCTCAAAGATTTTTATCTTTAAAAATTGAAGAAATTTGTTTGTGAAATTTCAGCGGTGAGACCCTTACATTTTTCTCTATTTTTACATATAACTTTTTTAAAAAATTCTTTTTAAATAAAAAGTGGCACTATTCACGTCACTATTCATGTTTAGGAAATAACGACTTAGCATATGTCGTTATTTTGAACAGAGGTTTTTTGTATTCACTCTACACGAACTAAAATTGTCTATATACCCTTTCTCACTTTCTAAATTATGTTTATCCTTTAACACTTCATCTATATACCCTTATTTCTTCAAAATAATGATATAATGTAAAAGTTGAAATATGAAAATTTCTAAATTATGAAAATATGAATTGGCATCTTGTAAAAGCGATGTTTAACCTTTAAAACACTATCTATATAACCTATTTCCTATTTCTTTGGAATAGTGTAATATTAATTTCCTAAGTGATTGAAAATATAAATTGGCATTTTCTAAAATATAATTTGGCATATTCTAAAGCATCTATTGGTAATTAAATATTTTAAATGATTAAATCAATAGAATTAGAATATGAGTTCAATAATTATATATATATATATAATTATTTTATATATTCCTATTTTAAAATCCTCGGGTGTTACAGCATGGCTGAATTCTTAGTAGCCCATCCAGTACCGGACGACTCACCTCTCAACACGGAGCTCCCTGACGAGGAGTCCCTTGCTGTCAATTCACAACAACCGGTTGAACAGAGCGGAGATGTCTTGCGTTACTGGCAGCAAGATGCCCTCACAACCAATGTACCTTGCTAGGAGCTCTACTTCGATGGCACTTCTCGAGGGATTACTCGGTGTAATCAAAGTCCAGCCGTCACGGCAAGTGCCGACATCATCTTCCTGACCCCTTAGGGCAGAGTTTTGTACAACTCATGCGCTCTCATGAAATCCCTGACCAATAATGAAGCCAAGTATGAAGCTCTAATCATCGGGCTTCAGATGGCTCTTGACATGGGCATCAAGTGCCTTAAAGCCTATGGGGACTCCCAGCTCGTAGTCCGACAAGTCCTTGGCATTTATGACGTGCGAAAACATGAGTTAGTTCCATACCACGTCGCCGTCACCAGACTCACCCATGTTAACACCTATTTTCAGTCTATAAGTTGAGTTATTTCTCTTATTCATTCTTAGTGAGGTCCCGAATTAGTCGTTGTTTTGAAGCTTTCTTGAGCATTCTCAAGCCTTTTTGACCATCTTCAAGCCTATTGAGCCTTAGAACCCTGGAGATTATTTCCCCGAACTGACCCGACTATTGCATCAAAGGTCAGTTGACCCCTCATAGTCGCGGTCAACTGTTGACACCGGTCATGAGGCCGTGGTCAATTGTTAACCGCGACTGCCCTCCTTCTTGTTTTGCTGCGTCGACTCCATTGCCTCCCGCGTCGACTCCGTGTGATGGTTTCCTAGCCATAGTTCCGACATAACCGCGTTCATGAAGCCACGATTGGTCGACCAACCGCGTTCATGTTGCAGGGTCCTACACACCCATGGCTCCGTTTTCTTCGCCCGAAGACTCTCCGGGAGCCCTATCTTGCACTATTTTCAAGGAGAATATCCTCCCAACTCGTCTGTTATCCCTTCGGGGGTATTATCCCCACTATTATCTCGAGTTTGATCACATATATCCCCCTATTTTTGGGTGTTTATCTCCTAATTTAAACCCTAGGGTTTCTGCTATCTATAAATAGCACCCAGATTCGCAGTGCGCGAAGGGGGGCTCTTTCTTGGTTCGGGGTGAGGCCATGCTGCGACGTCAAGTCTTCTCTTTGACCCCAACCTGTTGAGGGAAGTATTAGCTTTGATTTCCATGCTCAAGGGCTTTATTTCTCTGTCCCTATTCTTAGTTCTCTGCCCTCTCTTTTCTGAAATCATCACATATTCTCATTTTCTACACTTTGCATGCACGATTGCACGTTTTACGTCGTCTCTCCCCGTAGTTATACTGCGTGTTATTTCCATATCTTTGTTCTATTCTCATCACAACACACACCCCTACGCTTTCCACCCTTTTACATGGGTTAAAAACCTCCCCCCGATGCGTTCTTCCTCGTTTTCTAACACTATTTTATGCAATTCGGGACAGATTCTGCACTTCATGTTTCTAATGGGTTTTCCCCTTGTTTTGAGCTTTATTTTGCAGGAGAGCAAGATAGGACGTGAGGCCGTTGTCTTCTAGCCAGTTGGAAGGCGAGGATGTGTAATCCACATTGGTTCCCGCACCCCTTTGTTCATGCCCGATCACGTTGTGACTGTCCTCTTTGGCCACGATTTTCTTCTTATTTTCCAATGTACGTGGTAGGTATTTCAATCTCTATATCACATTTTTTCCTACTGTAAGTCCTTGGTGGCGATCACAGTTCATTCATATTCTTCATCGCCCCTTTTCCCTTGTTCATGCTTACATACTTATTATGCTTATATTTGCTTAGTTCAGGGCGGGGTAGATATAAACATCTACAACCTTGATTTGTTGGCGATCACGGTGGGACACCTAGTGCCCATCACGTTAGTCTTGTTCTTATGCAACTTTAGTGTGTGTATGTCTCTATTTGGATAGCATTTTATTGGGTTTCCTGCATTTCTACGTTTCTGGGTTCAGAACGCGGTTCCCAGGCAACCACGTCTATGATAACGCAGTTCCCAGGCAACCACCTTCTGATTCTCGCAGACTCTACCCACAGGCTCTCAGGCGCGTCTTTCTTTGGCGATTTAATTCACCTCCCGGGGTCTGATCGCTCTATTTTTGGTCCCATCTTGCAGACCTTTATATTGTCTTCATTTCCATATATTATTTGCATCTATTTGGTCATGTTTTCATAATTTAATCTTGTCTTGATTTTTGAGTTTTATGCAAGAAATCTGAAGGCAGATCTGGGATAGACTCTCAGGTACGTTCTTGGTTGATGATTTAATTTACTTTCTGAGGTCTGATTGTGCGATTTTGCTCCCATCCTGTAGACCTTTATATTGTCTTCATTTTCATATATCATTTGCATTCATTCTGTGGTGTTTTCATAATTTAAAATTATCTTGAATTTCAAGTTTTATGTTAGAAATCTACACGCAGACTCACAGGTGCGTTGTTCTTTGTCGATTTAACATACCTCCTGGGGTCTATTTGTGCCATTTTCTGGTTCTATCTTGTTGCCCTTCATATTGTCTTCATTTCCATACATCATTTGCATCCATATTATTGTGTTTTCATAATTTAATCTTGCCTTCATTCTTCAGTTTTATGTCAGAATTACGTATGCACTCTGGTGCACATAGAGCCATGCATTGCACTTTGTAGTTGCATTCCTACCTTGGTAAGTGATCCTCTCGCCTCCATATTTCTTGGAGTCGATTAGGTGGTCTTATCCGGGATCTCTGTAAGTCTCCATGAGCCGTGGATTCTCACACGGACGCCGAGCCGGTTATACCTTTCCACCCCTTAGGTTTGCATTTTGCATACGTGTGAGAGAGTTAGCCTTAGTCAACCCAAAGTTTGGACCCCTTCCCTTTATGATTCCTATTTCTTGAGGGAATTATTCTTAATTCAAATCATTAAAAAGTCCATTAAAACTAAAAAAAAACTTTTGCATCATAATAACTTGGTTGACTTGGGTGAAATTTCTCACATTCACATTGTTTGTTGGGCTTATTCAAGCCCGTTTGTGGTGTTGTGTGCTGCATTTTCCCTTCATATAGTCATTTGTGGTTAGGTTCATAATCTGGTCCCATCGTTCTAGGTCACATTTGCATTCGTCTCTATGTATTAGTCTGTTGGTCTCAGGAGCCTAGCCGAGGTCTTGCCAGAACCGCCGCATGATAGACGCGGTTCTCCCAGAACCGCCTTCCCTTGTGCCCTTCTTCCCCCAGGTTGCTTTCCTCCTCGTTCTACGTACCCTTGCCTCCCTGGCTATATCCCCTTGATATCCCTATATTAAGTCTCCATTTGCCCTCATGGAGCATCACCGTCATCCCTTGTACCCTTCTTCTTCCCAGTTTTCTTCCTACTCCCGTGTGGAATCCTCTTCCCATGCGGGCCCTTCTTCTCGTGATCCCTCTGATCCATCTGAGGAACAGGCTAATCTCATGGCCCATTTGTCAGGCCTTGTTCGCCAAATGGACCTGGCCCAGGCCTAAAAATTAATTGTAAATTGCCTTAATGGGCCTTCTTCTCTTAATGTGCCTTCTTCTCATCTTAATGGGCCTTCTTCTTCTCTTAATGGGCCTTCTTCTCACCTTAATGGGCCTCCTCCTTTTCATGGGCCTCATCTCTCTTCACCTTATGCTGCTGGTCCAATGGGCCCATATACTCATGTCCCTTCCAAGCCCGCATATCCTTCTACTCTCGGAATGGGCCATTTCTCTTCTTAACCTGGATCCTCTTATCCGACCCATTATCATCCTAGTTTAAATCCACAATCTCTTGCTCAAGCTGGCCCACATTATTATGGATCTCTCCCTACCCAGGAGATGATCTCTCAAACCAAATGCCAGCTTTATGAACTCCAACGTCGAATCGATCATAAACCCTCCTTGAGTGCCCTGTTCACTTTCAAAAATCTCCGGCTCTCGCCACCTTCACAAAATCTTGCTTATCACCGAGATGGTGGAGTCAGTGACCCGTATGTGCACTTGAAGGAGTTTATTTACGAGTCATCTCAATTTCGACACGACCAATGCTTGATGGCTTATCTATTTGGTCTATCACTAGAAGGCTCGGCTCGGGATTGATTTTTTGCATTGTCGCAAGAGCAGTTTGTGAATTTCTGAGCTGTTCAAGAGAGATTCATTCAGCAGTATCAAGACCAGGTTGGGCCCAAGTATTCTGTTGTGGATCTGGCCCATGAGATGATGAAGCCCGACGAGGAGTTCTCTACCTTTCCTGATCGCTGGCGTCGCCTCGTCACGTAAGTCCCGAGGCACATTCTGGAGGGAGAGCAAACTAAGATGCTTATTTCTAATGCAACTCCCGAGTATCGGTTTATCTTAGCCCTAAATGATGTTACCTCCTGGCAACAACTTTACAGTCGAGCCCGCTTCATTCATCAACAACTCTATAATTCCCTTGACCCCCAGTCTCCTTCACCTTCTACACCCACATATACCCCCTTTGTACCTTCAACGTCTACCTCTTACACGAGTCAGCCTTTCACCACCTACTCGCCCTCCATGAGTCAGCCTTCCGCCGCATATTCCTTTGTGAGTCCACCCTCTATGAGTCTGCCATATACCTCCACATAACAACCCTCCACGAGTCCACCTTCCGCGAGTCAGCCTTCCGCCGCCGCATACCCGCATGTGTCTCCGCCTTCGGTCAAGGGAACGTCGAATCTCGAGCAAGTGGATGCCGTCTACTACGTACCTTCTCATCTCGCTCCGCATATGCCTTCGTCTAGTCCTTCCACCAGTCACCATGTGTAATATTCCGGACCCTTCGGATCCTTCTTCTTGGGTCCCAGATTTATTTTCTCGAAGAATTTATTCTCATTATGCCTGGAATTATTTTTTGGACATATTTTAGGTTCGGATCCATGCGTTTCGGATCAGTCTCGGAGGTCCCAGAACGTGTTCTGCGGTTTTCGCGTGTTTTTCTCCGGCAAACCTACGGAACCCCGTAGCGGGCGAACCGAGTTGTTCACCTACTCCGGGATGGTACAGGTGTGACCAGCGTGTTCCGAGGATCGCGGAAATGTATTTTTCTATTTTTCTGTATTTTCCAGAAAATCGGGATTTTCTATAAATAATCCATTTTCTTTCCTTTTTCTTATTCTTCTTCTTCCTCCTTCCTTCTCTCCCGTGAGCGCACAACCGTGACCACCCCCCCTCTTCCGGTGACGGCCCCGGCGACCTCCCCTCCGACTGTAGACGACGGCGAGGCGACGGCGTGGCGATCTCGGTGGTGTTCGGCGCTCGGTGAGATCGTGGGAGCTCGTGACGTCTCAAGCGGATTTTTGAAGATCGGCGGCGATCCACCGCGTTTCGGGCGATCCCGAGGTCGGGTGATGATCCTTAGCTCGTCATTTACCTTCCCCGTGATTTATAGGCCGAGGCGAGGTCGAGAGAGGGCTATTTTGATCCGGGAAGGGAAAACCATGTTTTGGGGTTTGAGTGGTCGATCTAGCCTTTTAATCCACCATATTATGGTTTGGGGGCATCAAAAGATGCATTGGGGGCTTGGGAACAAGTTTCCCTTTTGTTTCCCCTTCACCCGGGGGTGAATGGGGCGTGGAATGGCACTTGGGGGCCATTCCCGCCATTCTCGGGTTTCTGGAGGGCTAGTGGTCCTTCCAGGAACCGCTTCTTGCTGTTGGCGGTCGCAGGAAGACCGCTAGCAGGCTCAGTGTGTCGGTTGGGCCTCGCGGTCACCCGATAGACCGATAGTGCCCAAGAGGCGGCCTATTGGCCGACCGCTAGCCGAGTTGGCCAGCGTGGCCTTCGAGGCATTTTACCATTGATTTCTGACCGTTGATTTTTGACTGTTGGAGATTTTTGGGTCTTAGCGGTCGTGGGGACGGCCGTTTATGTCCCTTTAGCGGTCCCATGATAGACCGTTTTCCCCGCCCCAATGCAGTTCCTATTTTAGCGGTCTAGCAGGAGACCGCTAGCCATCCTGGCGATCCAGAGGGAGACCGCTAGCCACTGGTGGCGGTCCAATGGAGGACCGCTAACCGTTTTTGCTCTACCGGAGTTATGTCTTGCCAATCCTAACCCCGAGGGAGTGGACCTCGATCCCCGTGCTGACCGGCGGTCCGACTGATGCTGGGCATCATGTGGGGGCCGGACGTGGGTGCCGTGGGAACCCCAGGGAGTGATGTGGATGTGGCCGAGCTCGCCATGAGTCGGTGTCGGTACGAGAGTGGGCCTCATACTCTGTCCGATTTAGACGTTATTTTCCGTTGACTAGAGGGTCTACTCCTTCAGTGACCCTCTACTAGTCGTAGCCTTCCGACACGCGAGTGGTCCCACTAGGGAGTGGTGGCGAGGCTACCCCGAGAGATAATTTTTAGACTGGTTTCTGTAGGGCCCCACGTTTGACGCCGGAGTCCGGCTGAGGGGAAAACCAGTCAGAGGGCCTGACCTAGGACGTACGATCTATGTGTGCACACGTGGTCGGAGGCAGCGGACCCACGCTGACGAGCGCGACCACGACCAGTCCTTGTTCTATGGTAACTAATACGGTGCCCCCGTTCCACCAGGGGTCGAGGGGGACACCTGAGGTGCGGTCTAAGTCGTCAGTGGACGCATCCGGCCTTGCTTCTAGTGGACGGTACTCCTATCCTTATTTGGTAGTGACTCTTTGGTTTTTGACGAGTTGTCTCGATTTTCGTGTCGTGCGTTCGGTACTAGACGTAGTAGAGCTTTCCCGTTTATTTATTTCTGCAGCTCTCGTTCTACGTCTTACTAGTAGTAGCTTGTAGTTACTTTTTGCGCAGTTTCTCGATTTACGAGGTGGGGACCGGATGATCCCTACTGAGCCTTTCGTTTTAAGGCTCATTCCCTACGTGTTTTCTGCGTTTCAGGTGAGACGAGGCTTCAGGGGAGCGCTTCCGAGGCTCCACGTGGTTCAAGTGCCCAGGGTTAGTTGCCACTTGCCAAGCCGGGGTAGGCCCCGTGTAGTTGTACCTTCTTTTCTACACTGTACTAGTTGTAGACTACTGTTATATTTTTAGATTACTTTTATATTATGGACCATGTAATTTGCTTAATGTTATTTATTAATTTCCTGCTTGTTCATATAAATTGTGTAATTGTGTAATTATTTTAGATTCTTGTGTATTTCCATACCATCACTTTCAACCCTCCGAGTCTTCGGGCTCGTGGGTGGCGGTTTGGGATTCGGGTTATCGGGCCTCTCCCGGTATTCGGATCTCGGGTTGTTACAGCTGGTATCAGAGCAGTGGTTGTGGAAATATATAAGAATTATAAATAATTGCAATGGTCCACTAGTCCGCAATGATGATGTACAATCGGCACTGGCTTAGGGCATCGTGTGTTTTATTGATTTTGCCATTTTTCGTGTCTTTTGTCTTTTTGCAGCAGGCGAGTAAGGCGCTGAGGCGGAGGACTCGCTCTCAGTAGGGACAGTCGACAGAGGAGCAGGAGGAGCAGAGCAGAGTGCCACTAGCTGCCACTGAGGTAGGGGATGCAGCGAGAGTTTCGGGGGTAGAGGATTTCTTTCGGGGCATGTTTCAGTACATGACTCAGCAGTTCGGCGGAGATGCCGGTGAGAGCTCGTCGTCCAGGGGTGGACCTAGTCGTGCAGTGTAGGACTTCTTGCAGTTCCATCCACCCTACTATGGCGGCCAGCCAGATTCGGATGTGGCTAGAGGTTGGCTTGATGAGATGGAGAGAGTGTTCAGTTCCATGCGCTGTGCCGAGGAGGACATGGTGATGTTGGCTTGCAACCAATTGCAGGGTACGGCTCAATCTTGGTGGTCTTCAGAGTGGAAGACGTCCTTTCAATCACGTTCCCTCCAGCTGATCATGTGGAAGGACTTTGTTACGGTCTTCTAGCGTACCGACTGCCCATCATATGTTGGTACGCAGAAGATGCGTCAGTTTCTAGAGCTGGTGCAGGGCGACATGTCAGTGTTGCAGTACAGGGCTCGGTTTATTGAGTTAGGCCATTATGCGCCCCATATCATGGAGCATGAGGGGTTGAAGATCGAGCAATTTGTTCAGGGCTTGAGGCAGGATCTGAGGCACCTTCTGATGGCGAACGCTGCTACTGATTTGGAGACAGCATCTCGTGTGGTGACATCTTTGGAGCTGGATATGTAGAAGATCCGAGGACAGGGTGACCAGGGGCAGTCCCAGTCAGGCCGCAGTCAGCAGACGGCTACCCAGCAGCAGATTACCTTCCAACACACTACGGGTAGTTCGGGAGCGTCGATATCGGCGGCGTCAGTGACAGGATCAGCGTCTTTTGGCTCCAAGGTCAAGAAGTTTCTCAAGAAAGGTTTCTATAAGAAGCGCAAGGATCATAGGCAGGCGTCTTCAGGTAGTGTGCGTCGGCCGATTCCCTATCAGCGTTAGGGATCAGTTGGTGGATCGTGGGGATCGTGTCCCCGATGTGGCGAGTCGCATCCAGGCAGGCAGTGCACGACGCCAGTGATTTGTTTTAGGTGTAACCAGCCAGGGCACATGGCGCGTGACTGTCCCTTGAGGCAGCAGCAATAGTAGTATCCTCCGCAGCAGCAGCAATATCCCCAGAAGTAGAGGCCGCAGCAGCAGCAACATCAGTAGCAGGGGCAGTATCTGCCACTACCCAGGTCAGCGAGTGTGGGGGGCAGGCAGAGGTCATGAGGCCAGATTACGCACATGACCAGGGCAGAGGCAGAGGCGTCGCAGCTCGTGGAAGGTACCCTTATGATTTTGGGTTGTGCGGCTCGAGTTTTGTTTGATTCTGGCGCGTTGCATTTGTTTATTTCGGAGGATTTCACGATGAGTATTGAGGAGTCGGTGACCCAACTGTCTTGTGATTTGACCGTGGAGTTGCCTTCTGGTGATTTTATGATCACCTCGTATTGTTTTGAGGAGATTCTATGTGGGTAGAGGGGCGGGGTTTGCCGGTCAGGCTTTATGCGTTGCCACTTATGGACTTTGATGTGATTTTGGGCATGGATTGGCTCGAGGCCCATCATGCCTTGGTGGATTGTGGCTCGAAGAAGGTTTATTTCCGGCGACTTCGTGGACCTACTTTCTATTTCCAAGATATCAGGTCTTCCTCTTCCCGCTTTCTTATTTCGGCTCTTAGAGCTCGTCGATTGCTCGATGCTGGTTGTCAGGGTTTTCTCGCTTCTGTGGTCGTGGCAGACCAGTCGGAGCCGGATATGGAGGACATTCTGGTGGTGTGCGAGTTTCTCGATGTTTTTCCCAAGGAATTGCCTGGGTTACCTCCCTAACGGGAGATTGATTTTGTTATCGAGATTGTGCCCGGTACGGGGCCTCTGTCGAAGGCTCCTTATCGTATGGCTCCCGCTGAGTTGAGGGAATTGAGGGCGCAGTTGCAGGAGTTGCTCGCCAAGGGGTACATTTGTCTTAGTTTTTCCCCTTGTGGTGCGCCAGTGTTGTTTGTGAAGAAGAAGGATGGTAGTCTGAGGTTGTGCATTGACTACCGACAGCTGAACGAGGTGACCGTTAAGAACAAGTATCCGTTGTCGCAGATTGATGATTTGTTCGACCAGCTTCAGTCTGCTCAAGTGTTCTCGCAGATTGATCTACGGTCCGGTTATTATCAGTTGCGGATTCGAGAGTCTGATGTGGAGAAGACTGCGTTTAGCTCGAGATATGGGCATTATGAGTTTCTGGTGATGCCGTTTGGGCTCACCAATGCCCCCGCAGTGTTCATGGATTTGATGCAGAGGGTGTTCCGTCCCTACTTGGATCAGTTCGTGGTCGTGTTTGTGGATGACATCCTTGTTTATTCGCAGTCTACAGAGGAGCATACGTATCATTTGGGTGTTGTGTTGTAGACTTTGTGAGATCACCAGTTATATGCGAAGTTCAGCAAGTGTGAGTTTTACTTCACGAGGTGCACTTTTTGGGGCACGCGATTTCTGGTGATGGTATTTCCGTGGATCCAACTAAGGTCGAGGCAGTGATGCAGTGGCCGAGACCGACGTCTGTGATGGAGATTCAGAGTTTCTTGGGGCTTGCAGGTTATTATAGGAGGTTCATTTAGGATTTTGCTCGTATTGCAGCCCCGATGACCAGACTTACGTGGAAGGATGTGCCGTTTGTCTGGACTAGTAAGTGTGAGCAAAGCTTTATGGAGATGAAGAGGTTGCTCACCTCGGCACCGGTGTTGATGTTGCCTTTTGGATCGAGAGATTTTGTGGTGTGTACAGATGCTTCCGGGGTTGGGTTGGGTGTTGTGTTGATGCAGCACGGTAGAGTTGTGGCGTATGCGTCGCGACAATTGAAGCCACATGAGGAGAACTACCCTACCCATGACCTTGAGCTAGCGGCTGTGATCTTTGCATTGAATATTTGGAGGCATTATCTGTATGGCAAGAAGTTCGAGGTGTTCACTGACCATCAGAGTTTGAGGTATGTATTCACGCAGAAGGACCTTAACCTCAGGCCGAGGCGATGGATGGAGTATATGAAGGATTACGACTTCACCATGTCTTATCAGCCGGGCATGATGAATGTCGTTGCCGATGTCTTGAGCAGGAAGGATGTGGTCAGTGTGATGATGATGAGGAAGTGGAGGCTCTGGGAACAGGTGCCAGCCATGACGTTTAGGCTTAAGGTTCCCCAAGAGCTGGGGTCAGCTGTTCTTGCGAGCTTGACTATCACGCCCGCCATTCGTCGTCAGATGATAGATGCTTAGCGTGTAGACCCTGAGTTGCCCCAGATTTTGGCTTTGGCCGATGTGGAGTTCGGTGAGGACGGAGCAGTGAGAATCCGTGGTAGGCTATACGTCCCGGCCGAGGAGCAGGTGAGGCGTGCGGTGTTACTAGAGGCTCATGAGAGTAGGTACACCGTGCACCCGGGGGTGACGAAGATGTATCGGAACTTGAAGAGACAGTTCTGGTGGCCTGGCATGAAGAGAGATATTGCTGAGTTTGTGGCCAGGTACCTGACCTGTCAGCAGGTGAAGGTGGAGCATTAACGACCAGGAGGTACGCTTCAGCCCTTGGAGGTTCCCGCGTAGAAATGGGACCACGTGACCATTGATTTTGTGGTGGGATTACCAAGGACTCCGAGTGGGCATGATAGTATTTGGTTGCTGGTGGATAGGCTGATGAAGACAGCTCGGTTGTTACCGATCAGAGTCAGCTGGAGTGTGCCCAAGTTGACTCATCTTTATGTGGAACGAATCGTGCCTTTGCATGGAATTCCCATTTCCATTGTGTCATATCGAGATCCGCGTTTCACTTCTAGATTCTAGAGGAGTTTCCAGCGAGCTCTTGACACTGAGTTAGCTTTTAGCTCAGCATATCATCCTCAGTCAGATGGTCAGTCGGAGAGGACCATTCAGACGCTAGAGGATATGTTAAGATCCTGTTGTCTGGAATGGTAGGGGAGTTGGATTCACCACCTACCATTAGTGGACTTTACCTATAACAACAGCTATCATTCGAGCATTGTGATGGCTTCATATGAGGTGTTGTATGGGCGACCATGTCGGACTCCGCTCGATTGGTTTGAGGTTGGTGAGCGTGTTATGACGGGACCAGAGCTGGTGCAACAGTGTGTGAATGTGGTGCATTTGGTCCGTCAAAACATGTTGGCGGCTCAGAGTCGGCAGAAAAGCTATGACGATCAGAGAAGGCAGCCCCTCAGTTTCACAGTCGGTGACCGAGTATTTTTGAGGGTTTCTCCCATGAAGTGAGTGATGCATTTTGGGCGGCGTGGGAAGTTGAGTCCCCGCTACGTTGGCCCTTTCCTTATTGTTGAGCGCATTGGTGAGGTTACTTATCAGTTGCAGCTTCCTCAGGAGCCTTCTGTGCATGATGTGTTTCATGTTTCGATGCTGAGGAAGTATATGTCCGATGATTCTCATGTGTTGGAGGATTCTGTTTGGCCCGAGGTGACTCCCGATCAGTCTCTACCGGAGTTCCCTATCCGTATTGAGGATCGGCGAGATCAGCACATGAAGAACAAGGTTATTCCCTTGGTTAAGGTGGTGTGGCAGCGGCACTACGGCAGAGAAGCGTCTTGGGAGCGTGAGGACAAAATGCATCAGCAGTTCCCTTATCTCTTCGAGTTAGTTTCTCCCCTTCTTTTCCCCCATGCTTTATTTTAAATTTCGAGGATGAAATTTATTTAAGGGGGGAGGGCTATAATATCCCGGACCCTTCGGATCCTTTTTCTTGGGTCCCGGATTTATTTTCTCGAGAATTTATTCTCATTATGCCCGGAATTATTTTTCGGACATCTATCGAGTTCGGATCCGTGCGTTTCGGATAAGTTTCGGAGGTCCCGGAATGTGTTCCACAGTTTCCGCGTGTTTTTCTCCGGCAAAGCTACGGAACCCCGTAGCAGGCGAACCGAGTCATTCACCTACTCCGGGATGGTACCGGTGCGATCGGCGTGTTCTGAGGATCGCAAAAATGTATTTTTCTTTTTTTTCATATTTTTCAGATAATCAGGATTTTCTATAAACAATCCATTTTCTTTCCTTTTTCTTATTCTTCTTTTCTTCTTCTTCCTCCTTCCTTCTCTCTCGTGAGCGCACCACCGTGACCGCCCCCCCCCCCTCTTCCGGTGACGGCCCATGCTGTGAGCGACGTCACGCGGTTGAGAAATGATGCGGATCGTGCGGGCTCATTTTGTTTTGTTGCAACATGGGAAGAGGAGAGAAGAGGCCACAACGGGAGATTGCTCCGGCGGGGCGTGCGGGATAGATGCGATATAGCAAGATATGGGGGTTAAACGGCCATAGCGGGAAGTGACTCACCGCGGCCTCGGGGGATGGGAATGGTGCGAGAATTAAATAACAGGAATTGAAACGGCCATTGCGGGAAGTGACTCGCCGTGGCCTCGAGAATATAGCAGGCAGATATAGAAGCAATTCAAGATATACAAATAGAAGGACAGAATTCAAACGGCCATTGCGGGAAGTGACTCGCCGCAGCCTCGAGAATATAGCAGAATAGAGATATAACAAGATATAAAAAGAAGCAGAATTCAAACGGCCATTGCGGAAAGTGACTCGCCGCGGCCTCGAGAATATAGCAGAATAGAGGTATAACAAGGTATAATTGACAGAATTTAAACGGCCATTGCGGGAAGTGACTCGCCGCGGCCTCGAGAATATGGCCGGTATAAGAGCAGTTCAAGATGTAACAAGGAGCAGACATAATTCAAACGGCCATTGGCCGCGGCCTTGAGACTATGATGTGATCGCCAGGGGTCGAGGGCCCCAAAAATAAAGAGTGATCGCGCCTACCTTACTAGCAGGAAGTGGCGGGTTGCTTCTTCCTCCCCCTTCGGTCGGCCGACGGAGAGGGCTTTCTTCAGTTACCCTTGTAAAACAACAGACAGTAGATAAACGGAATTAGAAAATGACAGTGTAGTATCAATCTCTTGTAATAAAAATGACGAAATCGTGGCAGAACACACAGCTGGTTGGTGTGGTTTTAAACCCCTCTCGGACACGAGTGGGAAGGAAATGTAATGATGAATGGAATTATGCAAAGAGGTATATAACAGAAGGCTCCCTTATAAAGGGAGATTGATGATGCGAGATGATGAATGTAAAAGAACTACAAAGAAAAGGAAAGGATTGACTTATTGGATGTGCCGATGGCGAAATCCGGCGGAGCTTCGGCAGCGTAGGGACGGTGTGGAAGCACGGTGGACAAAGACGGCCACCCGAGAATCTGGCAAAACCTCCCCCTGCAAAAGACCCACGGGTTAGAAATGAGATCCGGCAGCCTGTCGGACCTCTTAGAAGCTCCCCCTCGGACGGAGGGGGGGTCTGCTATTTATAGAGAGTCGGAGGATGGAGGCGTCCAGGACCCAGGACGCCTCCATCAATAAATTAATATATTTTTTATTTTTTTATTTTTAACTTTTTATGAAGGCGTCCAGGAGACTGGACGCCTTCATAAAAGCCCACCGGAATTCCGCCGAAAGTCGCACACGGTTTGGTACCACACGTGGTTTTGATGGGCGTCCGTGACTCACGAGTGGGCGCGTCTGATTGGCAAGACGTCTTCACATTCTTGAATTTTTACATAACGTCAAATCGAGCGGTGGGTCGGTTTGTCCGGATGTTGGAGATTGAAGGCGTCCAGGCACCTGGACGCCTCAAAGTTTTTGAATTTTTTTCGAAATGACAGATCAATCGGCGGATCGGGGGCGCCCGTGAGCCGGATAATGAAGGCGTCCAGGCATCTGGACGCCTCAAAAGGAGGCGTCCAGGGCCCTGGACGCCTTAAAAAAATTTATTTTTTATTTATTATTTTCATTTATTATTTTTTGTTATTGATGAAGGCGTCTAGTCAAGTGGACGCCTTCATGATTTTGATTTTTTTATTTTTTATTATATTATATATATATAAACTCATGGAGGCGTCTAGGGGCCTGGACGCCTCCATGAAGACCCCCGGATTCCCCCGAAAGGGCGTCGGCAACCGTCCGTCAGACATTTCCTGTCTCTGGAATCTTCTGATGCGTCCGATTAGTGGTGATGTCGTCCGTATGCTGCATGATTTCCGCGACGAGGCGGTTTCCGGATGTTGCGGGGGCATCACGTTACCCACTCAAAAGACGAGAGAAGACCCAAGAATGGGAAGCACTCAAGTGATTCAAAATGCGAAAGCCACTGCGGGGCGTCATATAGTAATATGAGATTTTCTCAAAGTGATGTCAAGAATAGCGTGTCTACAGCTGCCCCGCCTTGGCGTCTGCTTTGCAAGGGAGTGACACGTAATGGAATGGTATCGAAGTGAAGTGAAATGGAGTGGGAATGGACTGAAAAGTTGATGCCAAGGTGCGATGGGACACGCTTTTGACATTACTGTCTGGAATCCTTCCCGAATTCTCAATGAGGCGACCTTGAAGAAGGTCTTCCAAATTTGATGGTTGCTTGGACGGAGATCAAACAAGGGAGATGTGCACTCAGGCACGAAAATAAAAGAGACCAACTTTTCGGTGTGGAAGTACCTGGGTCGTAAACCTGCAGGTTTCACCTTTGGGGAGCGGTTACCAGCCAATGTGGAAGTGCTGCAGCCAAGGTGGGTCAAAAAAAGGCAGAGGAATATCTGAGGGTCAGTCCAAACAAGGGTCTCTTTTGGAAGAACATCGTAGGGCCGTCTCAAGGAAACTCCGTGTTTTATTCGGAGTGGAATATCTCATATTGGTAAGAATTGAAGCATAGTAGTTGTCACAATCAAATCACTTTGAATGATCTTCCGCGATAAAATCAAAGTTCTATATGAATGCATGCTGGGTTTAAAGAAAATTTAAAACAAACTAAAATAGAAAATATCCAAGGATAGTATTATCAATTCGTTAAGAATGGGTCAGGATACTGGTTCGGTGAGCTGGCACTGAGCTGGGGCTCGTTTATCCACGCACCAACTCAGTGAACGGAACCGTCGTCCCTACGCTACCACAAATTAACGGCCTATCCGTACAACCCAAATTCTTCCGGAATCATCACCGTTTTTGTTGAAGGGGATCTCAAACCCCAGATTCGTTCGGGTCGCAAGGTCCTTGACATGCTCTAATAGCGTAGATATCATATAGTATGATGCATGACATGGTGGGACCAATCACCGAAAGGTGGGACAGTAGATGGGATAATGATGTCCGTTAGTAAAACCTGCACAGACCAGCATAAATTAACAATATCAGAAAGCAATAGAATCGCAGCAGAATCGCACCACAGTACAAGGAGATCCAGATAAAACCCTAACAACTGACCACTGATGTGATGTGTTTCATCCTGTAGTGCCTCTCCTTTCCTATAAGTACTCCCCTTAGGCTAGTTCAACCAAATGCACCAAGGAGAGCTTTGAAAGCTCAAGAGGAGGAGGAGAGGAGAATACAGGGATTTTAGGATGGAAGGAGAGTCTTCTCGCCTTATGCAGAGGAGCAGGCCTAGCAGCGAGATCAGGCAACTTTTCGACCTCGAGGGTCATCTGAGTGGGATGATCCAGTCGCATATGGTAAGTTGATTTATTTCAAATTTTCCGTGTGGGCTCTCTTTTCACTTCTCCTTCTTCCTTGTCTCCTTTTTTCTCTTCCAGCCGTACCCTCTTTTCCCAGGTCCGAGGAAATTTTCCAAGCTGCCGTGGCTTTCGAAGCTGACTTCCAACATCTCCATCGGCATGAGGGCCATACTCACGAGGTGGCATCTTCAGGGGCTCCTCATTCACGCCAAACACTACGAGAGGATCCACATGGACTGGGCGGCTATGGATGCATTGGTGGAGATCTGTCATCCCCAGACCCACACTTTCATCTTCCCGACCTTCGAGGCGACCATCCTCCTCGAGGAGGTGGAACTTCTGCTTGGACTGAAGAAATTCAAGAGCGACGGGAAGATAAAGGCTATGCGGATGCTAACAAGGGTGACTTTCGAGAGTGTCCTCGGAAGCTTCATGCTGCCTAGCGCAGCCAGAAAGGTCCGCACTCAAAAGGGAATTGATTTGCAAAGGCTCGCGGAATGGGTCATGGATGCCCTGAGAGGGTCACCAGATTATGACCACTTGGAAGGAATTATGAAAGGGTTCACCATTTGTCTGGCGGGTGCTCTCTTGTTCCCTTATACCGACAACATAGTGGAGGAGGACCAACTGAGTGCCATATGTGGGATTTGGAGCAGAAAGAGGGTAGGACCTACCATCCTTGCCTACCTTTACAGTGGCCTTACTGTCTCCAGCATGGGTAAGCCTCCTTTCGGTTGCACACTTGTTCTGAATTGCTGGATTGATTTGCACTTCAAATTTGACCACCGTGAGGGGATGCCGACTGCTTCGAAGCTCTTCAACAAAGCCCCCTTCATCACATAGCCGATGTGTTAGGCTTCGGTGGTACCATAGTGAACCGTGTTCCGTGGCTGAGGAAACGTGAAGACTGGCGGTCTCACTTCAGAACCATGACACAAAGCTTCTTCACTTGTGCACCGATATGCCTACTCTCGCTTGAACTCCTCGTAAGATCTTCTCCCGGAGCTGAACTCCAACTGATCGGCGCGACTGAGTTTGTTCTTTACAACGCGCATCGGTGCTGCCTCCAGATTGGCATTCCACGCCACTCGTTCTCACTACTGACCGGCATCGTCCCTTTGAAGAAGAGGGAGTTAGGCGCGGAAGTGGATGCGAGGGAAGCGAAGGCCATTAAAGCACCCTGGAAGACAAGTGTTGCGGGAAAGGCATTAGCGCATGTAGGGGAAGAATGCGAGCTGTGGAGGGCTTATGTAACCGAACTGGAGAAGTTAAGGCCTAAAGCGCCTAAGCCCCTGATGTAGCTCACTTTACTTTTTGATGGAATAAAATCTGGCATTTGGCATTTTGGACCATTGTTCCCTTGTTATCGTTTTACTTTTCTATTTTTCTATTTTCTTTTCTTTTCTTCTCTTTCTTTTTTTTTCTCTTACTTATTCATATTATGATCATATATATATATTTATGTTATATATATATATATATATATATATATATATATATATGCATTTTTCATGGGGGCGTCTACAGGCCTGGATGCCTTCACGATTTTTGAATTTTTTTTAAAAGATTTTTTTTTATGGGGGCGTCCAGGGGCCTAGACGCCCCTAAGTTTTTGAATTTTTTTAAATTAATTTTTTTATGGGGGCGTCCAAGGGTTTGGACGCCCCTAAGTTTTTGAATTTTTTTTTAAATTAATTTTTTTATGGGGGCGTCCAAGGGCCTGGACGCTCTTAAGTTTTTGGATTTTTTAAATTAAAATTTTTTTATGGGGGCGTCCAGGGACCTGGACGCCCCAAACCTTTTGAAAAATTTTAATTAAAAAAAAATATGGGGGCGTCCAGGCGCCTGGACGCCCCAAAAAACTCATATTTCTATAAAATGGGCTGCACCCCCCCTTTTCTCTGTTCCTGTTCATTCCCACGACCCATTCTACTATGAACGACCCATTCTCAGTTCCTAATGGTGCCAGGAGGCCCGAGCCAGGGTGGAGAGAAGCGGAAACGACTTGCTCGTCGTCCGAGGAGGCCGAGGGATCATGCAACGGAGGCCGCCGTGGAGGAGGAGGTTGCCGCGGAAGAGGAGGCACATCCCTTGGCCGTGGAGGGTCCTGAGGGCCCTGGCGATGCGGGGGAGGACGAGCACGACCCGATAAGCCCCTTAGAACTCCAATCTGTTGGTTTATTAGGCTAAAAGGGGGGCAAGAGACGGTGCTCAGAAGGTGGGGGAGTGAGGGAAGGAGGCGTCCAGGGGCCTAGACGCCTCCATCTTTTTTTTATTTTGTTTTATTTATATTTTTGGGTTATTACGTGAATAATTATAGGAAATAAAATAAAATGTATGGCGGCGTCCACCTACGTGGATGCCTTTATATATTATTTTATTATTTATCGTATATACAAAATGATAAAATCAAAAAAATAAAAAAAGTAAATAAAGGAAGCGTCCAACGGTCTAGACGCCTTCAAAAATTATTATATATATTATTATTTTTTTTAAAAGTAATAATAATAAAGTTTGAAAAATAATAAAAAATAAAGCGTCCAGTGTCCTGGACGCGTTTAAAAAAACATTTTTTTTGAAAATGTATATTTTTTTTGAAAATAAATAATAAATAAAATGTTATGCACAGTGTTATTTATTATTCATGACTCTGATGTGTTCCCTTTTTTGTTTGTTTTGTGGTGCGCAGGGCGTGATGAAGAGCCGGATCAGCTGGTCTCTGGTGGTAGCAGCGTACCGGGGGCTACCGGACTTCCAGAGGGCGCGGGTGGATGCCATGGGTTTTGGAGCGTTCCTGAGGATCGAGCCCTTCCGGCTTGACCTTCCTCTTATCCAGGCGTTGAGGGAGCGGTGGCACGTGCCGAGCCGGGCGTTCCTGATGCCCTGGGGGCACATGGTGCTGACACTAGAAGACATAACTCGGATCACCGGGCTACGAGTGGATGGAGAGACAGTCAGCGGGGTCACTTACCCTGACTACAGAGTGAGCACGTTGGACCTGCTGTGGCTAGAGACGAGCGCTACCGACAGAGACAGTAGGGTAGTCGGCCGGGTAGAGATTATGGAGGCGCTCGAATTCGTTGACCCGCGCCAGCGGGTTAGCGAGACTGGGGCAGAGTTTTTGGCACGACTGGAGGGAGATGCCCGCGCAGCTTACATTCAGGACCCTAGCGAGCGTGAGCTGGTGGATCTAGACCTCCGGAGGTTCCTCTTCTTCTTCCTGGGCCGCCTTCTGCTGGGGACGAAGGGGGACGGCATCCACTGCCGCTTCCTTGGGATCTTGGCGAACCTGGACCGAGTGGGGGACTACGCTTGGGGAGCAGCTCTACTCGCCCACTTGATCGCCGATCTCTCCCAGACTTCAGAGAGGGAGACGACAGTCAGCGGCTTCGCACCTTTTCTCCAGGTAAACATTTTATTTATGCATTTTACCGTAGTTAAATATACAATTGTTCGTGCTAATGATGTATGATGGATGCAGGTGTGGAGCTACTACTACTTCCCGATGGGGAGGTCCAGGTAGGGGAACAGGAGAGGCGTGCCCCTGGCGCGGTGGTGGAGACCGGTCATGGTAGCGGCACCACAAGGCTACCAGCTGGCGTCGCTTCGACGGGAGCTGATCGAGTACCCCGAGGCTATGGTATGATATGTATGATTTTTTTGTTTTTATGCATATGACTCAATTGAGGAAAATGGTAACTAATGTGATGCATGTATGGCGATGCAGGTGGTGTGGAGGCCTTACCTGGGCATGGCCGATGCTGGCCAACCTTGGGTTGCAGCGGGCCGACCTCATTTTGGGCGGGACGTGTGGGTCCATTGCCTGAATGAGATCGAGCCGTTGCGGCTCAGGCTAGTCATGAGGACGTTGGGGCTGGCCCAGGAGTGGGTCGAGGTAGATGAGCCGGTCCGCATCGGGCGGAAGACCCAGGGGGACAGCACCGACTACTTGAGGCGGTACCGGGCCACGTACGGGGAGCACCTCCACCTTGGTGGTGCTGCTTGGGTAAGTGTGAAATGAGGGTGTTTGCTTTTCTATACGTATATGCATGTGACACTAATCTATGTGCAATGCAGGATGCCCGAGATAACATGATTGCCGACCTGCGTGCCCCGCTGGCAGACGCCAGGCAGCAGTTAGCGGTTGTCCGGCAGGAGTTGGAGATCCTGGTGAGTCTATGCAATGTATGATGCATTTTTTTTGACCTGGATTTTCGATGCTTAGCCTCCGACTGTCGTTTGCTCTTGTGTTTCAGCGGGCCCATCAGGCAGCGGCAGCCGGGACGGCTGGTGGAGCGGGTTCTAGTTCGTGGGGCCCTCCTCCGGAGGTCTCTTCCCTTCAAGAGCAGCTAGCGTACGCGGTGGCCCGGGCTGAGGAGGCCGAGTGCGAGAGCGAGGCTCGAGTGAGTGCTTGCTTGACCCCGACTTTCTTTCTAGTTGCTTTTCTTGACCTCTTACGGGGCATGTGGGCTTTTGCAGGTGGCGGAGATTCGGGATGCCTTGCCTCGTGCAGTCCGTGCCAAGCAGGAGCGCGATGCCCACGACGCTTGGGTGGCAGAGCGTGACACGCGGATAGCAGAGCTAAAGGAGGAGCGATGACGGGAGGCTGAGGAGTTTCCTTGGGATGTGCTGGAGCTACGGATTGCTCTCGAGTTGTCGAGGAGAGAGGTGATGAGAGAGAGAGAGAGGGAGGACAGGGAGAGAGAGAGGGAGGACAAGGAGAGTGAGAGAGAGAGAGAGGGAGGACAGAGAGAGAGAGAGGGAGGACATGGAGAGAGAGAGGGAGGACAGGGAGAGGGAGAGAGAGAGGGAGGACAGGAGGGCGGAGCGACTGCGAGACTGGGATGAGAGGAGGGCTCTGGAGGCCCAGCTGATGAAGCTCCGATTGGGTCTCGGCACGGCGGAGGGGAGGCTTCGGGAGAGCGAGGAGCGGTATCAGAGGGTGAAGGAGCGCGGGGCGCGACTTCGTCAGTATGGTTCCTTCTCCATGGGCAGCTTCCTGGTTTCTTCGGCCGAGGAGCGTCGCCGCACCTTCGAGGCTGGCGTGCCACCACAGGGTGAGGCGAGCACTGCCTCTCAGAGTTCGCGGAGGCCCCCTAGGGATCCCCGTCAGAGGAGGGAGGAGAGAGATGACCAGGAGGGTGGTAGCGAGAGTTAGAGAGTTACTTGTACACCCCACCTTCCTCACTTTATGATGTATAACTGACTATTTGCTTATGTGCAATGAAATAGTTCCTTTTGTCGTATGCACTTTGCCTTTTCCACGCTTCTTCTCTTGCACCGAGTTGTTTCGAGGCGCGCTTCACGAGACCTTACCCTGAAAAGTAGGGAACTACGCCTTACACGGAGGGATCCTCTTTTTTTTCTTTTTTCTTCTTTTCTCCTTTGGGGCGCGTCCAGGCGCGGGGACGCGTCTTAACTTTCAAATTCAAATTTAAAGCGCCAGGCAGCCCTTTTTCTTCCGTGCCTTGCCCGCAAACGAGCCCGCCTCCCGTCGAGATTTGCTTGCCCATCTTCATCTTCTTCCATTCTTGATCGATAGAGTTTGGTGGGCCAAATCGTGATGAAGGGCAAGAGGGGCGAGGAACTCCTCACCCGAGGAGGGACGCGCGAGAGCACAGAGAGGCGTCCATGGAAGAGGAAGGGCCCCTTCGGGTACTTGAGGGACCCGAGGGGCCCGATGGCACGAAGGGAGGTGAACACGGCCCGGTATGTCCTTTGATCTTCTCCTCTTTGATCTATTTTGAGTTTTGAGCGAGCCATGTGAGAGGGAAAAAGGGTTCGGCGAGTGTTGCACTCAAATGATTGACGCGTCCTTGACAGGAGAGGCGTTCTCGTTGTTTGACGTAAGACCCTTATTTCTTGGTGTAGGGCATGGCAAGGACCCCGGGCTTGGCCGGTGAATGGGCAAGCGCTGATGAGCCGAGCCGTGTCAGGAAGGAGAGTCGTGGCAAGGCGAAGCTCGAGGACTGGCGCATACATCTCCCTGGGCAGCAAGGGAGCATATTGGTGCAGGACAGTGCCGACTTCCAGTGGCAGTGGAGGGAGAGTCAAGTGGGACCTCTCCAACCCGGGGATACGCGCGACATCAATGGCTTGCATGCCCAACTGGCAGAGGCTAGGCGGCAGCTGGCTGTCACTCAACAGGAACTGTCGATCCTGGTAAGTTAAGTGCTGCAATTTTTATTTAGTTTCTTTTTCATTTTTTTTGAAGCTTAGCCGACGGCCGTTGTTTGTTTGTTCTAGAGTGCCCAGCAAGCAGCGATGGTGGGAATGGCTGGCAGCGCGTCTTCCAGCTCCTCGGCCCCTTTTCTAGAGATTGCCTCCCTCCGAGAGCAACTTACCGGTGCGGTGGCCCGCGCAACCCGGGCTGAAGAGGAGCGTGATGCCTGGGTAGCGACTGTAGCGGAGCTGCGGCGTCACAGTGAGGAGAGGCCACATCCGGACATCCTAGAGTTGAGGGTGTTCTCCAGGTGGCCAAGAGAGAGGCGTAAAGAGAAAGGCTGGAGAGGGAGATGGAGAGAGAGAGGACAGAAGAGCCATGGCGGTCTAGGTGAGGGAGCTCCAGCTAGGCCTTCGAGCTATGGGACAGAGGCTAGAGAACATGGAGGTGAATTACGAGAGGGCACGAGAGTTTGGGGCGCGACTCCGCCAGTCTGGTCACCTTTCTGTCGGTGGCTTCTTCGCCACGCCAGGGGATCAACAGCGGG
This sequence comes from Amorphophallus konjac, assembly GCA_022559845.1. Taxonomy (NCBI): domain Eukaryota; kingdom Viridiplantae; phylum Streptophyta; class Magnoliopsida; order Alismatales; family Araceae; genus Amorphophallus; species Amorphophallus konjac. The sequence goes on from CM040120.1 coordinate 405,528,509, forward strand.
CTGCTGCTGTGGAGCAGTTGCCACAGGGTGAGGGGACTGCTGTTATACGGGGATCCAGAAGGCCCCTAAGGGACCCTCACCTTAGGGGGGAGCAGAGGGACGCCTAGAGGGATGTGCGTGAGTGTGATGGAAAGAGTTGGCGAGCTAGCATACACCTCCTCTCTATGATTGTGATGTTTATGACAGTTTATGTAGACCTATGAATGGAATGATTTATGTCCCTGTTGCTCACTGGTCCTCTCGTGCGTTCCTTCCTTCCTACGCTTCTTCTCCTTTGCACTGTTCCCATGTGATGTGCTTGTTGAGATCCCGTCCGAAAACGGGGACTCATGTCTCTCTCCGATCGTCTTTCATACGGAAATCTGCTGCCGAAGTCAATAATGACGGCTCTAGCCCCTTCTCCTGGGCTGATCTTTCAAGCTTCCCGGACGACCTCTGCATCATGACAGGGCATCCCTAACAGCATAGGGAGCGGGTCATCATATTACACCGTCCAATCGGTCACCCTGACACATGGGACCGCAGGGCAGGTGGCTTATCGTGAGGGCTATCGTCAAAGGTGGTGGAGGCAATCTTGGCCCGTACTTCTCCCATTTCTATAAATACCCACCTCTTTCGTTCTCCCAGGGACATCGAGAGCCAACTTGAAGGGTACAAGTTCCCACGGGAGAGGAGGAACCCAGAATTCTGAGGTCTGGATGGAGGGTGAATCTTCCCATTCCTCGAAGAGGAGTAGGTCTAGTGGTAGCAGTTCCCGGAAGCTCTCGGACCTCGAAGGGCACTTCAGTGTAAGGACCCAATCACAACTCGTAGGCTGAGCTTTCCTGCCCCCTTTCTCATTTTTCCTTTCTTCCTTTCTTTCCTTCTTTCTTTCCTTTGACAAAACCATTCTCTATTCCTCGTGCATGTGCAGAGTGTGATGAAATCCCATATTTCATGAGAATTAGTAGTGGCAGCATACCGGGGTCTCCCGGATTTTTAGAAGGCCAGGCTAGACATGATGGGATTTGGTGCCTTCCTGCGGATTGAGCCGATCAAACTCGACCTGGTCCTGGTCCAAGCCTTGCGTGAAAGATGGGACCCAGTGAGCCGGGCATTCTTGATGCCCTGGGGGCACATGGTGCCCAGCCTGGAAGATGTGGTCCGAATCACGAGCCTCAAGGTGGATGGCGAGGCAGTGACCGGAGTCACCTATGCGGACTACCGAGAAGGCGCCCAGAAGCTACTAGGGTTGGACCTGGATGGTCGGAAGAACAGGTCAGTAGCCAGGGCATCTATCATGGAGGCATTAGGGCTCACTGATACTCGTCGACGGGGCGATGAGTCCTCGGAATAATTCATGGAAAGGATAGAAAGAGGATGTCGTGCTGTGTACTGCACGGATTTTGGGAATTGGGAGAGATCTAACATGGATTTGAGGAGATTTCTCCTCTTCTTGCTGGGAAGATTGATACTGAGCTCGAAAGGAGACGATATCCATTGTCATTTCCTGGAGCTGCTATCAGACCTGGAAAGAGTAGGGCAGTACGCCTGGGGACCTGCCATGTTGGCGCATCTATTTACAGGTATGTCCCAAGAGCAGACCGTGAGATGACTGTGAGTGGCTTCACACCATTCATCCAGGTATTTTTTGGGTTTTAGTTTATTTTTATTTTTTTATTTTTTTTATTTTTTTTTTTTTTTTTGTAATAGTGTCCACTTAAGGTACTGATGGCATATGATGATGCAGTTGTGGAGTTATTATTACCTCCCGATGGGGAGAGCTCGACATTGGCGACCAGTGATGGTGCCATTAGCCAGGCGGTGGCAAGCCATCATGAGTGCAGCGCCTCTAACCTACCAATTGATGGTGCTAAGGCGTGAGCTACAGGAGTTCCCTGCAGCGATGGTGGGATTCTTTTTTAGAATTATTTTTATTTTTATTTTTGGTTCTGACCAGCTAAACGGGTATGTACAACCTAACCTAGGTAAACTGGAGACCCTACTCAGGCATGGTCGATGTCGACCAACCATGGGTTTTAACAAGTCGTGTCCGATTCGGACGGGAACTGTGGATGCACTGCCTGAATGAAATCGAGCCACTTCGGCTACGATTGGTTATGAGGACTTTAGGACTGGCTCAGGAATGGGTGGATACGGCTGCGCCACCTCGCGTCGGGAGAAAGACACGGGGACCGGCAACCTGCATTGATTGGCGTGTGCGGTTCCCCGAGCAGTATGAAGACTAGCAACGGGGTGGCACAATCATGGAATCGCATGCGCAGGATAGTGAAGACTATCTACGTTTGTATAAGACAATGTATGCAGAGCGGCTCCAACCCCAGGGACTTGTGGAGGTAGGTCTCCCTTTTCTCCTTTTTTCTAGTTTTTTTGTGATTTTTGTGGGAATGCCAACTTCTATGGCATGGGTGCAGGATGTCCGTGACACTATGATAGCGAGCTTACGAACTCACCTAGCAGAGACGGAGCAACAGTTGGGTTACACCCGTGGAGCCTTGAGTGCCTCGGTAGGTGTATACAGTGCACGCTCCAAATCACGACCCTAGATTAACGGTGCTTAGCCTCTAATTATCATCTCATGATTACAGCGCGCCCAGATTGACGAGGCCTCATCGGCGATGGGAGCCCGTGGAGTCTCTTCCAGCTTATAGATCCCTACCTCAGAACTTGACTTGCTTCACGAGCAACTTGCTCGTGCCACGCAACGTGCCGCGGAGGCAGAAGGAATGCTCCCTATACTGGTAGGGGTTTCACTATTGAATTCTCCTTGTTCATGCCTTGCCACCAATCTGAGATGATACATCTGGCAGGAAAAGGGGATGCAAGAGGCACTTGCCCATGCTGCGTAGAGGGAGGCCAGAATAGCAGAGCTGGAGGAGGAACTACGGCGTCATCCTGACGACGACTCTTCTAGAGATGCCATGGAGCTGAGGATCACCCTTCAGTTGGAGAGGGAAGACCGCGAGAGAGAACGGGCAGAGAAAGAAAGGGACAGAGAAAGAGAGAGAGCCGATAGATTGGCTGAAAGGGAGGAACGAAGGGCCATGGAGGCCCAGCTGTTCGAACTCTGAACCAGTCTTCGTCACACTGAACAATGGCTGAGAGATGGTGAGGAGCGCTACCGAAGAGCACGAGAGCATGGCTTTCGTGTTAGTAGCTTCTTTGCTGCCCCCACGGATCAGCGTCGGGGTGTGGTGATGGGAAGAGGAGTACAGAGTGGTAGAAGTACCACTTTTCGTAGTTGGGTAGCACCCTTGAGAGTGTTTTGCCTGGAGAGCGGCGGGATGAGTAATGTAGAGAGAGAAGGTGGAACTTAATGTACAATTTCTTATTCTGGAATGGAATGAAAGGTTTGGTTTTATTTTTGGTTTTCTTGTTGCCTTGAATCCCTGCACATGTCACTGAAACAAACAAGTCAGAATTTCTGCTCTGACTTGGCCCCTTGCTCAATAAACAGATGTTTGTTCTTACTGTCCTTGATAACGGGTCAAGGGGCTAAGCCTTTATTAACGAAGGCAAGAGTGAAAAGATGCGATGATGATGAATGTGACAGACAAGCACATGAATGCAAGTGAAATTTAAAAGTGAAATGCTGCACACAAATGCAATCATGGGAAATGATTTGTTTTTTATTTTCTTTTTTTGGCATTTTTTTGTTTTTGTTATTATACTAATTTTTTATTTTGCAAATATCTACATTTTCTCTTTTTCTCTTTTTTGTTTTTATTGGTATCATTTTTTTGTCGCTAACGCCTGGTAAGCACCCATACGACACCTAACCTACATGAGAACAGGGGTTTCCTACTAACCTCCCAGGTATCCTAAGCGCACATCTAGGTTGATTTGGGCCTCTAGACCCCTCGAATGATAATCCCGCCGGCTAAGACTTACCCTGATGACAATACCGTCATGCCATGCTTAGGCTCCCAGTGGCTTCCGACCACAGGGATTCACCCAAAAGGTGTTCGAGATAAATGGTTTGCCCGACCCGGGTCTATCTCCTCACAACTCTAGATGGTATATGATGGAACACCCTGGAACCCTAACGACCAACCGCGCGACGTTGACCCGGAATCAGACACCGTCGCACCCATAGGTGACGCGCTTGCATTGGCCTAAGCCCAAGGTTAAATAAGAAGGCATCAAGGTAGTAGACAGGGGTCTTGACCGGCCAGAAACACAGAGACTTCTTTACAGTGATAGCTTTTGCTTTTCAAAGTAGACAACCATACGCCTGTGTTAAAATAAGGTCGCAGACCTTGGCGGGTTTCACCCTTCAGAAACTCCATCGAGCTTTCATCTTCAGAGGAAGAAGGAAGAGTGTAGGGGGTAAACCTCCTAAGAGGACCGGTAAAACCGTTAACCCGGCGAGCCAATAAGGGCCCTTTTAACTCTTCCCTTTTGGACAACTTCGGACCAAATCTCGAGCATTTACATTCCATGGCCCCTTTTGCGGATCTTAGATTTTTGCTTGGAGGGGTTTCATCGATTGAATCAGGCACGGTCACGACCAGGCTTTTCTTTTGATTTTGATTTTGTGCTTCTTTTTTGCGAGGGAGATGTAGTCATTTGACGTTGTGGGCTCCCTTTTGTATGCCTGCGGGGACACTGCCCTCTTCTCGTGCTCTGACCGATGCTCGAGGAAATGGATCCTACTCTCGCCTTAAGGGGTTTGAGCTCTGGTTTCTCATGCTCAGCGTTTTAAGGGCGCTGGCTGTCTCATTTGGTCGAAGAGAAGAGAATAAAGATTACAACTTCTGGAGATCTTCTAGGTGAGGCCCCACCGTAGGTGATGCTACCAACTTTTTGGATAAAACACATGAGTGTGTACATGTCGGCTTCCTTTGAGCGAACATAGGCCAATGTGGCCGGACAGGGATCTCCACGATTCTGGCAGACCAAGACCCGGTGCCTACCAAGCCTTAATGGGCCCTATCCTAACATGGAGGTTGGATGCAGTGACTTAACTACATGTTAACTCCCATGCATCGGTATTTTGAAAGTTTATATATTTTTAGTGATTTTCAATATTGTTGTTATTTTTTTTAATGTTTTCTTTCTTTTCATTTTTTTTTTTGCTATTTTTTTTGACATTAAGCTAAGGGTAGTACTTTTTAAGATAAAGCCCATTCCAAGGGTGGGATAACTCGGTCCCTTCAACATCGACTAGTCTGTAGGCATTGCCAGGATGCACAGCCTGAATCACGTACGGTCCTTCCCAATTGGGTTGAAGTTTAGAACGCGGTCTGCCAGGTTTGAAAAAAATTCTTTTCACGACCATCTGGCCAATTTTGAATTTTCTCTCAACGACTTTCTTTTGGTAAAAACGAGCGAGTCAATTTTGATACACATGCGCATGCTCGGCAGCGGCCAGCCGCTTCTCATCTAAGAGTTCCAACTGGGTAAGGAGTGAATTATGACGTTCGTCGAGGGAAAATTCCTCATCCAATTGTACTCTAAGAGAAGGGATCAGAGTCTCGTATGGGACTACCGCTTCCATACCATAAGTAAGGGCAAACGGAGTTTGTCCGGTGGGGGTACGGATTGAGGTGCGATAGGCCCATAGAGCTTTGATAAGCTTTTCTGGCCAGTCTGAAAACTTACTAGACTCACAGGTTTTCTTTATGATTTTGATCAATGTCTTGTTGGTGGCCTCTGCTTGGCCATTACCTTGTGGGTAATAAGGTGATGAATGATGCAATGCAATTGCGTACCTTTTGCAGAGGTCCTGATGGTCCTGAGAAATGAACTGTGGCCCATTGTCGGTGACGATTGTGCTTGGGACGCCGAACCTGGCGAGGATGTTCCTCATGATGAATTTGCAGACTGTTGATACCTTGATTTCCGCGTAAGCTTCGGCTTCGGCCCATTTGGTGAAGTACTCCGTTGCAGTGAGGATGAAAGATTTCTGTTTGGTGAGGGAATTGGGATCACCTAGAGGACCAATGATGTCGAATGCCCACATGGAGAAAGGCCATGGGGAGAATATTGGATGAAGTGAGGAAGATGGTGAATGAATTTTATCGGCGTGAAGCTGACACTTGACACATCTACGGACATAAATAGCACAATCCTCTTCCATAGTGGGCCAGTAAAAGCCTTACCGAACGATCTTCTTAGCAAGCATTTCGCTATTTACATGACCACCACATACACTTGAGTGTGCTTCCTCTACATATTTCCAAACCTCATCGTCATCAAGACATCTTAGTAGAACACTTGTAAAGCTTCTCATGTACAGTAGACCTCCAACCAATGTGTATTTCTGAGCCACCCTTCTTATGGCTTTCTTATCCTCCGTGGTGACTCCTTCAGGGTAAGACTGATCTTTGCAATACTTGACAATTTCGTAGAACCAAGGTTTCTCCTCGTCGGCCAGTTCTTCTTCAAATTCTGCCAACATGATTTCCCTCTTCTCAAGGATTTCTTCCTGTAGGGCCTTCCTTGCTATCCTATCCTTGATATCTACGTAGGAAGCGTCATCGATTGCAGGGGCGTGACGCTTGTAGATGGAAATAGAATCAAACCATCTTCCTAGAGGGAACCTTAAAGATGATGCCAATGAGGCGAGGGCATCGGCCAAAATATTCTGATGACGAGGGACATGGACAAAGATCAATTTGGTGAACAGTTTGGCAAAGGCAGTAGTAAGTTCTTGGTATGGCTTGAGCTTGGGATCGCGGGTGTGATATTTGGTGAGCACCTAGCGAAGAATGAGTTGACTATCACCTACGACTCATAATTCGGTGATACAAAAAGAATGAGCGAGTTCCAGACCAGCTAGAAGAGCTTCTTATTCAGCTATATTGTTGGTAACAGGGAATTTAAGCTGGTATGCCAGTGAGAATGTAAGGCCTTCAGGCGACAGGAGGGCAATGCCAATTCCTTTCCCTTGGGAATTCAGAGCTGCATCAAAATGTAACGTCCATATGTAATCATCTGATTGGTTGATGGACATTAGTTCATCATCTGGAAACTCTGATGATGAGCGAGATGCTCAGCTATAGCATAGCCTTTAATTACCTTTTGCTAAATGTAGGTGATGTCAAACTGGGAGAGGAAACTCTGCCAGCGTGCTAGCCTATCAGTGAGGACAGATTTCTCCAAGAGAAACTTGATGGGGTTCATGCGAGCAATCAAATGGACTTCATGAGCCAGAAAGTAATGCTTTAATTTCTGTATTACCCAAACGAGGGCAGCACAGGTTTTCTCCATAGCCGTGTACTTCTGCTCGCAGGGATTGAGGAGTTTGGACAAGTAATAGGTTGCACGTTCCTTGCCTTCTTCATCGGCTTGCGCGAGGACGACTCCCACGGAGTCATCCAAGACTGAGATGTAAAGGATCAGAGGTTTTTCTGGTTTGGGTGGAATGAGAACGGGTGGACTAGCCAGATATTCCTTTAACCCTTCAAAAGCTTTTTGGCATTTAGAATCCCAATGGAATTCTACTCTCGGCTTGGTCAACTCATAGAAAGGTCTACACCTTTGCGAGTGCTGAGACACAAATCAACGGATGAATTGCAGCCTCCCAATTAAACCTCGGACTTCCCTCAAATTTTTGAGAGGTGGCATGTCCCTGATGGCCTTAGCTTTGTTGCTTCATGCATTTTAGTAAAAGTGGCTTGGTCCTCACGCATGCATGAACTCTCTTCTTCAATTAGTTCAGCTTTAGACACAAGAATCTCATTTTCATGTTTCAACTTTTCAGTTTCTGATTTTAAAATATGGCAGTTTTCACAAGACTTTGTAGCATGCACAAAATGATCAATTTTCTTTTTCAGATTTCTGTTTTCAGATTTGAATTTTTTTGCATTTTTCATACAAAGATTCATAAGCAATCTGCCATTGTTCACATGTAAGAGATTCGGTTTCAGAATTTACCTCATTGGCGTCGTCTTCATTTGCCATGAAGTACAAATTCTGAACCAACTCATCCAGTTCATCTTCATTCCTGAACTCTTCCTCATCTTCATCACTCCATGTGGGCACCATGGCCTTTGGCTTCTTGAACTTTCCTTTCTTGAACTTCTTCATCAGATCGGGGCACTCATCCTGCATATGACCGAGTTTCTTGCACTCGTAGCAAATGCCTTCTTCTTTCTTGCTACTCTCACCTCTGTTAGGACCTTGCTTTCTTGGTCCTTTTCTGAATTGACCACCGAAGTTCCTTGTTCTTTTGACAAATCTTCTTGCTCTTCTGGTGATCATGGCAACCAGCTCCTCATCCTCGGTGTTGCCCGTGGAATCATCGTCACTACCCTCTGAATCTTATGGATTCACCTTCAGGGCCAATGGTGTGACTACTTTATTCTTCTTGTGATCTTCCTCGCTCCTTTTGATGTTGATTTCGTAAGTCATCAAGGAGCCTATCAACTCGTCCAGAGTCAAAGTGCTAAGATCCTTTGAATCCTCGATTACAGTGACCTTTGTATGCCATTGTGGTGATAGGGATCCTAGTACTTTTCTGACGAGTTCTTTGTTGGAATACTCTTTACCAAGACCCTTTAATCCATTCGTGATTTCCGTTAATCTTGCAAACATGTCAGAAATGGACTCCTCTGGTTTCATCATGAACAACTCATAATCTCGGACTAACAGATTCGCCTTGGTTTCCTTTACTTCCAATGTTCCTTCATAGATCAACCGTAGCTTGTTCCATATCTCCTACGCAGAGGAACACATAGAAACTCGTGAGTATTCGTTAAGATGAATGGCACACTAAATTATATTCATAGCTTTAAAATTTGTAGAACAATTCTTTATCTCCTGTTTTTCCCACTCATCCTCATTATCAGGTAGAACATATGGACCCTTACTAATGACACGCAACACATCATAATCCTGGGCTCGTAGGAAAACGTACATCCTGTTTTTCTAATATGGGTAGTTAGATCCATCAATGAATGGAGGTCTTTGAATCGAATGCCCTTCGGGCATCATCCCATTGTTTGCCATCTAATGGGATCTAGCTCTTCGACCGTGTGGTCGAGTTAAATAGAGACCAAGGCTCTGATACCAATTGTTGAGTCCCGAATGGTGGCAATCAAGAGGGGAGGGGTGAATTGATTGACCAAATAAAATTTCTTTTTGAATGAAAAGCTTGATTAATAGACACACAAGCACTCAGCCTCACTCGAACAGGATCACACTCGTGAATGTGCATGGATGAAGGTAAGTGATTGAAGACGGAAATGGTAAATTGATGGGGGCATCCCTTGCCCCTCCACTTTTTTGAGGCTCGGATCGTCGTCGACTTATGCCATTATGTCTGTCATGTGTTCGTGAGTCTAGTCATGTAATTTTTATATTTTATTTGAGTCTTAAACCGTGTAATTTTCCTATTATTTGAGTCATGTACCTAGGTTAATAGGTTATCTACCAAAGTCTTGTGTCATTATGTTGGTTTGTTAAGCTATTGGGCCCAACTAGTGGGCTAGGCCCAGGGGCACCCCTCCCTTGGACTGCTTTGGTCATTAGTTAGTTTGTCAGGGTCATTATGGTCATATGAAAGTATGGAGCCTATAAATAGGCCTCCCCTCCCTCTCATTGTAACAACTTTTGAAGAATCATTTGAATAGAAAAATTCTCTAGTCTTACTCCTCTCTACCAAATCTCTCTTCTCTCTCTCTCTCACTCTCTCTCTTCAAGAAGGGAGCGCACCATTCTCTCTCTCCTTCCTCCTCCAACCACTTCCAACCCCCACCTACCTCCATTAACTCCACACAACTTCCCATAGCCCCTCTTTACTCCACATCTAGTTCCAAGAACCCTTCACCAATCTAAGCCCTATCTCCCAACCACCACCTACCCCATTCACTTCCCTAAGCACCTCTCCATCTTCCCAAGGCTGAGGGGACCCCTCCCAAGGCCCTTTTTGAATCTCCCTCCCATCTCTCCACTCCCAAACCAGCCCTAGGTCGAACTCCCCTCCCTCCCAACAGCCAAGACTGCCCCCCATCCTCCTCTCACACTCACCCTCTCTCTAGTGCACACCCACCCCCCATCTCCACCTCTAGCTGCTCCAGCCCCCCCCCCTCTCCATCTATCCCTGCCACTCCAGACCCCCTGAAGCCCTAGCCACGTCCTTCCCATTTTCCCCAGCCATCAGCCAACCTCCCTCTTGCTGAGTTGCCCCACTCCTACACCATTTGCCACCACCAAGTTGCAGCTCCATCATCAGTTCGCAGGCAGCAAGATCGGGTCCTGGAAGCAGCTTCATCTCCGACACTTCCCCTCATATTCTGGTGGCATGGCATATACTGTTGGAAAGGTCGTCCAAGGAGCTTTCTAGGAGAGGTGGTTTCATCTTCTTCCAAGCACCGAGCTGCCGGTATAAGCGATTCTCCCTCGACTGCGCAGGATCTCTCAGGCAGCGAACCAGAACGAGAGTGGAAGCTCGACCACGACGAACCTTTTGGGATTCAGATCAAGTGTTCTTCAGAAAAAATCTTTCCTCTCAAGTCCTATTTCATCCTCAAGAAGCAGAGCTGCATTTGGACATCGGCATCTAAATTTACGAATTTCCTACTCCAAGTGTGTCAGGTCAGTTTTCAGGAGCCAGAACCGACACCCTTCTACTCATATAATTGTCCAGGTCTTCTCCGACATCTGCCGACCACGCCGTTGGTGCCGACGGAAAGAAGACTCGACCACGGTTCCAACGGTTTAGGTCTCGTCTCAATCAGAGTTTGGTAGAGATCGTGGCACCCTCTGAAACAAGCCACATTGTTCTGGACCAGACAGAGGCAGAACCAGTCAGTCCAGTTCCAGACTCTGCCCCGGCCAGCAATGATTTTACCAAGCTCAGAAAAAATTCAGAGATCATCCTTGGTTCGTTGGGAAGCTTTTGGCGCAAGTCTCATCAAGTTCTGAGCTCTGTGGAATTTTTGGCAGCATCATCACCGCCCTACTGTCCAGCAACTCTGAAGATTGGCAGAACCGGCAACGCTCCGAACGTCGGGTTTTCTTCATAACTCCCCCACCCCGCTTGGCCGGCTGAAGGCCCCTCCCTGCGTGGAGGTAGTTTTGGATGTAATTAGCTTAATCCCCACCCCAAGATCACCCCTCCTGCGAGAGGCGTAGTGTTGTACTCTTTACAATTTCAGGTCAAGCACCATCGCCGCAGCGTTCGGGTTCATACCCACGCTTCCCGGCGCGCCCACGTCTTCGAACGGGATCGGTGTTTTCACACCGATCAGGTGAGTGACTGATACAACCCTTGCTGGCGTACATTTTGCAAGTTTAGTATCGCCTTGAATGCTCGTCGGACGGTGAGAGAGTGGCCGATTCCGCATATACTCGATTGTGTACCCACCGCGGCTCGTGAGTGAGAACTACCCAATCCCACGCCCCGGGCATGCCGGCCTCCCACAAAGTTGGGAACCCCAGACCCTTTGGGGGTTAGCCTAAGCCGACTTAGCCACTTAGAATCATTGGGTTCCGCCTCGGACCCTCGCCATCATCCCCGGTGCCTTCGGGAGATTGCATGTGTCGTACGAGTGAGCCGCTAGTGTGAGTCCATTGCTCAATCTTGAATGCTTGTGGGTCTAGGTCCTAGGTTGCTCATTTCATGCTTAGTCATCCTTGGGCTGTGCCATATCATAAACACTCAGCTCAACGTGAAGCCCACTCGTAGAAATAAACCAAGAAACAAATCATAAATGAAGCACGGAGTTTTTAGGTGGTTCGGGTACACAACCGTGTCCCTTACGTCCACCCCTCACACGTGAGGATTAATACTTCACTATGAAGTGAGCCACACACACGCTGTGTAGAACATCACCCACACACACGGCACCCTATCTGTGCTGCCACACACACACACACACACACACACACACACACACACACACACACACACACACACACACACACACACACACACACACACACACACACTCGTGTCTCCGAACACAAGCAACCACACAGAAATCCGATTAAAGAATTACAACAGATATTCAAGCTCAATTAAAAGAACTCTGAGAGTGAAGAATGAATAATGATTTTGTATTGTTTAGAGCTCCCCCTTTCTCTCCTTTGATGGTAGTTAAATGCTTCTGCAGCTTGAGGACGGTTCTTGATGGATGAAGAATGATTCTTGCATGAACAATGGTTGTAGCTTGATTTTCCACGTAGCTTCCAGTTGGGGATCGATTGGAGACTTGTACTTCGCTTCTTCCCTTCACATTCACACTCAGATCAAGGTGGAAGAAGAGCTGGAGCTGCTGCAGCGTCCCTGCACACACAAAGGTTAGAACAAAAAATACTCTTCAGATCTATCTCAAAAATCCTTAAGGTTTACAACCCAATAAGATGTTTTATATGATTAGGACGGTCAAGAGACAACCTAGGGACCAGATCCACATTTTATGGAGTGATTTGGGGCAGTTGGACCGGAGTTAGAAGACTTTTGGCGCGCCTACACGAAGGTCATTTTTGACGGCGCCGCCCCGAACCGGAAAGGGTCAACCCTTGGGGTCAACCCTTGTGAGAGGTTTAATGGGCCCAACAACAATGGGTCGACCCTTGGGGTCGACTCTCGTGACCCCCCGTGTGGGTTTGAGAATTAAATGCTCAGGGGTCGACCCTTGGGGTCAACCCTCGCGTAGGGTGGGTTGACCCTTGGGGTCGACCCTTGCAGGTGACATTGAAGAACCCGTGCGGGTTTGGGAATTAACAATCAGGGGTCGACCCTTGTCTCTGAACTTCCACAAAATGAATTAAAAACACACTAAGTCCAAGGATCAAGCTAGGGGGATTCAAGTTGGTTTTACTCCATCAAAATACTTGATTCTAAGGCATGAATGTCAACTTTTGAAATCAAAAGATCAAGAGCTTATAATTTAGGATTGATCTCACCAATCATCCTCGAAACTCTTAAGCACTTGAGGTACATTCCTTGTCCTGTCAAAACACAAATTTTGAGTTAGATTTAGCCTTGCAATTTGAACCCAAAACTCTTACCTGATGAGGTTGTTCTTTGAATCCTCAAAGCTCCATGACTTCTTGATAGATGTTGAGCAGTTGCCAAGACTTTTTATGCGAGAACAATTCAAATACAATTTATGCACATATAGTGTTTGGTCATCATCAAAAGTTATCACGTTTAAATCTTCACAGATGGAGGGGGTTCAACAAGATCTTCATTACGTTCCTTTAGGAAATGGCATTTGTTGCATCCTGCCTCTATAGAACAAACGTTTGAAGCTTCTTCCTTGATTTCTTTTATTCTAGCTACAAGGTTTTCGTTATTCTTATGAAATTCTTCATTCTCAAGTTTCAATTTGTCCACTTCAGAATTAATATTATTCAACTCTTGCAATTTCATTAGATGTTCATCATTTTTAACATTCAGCTGATCTTCCAATTTAGAAATTTTGTTCAGACATTCTTGGTTTTCATTTTTCAAGGATGAAATCTATTCCTTACTGTTATGAACATCCACCAAGCACATATCGTAAGATTTTTTCAACTTTGGACAATTTTCACAAGAGAATTCAAATTTATTCTGTTCAATCTTTTTCTTCAACTTTTTATTCTCAGATTTCAGTTTCCTAGACAACTCTAACAACTCTTCATACATCACAACCAATTCATCAAACGAAGGTTCTTCTGATCTAGAGCTTACCTTGGATGATGAATCCTCATTCAAATGGTTACTGTTGTGATCACTCTGGTCGGCCATCAAACATTGATCGTATTTCTCCCCATTTGCAGTAGTTATTCTATCCAAGATTTCCTTTTCAGAAGCGCACCTGAGAACAAAAGATAAGCTGTCAGTATTAACTGCAGCTTTTAAAATATTAAGAACTGTGACATTATCACGGTTCTTTACTCTGTCCTCTTTAAACCACTTGGTCTCATTATGAGGTAATTGGTATGGGCCTTTTGAAAGTAAATTCTATAGATTAGGGTCAATGGAATTCATATAAACACATAGGCCGCCTAACCACTTATTGAAGTTAGAACCATCGAAAATCAGAGGGCGAGCCATTGAGATAGATAGCAAACAGTTTCAATGCACAAGACAATCTATGTAACGCACCAAAAATAAGATAGTAGGATCCTCTGCAGATCGTTGGATCTGAAAAGTCAGAGACGCGCTCTGATACCAATTGTTGGGGTGCTAGACACAGATTCAGAGGGGGGTGAATGAATCACCCCTTTAAAATTTTGCTTAGATTGAAAACTCCTGATGTAAATCATGCCGAAATAGAACTGGATGCTCATCTAAACAGATAAACTGTTGAAGTTCAACTTCGAACATTGAACATGCATCAAGCACTATATGAACTCTAAATGCAGCAGAAGACTGGTATTAAGATATACTACTATGAAACCCACTGCCTCTATATTAAGTACACAATTCAGAAACATTTTCATAGTAGAAGCAGATTGATCAAGATCACAATGTGCTAGACAACAAAATTAATTACCCTGTGAAGGAGGTAGAAGATAGGGAATCATACACACTCGCAAACCACAGAACACATGGAATTTTAGATGGTTCAGTCTGCTGCCCACAGACCTATGTCCATCCCCCACTCAAACCAGAGTGAGGCTTCCCGTTGATACATAGCTTAAACTGCTGGGCATTAAAGCTTACCTACAACCGCTGAGCAACACAGCTTGCTTCCGCTGAGCAATCATAGCATGATGTCCAGAGTGTAATATCACGGACCTTTCGGATCCTTCTTCTTGGGTCCCGGATCTATTTTCTCGGAGTGTCCAGCTTCGTTGTGTCTGAAATTTTGTTTCAGACATCTTTCGTGTTCGGATCGACGCGATCCGAAGTTGTTTCGGAGGCCCGGAGTGCGTCCGCGGCTTTTCCGCGCGTGTTTTCTGATTTCCGGTACGGGTTCCGGCAAATCCTTCAGACTCTCGTTGCGGGTGAACCGGGTCGTTCACCTAGGCGAGAGTGGTACCGTTGTGATCGGTGCGTTCCGAGGATCGCGGAAATATATTTTTTAATTTTTTGGTATTTTTTGGATTTTCCAGATTTTCTATAAATACCCTCCCTTTTTCTCTCCCCCCACCTTTCTTCTTCTTCTTCTTCTTCTTCTTCTTTCTTCCTCCTCCCCCACCGTGAGCGCCTCCCCTTCCTCTCTCTTCAGCCGACGACGACCGCGGCGGCGTCCCCTCCGGCTGCAGACGCCAGTGGGCGATGGCGTGACGGCGGCGAGATGATCCCGGTGGCGTGCGGCATTCGTGGGAAGCGTGAGGAAGAACGAGGGTTTCAAGCGTTCTTCGCGATTTGTGGAGGATCCGACACGCCTCGAGGCGAGATCGAGGTAGGGTGACGTTCCTTAGCTCTTCGCGTTCCATTCCCATGGTTTCTAGGCCGGTGTGAGGCCGACAGATGGGTTTTCATGCCGGGTTTGGGATTTCCATGATTTGGGGAGAGTTTGCCTGATCTATGTTTTTAGGCCGTGATTCGACGTTTTGGTGGCTTAGAAGCATGCTAGGGGTCCCTAGGGGGCTTCCCCCTTGTTTTCCCCCTCTCATATGGAGGCATGGGGGCGTGGTTGGTGTTTTTGGGCGTTTCACGCAGTTTTGCCGTCGGGTCGGTGTGACGGTCCTTCCAGTGACCGTCATATCCTGTGACGCCCCAGGGTGGGTGCGTCACAGCTCTGTTTTGGCCAACTGGGTGGTCCGTGGGTGTGACAGTCCCACGATAGACCGCTAGGGCGTTGTGACGCACCTAGGTAGGACCGTCAGGTGACGATCCGACCGTTGGCATTTGACCGTTGGATTTTGACCGTTGGGGGTCAAGGACTGTAACGCACCAGGGCTGGCGCGTCAGAGCCTTGTAACGCCCCTCTGTGGGAGCGTCAGAGCTGACGTGCTCCCAACCTGTAACGCACCAGGGGAGGTCCGTTACAGCCTGTGATGCACCGAGCGGCACGCATCACAGTTGGTTTCCTCGCGCCTTGTGCCGCACTCGGTTGGGTGCGTCAGGGCCAGTGACGCACCAGGTTAGGCACGTCACAGTCGTTTTTGTAGCGATGGTCTGACGCGCCTGTGTTGGGCCGTCAGACGGTTGTGACTGTCCAGCGATAGACCGTTAGAGCCTGTGGCACACCAGTGTTGGACCGCCAGGCTCTGGATTGCACCGGGTGGTTTGTAGTCCCGTTTCTTTTCCGACTGTGGTCACCGTGTGACGGTGATGGTAAGTGGGATGGTCCCCGTACGTCGTCGGATGCGGACGTTATTTTCCATTGACTTGAGAGTCTACTCCTTCAGTGACCCTCCACTAGTCGTAGCCTACTTACACACGAGTGGTCCCACCTGGAAGTAGGTGGAGAGGCTTACCCTGAAGATGATTTTTTAGACTGGTTTCCGTCTGGCCGAACGTCTGTAGCCAGAGTCCGGCTAAGGGGAAAACCAGTTAGAGACCAGACCTAGGACGCATGGTCTATGTGTGCACACGTAGTTGGGGGCGGTTGGACCCACGCTGACGAGCGTGACTCCAGCTAGTCACTTGCTTTGTGGTTTATTGTGCAGTGTCTGTGCCTCTGGTAGGCGCTACCACGTCAGGCAGTTCACCTACGGCGCGGTGTAAGACGTCAGGGGACGCTACCGACTGTGCTTATAGTGGGAGGTACTCCTATCGAGTCGGGAGTGACAGACTGTCAGTCTTGTGACTTCGACCTTCGGGTTTTGGTCGGTTTGACCGTTGAGCTCCGGTTATTTCACCGTGGCGCGTGCGTCAATTTTTGTGCCGCGAGACCGGTGTTGTAGTTGCAGGGCTGTTACTTCTGAGGTACTCGCTTAACCGCTAGCGTAGTGATTTCCCGTTTCGCGAGGTAGGGTTTGAGTGATTCCTACTGGGTCTTGTTCTGAGACTCATTCCCTGCGTGTTTTCACCGTGTTTCAGGCAAAGCGCGGTCTCAGAGGAGCGCGACTGAGGCTCAGTGTGGTTCAGGTGCCCAGCGTTAGTGCCAGAGGTGAAAGCCGGGGTATGCCCCGTATAACTGTACTTTTCTTTCTTGTCTCTGTACTAGTCGTGGACTACTATTGTTTATTTTATGTTATCTTGTGGACCATGTATCATGCAAAATGTTAATTTAATTTCCTGCTTAAATTTATCAACTATTTAATTTCTGTAATTATTTGTGATACTTGTGTAGTCTCCACACCATCCTTTTAACCCTTCCGAGTCTTCGGGCTCGTGGGTGGCGGTGCGAGTCTTGGGTTATCGAGCCTTCCTGGTAATCGGATTCTCGAGTCGTTACAGCTAGTATCAGAGCGCGGTTGTGGAATTATACGAGAATCATAAGTAATTGTAGTGGTCCACTAGTCCACAATGATGATGTACAGTGACGCTGGCATCTGGCATCGTGTGTTTTTATTGACCTTGCCGTTTCCATGTATTCTATCTTTTGCTTCAGGAGCGAGCATGGCGCCGAGGCGGGGGACTCTCTCCCAGCAGGGGCAATCGGCTGGGGCTCAGGAGTTCCAGCAGGAGGTCCAGCAGGAGCAGGAGGAGCAGAGTAGAGTGCCACCAGCGGCCACCGAGGTAGTGGATACTGCGAGGTTTTCGGGAGTTGAGGATTTCTTCCGTGGCATGTACCAGCTTATGTCGCAGCAATTCGGCAGAGAGGCTGGTGAGGGCTCGTCGACCAGGGGTGAGCCAGGCCAAGCAGTGAGGGATTTCATGCAGTTCCATCCACCTTACTACGACGGTCAGCCAGACCCTGATATGGCTCGGAGTTGGATCGACGAGATGGAGCGGGTGTTCAGTTCCATGCGGTGTACTGCGGAGGACAAGGTGATGTTGGCCTATAACCAGTTGCAGGGCACGGCTCGGGAGTGGTGGTCTTCCGAGTGGAAGACGTCCTTCCAGTCACGTCCCCTTGAGCAGATTGCGTGGAGTGACTTTGTCAGTGCTTTCGAGCGTGCCTACTATCCATAGTATATAGCTACGCAGAGGATGCGTCAGTTTTTGGAGCTGGTCTAGGGCGACATGTCCGTGCTGCAGTACAGGGCCCGATTTGTTGAGCTGGGTCGTTCTGCACCTCATATCATTGAGCATGAGTGGGTGAAGACCGCTCAGTTCGTACAGGGCTTGAGGCAGGAGTTGAGGCACCATTTGATTGCGAACGCTGCCACTGATTTGGAGACGGCCTCTCGTGTAGTGGCGTCCTTGGAGATGGATATGCAGAGGACTCGGGGACCGATTAGCCAGGGGCAGTCCTTGTCAGGCCGCAGCCAGCAGACGACTACTCAGTAGCAGAGCACGTTCCAGCTTCCTTCTGGTAGTTCGTGTCACGCCCCGAACCGATAGCAGCGGAACGTGTAGTTTGGAACGCGACAGTGATACAGTCATGAATGATCAGAGCAAACATAAGACACAAAATTACACACTGGACAATGTGTGCCAATTTAATCTTTATTGATAATCAAATATTCAAATTACATATCTTGACTCAACTTACATAAGTGTAGGAAGGACTTACTATTACATTCTAATAAAGAGAAAGGACTCAAATAACAGGAGGAGACTCAAAGAAAGAATAAAAGACACCGACACGATTCTCCATTACACTCTTCACTCTTGCCCTTCCCCATCTGATGGACTATCTTCAATGTCGTTACCTGAAAAACGTTAAAGATAAGCAGGTGAGCGAAACGCTCAGTAGGAATTACATCTCTCATCAAGCAGAATATAAGTGATTAGCCAATTAACGTATTCGTGACGATACAATGCATGGAACTAGAAAATCATGAAGATCAATCTAATAGAAAAGATGAATATCAAAGTCAAAGGCGGATACGAGCTCAAGAGAAATAGGGATGAATTCCCACGCAGAGTCAAGGACAAGCTATCAGAATATAACAAGGACAGATACTTAGATGAACATAACTTCAGAATTGGCCAGAATATAACAGAGTTTCAATAAATATAAGTAGAATTAAACATTCAACCAGAATAACTAAATTGTCAGAATAACCGAACATCAGAATATCAGAATAACAGAATCTCCAGAACTCACATAATTTGCAGAATAACAAATATAACAGAATATCAGAAATATAACAGGTATACAGAGTTTGGTGCAATGCCACACCCAGAAGTTTACCATGGTTTACAGAATTGGACTTCCGTCCTACCTGGCACTGAAAAGTCGCGGACCCAGAGCCCTTTAATATTTCAGAATCAGATATGGCCAAATACAGAGTCAAAGGGTTATGTTGTCAATTAAGAATAGTTTCCAAGGATCCCAGTGTCATAGAACGCTAGAGAAAATGACCATGATTATGCATGATATCTAACTCGAGATAAATCTGAGATGAACCGGTTCACAATACTTCATGTGGTCACTTGATCTTAAGGCAAGGTAGGCACGTAATTTTTCCAAAAATATCAATGGCATGGTTTTCCATTCTATTTGTTCAAAATAATCTCATGGCGTCCAAAAATATGTCATGAGGACCGGTATAACATGTTTCATTAGTGTGACATGGCCATCAAGTAGTAACATGGGTTTAAAGGGTACAACCTGCTCGGCTGCCCTGAGGGAATCCAAGGCTAGCGGAGTCTTATGGAGGTCTCTATGATAAAGTCACCAATCCGAAGGAACGGAATGTCTGACGGAGGGTTCATCTATCACCGAGAAATATGGATAATCGTTAAAATAATGTAAAACATGGAACTATGTGTCAAAACATAACTTACTAACAGTAGGTTATAGAAATCCACGAAAAACAAGAAACATGGAATTGATGCCTTAGGTAAAGTCTTCATTTTGGAAATTGGCGCCCTCATTAGGGTCGTCAATTCAATAATTAACGACTATTCGCACAGTCGTTTCATCCAGATTACTGTTAATTTACATCATGTAAATACTTTCCAATTATATAAAGGGCGACTTAGACCAAGTCTTCAATTTAGTAAATATCGCCCTTGTCAGGGGCGTCATATATCAAAGAGACGGCAGGATGTATGCAGGGGCGTCATATATCAAAGAGACGGCAGGATGTATGTCGTTATTTCCAATATCTAGGTGTTTATGAACATTTTCATAATTATCTTAAAATTTCACAATTTGACGGCTGCGTGCGAGGGCGTCCATTCAATTGACGACATGGATAGGGTCGTCGTTTATTCTCATGTGGCCAGATGATCACAGACACATGGATTTTTTTTTTGGGTATTTCCAATCAGAAAACTAGAGACATGGACATATGGAGAAAAATAGCATGAATTCAATGATATGATCATGCATTAGTAAACACATTAGGGTTCATAGTTATTAAATTTTTAAACATGCGTAATTGTTAATTAACTGGTAAATTGACGCCTGTTTGCACGGCGTTAAATACAAATAGCGCCTTACTCTGGGGCGTTCTTTACCATAATTCTACAGAACGTAAACTTTCACGGAAATTAATTGTAGACCTATATGCATGTTTAACATGATTACAGAAGCTTGTTAAATACTCGTTTAGCCATCAAAGAGACTACCTACCTCGTGTGATGATTTGGACGGTGAACAGAGAGATTAAGACAGTAAACGGCACCAGTTCTTCCTATTGTACTTAGAACAGAGCCTCCGTAGCTCTGTGAAGAAAAGAATAACAGCAGCAGAGGTTCTTCTCCTTTCTCGGGAATCAAGAACAGCCGCAGCAGTAGGTGAAAGAGCAAGGAGGAAGCAGCAGCCTGCAACGATAGTAGCCGTCGCAGTAGAGAACACAGGGGCCCGTGAAGGTTGAAGAGAAGAAGCACAGTTTATGCAGGACTTCTCCTCACGACGGCACAACAGCAGGTTGAAGTTGAGAGCTAGACATTCAACGGGTTGGGTTTCCGTGGGGTATTTATAGTGCTTGGGAACCCAATGGGTTTAGTGTTCGACTGGGACTTAAAACTCCAGAGTACATGTCCTAATAGTATTACGATTTGCCTTACTAATCTTTTCGAAACACAACACTTCCTAGTTAGAGTGATTTGGAAATGACGTCTCAAGTTGGGGCGTTATTTCAATAATTGACGCTTGTATGCACAGTCGTCAATTCCTTAATTGATGACTTGCACAGGGGCGTCATTCACCTTTCTCTATTTGGTATAACAATCTTTCTAGATTTTTATCTTTTTTTCTTGATGTGATCTAGATGGGAAATTTTAGGGGTATGCGTTTTCCATTTTTATCTATTTTTTCATATAATTATTTTTCAAAATTCCTCAGTCGAAAAAATGGCACTATTCATTTTAGAATAAAATAACGACTTTTATCAAGTCATTTCTTTGGTAATTGATGCCATTGTCTTAGGCGTCACTTCCCATTTTTGCTTTTCTTCAAGAACCAAAATTGTATTTATACTCTAAAAACCTTAACTATATATCATTTCTTATGCCATTTATACTTCTTATACTCTAACTAATTAACGACATATACAACGTCGTCTTTTTAAAATAACGCCTTCACAAAGAGGTGTTAATTGCCTTTGACAATTTTTTCCTCAGCCTCTAAAGAACCGATATTGTGTGTATATCCCTATTTTCTCTATAACTATTTAACTATATACTTTATTTGATTTTCACTAATTTATAAATAATGACTTGCATGTAGTCGTTTCTTACACTAGATACGCCTATATCAAAAGGCGTCAATTGAGATTTTGACCTTTTCTCAATGCCCTTGAAAGGACCAAAATTGTATATATGTCCATTTTTTTATCCTTTATATATCTTTAGTGTATTTAAATCTTATATATATATCCTTCTTCCTTCTAATAAGATTATAATATAGTAAATACGGAATATTAAATTTTCTAAATTAGTAATAAAATATAAATTGACATTTTCTTCAAGATTTAATGATTCTTAATTCAATAAAAATTATGTTGTGCATTTAATGCTTACATAAAATAACATGTTATTCTTAAATTTACTATAATACTAGGGTAGGGTTCACGAGTTCTTTTGTAAGACTTATAAGGACGTAAGCGGGTTATGTACAAGGTCTGGCATCGTTTATTTATTAATTTAAACTTCCTAGTCCTTTAATTTATCAGGGTTGCTACACCTTCCCCCACTTAAAAGAATTTGGTCCCCAAATTCAACTGAATTCATGTCCAATCTACATCAGTGGGGTAACTAGTTTTAGTTTCCATTCATAAGTCAGAATCATCTAGGCATGCTAATAGAATATCCCAATGAACTAAGCCAAGGTTAAGGGGTACCTCTAGCTACTTCATCATCGGCATGTTCGATTTGTCTTATTGCTTGCAATTGACCTTGATGCCATTCCTTATTGCGATCCTTTGCCAGTTGAGGTTGATCTTTTGGAAGGAGACAGTTGGCTACCTTATGTTCTTGGCTTCCACAACGAAAACAAGATCCACTCTTCCAGTGACACTTCTTGGATTGATGACCCTCATTCTCACAATGCTTGCACTTCTCTCCTTTATGCTTCTTGCCATTCGGAACTCCATTCTCATTATTGGGCCTTTTGTTGCCATTATCTACCTTTTTCTTTTCCATTCTAGCCTTGACCTTGTCAGATAATTCCATGGCATCTTCCAATAGCTGAGCTCTCTTAACCATCTCGACATATGATTGAATATCCATTGGTGCTAATTGGGGTATATATTGTAGTCTTAACCCATTCAAGAATCTTCTAGCTTTCATTTTCTCTGTTGAAATCAAGTGAGGTGCATATCGTGACAACCTTGAAAAATGAGCCTCATATTCCGCTACGGTCATACTCCTTTGTTTAAGAGAAGCAAATTCTCCTGCCTTCCTTTCTTGTACCCTCTCCGAAAAATACTTTTCGTTGAAGTGTTCTAAAAATTCCTCCCAAGTTGCCTGATTATCTAGCAAAGTGGCTTCCACAGACTCCCACCAAGCCCTTGCATCTTTCTCTAGTTGAAATGTTCCTGAAAGGAGTTTATCTTGATCCGAGCATTGCATTACTCGAAAAATTCTTTCCATCTCCTTTGTCCAATATTTCGCTATATCAGGATCAGGGGTGCCACTAAACCTAGGCGGATTGAGACTCCGAAATTCACGATGCAATTCTCCAGCTCCACGATTTGCTCCACCCTCGACTACTCGTTGAAGTGCCTGAGTCATGCCTTGGAGAGTGTGTTGCATGTTACGCCACTGAGCACGTTCGGCAGCCATTATTATCTATCTAGTTCTACAAGACACAAACGATATCATATAAGATTTATCAAGTAATTCTCGTGAACTTTTACTAAGCTATCTTCACAAATTAATCTTATTAGTATTTTAACTTCCTTTTTAGCTCTTAACCCAAGGTTCTACCCACTCTCACTGGGTAATAATGGGGTTAAGCCTAGAACTTATGGCAACCTATAGTCAAGACATAGGGTTTAATATACCTAGGCTCTGATACCACAAACTGTCACGCCCCGAACCGATAGCAGCGGAACGTGTAGTTCGGAACGCGACAGTGATACAGTCATGAATGATCAGAGCAAACATAAGACACAAAATTACACACTGGACAATGTGGGCCAATTTAATCTTTATTGATAATCAAATATTCAAATTACATATCTTGACTCAACTTACATAAGTGTAGGAAGGACTTACTATTACATTCTAATAAAGAGAAAGGACTCAAATAACAGGAGGAGACTCAAAGAAAGAATAAAAGACACCGACACGATTCTCCATTACACTCTTCACTCTTGCCCTTCCCCATCTGATGGACTATCTTCAATGTCGTTACCTGAAAAACGTTAAAGATAGGCAGGTGAGCGAAACGCTCAGTAGGAATTACATCTCTCATCAAGCAGAATATAAGTGATTAGCCAATTAACGTATTCGTGACGATGCAATGCATGGAACTAGAAAATCATGAAGATCAATCTAATAGAAAAGATGAATATCAAAGTCAAAGGCGGATACGAGCTCAAGAGAAATAGGGATGAATTCCCATGCAGAGTCAATGATAAGCTATCAGAATATAACAAGGATAGATACTTAGATGAACATAACTTCAGAATTGGCCAGAATATAACAGAGTTTCTATAATCATAAGTAGAATTAAACATTCAACCAGAATAACTAAATTGTCAGAATAACCGAACATCAGAATATCAGAATAACAGAATCTCCAGAACTCACAGAATTTGCAGAATAACAAATATAACAGAATATCAGAAACATAACAGGTATACAGAATTTGGTGCAATACCACACCCAGAAGTTTACCATGGTTTACAGAATTGGACTTCCATCCTACCTGGCACTGAAAAGTCGCGGACCCAGAGCCCTTTAATATTTCAGAATCAGATATGGCCAAATACAAAGTCAAAGGGTTATGTTCTCAATTAAGAATAGTTTCCAAGGATCCCAGTGTCATAGAACGCTAGAGAAAATGACCATGATTATGCATGATATCTAACTCGAGATAAATTCGAGATGAACCGGTTAACAATACTTCATGTGGTCACTTGATCTTAAGGCAAGGTAGGGACGTAATTTTTCCAAAAATATCAATGGCATGGTTTTCCATTCTATTTGTTCAAAATAATCTCATGGCGTCCAAAAATATGTCATGAGGACCGGTATACCATGTTTCATTAGTGTGACATGGCCATCAAGTAGTAACATGGGTTTAAAGGGTACAACCTGCTCGGCTGCCTTGAGGGAATCCAAGGCTAGCGGAGTCTTATGGAGGTCTCTATGATAAAGTCACCAATCCGAAGGAACGGAATGACTGACGGAGGGTTCATCTATCACCAAGAAATATGGATAATCGTTAAAATAATGTAAACTGTGGAACTATGTGTCAAAACATAACTTACTAACAGTAGGTTATAGAAATCCATGAAAAACAAGAAACAGGGAATTGACGCCTTAGGTAAAGTCTTCATTTTAGAAATTGGCGCCCTCATTAGGGTCGTCAATTCAATAATTAACGACTATTCGCATAGTCGTTTCATCTAGATTACTGTTAATTTACATCATGTAAATACTTTCCAATTATATAAAGGGTGACTTAGACCAAGTCTTCAATTTAGTAAATAACGCCCTTGTCAGGGGCGTCATATATCAAAGAGACGGTAGGATGTATGTCGTTATTTCCAATATCCATGTGTTTATGAACATTTTCATAAGTA
This sequence comes from Amorphophallus konjac, assembly GCA_022559845.1. Lineage (NCBI taxonomy): Eukaryota > Viridiplantae > Streptophyta > Magnoliopsida > Alismatales > Araceae > Amorphophallus > Amorphophallus konjac. The sequence goes on from CM040120.1 coordinate 405,553,604, forward strand.
TCTTAAAATTTCACAATTTGACGGCTGCGTGCGAGGGCGTCCATTCAATTGACGACATGGATAGGGTCGTCGTTTATTCTCATGTGGCCAGATGATCACAGACACATGGATTTTTTTTTTTGGGGGGGGGGGTATTTCCAATCAGAAAACTAGAGACATGGACAGATGGAGAAAAATAGCAGGAATTCAATGATATGATCATGCATTAGTAAACACATTAGGGTTCATAGTTATTAAAATTTTAAACATGTGTAATTGTTAATTAACTGGTAAATTGATGCCTGTTTGCACGGCGTTAAATACAAATAGCGCCTTACTCTGGGGCGTCCTTTACCATAATTCTACATAACGTAAACTTTCACGGAAATTAATTGTAGACCTATATGCATGCTTAACATGATTACAGAAGCTTGTTAAATACTCATTTAGCCATCAGAGAGACTATCTACCTCGTGTGATGATTTAGAGGGTGAACAGAGAGATTAAGACAGTAAACGGCAGCAGTTCTTCCTATTGTACTTAGAACAGAGCCTCCGTAGCTCAGTGAAGAAAAGAATAACAGCAGCAGAGGTTCTTCTTCTTTCACGGGAATCAAGAACAGCCGTGGCAGCAGGTGAAAGAGCAAGGAGGAAGCAGCAGCCTGCAACGATAGTAGCCGTCGTAGTAGAGAACACAGGGGCCCGTGAAGGTTGAAGAGAAGAAGCACCGTTTCTGCAGGACTTCTCCTCACGACGGCACAACAGCAGGTTGAAGTTGAGAGCTAGACATTCAACGGGTTGGGTTTCTGTGGGGTATTTATAGTGCTTGGGAACCCAATGGGTTTAGTGTTCGACTGGGACTCAAAACTCCAGAGTACATGTCCTAATAGTATTATGATGCGCTCGACACCCGTCGTTTAAAAATGCCGTGCCACATAAATTTCAAAATTTATACCACCGCACTCACTCACTTAGATGATTTTGAAAATACGAGTAAAGTGGTAAATACGGGTCGATCCCACGGGGAAAGAATATAATCTTTATAGATCATGAGTTGGAAAATATCCTTATGTTTTGAAAACCGATTTGCTTTTGAGTGCGATTAAAACTAAAGGGAATTAAATTGCAATTTTGAAAACTTAATTAAAGAATATGAGAGGGGTGAAGAAGAGAAATTGGAATAGGTGAAAAGATGAAAATTTCAACTTTGCATAGATGAACATTTACTCATTTGAAAGTGAAAGAATGAAATATGAAATGAAATTATAAGTTTAAATAACAAGAGATAAGTTAAAGAAATTTAGCCAATTTGATGAAGAATGTCGTCGTTTCCACGCCGAGCCTTTGATGAAGATCGCTCCGCCTTGGAAGTCGACGCCGTGAGATGATTGGAAGAAGACTACCGCTTTGGGTGTGTGTGAAGAAACCGTAAAGAAAAGGTTTGGATAGAAATCGAAACAAACACAATTTGAAAATACAACAGAATTCTATTGAAATAGAGGGTTGGAAGAAATAATATAACTTAAAATCTAGATGAATTAGAAAACGTGGACTAAATGAAAGTTGTAGAGAATGCAAAGATGAAGAACTTTGATGAAGAACATAGAAACAGAAAACGAAAGAAAGATAGTGAAAAACTTGAAAATTCAAGACCTATTAGTTCGGATGAACAGTAACATGGCAAAAATTAGAACAGTGACAAATTAATGCTAACACAAAAAATAAGCAGAATTTGGAGATGTGGTAGAAGACGAAAACTTAGATCTACATATAAGGAATAACTTTCGTGAAAAACTCAGAGTAAAATTAAGATTAGAAATGCTTTAAAATGAAGAAATGGCAGAAGGTATCACTTCAGATGAACAGTAATCACATAGAACAGCACTTAAGAAAACTGGAAATAACTTTCAATTTAAAAGGAATGGGAAGAAATGATAGAAAGAGAAGTTAAAGAATACTCAAAGATGAACAACTTTCATGAAGACAAGAAATTGAAATAAGGATTACACAAGCTTATAAATTGATTATGAAAAGCCAAAAATGGCTAAGAGTACAATGAAAGTATTCAATACAAACTTAACACAAACTTCAAAACTTAAACATAAAGCTCTTAAAATCTTCTCCTACCAAAGCCACAAAGCAAGAACTTCAAGAACAGACTTACAAATCTTAGCAACCCATAGCTTCCTACTCCTAGCTAACCTCTCCTCACACCCTTTCATTACAATTGAATCCCTTTATATAGGGTAACACATAACCCTTTTGATAGTGTGAACATTCTTGCTAATGTGAACAAACAAGTGCTGCTATTTTTGACCCAATATTGTGTGCCAACATGTGTTGTACAAGTGGGTATTTTTTTTCTGATTTTTCTGTATTTTTTATGGCCTTTTCTTCCTTCTCTTTCTTTCTTTCTTTCTCTTTTCTCTCTCCTCCGGCGCGTCGCGCCGCCCGGCCGCCCACCGTGTGAGACGCGGGGCGCCTGGGCCGCGTGTGCGCCGCCGTTCCTCCTTCGCTGCCGCGTGGACCCGGGGGCGCGGTGTGCCCGGCGTGGTTGACCCGCCTTCGACCGCCCGCGTGTGAGGGCCGCGTTGACCGCGTCAGGCGCAGTGTGCCCGGCCGACTTCTGCCGACTCCACGCCGGCTGACCGCCCGCGAGAGCGCGGGATCGAACCCGCCCACCTGCAAAGAAAACACACGCACACACTCACATACTATATAATATAATAGATATTATATATATATATATTATATTATATACATATAATACTTAGATATCTCATAAAAAATCCAAACAAATGTCAAATAATTTTATATTTTTTTATATTTTTTCTTTTCTTTTTGAAAAAGTCTAAAATAATATTTATTATTATATTTTTTATTTTCATAATATATATATATATATATGTGAATATATGTAGATATTCTGTATATAGCTTTTTAAGACCTTTAAAAATATCAAATAAATTTATTTTATTATTTTTATTTTTTCTTTTTCTTTTTGAACAAATCCCTAGGCTTTTGGCCCAGTTCCACATATATATATTTTTTGTATTTTCTTTATTTTCTTATTTTTATTGTTTTGAGTATTTGTTAAATAAGGAAATATCTTTATTAAAATCAGTTAATTCCAGAAAATTAATTATTTTACTCTAAATTAATAGTAAGCATGATAAGTGCATATTTATTATTCTTTAAGCTCATAAAAATGTATATAACCATGAATTACTATGTAAAAATACACACTTATCACACCCCCCAACTTACTCATTGCTAGTCCCTTAGCAATGCAAATAGTCTCAAAAGATAAGGACTATCAAGAGTTTTAAAATATTCATGCCTCATTTCCAGATCATCGTTCATAGAATCGACTAAAGATTAGGAATCTGGAATCATGATCACATACTAGCCTTATGTAGAAATTAAGGTACATGATTAAGAATTCTAATCAAAATTCAGTAGCACTTGTGCATGTGAAATGCTAACGTCCCAATATAGACATTTGTGTCCCTCGTTTGCTATTCCGAACAAATGCCTTTCAATTCTGCACTTCCGAAACACAACATTAAGCATAATAGCTTTTTGTCTGCCTTATTGCTATGTCCCTTTTGGGATCTTTTGTATTCTTTTCTTCTCTTTATTTTTTTTTCTATACACACATGATGTCGCACTACCCTTTACTGTTTTACGCGAACCTCAACACGTCTTAGGTGAAGTAGGCCCGGTTACACAGATCAAAGTTCCCTTTTCCTTTTGACGCGAACCTCAACACGTCCTAGGTGAAGTACGCCCGGTTACTCAGAATCAGAGCATTTTTCATGGTGTTTTTTCTCAAAATTTTTCAATTGTGCTTTTGCACTAATTTTGATAACTGGGCAGAAAGCTTTGTGAAAGATCTCTTCTTCAAGAAGTGCAGAATATCAGACAGCATACCCAAAATAGCAGAAGGCTTGTCCTATTAGCGTGCAAAGTGGTTTTAAAAGTGCACATGAACTTTAAAGAGATTCTTAACTCAGTTTTCCATGACTAGATTAAAGAAAGTATCCATCATCCTTTTCCTAGTCTTTTCTATTCCAGAATTACCTTTCATGATACATGAATCAAGAAACTCCAAATGGGGAAAATGTTTCTTTAAGATAGAAAAAATTTTGCTCTCCCCCCCAACTTAAATGATATTGTCCTCAATGGCATAAGCACTAGACAGATCAGAGAACAAGTAAATAGATAACACGGTTGGATGGAAGGATACAACCTGATGGGTGGGGTGAAATGATGAAGGCTCCTGCTCCGCGTGGCCGATCAACTGAAACACACTCAAGCAAAACATCAAATCACAAAATCTTGGATTCCCGCCCAGAAGCTATTGCTTAGCCCACAAGGAGGGAACTTACCATGTCCATGAGTTGCAAAGGGAATCGACTACGGATTTCAACGTGGGTTACAGATCCGGATTTCCCGCATAAATGTCCCCTTATTTCTTGTTTGTGCGAAAGGCAGTCACAACGGGACAATGAACACATGGAATCTTTGGGCCGAAAAAGTCAATAAAGCATGCCTCCGACTCGATCACTCCACATGGTAGAGTGGGCGCGAGAGTAAAGGGAGGAGGACTTGTCGCCAAAGCTGTTGCTAAAGGTGACGGGGATAGAGGCAGATCACCCTCTCTCCAATCCTATAAATACCTCCCTTTCCGCTCAACTTAGGCACATCGAAGGCTTGAGAGTAGATGTTGAGGAGTGAAAGGTTGTAAAGGGAAGTAGTGAGTGTTGCTCAATTTTAGAATGGAGGGTGAATCTAGCTTCAGAGTAGAAGGTGAGTCCTCTCGCTCCTCGAAGAGGAGCAGATCGGGCAGCAGTTCCAGGAGACTCTCAGAAGTCGAAGGACAACTGAGGGAGAGGACCCTACCACAACCTGTAAGTGGCTCCTTGCATTCCTTTCTTCATGCTTTCGTCTCCTTTCTTCCTTTGCCAAGCTCCCATTTCTCATTTCGTGTGTATATGCAGAATGTGATGAGATCGCACATCTCGTGGGAGCTGGTAGTGGCAGCCTATCGAGGTCTCCCGGCCTTCCAGAAGGCGAGATTAGACGTGATGGGGTTCGGGGCCTTTCTCAGAATCGAGCCGATCAAGCTCGACCTTGCCCTGATCCAAGCACTACATGAAAGATGGGACCCGACGAGTCGGGCATTCCTGATGTCGTGGGGGCACATGGTGCCCAGCCTAGAAGACGTGGTCCGAATTACGGGCCTCAAAGTAGATGGGGAAGCAGTGACTGGAGTTACCTGCGCGGACTACCGAGAAGGTGCCCAGAAGCTGTTGGGGATGGAGTTAGACGGCAGGAAGAACAGGTTAGTAGCTAAGGCATCGATCATGGAGGCATTAGGGCTTACTGACACGCGTCCTCGTGATGACGAATCCCTTGAAGAATTTATGGAAAGGGCAGAAAAAGGTGCCCATGCTGTATATTGCGTTGATACCAGCAACTGGGAGAGGACCAACATGGATCTTAGGAGGTTCCTCCTCTTTCTTTTGGGCAAGTTGCTATTGGGCTCCAAGGGAGACAGTATCCACTGTCGCTTCTTAGAGCTGCTTGTAGACTTGGAAAGAGTAGGACAATATGCCTGGGGAGCTGCCGTGTTGGCACATCTGTTTACAGGTCTGTCGCAAAGGACAGACCGAGAGATGACAATATGTGGGTTTACGCCCTTCATCCAGGTAAAGAATGTTGTAGTTGTTTTATGCCTTTATTTTCTTGAATTTGTTGATATTGATGACACATGATGGTGTAGCTATGGAGCTACTATTACCTTCCAATGGGGAGAGCTCATCACTGCCGGCCAGTGACAGTCCCGCTTGCTAGACGGTGGTAACCCATCATGAGTACAGCACCTCTATCCTACCAACTGATGGTGTTAAGGCGGGAGTTGCAAGAGTTCCCTGCAGCAATGGTATGATACTTTTTCTCCCTTTTTTTTGGTTTGTTTTGTTTTATCATCATTTTGTAGCTAACCAAGAAGATGCGTACAACCCATCAAAGGTGAATTGGAGGCCTTTCTCAAACATGGTCGATGTTGACCAGCCGTGGGTTATTGGAAGCCGCGCCCGATTCGGACGGGACCTCTGGCTTCATTGCTTGAATGAAATCGAGCCCCTCAGACTGAGATTAGCTATGAGGACCCTAGGGCTGGCCCAGGAATGGGTAGATATGACCATATCTCCCAGCGTCGGAAAGCAGACACGGGGACCGGCAACCTGTGTCGATTGGAGGGTGCGCTTCCCCGAACAATATGAAGACTGGCAAAGGGGTGACACGCTCGTGGAATCTCAAGCACAAGACAGTGAGGATTACCTACGCCTCTATAGGGAAATGTATGCAGAGAGGCTCCAGCCTGGAGGGCTTGTAGAGGTTAAGTAAAAAGAAACCATGTTTTTATCTTTTACATTTTGTTTTTGATTTTTTTTTTCATTTTGTGAACTCATAAGCCATAACTGTAGGATGCCCGTGATACCATAATAATGAACTTACGAGCTCGTTTGGCGGACACGGAGCAAGAGTTGAGTGACACCCGAGCGGCTCTGGGTTCATCAGTAAGTGTTTTTGTGTACACTCCAGGTATGATTTGAGATTCATGGCGCTAACCACTTAATGTCACCTCATATGTGTTGCAGCGTGCCCAGCTCGATGCAGTTTCATCTGCGATGGGGGCAGATGGCGTTTCTTCCAGTCTATGGATTCCTACTGCAGAGCTGGATCTACTCCATGAGTAGCTTGCTCATGCCACCTAACGTGCTGCGGAGGCAGAAGGGATGCTTTCTGCACAGATGAGGGTTTCACCATTTAATATCCCTTGTGCAAGCATTGCTATATGCCTGAGATGATATGTATGGTAGGAGAAAGAAACACAGGAGGCGCTTGCGCTTACCACCCAAAAGGAAACTAGAATAACTGAGCTGGAGAAGAAATTGCAGCGTCGTCCTGATGAGGACTCTTCTAGGGACGCTGTGGAACTGAGGATCACCCTTCAGCTGGAAAGAGAAGACAGAGAGAGAGAACGAGCTGAAAGAGAAAGGGACAGAGACAGAGAGAAGGCTAAGAGATTGGCCGAGAAAGAAGAGAAGAGGGCCATGGAGGCCCAACTTTTTGAATTGAGGACCAGTCTCGGCCTTGCCGATCAATGGCTGAAGGATGGCGAGGAGCGTTATCGAAGAGCACGAGAGCGTGGCTTTCGTGTCAGTAGCTTCTTTGCTGCCCCCGCTGATCGGCGTTGAGGAGTAGAGATAGAAAGAGGACCTCAGAGCGGTAGGAATACCGCTGCTCTCGGCTTGGGAACACCTTCTAGAGTTTCTTGCCCAGAGAGTGGCAAGACGAGTAATGTGGAGAAAGAGGGTGGAACCTGATGTAATCTCTTTGTTGTTTGTTTAAACTTTGTAATCGTTGGTTGTTTGTTTCTGTTGTTGAGAGTGGAATAAAATATTTTTTATGCTTGGTTCTCTCTTCTTTTTGGCCTCTTGAATCCTTGCACACATCTAGCCTCCAAAAATGTATTACCACATAAAAATCACTTAAACTTTGGGTTGCCTCCCAAGAAGCGCTAAGTTTTATGTCGTCACCAGACACAAGGTAGATCACTAACCAACGTGTGGCATTCAGAATGAGCCACCACGTGATCTTATCTTCCTTCAAATTCCAACCCTTATGCCATTGGAAGGCAAGAGTAAACATGTACGGACCGGGGCTAGAAAGAGGCAGGACTCGCACATTATTAATTTTAACGTTAACCATGTGTGTGAGCCAGTTTTCAACTTTAGGGATCCAGAAATGATCAATGGCCAATTTGTCAAGATCGAGGTGGAACCCTTGCACCATATCAATCCCTTGGTCCCCTTGTCCTGTATCATCTCTCCTGACTAACCCTTTAGTGACTACTTTCTCCATGGAAATTTGTTCAGGCCCTGGTAGCTTAGGAATAAAATTGTCATCCTTAGCCACTTTCTTCTCAATAACAGCCTCTTGAGCTTTAAGAGCATTGATCAATTTGTCTTCCTGAGAGGAAGTTAAATCAAAGGTGAATGTGGTTGGCACATCCGCCTCAGATCCTAGAATGTCAAATTGGAAAGGCTCAACTGGCAGGGAAATCAAAGTAGAAGGAAGCACTAACTCATTCACATATTCAGACTTCAATGGATAGGCCTCAGGGGTTAGATCAAATTTGAAATTTTCTAATGAAACCCCTTCATCATACCCCTCACTCATCTGAGGATTGTTAACCAAATTGCCCCAAAATGGGGTGGATAGAGGAAATGTAAATGATTCCAGTCCGGCCCTTTCATCATAGGTCAGATCAAATGTGAATCTCTCTACGACGGGCCCCTCATCACACTCCTCACTCAACTGAATATTATCAATCAAATTTTCAAAAAATGGGGTCGGTAGATGAAATGTAAACTTTTCTAATAAGGCCCCTTCATCATGTTCTTCCAGGGGAGGAGGATATTCAGAATTTTGTTCCATTAAATCAACAATATTATTACTTACAAAGTAATCCTCCTCTTTATTTATGTCATCAATTGAGTTGTTTGGGCCATTATTTTTAACCGTAGTATTCTCAATCTCAAAAAATTTATAGAATGGGGTGATATGATCATCATTATCATTGAAGTCACCCCCTTCTTCCTTTCCTTCCTTCATCATGATATTACATGCGCACTCCTCCTCACTCTCAATAGTGATATCTTGAGCCAAAATGACAGGCAGAAGATCATCATCATCATCATTCACATATTGAGGGGGTTGATTGAATAGTGAAGGAGGGTCATGATAAGTAGACTGAGAGTACATGATTTGAGGTTCAAAGCAATGGCCCGGTGAATTACCCCTAGTATCAATGTTGAATCCGAAATCTGGGTGAGATGAGTTGAGCTGAAGTTGAGGACACGGGGGCCGCCCGTGGCCTTCTTGGGGTAAAAGTGTAGACAAATGGGTTTGGATTGTTTGGTCCATCCAAGGAAAATTTAGGTGATTGCTCCAGCCAGACATAGATTTATCGGAAAGGGTATCACACTGGCGAGGAGAGAATCCTAGGCCATTTTGGACCTGTGCTCGGATGACTGGAGAGAGTCGGGCTATAGTAGGACATTCACTCAAATGGTGAGTGAGACTGGCACATAATTCACAAGCTTTCATGAAAGTGTGGATTGGGTTTTCAGCCTGTTTGACATGTCCTACGGATTGTTGATGAGATGAGATGGAGGCACGGTTTATCGAATTTTCACTCAAAATTTTAAACAAATCATACGCCTCATCTTCACCTTTGCTCAAAAATGCCCCTCCACAATATATGTCCACCATTTGCCTATCATAATCGGATAACCCCTCATAAAATGTAAATATAATTTGCCATTTGGGCAACCCATGGTGTGGACATTGACTTATTAGATCCTTCAATCTCTCCCAAGATTCATGAATTTACTCTCCCGGACGTTGAGTAAATCCTATAATCGCCTTTCTCATCATGTTGGTCCGGACTATGGGGTAAATTTTTTTCAAAAATTCTAACTGCATATCTTCTCAAGTCTTGATAATCTTTCCAAAACTCCTTAACCAACATTTTGCTTTATCTTTCAATGAGAATGGAAATAATATCAACTTAAGGGCATCATCATTAAAATTCTGAATTTTTATCAGGGAGCAAACTTCTAGAAAATTATCTAGATGCCTATAAGGATTTTTATTGAGATTCCCATAAAAAGATGGGAGCATCTGGATGAGACTAGGGCGAATTTCATATTGATCAACAAGAATGGCAGGGAGTTGAATACATGTTGAGGGATTATAAGTAGAAGGAATAAAGTGCTTCAGCATAGGCGCGGATTTGTTATTTTATTTTTTTGAAAATTTTTTATGCAAACACAAACAAATTAACACAAATTATCTAATGACCTAGATGCGACTCAGAGCTACAAATAGGGTTTCACAAAGTAACTAAAGTGTAACTGAAGTTCACCCTCAATATTTTCACCGGCCAGGTAAGGGGTGGGGTAGTGGGAGGCTCCCCCTACTTTCGTAGGGACCTAATTATGTCAAACCACTAGCCCGCTTAAGGCGTTTGCCGTCCGACCGTCTTACCTTAGGCACCGATTTTCATAAGAGGGTAAACTCAAATCGTACTAAAATCACAGTGTGATCCTAGGGCCAATGTTTACTGACTTTTATTTAAGGCGTAGGTCATGCAAAGATGCAAGGGAAATGTGGTTTGTGGGCTAAGGAAGGGTGATAAAATCCCCACCTTATGTTATTTAAATGTAGTGCCCTTAGAATATTTTGAAATGAAATACTCACCACAATTTCAAACAAGGGGTTCTGATGCAATATGCATGCCATAATCGGATAAGTAGAACGTACCTTCCCCCTCGCAATCTTTCAAATGCAATGACAAGAATTAAACAAAGAAAAATTCTATGCTAAATGATGCATGACCTAGAACATGTTGTGTTTGGTTTCTATTCTTGGGATGAAAATTTTTTATATTTTGGTGCAAGTATTTTTTATTATTTAATGAACCTATCTAGCCAGCACATGAATTTCTTTTGTTTTGATGTTTTTTGATTTTTATAGAGTTTTCTAGAATTTTACAGATTTTTGTTAAAGATTTTTCAAAAAGTGGAAAAACAGAACATGTTCCTACGTTTCTGCCCTTTAGCTTCAAGTATGAGTTTTCTCTTTCCTTGATTTTTTTGATTTGTTTTCTTTTTCCAGCAAAATGAAAATAGCAAAATCAATATACAGATATACACATCAAACACAAGAATATCCCAACATGTAAAAATTCCATCCCCGACAACGGCGCCAAAAATTTGATGCGCTCAACACCCGTCGTTTAAAAATACCGTGCCACACAAATTTCAAAATTTATACAACCGCACTCACTCACTTAGATGATTTTGAAAATACGAGTAAAGTGGTAAATACGGGTCGATCCCACGGGGAAGGAATATAATCTTTATAGATCATGAGTTGGAAAATATCCTTATGTTTTGAAAACCGATTTACTTTTGAGTGCGATTAAAACTAAAGGGAATTAAATTACAATTTTGAAAACTTAATTAAAGAATATGAGAGGGGTGAAGAAGAGAAATCGGAATAGGTGAAAAGATGAAAATTTCAACTTTGCATAGATGAACATTTACTCATTTGAAAGTGAAAGAATGAAATATGAAATGAAATTACAAGTTTAAATAACAAGAGATAAGTTAAAGAAATTTAGCCAATTTGATGAAGAACGCCGTCGTTTCCACGTCGAGCCTTTGATGAAGATCGCTCCGCCTTGGAAGTCGACGCCGAGAGATGATTGGAAGAAGACTACCGCTTTGGGTGTGTGTGAAGAAACCGTGAAGAAAAGGTTTGGATAGAAATCGAAACAAACACAATTTGAAAATACAACAGAATTCTATTGAAATAGAGGGTTGGAAGAAATAATATAACTTAAAATCTAGATGGAATTAGAAAACGTGGACTAAATGAAAGTTGTAGATAATGCAAAGATGAAGAACTTTGATGAAGAACATAGAAACAGAAAACGAAATAAAGATAGTGAAAAACTTGAAAATTCAAGACCTATTAATTCGGATGAACAGTAACATGGCAAAAATCAGAACAGTGACAAATTAATTCTAACACAAAAAATGAGCAGAATTTGGAGATGTGGTAGACGACGAAAACTTAGATCTACATATAAGGAACAACTTTCATGAAGAACTCAGAGTAAAATTAAGATTGAAAATGTTTCAAAATGAAGAAATGGCAGAAGGTATCACTTCGGATGAACAGTAATCACATAGAACAGCACTTAAGAAAACTGGAAATAACTTTCAATTTAAAAGGAATTGGAATAAATGATAGAAAGAGAAGTTAAAGAATACTCAAAGATGAACAACTTTCATGAAGACAAGAAATTGAAATAAGGATTACACAAGTTTGTAAATTGATTATGAAAAGCAAAAAATGGCTAAGAGTACAATGAAAGTATTCAATACAAACTTAACACAAACTTCAAAACTTAAACATAAAGCTCTTAAAATCTTCTCCTACCAAAGCCACAAAGCAAGAATTTCAAGAACAAACTTACAAATCTTAGCAACCCATAGCTTCCTACTCCTAGCTAACCTCTCCTCACACCCTTTCATTACAATTGAATCCCTTTATATAGGGTAACACATAACCCTTTAGATAGTGTGAACATTCTTGCTAATGTGAACAAATAAGTGCTGCTATTTTTGACCCAATATTGTGTGCCAACATGTGTTGCACAAGTGGGTATTTTTTTTCTGATTTTTCTAGATTTTTCTGTATTTTTTATGGCATTTTCTTCCTTCTCTTTCTTTCTTTCTTTCTCTTTTCTCTCTCCTCCGGCGCGTCCCGCCGCCCACCGCGTGAGACACGGGGCGCCTGGGCCGCGTGTGCGCCGCCGTTCCTCCTTCGCTGCCGCGTGGACCCGGGGGCGCGGTGTGCCCGGCGTGGTTGACCCGCCTTCGACCGCCCGCGTGTGAGGGCCGCGTTGACCGCGTCGGGCGCGGTGCGCCCGGCCGACTTCTGCCTACTCCACGCCGGCTGACCGCCCGCGAGAGCGCGGGATCGAACCCGCCCACCTGCAAAGAAAACACACGCACACACTCACATACTATATAATATAATAGATAATATAATATATATTTATATACATATAATACTTAGATATCTCATAAAAAATCCAAACAAATGTCAAATAATTTAATATTTTTTCTATTTTTTTCTTTTCTTTTTGAAAAAGTCTAAAATAATATTTATTATTATATGTTTTTTTATTTTCATAATATATATATATATATGTGAATATGTGTAGATATTCTGTATATAGCTTTTTAAGACCTTTAAAAATATCAAATAAATTTATTTTTTTATTTTTATTTTTTTCTTTTTCTTTTTGAACAAATCCCTAGGCTTTTGGCCCAGTTCCACATATATATATATTTTTATTTTCTTTATTTTTTATTTTTATTGTTTCGAGTATTTGTTAAATAAGGAAATATCTTTATTAAAATCAGTTAATTCCAGAAAATTAATTATTTTACTCTAAATTAATAGTAAGCGTGATAAGTGCATATTTATTATTCTTTAAGCTCATAAAAATGTGTATAAGCATGAATTACTATGTAAAAATACACACTTATCATATTACTATTTGCCTTACTAATCTTTCCGAAACACAACACTTCTTAGTTAGAGTGATTTGGAAATGACGCCTCAGGTTAGGGCGTTATTTCAATAATTGATGCTTGTATGCACAATCATCAATTCCTTAATTGACGACTTGCACAGGGGCGTCATTCACCTTTCCCTATTTGGTATAACCATCTTTCTAGATTTTTATCTTTTTTTCTTGATGTGATCTTGATGGGAAATTTTAGGGGTACGAGTTTTTCATTTTTCTCTATTTTTTTTCATATAATTATTTTTCCAAAATTCCTCAGTCGAAAAAATGGCACTATTCATTTTAGAATAAAATAACGACTTTTATCAAGTCGTTTCTTTGATAATTGACGCCATTGTCTTAGGCGTCACTTCCCATTTTTACATTTCTTCAAGAACCAAAATTGTATTTATACTCTAAAAACCTTTACTATTATCCTTTCTTATGCCATTTATACTTCTTATACTCTAACTAATTAACGACATATACAACGTCGTCTTTTTAAAATAACGCCTTCACAAAGAGGCGTCAATTACCTTTGATAATTTTTTCCTCAGCCTCTAAAGAACCGATATTTTGTGTATATCCCTATTTTCTCTATAACTCTTTAACTATATACTTTATTTGATTTTCACTAATTTATAAATAACGACTTGCATGCAGTCGTTTCTTACACTAGTTATGCCTATATCAAAAGGCATCAATTGAGGTTTTGACATTTTCTCAATGCCCTTGAAAGGACCAAAATTGTATATATGTCCATTCTTTTATCCTTTATATATCTTTAGTGTATTTAAATCTTATATATATATCCTTCTTCCTTCTAATACGATTATAATATAGTAAATGCAAAATATTAAATTTTCTAAATTAGTAATAAAATATAAATTGACATTTTCTTCAAGATTTAATGATTCTTAATTCAATAAAAATTATGTTGTGCATTTAATGCTTACATAAAATAACATGTTATTCTTAAATTTACTATAATACTAGGGTAGGGTTCACGAGTTCTTTTGTAAGACTTATAAGGACGTAAGCGGGTTATGTACAAGGTCTGGCCTCGTTTATTTATTAATTTAAACTTCCTAGTCCTTTAATTTATCAGGGTTGCTACAGTTCGGGAGCTTCGACTCCGGTGGCATTTGCGGCAGGATCTGCATCTTTCGGCGCCAAGATGAAGAAGTTCTTCAGGAAGGGTTTTGCTAAGAAGCGTAAGGAGGGTCGTGAGCAGCAGGCTTCTTCGGGCAGTGTTCAGCAACCTGCACCTTTGCAGCGGCAGGGGTCAGTCGGTGGATCTCGTTCGACGTGTTCCCGGTGTGGCGAGTCACATCCAGGCAAACAGTGTACGGTGCCGATGATCTGCTTCAGGTGTGATCAGCCAGGACACATGGCACGTGACTGTCCGCAGCGGCCGCGTCAGCCACCCCAGTTTCCTCAGCAGTAGCAGCAGTACCCACCAGCAATTTCAGCAGTAGGGCCAGTTTCCGCCACTACCACGGTCAGCGTGCGTGGGCAGGCAGAGGGCTCGAGGCCAGATTACTCACATGACTAGGGCAGAGGTAGAGTCATCGTAGCCTGTGGAAGGTACTGTTATGATTTTGGGTTGTGCATCGCGCGTTTTATTTGATTCTGGCGCATCCCATTCGTTTATTTCGGAGGATTTTGTGCTGAGTGTTGAGGACCCGGTATCTCAGATGTCTTGTGATCTGATGGTGGAGTTGCCGTCCGGTGACTTCATGATCACTCCGTATTATTTTGAGAAGGTTCTGATTTTGATCGAGGGGTGAAGTATGTCACGCAGGTTGTATGCTTTGCAGCTTCAAGATTACGATGTGATTTTGGGCATGGATTGGCTCGAGGCTCTTAGAGCGGTGGTGGATTGCGGAATGAAGAGGGTTTACTTTCAGCATCCTAGCAGGCGGACCTTCTACTTCCAAGGTATCTATTCCACCTCTCCTCGTTTCCTCATTTCTGCGATTCGAGCCCGTCGTTTGCTTGATTCCAGTTGCCAGGGCTTTCTCGCTTATGTGGTCTTGGTAGACCAGCCGTGTTCAGATGTCGAGGACATTCTGGTGGTGTGCGAGTTTCTCGATGTTTTTCCCGAGGATTTTTCTGGATTACCTCCCCAGCGGGAGATCGATTTCGTTATCGAGGTTGTGCCTGGTACGGGACCCTTGTCGAAGGCTCCCTACCGTATGGCCCCCGCTGAGTTGAGAGAGTTGAGGGCACAGTTGCAGGAATTGCTGGCCAAGGGGTACATTCGCCCTAGCTTTTCCCCTTGGGGTGCGCCCGTGTTGTTCGTGAAGAAGAATGATGGTAGTTTGAGGTTGTGCATTGACTACCGGCAGCTGAATGAGGTGACCATCAAGAACAAGTATCTGTTGCCGCGGATTGATGACTTGTTCAACCAACTTCAGTCTGCTTGAGTGTTCTCGCGGATTGATTTACGGTCCGGTTACTATCAGTTGAGGATTCGCGAGACCGATGTGGAGAAGACTGCGTTCAGTACAAGATACGGGCATTATGAGTTCTTGGTGATGCCGTTCGGGCTCACCAATGCTCCCGCAACTTTCATGGACTTGATGTAGAGGGTATTTCATCCCTATCTGGACCAGTTTGTGGTCGTGTTTGTGGACGACATCCTTGTTTATTCGCGGTCTACCGAGGAGCACGCGTACCATTTGGGTGTGGTGCTGCAGACGTTGCGAGATCACCAGTTGTATGCGAAGCTCAATAAGTGCGAGTTCTAGCTTTGTGAGGTGCACTTTTTGGGGCACGTGATCTCTGGTGATGGTATTTCCGTGGACCCCGCCAAGGTCCAGGCAGTAAGGCAGTGGCCGAGGCCGAGGTCTGTGATGGAGATCCGGAGTTTCTTTGGACTTGCAGGCTATTATCGAAGGTTTATCCAGGATTTTTCTCGCATTGCGACCCCGATGACCAGACTTACGCAGAAGGATGTGCCTTTTGTCTGGACTGAGGAGTGTGAGCAGAGTTTCAGGGAACTGAAGAGATTTCTCACCTCGGCTCCGGTGTTGATTTTGTCTTCTGGATCGGGAGGTTTTATGGTGTGTACAGATGCTTCCAGGGTCAGATTGGGTGCTGTGTTGATGCAGCATGGTAGAGTGGTGGCGTACGCTTCGCAGTAGCTGAAGCCCCATGAGGAGAACTACCCTACCCATGACCTTGAGTTGGCGGCTGTGATCTTCGCGTTGAAGATCTAGAGGCAATATCTGTACGGTGAGAAGTTCGAGGTGTTCACTGACCATCAGAGTTTGAGGTATGTGTTCACCCAGAGGGACCTTAACCTCAGGCAGAGGCGTTGGATGGAGTATATGAAGGATTATGACTTCACCCTGTCTTATCAGCCGGGCGGGATGAATGTCGTCGCCGATGCTTCGAGTCATAAGGTCACGGTCAGTGCCTTGATATTGAGAAAGTGGAGGCTCTGGGAACAAGTGCCCGAAGTGTCTTTCAGGCTCAAGATTCCTCGAGAGCCAGGGTTAGCGGTGCTTGCGAGCTTGACTGTCACGCCTGCTATCCGTCGTCACGTGACAGAGGCTCATCATGCAGACCCTGAGTTACCCCAAATTTTGGCTATGGCTAATGTGGAGCTCGGCGAGGACGGAGCCGTGAGATTCCGTGGTAGGCTATACGTCCCCGCCGGTGAGCAGGTTCGTCGTGCGGTGTTGTGTGAGGCTCATGAGAGCAGGTACACCGTGCACCCAGGTGTGACGAAGATGTATCAGAACTTGCGGAGGCAGTTCTGGTGGCTTGGCATGAAGAGAGATGTGGCCGAGTTTGTGGCCAGGTGCTTGACCTGTCAGCAGGTGAAGGCGGAGCATCAGCGACCGGGAGGTACTCTCCAACCCTTGGATGATCCCGTGTGGAAATGGGACCACGTGACCACGGATTTTGTGGTGGGATTACCGAGAACTCCGAGTGGACAGGACAATATTTGGTTGCTGGTGGATAGGCTGACCAAAGTGGCTCGGTTGTTACCGGTCAAAGTCAGCTAGAGCGTGACCAAGTTGGCTCGTCTTTATGTGGAGCGGATCGTTCCGTTGCATGGGATTCCTATTTCCATTGTGTCGGATCGAGATCCGCGTTTCACTTCTGGATTCTGGAGGAGTTTCCAGTGAGCCCTTGGCACGGAGTTAGCATTTAGCTCGGCGTACCATCCTCAGTCAGATGGTCAGTCAGAGAGGGCCATTCAGACATTGGAGGATATGCTAAGATCATGTTGCCTGGAATGGCAAGGGAGTTGGTTTCACCACCTACCGTTGGTGGAGTTTGCCTACAACAACAGCTATCATTCGAGCATCGTCATGGCTTCTTATGAGGCGTTGTATGGGCGTCCGTGTCGGACTCCACTTGATTGGTTTGAGGTTGGTGAGAGTGTTTTGACGGGACCGGAGCTGGTGCAGTAGTGTGTGAATGTCGTGCACCTGGTTCGTCAGAACATGTTGGCGGCCCAAAGTTGGCAGAAGAGCTATGCTGACCGGAGGAGGAAGCCCCTCACGTTCTCCGTTGGCGATCGTGTGTTCTTGAGAGTTTCTCCGATGAAGGGGGTGATGCGCTTTGGACGGCGTGGGAAGCTGAGTCCCCGCTATGTCGGTCCTTTCCTTATTGTGGAGCGCATTGGTGAGGTAGCCAATAAGCTGCAGTTACCTCCTGAGTTGGCATCGGTGCATGACGTGTTCCACGTCTCGATGTTGCGGAAGTATATGTCCGATGACTCTCATGTGCTTGAGGATTCTGTTTGGCCCGAGGTGACTCCATATCTTTCTCTCCCAGAGTTTCCCGTCCGCATTGAGGATAGGCGAGAGCAGCGCCTGCGGAACAAGGTCATCCCCTTGGTCAAGGTGGTGTGGCAGCGGCACTCTGGTGGTGAGGCTTCTTGGGAGCCTGAGGACGAGTTGCGTCAGTAGTTCCCTTATCTGTTCGAGTGAGTCCCCTCTTCTTCCCCTGAGCTTTGTTCTTAAATTTCGAGGATCAAATTTCTTTAAGGGGGGAGGGCTGTAATATCCCGGATCTTTCGGATCCTTCTTCTTCGGTCCCAGATCTGCTTTCTCGGAGTGTCTGGCTCCGTTGTGTCTGAAATTTTATTTCGGACATCTTTCGTGTTCAGATCGGCATGATCCGGAATTGTTTCGGAGGCGCGGAGTGCGTCCGCAGCTTTTCCGCTCGTGTTTTCCGATTTCCGGTACGAGTTCCGGCAAATCCTTCGGACTCTCAATGCGGGTGAACCGGGTCGTTCACTTGGGCGAGAGTGGTACCGTTGCGATCGGTGCATTTCGAGGATCGCGAAAATATAATTTTTAATTTTTTGGTATTTTTTGGATTTTCTATAAATACCCTCCCTTTTTCTCTCCCCCCCACCTTTCTTCTTCTTCGTCTTTCTTCTTCCTCCCCCACCGTGAGCGCCCCCCCTTCCTTTCTCTTCCACCGATGATGACCACGGCGGCATCCCCTCCGGTTGCAGACGGCAGTGGGCGACGGCGTGATGGCGTAGGCGGCGGCGAGATGATCCCGGTGGCGTGCGGCATTCGTGGGAAGCGTGAGGAGGAACGAGGGTTTCAAGCGTTCTTCGCGATTTGTGGATGATCCGGCGTGCCTCGAGGCGAGATCGAGGTAGGGTGACGTTCCTTAGCTCTTCGCGTTCCATTCCCATGGTTTCTAGGCTGGTGTGAGGCTGAGAGATGGGTTTTCATGCCGGGTTTGGGATTTCCATGATTTGGGGAGAGTTCGCCCGATCTATGTTTTTAGGCCGTGATTCGGCGTTTTACTGCCTTAGAAGCATGCTAGGGGTCCCTAGGGGGCTTCCTCCTTGTTTTCCCCCTCTCCTATGGAGGCATGGGGGCGTGGTTGGTGTTTTTGGGCATTTCACGCCGTTTTTTCGTCGGGTCGGTGTGATGGTCCTTCCAGTGACCGTCACATCCTGTGACGCCCCAGGGTGGGTGCGTCACAGCTCTGTTTTGACCAAATGGGTGGTCCGTGGGTGTGACGGTCCCACGATAGACCACCAGGGCGTTGTGACGCGCCTAGGTAGGACCGTCAGGTGACGATCCGACCGTTGGCATTTGACCGTTGGGGGTCAAGGACTGTGATGCACCAGGGCTGGCGCGTCGGAGCCTTGTAATGCCCCTATGTGGGAGTGTCAGAGCTGACGTGCTCCCAACCTGTAACGCACCAGGGGAGGTCCGTTACAGCCTATGATGCACCGAGCGGCACGCGTCACGGTTGGTTTCCTAGCGCCTTGTGACGCACTGGGTTGGGTGCGTCAGGGCCTGTGACGCACCAGGTTAGGCGTGTCACAGTCGTTTTTGTAGCGATGGTCTGACGCGCCTATGTTGGGCCGTCAGACGGCTGTGACGGTCCAGCGATAGACCGTCAGAGCCTGTGGCACACCACTATTGGACCACCAGGCTCTGGATTGCACCGGGTGGTTTGCAGTCCCATTTCTTTTCTGACTGTGGTCACCGTGTGATGGTGCTAGTACGTGGAATGGTCCCCGTACGTCGTCGGATGCGGACGTTGTTTTTCGTTGACTTGAGAGTCTACTCCTTCAGTGACCCTCCACTAGTCGTAGTCTGCTTACACGCGAGTCGTCCCACCTTGGAGTAGGTGGAGAGGCTTACCCTGAGGATGATTTTTTAGACTGGTTTCCGTCGGGCCCCACGTCTGTAGCTAGAGTCCGGCTATGGGGGAAACCAGTTAGAGGCCAGACCTAGGACGCATGGTCTGTGTGTGCACACGTAGTTGGGGGCGGTTGGACCCACGCTGACGAGCGTGACCCCAGCTAGTCACTTGCTTTGTGGTTTATTGTGCGGTGTCCATGCCTCTGGTAGGCGCTACCACGTCAGGCAGTTCACCTACGGTGCGGTGTAAGACGTCAGTGTTGATTTGTTTTCTTCCTTTTGTTTGTGATGTGATGAATGACAAATATGATGAGCAAATAACAATGATCTCAATCAATCTATGAACATGTGGACCATGAACCTAGGCAATCAGAACAAGCTCTAGCATGGGCAATGCTATCTCAATCAAACTAAACTATAGAGGGAAAAGAAAAACACACGCCGGAGCGTGGAGCAACGGAATAAGCGAAAACACACCGCGTGGGTGGAACAAGCAAGATAAATAAGAGATATGAGAAAGAGAGAACCAATGCCCAATACTAAGAAAGAACGTGATCGCCACCAAGGTAAACACAAGCCAAAGACCTGAGAAATACCTTAGAATAGGAGGATGATGCACCCGCCCACGGGAGAGAGAAACCAATAGGAAACTGCAGTTCTGTTGAATGTAACGGCCCAGAACCTACACGTCACAGGGAGTGTGACGGTCGCCAGATGAACCGTTAGAGTAACCTGACGTGCCTAGTGAAGACCGTCAGAGTGTCTGCAGAACAAGCTTGTGAATCCTTCAAACTCCAAACTTTCCAGCCGGCTAGAAAGCTTGGGCCTCGCCTTATGAACCCTGTAAACCTGCCAAAGAACGTAGAACACAAGAAAATAACCCAAGATTAGCCTTTCACACAACGTAGTATCAATTCTCGAATAAACTTAATATCATGCAAAAGGAAAAGGGAATACCGGGGAAGTTTGATTTTTTAACCCCTCTGGGCGTTTTAAAACATAGGAAGGATGTTAGATGAATGAAACAAGTGGAGGAACGTGGAATAAGGAGTGGGACAATGCTATGATGCAAAGGAGAAGGGAGAACACAAGTATGCCAATGATGAACTAAACACTTGAAAAACAAAGTACTCCCTTGACTGAGATGCAGATGGATGCAGAAAATCAATTCTCTTTGGTTTGATGTGGCTCCAGGATGCGGCAGCACTTCGACGCAAACTCCAGATTTCTCCCCTCTAGGCCATGAAGTTAAGGGTTCTATTTATAGGCCCTCAAACTCTCCGATCGAGCAGAGGATAATCCAGCAAGAAATGAGGATAATTTTTAGTAAACTCTTGAAGACAATACTCCCAAGAGTCCATAGAAACAAACAGAATGTCTTGAGGATCAGATTTGGAAGAGAAATCACAAGATCAAACTCTCAACTCGACCACGGAGTGGCAGAGAAAAGACCAGACCAGCCAAGACTCTCTGTTGGATGTAACGACTGCACGACAGACCGCCACAGGGACGTAACGCGCCAGGAGTAGACCGTCACAAAACTTTATCTCTTAAGAAGATAAGATCAACGGGAAGAAGTTCTAAACAATTGGACTCTGAAGAAATGTGACGGCCATGAGCTGACGCGTCAGAGAGATATAACGGCCGCACGACAGACCGTTAGCATCAATGGATAGGCAAAAGGATAAGCACTGGAAGGAAGGCCTTAAGCTGTAGGACTCTTCAATATATAACGGCCGTGGGCTAATGCGTCAGAAAGATGTAACGCCCCTGAGGTGGACCATTAGAGACAATAAAGATCCAAAGAAAAAAAAAGCTTGCTAAGCTTCATCAAATGACAAGCCACAAGGAATCAAACCCAACCAAGAGATAAAAACCCATGAAATAAACCTCCAACTGATCATGAAGGCTCAATGAGAGGGAATAACTCGGAGCATCATATAGAATGAACAAGGAGATGACCCGACTTATTGGTCATAAAACAGGTGTCAACAGATGCCCCTCCTTAACGTCCTCTTTGCAGGGGAGCGAGCGGAGGTGAAGCGAAAGTGAAATGGAACATGGAGATGAAACGGAAATGAAGCGGAGTGGAGTGAAATGCGGGCGTTAAGGCACACGACACCCGTTCAACCGACCAGCGACAGGAATTTTCTGGAAAATCTCGAACTAATCATAAGGAAATAACCAACCAAAGGACGCATGTCTGGAGGAACTAACAACTAAGGAAAGTAAAACACGGCTAGCCGCCAGAAGCAACGGAAAGGAAAGAGACAACTGACTAAACTCCAGACAGGATTCTTCAGCTAACCAAATCAAGCAAGCAGATCGAAGGAAACCTTCTAATTCAGAGTGGAACGATTCTCCTTACTCGAGATTGAGAACACAGCTATTCTCCATCACTAATATGCCTTGAACAGACGAAGATTCATGAATGCTCAAAGAATGTGCATGATGCATGCTGGGCTAAAATAAAGAAATCATCAAAACGAATGCAAAGAAAGAATAAAATAACAAGATACTCGAGAATAATATTGCTAGACTGGAGAAATCAGGGTCAGGACACCATCTGCAACCACGGCGTGCAAGATAGAACCATCGTCCCCAAACTTTTCCAACCTAACGGCATATCCAACGATTAAACATGTGCACCTAGATCATCATCATTTTTTTTTGAGGGGAACATCAGATCCTGGAACACATGAATGACCAGCCGGTTCTCGAGATAGTATATTATAGATAACATATAGTAATGCATTAAAGGGACAAAGGATTCGGGATACTGTACCTGACTTACCTGCCTGACGAACGGTCAAAACATGATGTTGTTCATAACTTCATCCATGAACAAAAGATTAGCCAATGATAATTAATATGAGCATTAAACAAGCATAACCATTTGTACGCATGAAAAGCATTAATAATATGCGCCATGGCAGAAAATGCAATCATTCAAGCATCAAATAAGCCATTTTCTTCATCAAAAATCAGCAAATTGTAACGGTTTAGAAATGGTGCGTCACACCACGTAACGGTCTAGGACTGGACCGTTAGATATTGGCGGTTCAAATTCTTCAATGAATAATACTCAACTGACCTGACGGCCTAAAGAAGACGCGTCAGAGAATATAACGGTCTGGCGATAGACCGTCACATTTCCTGAGCGTTCCAAAAAAACAAAACCGAATGGTCACCAACCATCATTCACACACATTCGCCCTAAACACCCCCAAAAACCCCAACCGAGACGACCGAGACCACCGGCGACCACCCACTGGAGATGGCCGGCGACGAGGCCCCACAGCCACCAAAGAGAAGAGAAAAGGGGACGAAGAAGAAGGCCATACGCTGCCTCCACCGCTGGATAGAGCATGAAATGATCCCACCACCCGTGGAAGAGGAAACGACGACGAGGGAGCCAACGGCGGAGGAAGATGTTCCAATGGCCGAAGAGGATCACGGGGAAGCACCCCAGGATGAAGGAGAACCCATAGCACCAGAGAAAAAGAGGAAGAGGGGCCAAGACCGTGAGGTAAGCCCGTCCACCCTAATCTTCAATTTTATTAATTTTTATGAGTTTTTAAATGTATGCATGGACGAATGGGGGGTAGAAAATGGGTCTACGAACCCATTAGGACTCATTGTAGGCCATTTGGCCAAAGTGAGAAGCCAAGGGAAACAAAAGGGAAAACGCCCTTTAGCAGAGAACGTGACGGTCCTTCTAGCGACCATCACGATCCTAACGCATCACCCCTAGTGCGTTAGAGCCGTGTGACGCCCCACCCCAGGGCCGTCATAATCACCAGAGATCAAAACTGATCTTTTAGGTTTTCAGTTATCCAATTTTTTTCTGTTTTCATTATATGGATGCTATGCAATGATTCTATGATGCAATTGACTAACTTATGCTCTAAATGAATGCAGGGGAAGAGACGAACAAGGATCTCATGGTTGCAGATCCGGGCCATTTACCAAGCACTGCCCGATTACCAGAGAGAGAGACTCGCAACAATGGGATTCGCCGAGGTGCTGAGCATCGAGGTGATCAGGATGGACACGTCGCTACTCTATGCATTGCACGAGAGATGGGACCCAATCAGCAGGGCGTTCATCTTTCCGTGGGGTCACATGATCCCCACGCTGGAAGACATAGCGAGGATCACGGGGCTGAGAGTTCACGGAACCGCGGTGACAGGGTGGACATACAGGGACTACAGGGAAATGGCCCAAGAGCTACAGGGGCTTGACTTGATCAGACCAGGCCAGACATCATCCCAACTGTCGAGATCGAGACTACAGGAGAGCCTGGGACTGAGAGGAGCAGCGATAGCCGTGGGAGAGCTACCTGAGGAGCATATAGGCAGAGTGATAGAGCAGGTGCGCCTACATGTGGCGGCAGAGGCAGGACCAGAGGGAGATCGCGTCCTGAGACGGTTCCTTATGCTACTGTTCGGGAAGCTCCTATTCGTGACTCGAGCGGATCTGATCAGCTGCAGACTGCTGCCATTGCTCGAGGATTTAGGCAGAGTGGGAAAATATGCATGGGGGGCAGCAGTCCTGGCCTTCCTGTTCGAGTCCCTCAGCACGACTGATGGGGCATCAAAGGCGATTTCCATACACGGGTGAAGTGTATTTGTGTGTTATGGCTTGTATGAAGTTGTAATTGTGTAATTTCTTTCTTTTGGGCTCCTTGTAAGGCTTATATCAAGCCAATGGGCCATTTGTTATGTCAAGTCCAAGGTTAGATTGCCATTAGTAGAGTCCATTAGAAAGCCTAGTTCATATTGGACCAAATGCTACCCTTATGGACCATATTGGTCATTTATGGCCCAATTGGGCCACTCCCTCTCATGGACCACCAAGACTTGGAAGGCCCAAGTCTAGACATGAGTTAGTGGATTGGGTTGGCTGGCCTTGGACCAGCCTAGGCCCAAGAGAGGCCCATGAAGGGGGCGCCCCCTCTTTTGGCCATATTAGGCTTGGTAGGTGGTGTTTGAATATATTTAGTCCAAGGTTGAATAAGAATGGTCAAATTAGATTAAACTAATGTATTAAATGTGTGATTCACATTGTATCCCAGCCCTTCAATCCAAACCCCTAGATCCAAGGGTTGAGGTTGAGTTTGGTTGGCATCCTATATAAGGTTGTATTTTTCATATTGAATGAATTAATGAAGAGAAAATAGGCATTTGCCCCCCCTTTGGAGTTTGCGCCCCTCCCCTCCCTCTCTCTGGTTCCTCCACCTCCAGCCCCCTTCTAGAGTGTAATTCCCCTCCCCCTTGATCCCCTCTCTCATCTTAAGAAGCTCCGGTGATCGCCGCCGCCATCGTCTCGCCGCCGACGCGTCGTTGCCAACGGTTTCGGTGGTTCTGTCCACTCAGGACAGGTTCCTCTTCTCCGAATTGCTGCTATCACTCCCTTCATCTTCTGAAGCTCAAAACTTCAGGGTTGGTTCCCCTCTAGAATCCTTATCCCCACAAAAAAAATCACGTCAAAATTCATCCTTTAGCTATTTTTTGATTTTCGTCCAAGTCCAAGTTCCAGATCTGTCCTGGTTCTGTTCACTGTTCATCAGCTCTGAGTCTACCCCATTCGAACCATCTTTTGATTTTTGTTGGGACGCCCAAATTTACTGGGAGTTTTGTCCACATCCCTCTACCACCAGGAATTTTCTTAATTTTTGGTTCACCCTCCAAGTATTTTACAAAAACTGTCCAAGTTCCCAAGAACAGTCTGCCCACAGTTTCCCAGATCCGACCCAGGTCTAGTAAAAACATCCCAGAAAATTCATTTCTTATCCAATAAAAAAACAAAAAATATTCCCGGATTCCTCTCTCAGAGACCTTCAACTTTACTGAAGAAGTCATTTCCAGATTCGGAGGTCTTCTCCCCGGTCAACGTCGATCTTCATCGAAGATAGATCCTGCCCCTACAGTTCTGGCCAGATTTCAGCAAGATTGTAAATTCAATAATCAGAAGAACAGATCTGATTATTTTTTTTGAAGATCTCTACGTCGAAGTATTCTGAGTCAGCTTTCCAACGGCGCTAATCTCGTCGCATTCCGACGACGGGGCTGATCGCAGCAGCTGTTTTCTCCGAGTCGCGCGCCTGCAAACAGAACTTTCAGGTTCGTGGCCGAGTTCCCAGCGAGCGTCGTCCGAGGGCCGCCCGGCGTCCGGCGGTCGTTCCAGCAGCTCGCCATCCCAGGGGAACGCTTTCCAGGTGTCTCCACAACAGAGGAGTCATCAGGCCCCACACGACCCCTCCGGTCAATACGTGGGCCCCCCACTAACACGAGTATGCGTGAAGCCGAAGCATCGTCCGGAACCGCCCGTCAACCCGAAACTGGTCCTCCCGGGCCCACTTGTGTCACCCTTTACCTCCCTGCGTGGAGTGGGCTTAATTGCATTGCTGTAACCATAATGTATTAAGTTCCCGGGGGTACGAGTTTCAGCCGGGTCCCATCTTCGCCACGCCGAGAGCGTGGAGGTATCGCCTTCACCCTTACACTTGGCATTAGCTTAATTCTTTATATGCTTTATATGCCGCTGCTAGAGAGCATGTGTAGGGATACATAGCTCACTTTCAATTTATAATATCACTGCTGCGAGAGAGAGCGAAGCCGTCCCGTGACCCGATCCGGGCACAAGTGAGAGCCGACCACCCTAGCTCACAGCCGGTTTCTCAACCGCGCACATCCGACGCTTCCCTCGTTAAGGGACGATCGCGAGCTTGTCGTGTCCTTGGTCCCGTCCCGCATCAATTTGGTATCAGAGCGAGTTTGAGTCTAGGGTGTCAAAAAGAAAAACAAAGAGTGTCATTTACGTCTAGTCATTAGTCGGGTTAAGTCGAGTCTAGGATCATCATATTTCTAAAACAAAAAAAAGGGAGTGTTTTTAAATTGCATTTCATCCCGATAATTCGGTATATCAAAAGGTGTTGTCCGAACGTTAGGCTATGCCTATCGGGAAGGCCGCACACTTGCGCGAGTGACCCTCGGGTCGATTACCTCCGCCCCGTACCGGATATTGGTTTAAGTCTAGGCGCATCATTTCGCATTAGTGTGTTTGCTTTAGTCGGCGTCATCTAGTCGGTGTGTTTGCATGCCCACTCGTAGGGGTACTCAGTACTCACCCCCACCCCCACCTATGGCGGATCCCCGATCCACTAGTCTCGATGCGTCAGCTGTGCTCGAAATGTTCCAAAATCTTATGGGACAAGTGCAAGGATTGCATACACGTCTAGATGGGTTAGACACGCAAATGGGTGATTTAAGTACCCGAATGGATAGGATGGAAGGAGTGAGTACCCGAGTGAACGGTCTAGGCACCCGCCTAGAAGAGAGGATGAAAGCCGTAGAGGATAGGGCCGCCGGGTCGAACCAGTCCGTTCAAGGATTGGTCGGGAGAGTTGCCGCACTAGAGAAAGGACCCGCCCAGACACCCATCCCACCTACCCAAGGTCAACCGGAGCCGGATCACCAACCCGCGACTCCAAGGGTTCAAGGGGTAGCTGTTAGGAGGCGCGAAGCCCCCGAGGTGCATGACTACGGGTCCGATAATGAGCAACGGGGACATGGTCATGATCACCGCCCTACTCGGCGTACCCACGACCAAGACATGGATGAACGGGCCATTCGGACCGTTCGGGTCGACCCTCCCACCTTTGACGGGTCCTTAGACCCAAAGGTCTATCTTGATTGGGAGGCTGGTATGGACCGATATTTTGAGTGGTTCGAGATGTCGGACCAACGAAAAGTGAAATACGCCAGGATGAAACTTTTAGGCCAAGCACAAACCTATTGTAGGAACATGGAGAACCTATTGTTTCATCGTCAAGAACCCCCGATTGATACGTGGACCGAGATGAGGAAGAAGCTTAGGAAGAAGTACCTCCCCACCTCCTACCGCCAGTGTCTTATAGAGAGGTGCCAAAGTCTCATCCAAGGAGACCGGTCCATCTCGGATTACATCGCCGAATTTGATGAATACTACTTGCGATGTGATGCCACGGAGGAGGATTCCCTTACCGTCTCTCGGTTTCGGCGTGGTCTACGCCCACACCTACGGTATGAGCTCCTCCGCCGCAAGGTGGACAAGCTGGAGGATGCTTATCAAGTTGCTCTCGAGATGGAGCAATTCGAGGGAGAGTTCGAGTCTAGCCATCGGTTGGGCCCCACCCCTCTCCGTAGTGCCGAGCCCCGTCACTCCATAGGCCCGCATCAGCGGCCTCCCATGGCTCGACCTCAGGAGTCCACCCGTCAGGAGCACTTCGCTCCACGGCCCCGTCCTCCTCCACCTCGGGATCTATTTCCACCCCAACCACCGGCACCCGTTGCCCGTTCCCCGGCTCCTATAGCCCGTCCTCTGGCACCGGCACCCCCTCCACTATTGTCCAAAGCACCTACATCTCCCCCATTACTGCCTACACCCCCTACCCGACGGGATGATAAGGGTAAGGCCCCTCTTATCGGGGAGAGTAGTCGATCGCAAATACAGTGTTTCCACTGTCACGGGTATGGCCACATTGCTAGTGAGTGTCCCGCTCGCACCACCCTAGCCTTAGGTGTTGGAGGATCCGCACCTCCCGAGCTTGAGCATGTCGATTACGAGGCCGATGAGGCACTGGCCGATGAATACTATGCCATGGGGGAAGAGCTGGGCGACCCTTCGGCCGCCCAGGATGTCGCCACCTAGTGGGCTTGATGCTACCACCTTAGTCTAGAGTCGTGCATGAGTCGGTGTGTTTTCTTTGTGTGGTTTGTTTGTGTGGTGATTTTGAGTCGATTGTTTGCGTGGTTTTCATTCATGTGTCAGTGCATGGTGAGTCTGCATGTGTCTTGTGCAAGCTCGTTGTCGTTCTCTTATGAGTGTGAAGCGAGTCGACTCACTTGATGAGTATGGGATCGGTTCTACATCTATACCCGGATCAGTCACCTATAGGGACTCAGCGGTGATTCCTAGTGAGTCTTCGAGCTGTTTCCTTCCTTTTGAGAGTGCCCCTTCGGAGTGACCACCTTTAGCCATAGCAGTTCGCATATCGAGTATATATGGAATGAGCAGGTGCCGATCACTTGGAGTGGAGCATACCCGCGCTACTTGGCACGGTGACGGATCCGCCGTAGTACTCGCGCAGCCATACCCCTACTCAACGGGGTCGAGTTCCTCCCACCCGGGGAGAATTGATGGGGCATCAAAGGCGATTTCCATACACGGGTGAAGTGTATTTGTGTGTTATGGCTTGTATGAAGTTGTAATTGTGTAATTTCTTTCTTTTGGGCTCCTTGTAAGGCTTATATCAAGCCGATGGGCCATTTGTTATGTCAAGTCCAAGGTTAGATTGCCATTAGTAGAGTCCATTAGAAAGCCTAGTTCATATTGGACCAAATGCTACCCTTATGGACCATATTGGTCATTTATGGCCCAATTGGGCCACTCCCTCTCATGGACCACCAAGACTTGGAAGGCCCAAGTCTAGACATGAGTTAGTGGATTGGGTTGGCTGGCCTTGGACCAGCCTAGGCCCAAGAGAGGCCCATGAAGGGGGCGCCCCCTCTTTTGGCCATATTAGGCTTGGTAGGTGGTGTTTGAATAGATTTAGTCCAAGGTTGAATAAGAATGGTCAAATTAGATTAAACTAATGTATTAAATGTGTGATTCACATTGTATCCCAGCCCTTCAATCCAAACCCCTAGATCCAAGGGTTGAGGTTGAGTTTGGTTGGCATCCTATATAAGGTTGTATTTTTCATATTGAATGAATTAATGAAGAGAAAATAGGCATTTGCCCCCCCTTTGGAGTTTGCACCCCTCCCCTCCCTCTCTCTGGTTCCTCCACCTCCAGCCCCCTTCTAGAGTGTAATTCCCCTCCCCCTTGATCCCCTCTCTCATCTGAAGAAGCTCCGGTGATCGCCGCCGCCATCGTCTCGCCGCCGACGCGTCGTTGCCAACGGTTTCGGTGGTTCTGTCCACTCAGGACAGGTTCCTCTTCTCCGAATTGCTGCTATCACTCCCTTCATCTTATGAAGCTCAAAATTTCAGGGTTGGTTCCCCTCTAGAATCCTTATCCCCACAAAAACAATCACATCAAAATTCATCCTTTAGCTATTTTTTGATTTTCGTCCAAGTCCAAGTTCCAGATCTGTCCTGGTTATGTTCACTGTTCATCAGCTCTGAGTCTACCCCATTCGAACCATCTTTTGATTTTTGTTGGGACGCCCAAATTTACTGGGAGTTCTGTCCACATCCCTATACCACCAGGAATTTTCTTAATTTTTGGTTCACCCTCCAAGTATTTTACAAAAACCGTCCAAGTTCCCAAGAACAGTCTGCCCATAGTTTCCCAGATCCGACCCAGGTCTAGTAAAAACATCCCAGAAAATCCATTTCTTATCCAATCAAAAAACTAAAAATATTCTCGGATTCCTCTCTCAGAGACCTTCAGCTTTGCTGAAGAAGTCATTTCCAGATTCGAAGGTCTTCTCCCCGGTCAACGTCGATCTTCATCGAAGATAGATCCTGCCCCTGCAGTTCTGGCCAGATTTCAGCAAGATTGTAAATTCAATAATCAGAAGTACAGATCTGATTATTTTTTTTGAAGACCCCTACGTCGAAGTATTCTGAGTCAGCTTTCCAACGGCGCTAATCTCGTCACATTCCGACGACGGGGCTGATCGCAGCAGCAGTTTTCTCCGAGTCGCGCGCCTGCAAACAGAACTTTCAGGTTCGTGGCCGAGTTCCCAGCGAGCGTCGTCCGAGAGCCGCCCGGTGTCCGGCGGTCGTTCCAGCAGCTCGCCATCCCAGGGGAACGCTTTCCAGGTGTCTCCACAACAGAGGAGTCATCAGGCCCCACACGACCCCTCCGGTCAATACATGGGCCCCCCACTAACACGAGTACGCGTGAAGCCGAAGCATCGTCCGGAACCGCCCGTCAACCCGAAACTGGTCCTCCCGGGCCCACTTGTGTCGCCCTTTACCTCCCTGCGTGGAGTGGGCTTAATTGCATTGCTGTAACCATAATGTATTAAGTTCCCGGGGGTACGAGTTCCGGCCGGGTCCCATCTTCGCCACGCCGAGAGCGTGGAGGTATCGCCTTCACCCTTACACTTGGCATTAGCTTAATTCTTTATATGCTTTATTTGCCGCTGCTAGAGAGCATGTGTAGGGATACCTAGCTCGCTTTTAATTTATAATATCACTGCTGCGAGAGAGAGCGAAGCCGTCCCGTGACCCGATCCGGGCACAAGTGAGAGCCGACCACCCTAGCTCACAGCCGGTTTCTCAACCGCGCACATCCGACTCTTCCCTCGTTAAGGGACGATCGCGAGCTTGTCGTGTCCTTGGTCCCGTCCCGCATCAACGACGGACCGACAGACCATGCTGGGCGGCTTCTCGCCTTTTCTACAGGTAAATCTGATTTAAATGCTTTCTATATGATTATGCAAATGATTATGCAATGCAATTGACTTTTGACTTCTACATGCAGATCTGGAGCTTCATATACCTCCCAGGGATAGGGAGAGGCACACTACTCCACCCCGGACGGATCCCGGTCGCCAGACGATGGGTGGTCGCAAGGGACTCAGTGTCGATTACTCGATTGACCAGGGCGATCCAGGACGAGCTGGATTCCTTCCCGCATACGGCGGTAAGCCTAGAACTCTAAATGCCTTGAATGTTGCCAGATGCTTCTATATGAATGTTATATATGCTGACAAAAGGACTAACATGATTCAGGTGAGATGGACCCCGTACCAGGATGAGAGTACCAAGGGACAGCCATGGGTCCAGACAGCCTTATCATACCGTGGGCGAGACGTTTGGTTGCACTGCATCAACGTCATCGAGCCACTACACTACCGCTTGATCCTGCGGACCCGAGGACTACACTAGCCAGAGGTGACCTTCCCACGCCGCGACGACGAGCGCCCGGGGAAGTCATCGAAGGGCATTAGTGGCGACGTGGACTGGTGCGCCCGCAAGGTGAAATACATCCATGAGTGGAACAAGCGAGGTCGGGCGGTAAAGGAGCAGGCCGAGAGCGATGAGGCGTATTTTAAAGCCTTCGCTCGGCGATACGGGGACCAGGTGTACTGAGGTACCCGATGACCGGTATGCAATTCTAACTTAAACTCTGAATGCTTTTACATGAAAACTTCCTATATGCTG
Source organism: Amorphophallus konjac (assembly GCA_022559845.1). Classification (NCBI taxonomy): domain Eukaryota; kingdom Viridiplantae; phylum Streptophyta; class Magnoliopsida; order Alismatales; family Araceae; genus Amorphophallus; species Amorphophallus konjac. Next base: position 405,585,612 of record CM040120.1, read on the forward strand.
ACTCATATGCTTTCTAACTGCAGCTAGACCCTGAGGGGAGGATAGCCGAGCTTGAGGGGCTACTCCACGCTACCGTCCAGCAGCGGGATGAGTACCGGACCGCCCTGGAGCTTCTGGTAAGATTTCCAAGACCTTAGACCTAAATGATTATGCTTATGATGCAAATGATGCAAATGCGATTGACTAACTATAATTCTAAATGCAGCGGGCTGAGGGAGCCCAAAGAGCGGGACCGGACGCCCCATTGTCATCATCACAGCCTGCCGGGGACAGAGCTGAGGGGGATGCCGAGTTTGCTCGAGCGGTTGCTCGGGCCGAGGAGGCGGAGGCCACCCTCGCAGAGCAGGTAAGATGAAAAAAAAAAGCTTTGACCGAAAAAATGCTTATGCAAAATTTAAATGCTTATTTGGCTAATCATGATAAAATGCAAACTATAGGCGAAAGAGCTAGCCACAGCGAAGGCCGAGGCGGAGCGTGCTCGGACGGAGGCAGAGAGGAACTGGGCTGAGACTGAGCGGGCTCGGGGAGAGACAGAGCTGCTGCGGGCGGAGGTGGCCCGATGGAGAGGAGAGCTTGAGCGGACGGTCAAGCAGACGGCAGACCTAGAGAGATACCGATCCGAGGCACGAGCAGCGCAGCTCCAGGCACATGATATGAAGGTCGAGGTACGGACTCTGGAGAGGACTATATGGATGATGGGCCGAGGACCAGAGCGGAGCGCCTCTCAAAGTGGAGAACCAAGGAGTGCTGCCCATACCGGCTCAGCGGCTGACTACCTCATCAGTTCCTCCAGCCAGCGGAGGAATGAGAGGGCAGAGAGAGGACAGCAGGAGAGAGTGCCTCCATAGCGCCACCAGTGAGGAGACCCGAGGGCGGAGGTGATGACGGCGACCCGGCAGACAGGCCGGCCGAATGAGCTTGTACTTTGGGTTTTTTTTGTTTGTTACTTGTACATGACTTATATATGAAAATGAATGAAATGGAGTGAAGAGTTCTTTTTATGTTTTTGTTTTGTTATGTGGATGAATGTATGAATGTGTGAATGGAAATGCAGATAAAATGGAATGGATGGAGTGAATGAATGTATGGAATGCATGAGCGTATCAATGTGTATGAATGTGCGGAAGGACTGTCAAATGTGTAAGACCGGCAGGCCTAACCTCAGGCAGAAGAGAATGGCATAGAACCAGTAGCAGAAAACGTGACGGTCTAGAGAAGATGCGTCAGAGTCATGTAACACACCACCATGGGGCCGTCAGGGACGACAGAGACCAGACTGCAACCTGATCTGCAGGAAATGTGACGGTCCACTGGGGAGCATCAGAATGATATGACGGCCAGAACCAGACCGTTAGGGACAACAGAACAATGCTAGATTGAAATAACGTGCAGAAAATGTGACGGCTCAAATGTAGAGCGTCAAAGACAAGTAACGGCCGTAACCAGACCGTCAGGAATGATCGAGCGAAGGAGGAGCCCAGACCGCATGGTAGAAAATGTGACGGCTCAGGGTCCATGCATCACAACACGTAACGGTGCAATGTTAGGCCGTTAGACTTAGCAGACCGAGATTGGGCCAAAAATAAACCCACAGGAAATGTGACGGCCCAGAATTGGAGCGTCAGAGACAAGTGACGGTCCTACGATAGACCGTTAAAGATCCAGGTGTACTCCGAGATGGATTGTGCCGTGAGAGGCCAAACCCGAAGGTTGACCATCTAAACCCCCACTAGAACTCTCCCAGACTTAAGATAAGGTCTTCTAACCCAAATCTTATCATCCTAGAGCCAAAAGCACGCCTTAAAAACTCAGGAACTCTGCCAAAAATCGTAGCTTTCCTTAATTCTCTGCTACAAGGGCTGAAGAACCTCTCCTAAGGGCAGAAACACCATGAAGAGAAGCTTCGAAGTGATGGTCATGGAGGAGAAGGTCTACACCGGACCTAGAGCGGCGAGGAAAGAGCATGAGGAGTTGCAAAGGCTGACATCAATCCCCAAGCATCTGAGCTCAAGTGCTCAAAGAGTGGTGAGTTCTAATTCCTTAACCAAGTTCAATAATTCTGCACTTCAACTTCCTATAATCTCTTCTTCTTCTAGCCTCTTCCCGGTCCAAGATGCTACTCCAATCTGAAGTGGGTGGCTCCCATGATCAAAGAACTCCCTTTAGAAGTCTTAGCAATCCTTAGGGCGTGGCACCTTCAACCTCTATTGGTCTTAGATAAGAACTTTCAGAAATTATCCTTAGATTGGCCAAGCATTTCAGCCCTCATAGAATTGTGGCATCCTCAAACACATACCTTCATCTTCCCTTCCTTTGAAGCTACAGTCCTATTACAGGAGGTAGAAACCTACCTAGCCCTTCCTAAGACTAAGGCGGGGGATGAGGACCTAGTTTGCTATACAGTGGAGCCTATTGGCCCGTCCTTGATCTTGAGCGATTTCATTCGCAATGCAAAGGACGTGAGGACCATGATCAGCCCACACCACATACATTTAATACCCATGGCTCAATGGATAGTCTCTCATTGCAAGAACAAGTGGGAGAGACATGAAGCAATAGCCAAGGCGGTGTCGGTTTGCTTATGCGGAGTCTTCCTTTTCACCACTACCGACCACCTCTTAGATACCAAAATCTCAGCATTATTAGCGGGTTGTGGCGGGGAATGTCCATCTCTCAAGCTATCCTCTCATATCTCTATGAAGGACTAAGCTCCGCTTGCTTAGGAGGCCCTTTGTTCAATTCCATGACACTCCTTGAGTGTTGGATGGGAGTGAGAGTCAAATTCCAACCCAAGGAAGATATAACTTCTGCTAGCCGGGTCTTTGGGAGCCACCCTTTGTTCTTTATTGGAGGTGCCTTTAGATTTTCTTCTCAGGTTGAATGCAAGACGACGGACAAGAAAACACGGGATGAATGGCACCTCTTCTTCAACACTTTGCCAATAGAGAAATTCATCATGCGACCAAGAATCCTTCGGAGCACTTTGCTTAGAATACCGCGGCGTCAAGGCCTAGACCTCCAGCTAGTGGGAAATACTACCATGGCGATCTACAACCCGCACTAGTGCCATCTTCAGATCGGACTACTTCGGACCAAAGTTCCTGCACTATCACACTACCCTCCCCTTCTAGCTAGGAAAATGGGGACCGAGGAGGATGAAAGAGCAGTCCGGAACGCGCTGACCATGTGGGAGATCAGTAAGGTGTGTCCGTGGCAAGAGGAAGTGAAAGAGAACGACGACACACGCCGTGGCTACGTGAAGGAATTAAGGAAGATCCGCCCTCTTGCGGATAGGAAACTGAATGTAGCTTGATTTTGTTCATGATGATGATATATATTGACAATCAGAATTGATGTTGCATTAAGTCCAATTGAATAAGTTTAAGTGAATGATATGAAAGTGATTTTAATTGAAATGAGCATGGGTGGTTGCTTGATTCGGTTAGAAGGATCTGAAAGCACAGCCTCTGGAGAGCGTAACGGTCCTGAAAGGGCCGTTAGAAGAACGTGACGATCTGGCGATAGGCCGTCAGGGGAATGGACTGAGAATCTATTCTCTGGAGGATGTAACGGCCTATAGACAGACCGTTAGAAGGATGTGAAGGTCTACATGAAGACCGTCAGAGATGGACCTGCTGAGAGAATAGAGCCAATGCCCTGAAGATAATGTGACGGTCAAGGATGGACCATTATATGAGTGTGACGGCCTGATGCCGGTGCGTTACATACCTGGACCTGCACAGTTGTTAGATTTCAACCCGAGCTTGAACCTGCGTTTTGCACACACTTAGACAAGAGACAAGTTAGATATGTTCTTAGACTCAACCCCTTGCCTTAAAGCAAGCTTAGAGAATGACCATTTCTTGATATTTGGTCAAGGGGTGGAGCCTTATCAAATAGGCGGAAAACATAATAGAAATAATGCGATGCATGCAATGCATATGATGGCATTTTTTTTGGAGTTTTGGGAAATATCTGAATTTTTGTGAGATGTTGGAAATATTTGGTTCTTTTAGGTTTTGAAATATTTAATTTTTTTTGGGATTTTGAAATGTACAATTTTTAGATTTCGATATTTGATTTTTTTGGATTTTGGAAATATATGATTTTTTGGATTTTGAAATATATGATTTTTCTTTGGATTTTGGAAATATATGATTTTTTTGTGGATTTTGAAATCCGATGCTTCCCCCGGCAACGTGGGCTCTTCTTATTACATTAAGAGTTCCTAAGGTTGGCGTGCAACAAGGTGACAACCCCTGGCCAAGACCTGATTCGTAAAACGGTGCTTCTACCAAGGCCATACCCAGGGTACTAGTCTTAGTCCTAAAAAAGAAAAAAGAACACAAGGGTAAGCTTAGGCCAGATATGGAAGTTTGTAGGACTTGATTTCCTCTCCAAACAACCCATTAGAGATTTGGTATGTTGCGTCGGGGCTTTGTGTCCGTCATCGAACCTTAGTCCACTCTAGGCATGCATACGACTGGGCTCATTCGTCCCGCGGGGAACTGTACTGCCACTCTTGCCATGCCTAGCTTTTCTTTCTTGCCTTTCTGGAGCTCTAGGATCATGATTGATAGACTTTTGAGATAATGGCTTTGGATTTTGTCACAAAGATTGCTCCTTTTGCTTCTTCTTTTCCTTTCTTTGCTTGTGGCGTCAGATCATAACGGACTGCCCCTATTTGAGACCTCCTCTCGTTAAGGTGCCTGAATCAGTCATCGCCTCCTTATTCACATCTTGCCCTTGGATTCAGCCGAAGAAAGAAACAGACAGGGACTTCGACTTTCCCCCAAAGTATGGCCAAGGAGAAACGATGTCTACAAAGCGGAAACCCGACCAGGGATGTCGTGTAGTGTGCTATTGCCGTACTTGGGACTTCTCTTTCGTGGTGAAGGGAAAGGAACACCTTGCTGCCGGGGTGGCACGTGTTAGACTCTAAGGAAAGAAACACTTAAGATACAACCCATTCCAAGCGTGAGAGAGCTCCTCACCTTCTGCGTTCACTAAGCGATAAGCATTCCCTGGATAAGCCTCTTTTACAACGAACGGCCCTTCCCAGTTAGGTTGCAATTTAGACCTAGGACCTGCAGACCGAATGAATTTACGTTTCAAAATCATATCACCTTCTTGAAATTTACGTTCAATCACCTTCTTTTGAAAATAACGCGAGACTCTCTTTTGATAAATGGATACGTGATCGGCCGCGTTCATCCTCTTCTCATCCAAGAGTTCCAGTTGGACGAGCAGTGCCTCTCGACGTTCATCGAGATTAAGTTCCTTATCGAGCTGCACTCTAAGGGAAGGGATCAAGATCTCATATGGGAGCATCGCCTCATCCCGTAGGTAAGAGCATAGGGAGTTTGTCCCGCATGAGTATGGACAGAGGTGCGGTATGCCCACAGAGCTTCCACTAATCTTTCCGGCCAATCGAAAAACTTATGAGATTCGCATGTTTTCTTTATGATTTTAAGAAGGGTTTTATTAGTGGCTTCGGCTTGACCGTTGCCTTGAGGATAATATGGAGATGAATGATGCAATGCAATATTGAACTTCTTACATAGGTCCTTGAGCTCTTGAGAGACGAACTGGGGTCCGTTGTCGGTGATGATGCTGCTTGGTACTCCGAATCGCGAGATGATATTCTTCATGATGAAGCGACACACCGTTGAAGCTTTGATCTCTGCGTACGCTTTTGCTTCGGCCCATTTGGTGAAGTATTCAGTGGCAGTAAGGATAAAGGATTTCTGTTTGATCTGAGAATTAAGATCACCAAGTGGGCCGACAACGTCAAAAGCCCACATAGAGAATGGCCAAGGAGCGGAAAGATGATGGAGAGATGAAGCTGGAGCATGGATTTTATCAGCGTGGAGTTGCCATTTAAGACACCTCCGGACGTAGAGGGAGCAATCTTCCTCTAGAGTGGGCCAATAGTAGCCCTGCCTAAGGATCTTCTTTGCTAGAGCCTGGCCATTGACATGACCTCCACACTCACTAGAATGGGCCGCTTTAGCCACCTTCCAAGCCTCATCATCATCTAAGCATCTCATGAGCATTCCATTAGTAGCATGCCTGTATAATTCTCTTGCGACAATAGTATACCTTGAGGCGGCTCTCCTTATTGACTTGCGCTGCTCGGCATTTGCCCCTTCTGGGAACGATCCGTCTTTGCAAAATAACTCAACTTCATGATACCAAGGTAATTCTTCTTCCTCCAGGATCTCTTCTAGTTCTATCAAAGATACCTCCTTGAGGTCCTCCTTCTCGGCCCTTGCCTCTACAGCTTTCCTAAGATTGATGTACCAAGGATTTTGCAGAGAGGGTGCGTCCATTCTCTGAACGACGATAGTCTCAGTACCCCGACTGAGAGGGAAGGATAGAGAGGAGGCAAGTGATGCTAAGGCATCAGCTAGGATGTTCTGAGACCTAGGGGTATGAATGTAGATCAGCTTACGGAATTGCCTAGCCAGGAGCGTGACCAAGTCTTGATAAGGCTTGAGCTTGGGATCACTAGTGCGGTAAGTGGACAGAACTTGCCGCAGGATGAGCTGAGAGTCTCCTATGATATTCAAGTAACGCGCGCCCAGAAGGTAGGCATGCTTTAATCCGGCTAGGAGAGCCTCATACTCGGTGATATTGTTGGTAGCAGGAAATCGAAGTTGATAAGCAAAGGGAATTGTCACTCCCTCTGGAGTGAGCAGAACAGCGTCGATCCCTCGGCCTTGAGAATTGAGCGCTCCATCGAAGTGCAGAGACCAGAAGGGATGATGAGAAATGACAGAGAGATGCTCATCAGGGAAATCATCCTGAATAGAGTCGGTGTGAGGAATGGGGAGATGGGCAAGATGCTCAGCGATGGCGTACCCTTTGACCACCTTCTGAACGACAAATGTGATATCAAACTGGGAGAGGAAGCTCTTCCAACGAGCTAACCTACTAGAAAGGACAGGCTTTTCTAAGAGATAGCGGATCGGGTCCATTCTAGAGATCAACCTAACTGGGTGGGCAAGGAAGTAATGTTTAAGCTTCTGAGCTACCCACACTGAGGCGGCATAAGTCTTCTTCATAGCGGTGTATTTGGCCTCAGCCGAGTTAAATAATCAAGAGAGGTAATAAACAGCCCGCTCTTTCCCTTCGTCTTCTACTTGTGCTAAGACCGCCCCTAGGGAGTCCTCAATGACCGAGATGTATAGGATTAGCGGTTTCCCAGGGACAGGAGGTTGCAAAACCGGGGGATTGGATAGATATTCCCTTAAATCCTTATAGGCATTCTGACAGTCTTGATTCCATTCAAACTTAACCCCCGCCTTTAGCAATTCGTAAAATGGGCGGCACCTTTGAGAATGTTGGGATATGAATCTTCTGATGAATTGCAATCTTCCAATCAGTCCTCGAAGTTCCGTGATGTTCTTTGGCAGAGGCATGTCAATGACGGAATGTGCTTTGTTAGGATCAATCTGGATCCCCCGTTTGCTCACTATAACCCTAGAAACTTCCCTGAAGAGACTCCGAAAACACACTTCTTCGGATTCATCTTAAGCTTGTACTCCCTGGCTCTTTGCAGCACCTTAGCCAGAATAAAGGGGTGCTCTTCTTTTGTCCTTGAATTTACCAAGATGTCATCCACGTAAGCTTCCATATAGATATGCATCATGTCGTGGAAGATGGCCATCATCGCCCTCTGATAGGTGGCACCTGCGTTCTTCAGACCGAACGGCATAACCACATAACAGTACGTGCCCCAGGGCGTGGTGAAGGAGGTCTTCTCTTGATCTTCAAGAGCGAGACGGATCTGATTATATCCTGAGTAACCATCCATGAATGATGAAGATTCGTACCCGGCGGTGCTATCGACCAGAACGTCGATGTGAGGCAGCGAGAAATCATCTTTGGGACATGCTTTATTAAGATCCCTGAAATCGATGCAAATATGCACCTTTCCATCCTTCTTAATAACAGGAACTATGTTCGCCACCCACTGAGGATATAGAACCACTCTAATGAATCTGGCCTTGTACAACTTGTCGACTTCTTCTTAATCCTCAAGGCCATGTGGGGGTGAAATCTTCTCGACCATTGTTTCACAGGTGTTGCCCCTGGTTTAAGCACGAGTCGGTGTTCCACTAAGGAGGGGTCAAGACCCAGCAAGTCCTCATAAGACCAGGCGAAAGAATCGCTATACTCCCTTAGAACCTTGATCAAATCTTCTTCTACTTGCGGAGGGAGATTAGCGGCAATAATGATGGGCCTTGGGTCTTCTTCAGTTCCCAAATTTATTTCCTTCGTAGGTTCATCCACTGCCGACGATGGCTCGTCAAATTTCTTTAACCCTCGTGCATACAAATCGGCAGTGTCATCTACATTGCTGTCCTCATCATCAATCGGGTCTTTTTCATCCAGGATTTCATAGACACCGAGTCCGTCATCACTCCACATGCCCTCTATTTCCTCTTCATCTTCGATTATGATTGCGGTAGTAATGAATTCTGGGCACCTTAAAAGAGCATGACATCGCTGAGCTAGATCTTGCAGGAACCTATTGGGGATAGATTTTGGAGGACGCGCAAGCAGGCGCGGCTCAGAGGAGGAAGGGTTGGATGAGCTAGAACAAGACCCTACTTCTCTATACCTAACTGACTCTACTTCCCTAGACTCGACGGACCCTAATCCTAACCTAAGGGAAAGAAAATCTAGTGGAAGGGAAGGAGCAGGGGACTCGTGCCCCTGGGCGGAGGATGGAGACAGGGTAGCGCAATCTTCCACTGAAATCTCCGTTTCAAATTTGCCTTTTTTTGGAGAACAGTGGAGACCACACAACATGATGGAGGAGGCGGGAGTTGCATGGGGAACAACTCGGGGAAGATGCAATTGAAGAATGGATCGGAGGATCGGAACCACATCTCATAGAGTGGGGTGGTGGAGGAAGGAGGAGTGAATAGATCGAACAGATTGATGGGTGGGCAGCGCCCACATGCGCAGGGGACAAACATGATTTCAGGTGGTCCGTCCGTAAAGTACGGATCGACCATCATAGGGGGATAATGAGGAATGGGTTCCAATAGTTGGAAGAGAGATGTGAGATGGGAAGGAGACCAAGAAATGATAACGGGTGAGCTCCCCTCCTCCCGTGGATGTTGAACTGGCTACTTCTTCGGCCTCCATTGGACGAGCCGAACCTCTTGATGCTTCTGTCGACAGCCCTCTTCATGGAACAATCTTTCAAAGGCCTGACTATAGTCAATCATGTCATCAACTAGCCCTTTTGGTGGTAGAGGGGGACCGACAACTAGACAAACTGAACCTTTCCTTTCTAGCAGAACTGGTTGTGGGCTCAATGTGCCTGGCTGAAGAGGCCCTCTGACAAAATGCTGACGGTAGTCCCAGGTGAGTGGCCCAGAGTCACCCATCATAGATAATGCGGTCTCTCGGTAGCTGAGACCTCTCCTGTTCATTTTTCTTCCCTTGGGGATGGGCTTGGTCCTTCCTTGCAATTGAGCACCGAGGCCTCTACCCGGTTGGTAGCCTAGTTTCAATATAATGTCCCAGCCCTTGGAATCTCGGATCTGGGGCTTCATCTTGATATCAACCGTAGCAGCGAAGGGATTGCGGGGTGCATAAGCCCAAGGAAAGTCCAGATCTAGCACAGAGATAACTGGCCAGCTGCTTGGCCATAAGGTGGGAAGAACCTTTTCTGAAATAGCTTTAACAGATTGGATCGTGGATAAGCTCTTAACCTTGATGACCCTCCCTTGGAAAGGGAATTTAATGCATTGATGTGCAGTGGAGGGTACGGCGCTGAGAGTGTCAATCCATGGGCGACCCAAGATAGCCTTGAACATAGGGTCAATGTCTAGCACATAGAACTCCACGGGCATAGTAAGAGGCCCGAGCTCTGCTTGAATAGTGACCACCTCGTGACATGCTCTCCTTGAGTTGTCATATGCAGCTATAGTCGTGGGAGTTGGTCGTAGTAATTCCTCTGAGATGTTGCAAGCTCGAAGGGTACTAAGTGGACATACATTGATGGAAAATGTGATTGCCGGCCCTTTGGAAATTGACTTATATATGAAAAAGTCATGGTAGTTGGTCGTAGTCAACCAGTGCTACGTCAATATTGACTTTATTCAGAGTGATTGAAATGCAGAGCGGCATTTGTCGAGCCTCTGGAGGAGCTAGCTTGGTTTCAGAAAATGTGATTGCCGGCCCTTTGGAAATTGTTGCCATTGCCGTAGGTAGACTGTCGACTGCCATATCTTCACTAACCATCACCTTTTGTAGAAAATTTCTGAGAGCATCCTGGTGAAGGGTAGATCTTTTAATGAGTTCCAGAACAGATATCTTGACGGGCACCCTATCCAAATGATGTAGCAAGTCGTATTGGGCACCCGGCAGAGGTTCAGCTTCTTCCTGCTCAGTGGCTGGCTGGGAAGACTGGGGATTAGAAGTAGTGGGATAATTCCGATGGAACAGCCGCCCGCTCCGTAGGGCGAGGTTTTGTGCCGGCATAGCATCAGGAGACGGTATAATTGGCCCGGTGGCGTGGATGAGTGGAATAGGCGGTGTAGGAGAGAGGATTTGGTAGGATGTGGTATTAGTGGAGGTGATAAGTGGCGATGGACGGATGATGGATGAGGGATTAGTGGAAGGTGGGGTGGTGATGATGGGTGCTGGTACAGGGGGAGGACAGGCTAGTGGAGGCATGGTGATGAGTGAGGGGTTGGGAGACGGTGTAATGATGGTAGCGGGGGTAATTGGTGAGGGGTGTGATAGGATTGTGGGTGGTGGCGGAGCTACTGGAGTGGGTATGAATGGGAGAACAAGTGGTGAAGGTGTCGGGTGTGTCGGTAACATGCTAGGGGAAACAAGGGGGTTGCGGTGATTATGGTGGAGGGCCATTATTTACGGTGTGGTGCCGTCGTCATCAAAAGACCACCCGACGTTAGGAGCCGGGGGCTGGACAACATTGACCTGAGCTGGTGCCGGTGGCTGAGGCTGCGGAGCGGGAGGGTGGTTCGGCATCGGGTTGTGATGAATCCCCAAATCCTGAACCAGCTGCTGTTGCTGCTGTGGTGGCTGCTGCTGCGGCTGCGGTGCCTGTTGCTGCTGCACTTGCTGCCTCGGCGGCTGCCTTCTCTTTTCCTTAATCTCAACAATGGCCTTGTGCATCTTGGCCCAATCAATTCTCTGTCCCTCGTGGAGGTCATACACTAGGTCCCTGAACTGAAAACATCCTTCAATTGTGTGCCCCGGCTGCCTGTGGAATATGCAATACTTTGTTTGATCAACGGATGTGTTCCAAATGGGCCGTTCCGAAGGAAGTTGTATAGCATTTACTGACATGAGAGCTGAGAAGATATCCGTGAGGGTTTCTGGCAAGGGTGGGTATTGTGCCCTTTTAGGAGCCGAACGCTTGTTGTTGGTGTTATAGCCATTGGGTGGAGGGACATTGTGATATTACGAAGGTTGTGGTGGTTGCTGTGGTGCGGTGAAGGTATTTTGTGGAGTGGTGAAGGCAGGCGGAGGGTTTTGTGGGGTAACTTGGAAGTTTTGGGGAGCGGGGTTCTGTGGAGTGCGGGGGTTTGGGGGGAAGCGGAAGGGTGCGGCTTAAAAAGGGAAAGTAACAGCTTGAACTTGCTCGTTCGTCTGGATCCCCTCGGTAACAGGCCCTTGAGGTTTCTTATGATACTTGGGCTTTTGGTTTTCAAAGAGCGAGTGTATGGGGGAATCCTTGAACTGAGTTTGAATAAAGCGTGCTCGGTTGTAAAGTTGATGCATGTTGGCTATATCATTCATGGCTAGAATGTTGCGGAAGGTCAGAGTGGCATTTGAAATAAGCAATTTGACCTTCTCTTCCTCCGAAATGTGGCTGGGCACTCTAGCGGCCATCTACCTCCATCGGTCTGCGTAGGTAGCAAATTCCTCATCAGGCTTCATCTTTTCGGCCACCAGATCTGTAAATGAATATTCCGGGCCGACTCTATCTTGGAACCTCTGAATAAACTTATCTTTTACTATCTTGAAACTCTCAGCATCTTCCCGTGCCAAAGAATAAAACCATTCCAGTGCAACACCATCTAACGATCGGTGAAATAGATACGCCATGAGGCGATCATCGTACTGAAATTGAGCCGACTCGTATAAGAAGTCCCTCACATGAACAAAAGGATTGATGTTCCCATCATACTTTCTATAGTTGGGGAGCTCGACTGTGGAGGGAACCGGATGTTCTGAAAACTCGGGACTGGAACGTCTACCAATGACTGAGGGCCAACCCGCTTCTGAAGAAAATCGAGTTGTTGTTGCATGGCGACCCATTTATCAAGCAACTCCTGCTCTCGGGAAAGAGCAGGGACAGTAAAGGATGAATTTTGAGGAATGGAAGGGTAAACAGATGGAGGAGACGGCCCATAAGAAGGATGGTGGATCGAAGGATGACCCACATTGGATTGGACCTGGGCTACCCCTTGCTGAGGGCGCATAAAATCATTCGGACCAATAAGAACTTGCGACACAGCTGGGCCTGAGGTGTGATGATCCGATGGGAAAGAAGGGACAAGGGTATTGCCCTTATCAAGGAATTTCTGGGCCAAACCAGAAGACTGGCCCATTTCAAGATTGGAGAAGCGGAGGGTCCTAGGTTGGACCGGAGTGAGATCAATAGAAGTGGGCTGGACAGCGGGTCTGTCAGCTCTGGGTTGAGCGACAGACGGATTGGAATGACCAAAGACAATAGGAGAAGGCGGGGTGTTGGACCCCTGCATAACCTGATAGACCGCCTGAAGCTGGGCCGGGTCTAATTGAGCCATCATATGGAGGATAGAATTGGCAGAAGGAAGAGGAGGATTTTGAGTGGATAGAGCAATCTGCATGGGGATGGAAGATGAGGGAGGAAGGGGTTCCTCCCTAGGCTGGAACGAGACAACCCTAGAGGGTGTTGTGCATCCCTTAGTTTTGATGATGACAAAAGATATGTTTGACTAATCAACAATCTACTATCTTCATAACACGTGCAAGTCATTTGATTGATCCTTCAATATAAAGCAATGAACTCATGGCAAGTTGATGATGAACAAAAGATATGTTTGACTAATTCAATGTAAAAATGATAATTCAAGTCACTTCTGATAGTTCAAGTAATTTCAGGTCTACTGAAGTATAAGTGAAATCAGTAAATCAGAAGAAATGTCAAAGGTTGCTTGTCGACCAGAGAAGTAGTCATTGTCGACCAACGAATCCAACCAAACACAGTTCAAGCTATGTTTTCTCTGTACGCGCTCTGGTTGTCGACCAGAGCCCTGCCCGTTGTCGACCACGAAGCAATACAAGAGAATCCAACTCTGTACAGACTTTTCCTCCGTACAGACTTTCCTCTGTACAGACTCTCCTCTGTACAGACTTCGGTGGTCGACCAGTTACTTTTCCGCTGTACAGACTTCGGTGGTCGACCAGTTACTTTTCCGCTGTACAGACTTCGGTGGTCAACCAAAGGTCTGCTCGTTGTCGACCACGGAACAGACAGAGCATCAGACAGAACTGCCATACATCTGGACATTGCCCCTTGTCGACCAGCGACAGGGCTATTGTCAACAATGAGCGATACGAGCGTCAGCCTGAAGAACCAGCCGTCTGGACAATGCTCATTGTCGACCAGAGACAGGGTCGTTGTCGACCACAAGCGGAACCGCGTCCAGAACCGAAATCCAACCGAATTTAGTTTCTGTTGAGAAAAACCTGCAGGTTGTTGCTGCAGGTTGTTGGGCTGTTCAGAGGATAAGATTCCGCACGGGATTCAAGGAGAGAATCGTGCTAAGAACCGGTCAAACCTCTTCTAGATTTTACTTAATCTTCTCCCTGTTTTTTAGCGGGTAATCGAACAGGTTTGCACTTGCGCGGGAAACAGCTCCGAGCTTGATAAGAACTGGTGCAAAAAGGAGAAGAGAACACAGAGAACTGAATATGGAAAAACAGAGAAGAAGCTAAGGAAGATCAGGATCAGAAGTTTCTCTAATCAGAAAAGGAAGAGTGGCTCTCCTACAATCAAAAAGCTGCAGAAGACAGAAGTGCTCTTCGGTGCTGCAGAAAGAAGACCTGGCTCAAGGCGTTGCAAGTTCCAGCAGCAAGGCAGCTGAAGGCATCCTGCTGGAAGTCCTACAGGGAGTCTTGCCTTGTTCTCTATGTGATTGAGTCCCAAGCTGAACTCCTTAATTACTCTGCTTCAAACGTTTATGTTCAGCTCTGTTACAAGTTTTTCTACTCATCTTTACAACTAGTGTCAAGCTGTGTGGCAGCGGGTACAAGCTGTGTGTCAGCAGGAAGAAGCTGTGTATCAGCGGTGTATTGATTGAGATCAGGATTTCTCATTAGTGAAGCCTTGCTCAAGTTGAGCAAGGGGTGGATGTAAGTCTCAGGAAGAGACTGAACCACCTAAAAATCCTGTCTTGTGGTTTTGCTTGTGGTGTGTGCTCTTCCTATTGTTTGCTATCGCTATAGTTATCAGTTTTATCTTTGCAATCCATCGTTTGCTTAAGGTCTAGTTGATCCTTGGTTTATTAATTGAAAAAAGGGGCTAGATCTATTCACCCCCCCCTCTAGATCTATTCAGTCCGTACTCAACACGTGGTATCAGAGCTAGACTCTCCGAAAATGTGGTCTAACAACCAGGAGAGACCTAGCGGACTGAACTCTAGAAGTCTAATGGCTGAGGGACACTCAGTGACTAGACCACCATACTTTGATGGAAATGATTACTCATACTGGAAAAATCGTATGCAGGTGTTCTTGAGAGCACAAGATCATGAGATGTGGAGAGTAGTGAGCCGCGGACCCTATGAGCTGCCCGAAGACGAGGATACCTGGACCAGAGAACAGGTCAGAAAATCAACCATCAACTGGGGAGCTATGAACGTAATGCAATGCGCACTTCATCCCACGGAGTTCTCAAGAGTCTCACAATGTGCAACAGCCAAGGAGATGTGGGATCGACTCGGAATCATCTATGAAGGTACGTCAGAGGTAAGGGAGTCAAAAGCAAATATGTTAGTCTCAGAATATGAAATGTTTAGAATGAAAACTGATGAAAACATTTCTGATATGTATGCTAGACTAGTGCAACTAACAAATAGCTTAAAGAGTCTAGGAAAAACCTACAAGGAGCAAGAGGTAGTGAGAAAAATTTTAAGGTCCCTCACTCCTATGTGGCATACCAAGGCCACAGTCATTGAGGACTCAAAGAACCTCACTACTATGACTGTGGATGAACTAGTAGGTTCCCTAATGGCCTATGAAGTCAATCTAAAAGGAAAGGAAGACGAGGGCAAGAAAAAGAAGCAGCTCGCCCTGAAGACTAAAATAGGCACCTCTGAATTATCTGGCACTGATAACTCATCTAGCACAGGTGAGGAAACTGGCGAGCTAGCCATGCTAACAAGAAAGTTCAGAAGGTTCCTGCGGAAGGAAGGTAAGGGATTTAAAAATCCTAAGGGCACGGTAAGGAAATCATCCCAGTTTAAGTATGACAAAAACAAAGCTTCATCTAACAAGCCTGTCTGCTACAACTGCAGGAAACCAGGACACATGAAGGCTGAATGTCCAGAGGCTCCTAAGAAATCAAGCTTCAAGTGGAAAGGCAAGAGACCAAAGGCAATGATAAGCACATGGAGCGAGGAGGAGGAAAGCAGCGAAGAGGAAACAACCTCCGAAGAAGAAGAAGGAAACACATGTTTAATGGCCAAAGGAGACAGCAACGACCTTGAGGTAACCTCCCAGTTTCAAGACTTTTCTAGCTCAGATTGGGAAGAAGCCTATTCAGACTTACTTGATACATATGAAACAACAAGAAAGGAAAATAAAAGGTTGAAGAAGAAAGTTAATCAGCTCAATGATGACAGCAACTTAATTGCTAACAGAACTAAACTAGAATTGGAAATCACCACCTTACAAAATAAGCTGAATCAACACAAGACAGATGAAGAAAATGTCAAAGAGCTATTAGAAGAAAATGAGATACTAAAAAATACAATTGATGAGTTAAAACTAAAGACTCAAGAATATGAACAGGAAACTAAGCTAACTCAAGAAAGAAACAACTCACTCAAGGAAGAAAACAGTCAACTTCTGAAAGAAATAGAAAGAATCCAAAGTGAACTGAAAAGCAAACAGGAAACATTGGAAAAAATGACTAAGGGTGAAGAAAACTTGAACGCTGTGTTAGGAATAAAAGTAAATTTTCAGAAAGAGGGGTTAGGGTACAACCCAGCGGCTAAAAAGGAATTCCAAGTAAAAACTTTAAATAAAACAGCTGACTCTAAAGGAAAAGGCCCCTTAATAAACTTATATCAAAACAAACAAAAGGATATAGCTGAAAGTTCCTCTAAACAGACTAATGTCACCTTGGAAGAGAGGAATTCTAAAGGGAAAATGGTCAATCTACATCAACTTAAAAACAACAGCCATATCAGACGAGAAGTTCAAATTCACAGAAGTAACCAGACAAACAGAGCATTAAATCATGTTAATAAACCCAAACCTGTAAAACAAGGTGTCTGGAAACAGGCTGGTCGACAACAGAATCCTCCTATGTCGACCAGAGGATCTGCCAGAACAGGCGCTGGCTTCTGGAGAAACCCTGGTCGACCACAGACATACCAGATGTCGACCAGACACACAAACAGAAACCACAACTTCTCTCAGCTGAAACAAAATGGCAATTGGAATTTAAGAAAATGGACTCAAAATAGAGGAACATTAAATCAAAAGGAACACAACCTGAACAAGTTAAGAAATGAACAAATGAACTGCTCTAACAAAATGTGGGTTCCCAAAATGTTATTACAGCACTTTCATGATTTCACAAGCTATCTTGGACCCGGGTACCATTGGGGTCCAAAAGTTTCTGTGTAATTTATCATGCAGGAATGTCTGGCAGCCATGCACAACAAGTGGTACTTAGATAGTGGTTGCTCAAGACACATGACGGGAGATAAGACCAAGTTCTCCCAGCTGAGCTCAAAGGATGGAGGATATGTGACGTTTGGGGGAAATAACAAAGGAAAGATCATTGGGATAGGTAAGATAGGTAAGGAACCTTCAAACTGTATTGAAAATGTATTGCTGGTGGATGGACTGGAATACAATTTATTGAGCATTAGTCAACTGTGCGACAAAGGCCATAAAGTGATATTCGACTCCAAGATCTGCAAGATTGTTGAACCAAATTCAGATACAGCCAAGTTTATGGGCAAGAGAGTGAACAATGTCTACATGATAGACTTGGATGATCCAGCCCACTCCAACTTGTGCCTAACCGCCAAGAAGGAGGACTTAACCTGGTTGTGGCACCGAAGGCTAGGGCACGTTAGCTATAGGGTGCTGCACAAACTTGTGAAAAATAAAATGGTTCTTGGTTTGCCTGAAATTTCGTTTGCTCAAAATGTCAAAGTATGTAAAGCATGCACCCAAGGAAAGCAAACAAGAAAATCATTCAAAGGTAGAACTGAAAGTCAGTCATCTAGACCCCTAGAACTTGTACACATGGACCTTTTTGGCCCAACCAGAATTGCCAGTCTGAGTGGTAAGAAATATGGTTATGTTCTAGTGGATGATTTTTCCAGATTTACATGGGTAATGTTCTTATCACATAAAAGTGATGCCTTTCATGAATTTCAGGAATTTTACAAAAGAATGAAGCAGGATGGTAAGTCCAAAGTGTGTACAATCATATCTGACCATGGGGGGGAGTTTGAAAATTCTGATTTTGATGTATTCTGCAGAAACAAGGGCATAACCCACAGATTCTCCTCACCAAGGACACCGGAGCAAAATGGAGTTGTAGAGAGGAGGAACCGCACTCTTGTCGAGATGGCTAGAACCATGTTGGTTGAAGCTAATCTTCCAAGGAAGTTTTGGGCTGAGGCTGTCAACACAGCATGCTACATTGTAAACCGGGCAATGGTAAGACCATCTAGTGCAAAAACTCCATATGAAATGCTCAAAGGTAAGAAACCATCTCTAGCTCATCTTAGAATCTTTGGTGCAAGATGTTTCATTCATAACAACGATAAAAGAGTGTTGGACAAGTTTGAACCAAAGAGTGACTCTGGAATATTCTTGGGCTATTCTGACCGATCAAGAGCCTATAGGGTTTTTAACACCAAAGATCAAATTGTTGAAGAATCCCCTCATATCTCATTTGATGAAGTCAATGATCTTATTAAAAATGAACAGGTCAGCAAGGAGGAAGAAGATGGAGAATTTCTGAAAGACAAAGAAGAACCGAAGGAGAATGAAGAAGCACAGAATCAAGAAAGAAACCAAGGTAATTCTAATGATCAGACCGAAGGAGAGATCATCTCAGGTAACAATCTTGAAAACTTGAGACTTCTTAGAGATCATCCCTTAGATAACATTATTGGTGGAATACATGATCCTAGGAAGACTAGATCTCAAATTAAGGCCATAAATGAACTGGATCAACTTGCTCTTGTGTCCCAAATAGAGCCCAAATCTGTAGAGGAAGCCTTAAAAGATGAATCATGGATAAATGCTATGCATGAAGAACTAAATCAATTTGAAAGAAATCAGGTGTGGAGCCTTGTCCCTAGACCTACATCTCACCCTGTAATTGGAACCAAATGGGTATATAAAAACAAGTTGAATGAAGAAGGGGTTGTAATGAGAAACAAGGCTCGGCTTGTGGCTAAAGGGTACAACCAGGAATTTGGGGTTGATTTTGAAGAATCATATGCTCCAGTTGCTAGATTAGAAGCCATCAGGATATTGTTAGCCTTTGCAGCATCTCATGGAATCAAATTACAACAAATGGATGTAAAAAGTGCTTTTCTAAATGGCATTATAAAAGAAGAGGTCTATGTGGAACAACCCCCTGGTTTTGAAAATGATGAACTTACTAATCATGTTTTCAAATTGCACAAAGCCTTGTATGGATTAAAGCAGGCTCCTCGGGCTTGGTATGAAAGGTTGAGCTCCTTCCTCACCAAAAAGGGATACTCAAGAGGTAAAATTGATCAAACATTATTTTCCAAGACCCAAGGTAAGCATATACTGATTGTACAAATCTATGTGGATGATATTGTGTTTGGATCTACTGAAACCTCTTTGTGTACTGAATTTGCAAATTTAATGACTAATGAGTTTGAAATGAGCCTAATGGGTGAGTTACAATTCTTTCTTGGATTGCAGATCTCACAATGCAGAGAAGGATATTTTATAAATCAATCCAAGTACATAAAAGAAATGTTGAAGAAATTTGGCATGGAAAGCTGCAAGCCAATCGAGTCACCCATGGGTACAAGTGCAACCTTGGAAGCAGATACAAAAGGTAACATGGTAGATGCCAAGAAATACAGAGGTATGATCGGATCCCTACTATACTTAACTGCATCAAGGCCAGATATTCAGTTCAGTGTATGCATGTGTGCTAGATATCAGTCTAGTCCTAGAGAATCACATTTAGGAGCTGTCAAGCGCATCTTTAGATACCTTGCCGGCACCCAAGAATTGGGTTTGTGGTATCCTACCTATTGCAAACTAGATCTGATTTCATATTCGGATGCTGATTATGCTGGTTGCAAAATTGATAGGAAGAGTACTAGTGGATATTGTCAATTCTTAGGTGGCTGTTTAATATCATGGGCTTCTAAGAAGCAACACTCTGTGGCACTCTCCACTGCTGAGGCTGAGTATGTCGCAGTAGGAAGTTGTGGTACACAGGTTATGTGGATAAAACATCAACTCCACGACTACAATGTAGATCTTGGCTGTGCACCCATTTTATGTGACAACACTAGTGCTATTAACTTGTCTAAAAACCCCATTCAACACTCTAGGACAAAACACATTGAGATCCGTCATCATTTTCTGAGAGATGAGGTATCCAAAGGAAATTTCATGCTTCAATTTGTAGAAACTGAAAAACAATTGGCAGATATCTTCACTAAACCCCTTAACAATGACAGATTTTCCACTTTAAGAAGGGAGTTGGGTTTATGCAGAACATCATCTGAAAATTATTGAAATATTGATATGTTCTGTTTATGGCTTTCTGTCATTTCTGCAAGTAGTTGTGTCAGTTAAATGTCTACTACCGGTAGGATTGGGGGTTCAACTGTTTACTCCAGCAAGTTCTGCAAATTCCTGGCTTTGCTACTGGTTAGCTCTGGTGGTCGACCCAAGACAAGGCATTGGTCGACCAAGACATCAGGACAGGAGACTGTTTGGTTCTGTGATTATGCAGGTGTCGACCATAGGCGGTCCCATTGTCGACAACAGACTTGTCAGCAAGCAGATGTCAATTTCAGGCAGGATCTGTGACTGCGCAGATGTCGACCAGAGACAGCTCCATGGTCGACAATGGAAGGTAGAAAATCGTCTGATTTGATTAAACTAAATTGGGCACTGATCCGTCTTCACTCAATCATCTTCATCCATACTTTCCATTCCTTGTGTCTTTCTATCTCATCCTGGCCAACATAATTGTTTATTTCAGCATGGATTCTCAAATTGAGGGGGAGAAAAAGTGTAAACTCATTCCTTGGTAAAACATTGAATAACCTAACCATATCTTCCACTAAAATCACCAAAGTAATCAATAAGAGTAGCGGTTGAGTGTAGTAATGAGGATTTGGACTGTACTACTTCAATAAAGTCAAGCCATAACTATGATTCTGTCACATGATTTTGAAGACTTATGATTTTTAGTAGTGAGTCGGTTTCTCTACCTGTGCTAATTCTGAACAGTTAATATAAATCCAATAATATAGCATGAATGCACGTGGAATACGCCATAATTCTGTCTTCATGGTAGAGCAATGGATTGGATTCTGAGAAACTACTGCCTCCCATGTTAAAGAAAAAATTGGATGAAAAATAAGTGAGAGGCATGTGTGTCATGAAGAATCAATCTATCTCTGCTGCTCTCAAAAATTATTGAGATTGGGCATACTGAGTAACTGGGGATATTGGCGTCTGATAAACGTATATCCTCACGGATAAAAGGTGTGTCCCAGTTAAAAGTGGAATGGTTAGACATGCTAAGTAGCCGAGGTTTCTGGCGTGTAAAAAGCGTGTCTCCTCGTGTAGAAAAGCATGTGATAAACCTGACCACAGCTTTCAAAATACTTCAAAAAGCAAAACTCAAAATTATCCAAAATGACAGAGGAACATGGTTGACCAAAGGCATGACATGCAAAGACAAACTGAAAACACTATTCAGCTAGCACAGTTAGTAAAACAGCCTCACGAATTCTATTATAAGTTTGAGAAGTCATATGGAGGAAAATTAGATATGGGGCGCAAGTTTATTGGTGCAATACCTTCAAATTCAATGAACCACAAGGCCCACTCTACTTGTTTACAAGGTGGTCTTTGCTATGAGTGGATGGGTTAAATAAATGTTTCATTAAGGAAAGGGTGTACACTTTAATTAAACCCCCAATTTTATTTCGGCTGATTTATTCCTGTCCTCTCGTTTTCCACATCGCGTTGGTTCCACTACCCTAGGTTTTAAGACCCCGGTCCTACTCTCTGATATCCTGCCCTATAAATTACACCGACTGGGTCCCCAATCTTCTCACCCTCACCGTTTTCACCATTCACGGTCGTCCTCCGTCTCCAGTCCCCTTTTCGACCCCTTGTGCATCCCTCTCTCGCCTCAACTCGTTCTCTCGCATCCCTCCACCATGGTTCCGCCGCGTGCTCAGAGGTCGTCCAAGCGAGCAAGGGATAAGGTTCCTGCCGAAGCGCCGCCGCCGTCCAAGCACTCCAAGCAGACGGTCACGCAGGGTCAGCCATCGACCCCTCAGCGGTCGACAACGGATGCGACCGCAACTTCAGATATGCCCATCGTCCATCCCGTATCTGGTTCACTGAAGCCCCGGACCATCTTACCACCGAGAATAGTAGATTTCTCCGATCAGCAGCTGATGGAGATGTTCCCGGAGCTGCGGGAAGTTTTGGACGCCCAAGGCTGGACAGAGTTTGTCTCTGCACATACTATGTATTCCCCACAGCTTGTGCAAGAGTTTTACCACAACCTGCAAGTCGTGGATGATAAGGTCTATTCAGTAGTTCAAGGTGTCGTCGTCAGCCTCGACTTCAAGCTACTCCACAAGGCGCTGCACATCTCCCGGCATGGTGCTGCCTTCAATCCTGAGGATTTTGACTTCAAAGCAGCTTATGCCGTGGTCACCGGCCAACCAGTTCCTGAGGTTCTCCCAAAATCCCTCAATGCCAACACTTTTCCTCCTCTTCATCGGTTGCTCCATCACCTTCTTACCACCATAATCCAACCACGAGGAGGCGCCAGGGAACATGTCAGTCGACTTCACCTATTTCTTCTCCATGGCCTCATCACACGTCAACCAATTTGCCTTCCCAAGCTCATGCAGAACACTTTCAAAACCCTCTTGCATTATCCCCTGAATTCTCTTCCATATGCTGCCCACATAACTGCCATTTTGGAAGCAGCAGCTATACCCATTCCTCACGCTCCGCGCGTTGTCATTCCCAAACGGCACGTATATTCGTTCCATTACGTGACCACATTTTTGGGCTATAAGAAGATAGGAGATCAAGTCCAGCGCACCCTACCATCCAAGGGTAAATCCACAGCACCATTGCCTCCCTCTTCTCCACCACAGACACCAATTCATGTTAGCCCTGCTGCAACCCCTCCACCTGTGGTGCTTCCCACTCACACTCCCACTTTTACCACCACTGCTACCCATCCTCCACCTTCACTCGCTATTATGCCATGGCTACCAGGCACTGCAGCCACTCATATTCCATCTACGTCTGTTCCACCTACGTCTACTTCTGCTCCACCACCTCCTTCCACCTCCAACACTGAGTCTCACGGAGTGCTTCTCCAGATAGCATCTCAGCTGACCTCCCTCTCAACTCAATTCCAATCCTTTCAAGAAAGTATGAATGCTGCAACCGGGCGCTTGGAGCTGAAAGTCCAAAGACTAGAGCAGCAGATGGAGACCAGGTTCATCAAGCAACAGGAACACTCAGAACATGCTAGTTCTCGGTTTAACAGACTGGTTGCCACATTAGCTGAAGTGTCAGCAGAGATGGGGACACACATTGAGTTCACCAACCAGCAGATTAAACAGAATCACCATGCTACTATCTCAGAGATCCAGAAGCTTAGGCTTTCTTATGCCCACATAGTTGACAAGCTGGATCGGATGGCAGAGAATGTGAAGCCCGAGACTTCTTCGTCCTCCTCAGAGTGAATGTCTGGATACTCCTCTTTTTGCTGTTGACAAAGGGGGAGAGAGAGTCAGAGTCTTTGTGTGTCATTGTGTGTCTAGGTGTCCTTGCCTTTGTTTTTGAGTCATTCATGTAACTCATGTTATGATACTTTTGAAAGGCATATCAAATGAATTTTTTGGCTGAAATCTGTGATAATGATACATGTTCTGATAGTTTCTGAATGGCATATCAAATGCATTTTCTGGTTGAAATAATCTCCTGATGATCACAATGACTCATGGTTGTCATCATCAAAAAGGGGGAGAATGTTGTGCATCCCTTAGTTTTGATGATGACAAAAGATATGTTTGACTAATCAACAATCTACTATCTTCATAACACGTGCAAGTCATTTGATTGATCCTTCAATATAAAGCAATGAACTCATGGCAAGTTGATGATGAACAAAAGATATGTTTGACTAATTCAATGTAAAAATGATAATTCAAGTCACTTCTGATAGTTCAAGTAATTTCAGGTCTACTGAAGTATAAGTGAAATCAGTAAATCAGAAGAAATGTCAAAGGTTGCTTGTCGACCAGAGAAGTAGTCATTGTCGACCAACGAATCCAACCAAACACAGTTCAAGCTATGTTTTCTCTGTACGCGCTCTGGTTGTCGACCAGAGCCCTGCCCGTTGTCGACCACGAAGCAATACAAGAGAATCCAACTCTGTACAGACTTTTCCTCCGTACAGACTTTCCTCTGTACAGACTCTCCTCTGTACAGACTTCGGTGGTCGACCAGTTACTTTTCCGCTGTACAGACTTCGGTGGTCGACCAGTTACTTTTCCGCTGTACAGACTTCGGTGGTCAACCAAAGGTCTGCTCGTTGTCGACCACGGAACAGACAGAGCATCAGACAGAACTGCCATACATCTGGACATTGCCCCTTGTCGACCAGCGACAGGGCTATTGTCAACAATGAGCGATACGAGCGTCAGCCTGAAGAACCAGCCGTCTGGACAATGCTCATTGTCGACCAGAGACAGGGTCGTTGTCGACCACAAGCGGAACCGCGTCCAGAACCGAAATCCAACCGAATTTAGTTTCTGTTGAGAAAAACCTGCAGGTTGTTGCTGCAGGTTGTTGGGCTGTTCAGAGGATAAAGATTCCGCACGGGATTCAAGGAGAGAATCGTGCTAAGAACCGGTCAAACCTCTTCTAGATTTTACTTAATCTTCTCCCTGTTTTTTAGCGGGTAATCGAACAGGTTTGCACTTGCGCGGGAAACAGCTCCTAGCTTGATAAGAACTGGTGCAAAAAGGAGAAGAGAACACAGAGAACTGAATATGGAAAAATAGAGAAGAAGCTAAGGAAGATCAGGATCAGAAGTTTCTCTAATCAGAAAAGGAAGAGTGGCTCTCCTACAATCAAAAAGCTGCAGAAGACAGAAGTGCTCTTCGGTGCTGCAGAAAGAAGACCTGGCTCAAGGCGTTGCAAGTTCCAGCAGCAAGGCAGCTGAAGGCATCCTGCTGGAAGTCCTACAGGGAGTCTTGCCTTGTTCTCTATGTGATTGAGTCCCAAGCTGAACTCCTTAATTACTCTGCTTCAAACGTTTATGTTCAGCTCTGTTACAAGTTTTTCTACTCATCTTTACAACTAGTGTCAAGCTGTGTGGCAGCGGGTACAAGCTGTGTGTCAGCAGGAAGAAGCTGTGTATCAGCGGTGTATTGATTGAGATCAGGATTTCTCATTAGTGAAGCCTTGCTCAAGTTGAGCAAGGGGTGGATGTAAGTCTCAGGAAGAGACTGAACCACCTAAAAATCCTGTCTTGTGGTTTTGCTTGTGGTGTGTGCTCTTCCTATTGTTTGCTATCGCTATAGTTATCAGTTTTATCTTTGCAATCCATCGTTTGCTTAAGGTCTAGTTGATCCTTGGTTTATTAATTGAAAAAAGGGGCTAGATCTATTCACCCCCCCCTCTAGATCTATTCAGTCCGTACTCAACAGAGGGATCCTCTAGAAGCCCTTGAGGGAGAGACTCCTCTTGGGATCGAGGAAGATCAAAGGAAGCCATGGTAGATTCGAAGAGTGGGTTGAAATAGGATGAGGAGAGGGACTCGCCCCCGGGAGATGACGCTCCTAACGGATGGAGGTGACTCCACATGCAACGGACAACCTTAACAAGATGCAAACAACACACAATAAGTGACCAAACTTAGACGACTTCTATCAAAGATGTCAGCGAAAAAGAAATGAAGACACTCCAAGTCAACCAAGTTGCTTAAGATGATGCCACAAGATTTCTATGATTTCTCCTTTGGAACTTTAGTAGATTGATTAGAAATGTGCTCTCAACAATGGGTTCCTAATAGGAGAGGGGTGTGAGGCTTGGTTTGACTCTAAATGTGATCACTCCTTCACTTATGCAATCCTAGACATGTGGTAGAAAGGTACAACCGGCCCGGCATCCGTGTGGGAATCCACGGCTCGCGGGGACTTATGGAGGTCCCTGGTGTGATATCCTAGTCGGCCCCAAGGAATATGGAGATGAGAGGTCCGCACACCAAGGTAGGAAAATGCAATCTAATGTATGGAAATATGAATGAACATATGCGCATCAGAGTGCATGCAAATTCTAACCTATAATCTAGCAAACAAGTATGCACACAATGAATATGAATAAGCAGAATAATGAGGGAAGGGACCAGGTATCACCCAAGTAAGAATATCACATCAGAAACTATAGAAAGAGAATGCACCTCGGGATGTGTACCTGTCTAGAGTATGTAACGGTCTAGGGGACCTGCATCAGAAGTAAGTGACGGTCGAAGACCAGACCGTCAGAAGCAATGTAACACAGGAACTGGAGACCGTCAGAGGAGACAGGGAACTAGAAACAACAGAAAATAAAATGGAAACCCAGGGAAAACCAAGACAAGGAAATGATGGCAGGTTTAACAGAGATCAAAACACGATTGGCAAGTTGTCCCACCGTGATCGCCAAAAAAACTATTGATTTGTTTTCTTCCTTTTGTTTGTGATGTGATGAATGACAAATATGATGAGCAAATAACAATGATCTCAATCAACCTATGAACATGTGGACCATGAACCTAGGCAATCAGAACAAGCTCTAGCATGGGCAATGCTATCTCAATCAAACTAAACTAAAGAAGGAAAAGAAAAACACACGCCGGAGCGTGGAGCAAAGGAATAAGTGAAAACACACCGCGTGGGTGGAACAAGCAAGATAAATAAGAGATATGAGAAAGAGAGAACCAATGCCCAATACTAAGAAAGAACGTGATTGCCACCAAGGTAAACACAAGCCAAAGACCTGAGAAATACCTTAGAATAGGAGGATGATGCACCCGCCCACGGGAGAGAGAAACCAATAGGAAACTGCAGCTCTGTTGAATGTAACGGCCCAGAACCTACGCGTCACAGGGAGTGTGACGGTCGCCAGATGAACCGTTAGAGTAACCTGACACGCCTAGTGAAGACCGTCAGAGTGTCTGCAGAACAAGCTTGTGAATCCTTCAAACTCCAAACTTTCCAGCCCTAGAAAGCTTGGGCCTCGCCGTATGAACCCTGTAAACCTGCCAAAGAACGTAGAACACAAGAAAATAACCCCAGATTAGCCTTTCACACAACGTAGCGTCAATTCTCGAATGAACTTAATATCATGCAAAAGGAAAGGGGAATACCGGGGAAGTTTGGTTTTTTAACCCCTCTGGGCGTTTTAAAACATAGGAAGGATGTTAGATGAATGAAACAAGTGGAGGAATGTGGAATAAGGAGTGGGACAATGCTATGATGTAAAGGAGAAGGGAGAACACAAGTATGCCAATGATGAACTAAACACTTGAAAAACAAAGTACTCCCTTGACTGAGATGCAGATGGATGCAGAAAATCAATTCTCTTTGGTTGGATGTGGCTCCAGGATGCGGCAGCACTTCGACGCAAACTCCAGATTTCTCCCCTCTAGGCCATGAAGTTAAGGGTTCTATTTAAAGGCCCTCAAACTCTCCAGTCGAGCAAAGGATAATCCAACAAGAAAGGAGGATAATTCTTAGAAAACTCTTGAAGACAATACTCCCAAGGGTCCATAGAAACAAACAGAAGGTCTTGAGGATCAGATTTGGAAGAGAAATCACAAGATCAAACTCTCAACTCGACCACGGAGTGGCAGAGAAAAGACCAGACCAGTCAGGACTCTCTGTTGGATGTAACGGCTGCACGATAGATTGCCACAGGGACGTAACGCACCAGGAGTAGACTGTCACAAAACCTTATCTCTTAAGAAGATAAGATCAATGGGAAGAAGTTCTAAACAATTGGACTCTGAAGAAATGTGACGGCCATGAGCTGACGCGTCAGAGATATATAACGGCCGCACGACAGACCGTTAGCATCAACGGATAGGCAAAAGGATAAGCACTGGAAGGAAGGCCTTAAGCTGTAGGACTCTTCAATATATAACGGCCGTGGGCTGATGCGTCAGAAAGATGTAACGCCCCGGAGGTGGACTGTTAGAGACAATAAAGATCCAAAGAAAACAAAAGCTTTCTAAGCTTCATCAAATGACAAGCCACAAGGAATCAGACCCAACCAAGAGATAAAAACCCATGAAATAAACCTCCAACTGATCAAGAAGGCTCAATGAGAGGGAATAACTCGGAGCATCATATAGAATGAACAAGGAGATGACCCGACTTATTGGTCATAAAATGGGTGTCAACAGTCAGGGGATGCTACCGACTGTGCTTCTAGTGGGAGGTACTCCTGTCGAGTCGGGAGTGACAGACTGTCAGTCTTGTGACTTCAACCTTCGGGTTTTGGTCGGGTTGACCGTTGAGCTCCGGTTGTTTCACCGTGACTCGTGCATCAATTTTCGTGCCGTGAGACCGGTGTTGTAGTTGCAGGGCTGTTACTTCTGAGGTACTCGCTTAACCGCTAGCGTAGTGATTTCCCATTTCGCTGTTGACACCCGTTTTATACCGATAATTTGAGTCGTTTCTCTTACTCCCATTTAGTTGATGCCTCGAGTTGTCCATCATTCATTGGGCCATTTTTTTTGTGGCACGTCTTGGGCTCATTTTATGGGTCGTCTCCCTCCTTGGTGAAGTCCGTGGCGATTCAGGGCTTAATGGGCCTTGGCTTTGGTCAATTGAACGTTTCATAGCATAAACGGCCCAACCTCAGCCGTTCAGATGATGAGCGGTTAAATATGGACCGTTCATACATTTTGTTAATTTCTGAGGTCTTTTCTGAATATTCACCGACAGGCTGTGGTGCGGCCCTATTAGGACCGTTCAAACCAATGGACGGGCGTATTACAACCGCCTATACCTCAGAGTCCTACGCACGCCCATTTCCTCAGATAATTATCCAATTATCCGAATTATCACCGATAGGGTGAAACGGTTGGCTATTGGCCGCTCTACACTAGAACGGTCTCACTAGAACCGTTCACCTTTGAGGGTCCAACGGCGGGCGTTTCGGCCAGTTAGAGAGATAATTGGGTTGATTTTCTAATTATCCGAATTTCCACCGACAGCTTGGACGGTCTGAACCCGACCGCCCAAATGTTGCGCGGTCTATCGTAAGACCGCTCATCCCGACGGATGAGGCTTTTTAACAGACTTTTGTCTCTTTTATTCATGGCTTTATCCCCAGTTTGTTTTGATGATTTCTCCGTGGATAATCAACCATTTTTGATGCCGTTTCTACTGGATAAGAGATTATGATAATATCTATGATTTATCTTTTATAATCTCGACCTGAAAATACCTAAAAACCCTAATTTCGAGGTTGGCTTTCTAGGCTCTATAAATAGACCCTAGTGGCCGGACGTCGAAAGGGGGGGAGATTTTTGGTCGACGGCGAAGCCCTATCGCATTCCTGAGCGACCTAGCACCAAGGAGGGAGGCTCTCTACGTCCTTACGAGCCTCCGGTTCAGGGAGTAGTCCGCGTGTTGAGTCATAGTGTCGTCTCTTGATTTCTTCATCGTCTGTTGCATGCATTGCTTTTCCCCCACGTCTTCCCTCGTTTTCGTTTCCATGCACACACCCACCCATGCTTTTGTCACCCTAGGGGTTTAAAATCCCCCAGGTATTCCCCTTTTCATTAATTTATGCTTAATCCTCCTTATGTGAACATGTACTACATCTTTTAGTTCTAATTTGGGTGTTTCTCTTGTGTCTTTACACTGTTTTGCAGGTCAGCACTTCATCAGCACGAGGCCTATCCCCTCTGGCCGGCCGGAGAGGGTGGAGGTCGAACCCTTGTCAGCTTGCTGCGTGAAGGGATTGAGCGGCTTCCCTTTGGCCGTTCAACGTGTGGTGCGGTTCATTGCCGACCGTTCTTCCTTGGAGTGCGGTCTACCTTCCACCGTCCGTCCCACGGCAGCAGCTCCTCCCGCCTCCTTTGCAGCGTACAAGGACGGTCTGTCGTAAGACCGCGTCAAGTCGAGCGGTTCCGAAAGAACCACTCATCTCTCCAGCGCTGCAGTTCCTTCCTTTCTAAGGTACGGCGTGCCGGTCACGTGCGGCGCCTTGGTGGCGATCACGGTCCTTTCTTTTGTTCTCTACTTTCCTCTCGTTTTCGTTATTTGCCCATTACGCATTGGTCCACGCACTTGATGCGCCCTGATTCTTAGAGAGAGGAGAGGAAAAATATATATCTACATCGCGAGGTAGGGTTCAAGTGATCCCTACTGGGTCTTGTTCTGAGACTCATTCCCTACGTGTTTTCACCGTGTTTTAGGCGAGACGCGGTCTCATAGGAGCACGACTGAGGCTCAGCGTGGTTCAGGTGCCCAGCGTTAGTGCCAGAGATCAGAGCCGGGGTATGCCCCATGTAGTTGTACTTTTCTTTCTTATCTCTGTACTAGTCGTGGACTACTATTGTTTATTTTATGTTATCTTGTGGACCATGTATCATGCAAAATGTTAATTTAATTTCCTGCTTAAATATATTAATTGTTTAATTTCTGTAATTATTTGTGATACTTGTGTAGTCTCCACACCATTCTTTTAACCCTTCCGAGTCATCGGGCTCGTGGGTGGCAGTGCGAGTCTCAGGTTATCGGGCCTTCCCGGTAATCAGATTCTCGGGTCGTTACACAGAGGAACCGATCCTCTGTAACCGTTGAGCAACACAGCTTGCTGTCCAGAGGAAACAATCCTCTGCAACGCTGACACACAGCTTGAAACAAAGGTTTAAAAGGAAAAGCAAGTATGAAAAAATTCAGCTACGGAAAGTTGGAAATAAAGCACAAGAATGTAGCTCTCGCAGGAGCAAGTTGGTCTGGATCTGATCCAGAAACCAACAGATAGCAGATCTTCAATTTGCTTAAGCCGCTTCACTATCACTTTTCTCTTCTCTCTCGAGCTCTTTCTTTCTCAGCACTCTCACACTACTGCATTCTATCTTCTTTCTTCTCTCTGTCGATTCTTCTTCTTGCTCTTTGGTTCTTCTCTCTTTTTCTCTCTTCTCTGCTCTCTGAATTCTCTTCTTCTGATCTTTACATCTGCAACGCTCTCTCTCTCTCTGCTTGTATCTCTCTACGAAGGCCCTTCTTTCGTCAATTATCATCGTGTTCTACTCTATCTCACTGCATCTATATATGTGGAGGCTTCTGAGAGATGGGCGCGTGGAAACCACATTTCCCGCCCAAGCTTTTTGTCCAGATTTGAATTTTCACAAGGCCACATGGCAGCATTAGGATTTGAAATATTTCCACGTGGCACGAGCAGTGCTGTCTTTAACCTTGGATTACGTGCCCTCTTAAAGTTTACGAACCCTTGTCTTCATTCTTTGGACCTTCGTCAGTGCAGTTCCTGTCAATATATCAACCTTTTAGTCAATATAAGATAATGAGACAAATATAGGAATTGCACAGACTTGATAGAGCATTAGAACGAATATGCACGGACTTCATATGACATTGGAACTAAAAATGCACTGACTTCGTGTGTGCAAGATGCCAAGGATGCACCGACTCAAAGAGCCATAAACATATCATGCACAGACCTTAGTTAGCATGTACGAAGGCCTGCACAGACCTTGATTGTACATAAACACATGTGCACGGACTTTAAATATCAACTTGGCAGATATGCACAGACTCACTATATGCATAAGTGAGAAATGCACCGATCCTGTGACGGCTAACATGAAAACATGCACAGACCTTACCATCGTGCATCAACAAGAGTTGCACCAACCTTGTCCAGCCCACAGCAAGGGTTGCATGGACCTTAGTGTAGCTAAAGTGAAGCATGCACTGACTCATTCTACGCACAATGTAAACCTACACCGATCTGTATGCGGGACTAGAGAATATGCACCGACTTCTACCTTTTGACACCTAACACTGCACCGACCCCAACAAAGGTTGCACGGACCTATATGCTGGTAGTACAGATATGCACAGACCTTAGTTAGCCTAAGGTGAAACATTGATGTGCACTGACTTCAATTTTCCGAACAGATATGCACGGACTTAAGTATGCACTGAGATGAGTATGCAATCAACTAGAACTGCATCGACCTCAACAGAAGTGCACAGATCTTGATGCAAAGCCTAAGACAGAACATGCAAGGACTTGAACAATGAACTGCACAGACTTCATGCAGCACAGACCAACATACATCCTTGAGATGCACCGACCGTGTGTATGCTTTAGACACAACCTGCACCAACCTTAAATGACCAATTCAAGAGCAAATGTGCACGATCCCTCAATGCATGAATGAAAATGTCGACTCATGGTGTCGACTCTTACCATATGCATATGAGCAGTGAGTGTACATGGACCCTCTACTTATGCAAAGAAAAATATGTGTGTGCCTGCAACCTGTATGATGAAATGCAAAGCGTGCATGCACTCTGATGAAGTTCTATGCAACATAACATGCAAAGACCAGATGCATAAACAAATGCATGTTTTGTCAAATATTCAATCTTTCATGCGAACACATGGTGATTTATAGTGTTTGCTATCATCAAAACCACAGGGACACAACATCCCGTAGCTGTTCAGGCCCCTCGAGTGCCTGCTGTCCAGCCCGCCCCACCTAGGGCTGAGGAACGACGGCCCTGTGCCCCCGAATTTGAGGACCAAGAGTCCGAAAATGATTATGGGGGTAATGGATGGGGCTTCGTGGTCATCGACCATTGAGGAATGATGAGGACGAGCGGATCCTCAGGACTGTGTGAGCAGACCCTCCCACGTTTGACGGGTCCTTTGACCTGAAGGTCTATCTCGATTGGGAGGCCGACATGGACCGATACTTCGAGTGGTTTGAGATGACGGACCACCAGAAAGTCAAGTTCGCCAAAATGAAGCTGCTAGGGTAGGGGCAAACTTATTGGAAGAACGTGGAGAACCTGCTATTTCATCGTCAAGAGCCCCAAGTTGAGACATGGGGTGAGATGAGGACCAAACTCCGGCAGAAGTACCTTCCTGCCACATACCGCCAGCGTCGCATAGACAAATGGCAGAGTCTCTCCCAAGGAGATCGGTCCGTCTCCGATTACATCACCGAGTTCGATGAGTATTTTTTGTGATGTGACGTCACGGAGGAAAGCTTCCTGACTGTTTCCCATTTTCGGCATGGTCTGCGGCCACACCTTCAGTATGAGCTTTTCCGCCGCAACGTGTCAAGTTGAAGGACACGTACCAGGTTGCCCTCAAGGTGGAGCAGTTTGAGGCAGAGTTTTCTTCTATCCCGCGCTAGGGGGTTACCCACCCACGTGTGTCTGACCCTCGGACCACGCCCGGCTCCTACACTCGGTGCCCTGTGGCTCATCCAAAGGAACCCCCTCGCCAGGACCTCGCTGCTCTTAGGCGCCCACTCCCTCCTCGGAATCCTCCCCTTCGCCAGCAGGCACCCATCCCTGCCCCTAGACCTCCCCCGCACACCATGCCGACTCGACCCCTGCTTCCTACACCCCCGGTCCGCTTTGTGGACAAGGGTAAGGGGCCGATGGCCAATGGAACATCCCCAGGGATCGGGACGCATGGCACTTGCTATAGGTGTGGTGGAGTTGGCCACTATTCGGCCAAGTGTCCCACTCGGGAGTCGCTTGTTATTTCTGATCCCTCTGCCACCGACCCCACACCTGATCTTTAGTTACGAGGCTGATCAAGACTTGGCGAAGGAGTTCTTTGATGAACTAATGAAGGGAGAGCAAGTTGATGTCCCAGGTACCCAGTATCAGGGTGATGTGTAGTTGGGTGTAGTCAGGTGCATCCTAACCAAATCTCAGGTGAGTGACAACTGACGTCGTACCACCATCTTCCACACATTTTGTAGGCTGGTAGGAAAAGTCTGCAAAGTGATCATAGATAGCGGGAGTTGCATTAACACTATCTCCACGGACACTGTTAGACGCCTGGGTTTGACGCCCGTGGATCACCCCGCACCATATAGAGTATCTTGGGTGGATTCCACTTCCATCCCGGTCAGACTATGATGTTTGGTACCACTACAGTTCTAGGCATACCATGATGAGATCTGGTGCGATGTGCTGCCTATGGAGGTGGGTAGTATCATCCTCGGTAGGCCTTGGCTTTTTGATCGGGATGCCACCCTTCATGGAGGGTCGAACACTTGCACCTTCGACCACGGTGGCCACATGATTACTCTCCACCCTGCCCAGCCGAAGGACCCATCTATCTGAGGACCAACTGGCCCCAGCACTTCGACGCCTCCGAATCAGGGACGGTCGGTCCTCCCACCTCATCCTCGGCACGGGCCGCTACCTCATCGACTGCTCTTAGCAAAGGGGACCTCTCACCCAGGAGGTTGATGATGATTAGCCCGCGAGAGATGGAGCAAGAGGTGACTGGGGGTAGCCCTATCCTTGCTATTGTTGTCAGAGGAGTGGAAGATGTCACTCCTGGATCTGATGATGAGCACCCCCCGGAGATAGCTGTGATCCTACGGGAGTTTTCTGATATTTTCCCATAAGACCTCCTTGGAGACCTTCCACCTATGAGAGATATCCAGCATGAGATCGACCTCGTCCCAGGCTCATCTTTGCCCAACCTTCCCCACTACAGGATGAGTCCCACGGACCATGCCTAACTTCAAAGGTAGGTCGAGGAGTTGATGAGTCGGGGATCTCTCAAGGACAGCAAGAGCCCTTGCGCTGTTCCCGCATTATTGGCCCCGAAGAAGGATGGCACATGGAGGATGTGCGCTGATAGCCGTGTGATCAACAAGATCACGGTGAAGTATCATTTTCCCATTCCACGATTAGATGACTTGCTAGACATGAAGTCGGGAGCCACTATCTTCTCAAAGATAGACCTTTGTAGTGGCTATCACCAGGTGCAGATCAGGCCTGGGGATGAATGGAAGACGTCATTCAAGACCAAGGATGGTCTTTATGAGTGGTTGGTTATGCGCTTCGGGCTTTCCAACGCCCCTAGTACCTTCATGTGGTTGATGACCCTGGTTTTATGCCCTATGATAGGGGTCTTCTTGGTCGTCTACTTTGATGACATTCTTATCTACAGCCGCACTAGGGAGGACCACTTAGACCGTCTCAGAGAGGTCTGCATTGTGTTGAGGCGAGAGAGCTTATTTGCCAACCCGAAGAAATGTGCTTTCATGACCGATCAGATTACCTTCCTTGGGTTTATTGTGTCTAGGGATGGAGTCTCCGCTGATCTGGAGAAGATTAGGGCCATCAGGGAGTGGCCTGAGCCCCGCACACTCCACGATGTCCAGAGTTTTCATGGCTTAGTGACGTTCTACCGTCACTTCATTCGCGGCATCAGTTTTATCACTGCCTCGATCACATATTGCATTAAGAAGGGGGCGTTTGTATGGACTAAGGCTGCAGCCACTGCATTTCAGGACATCAAGGAGCGCATGACCCAAGCACCTGTCCTTGCACTACCTGATTTTTCTAGGGTGTTTGAGGTCACATGTGACACTTTTGGAGTGGGTATTGGAGGAGTGTTAAGTCAGGAGTCCCACCCCATCGCATTCTTTAGCGAGAAGCTGAATGATGCCAAACTGCGTTATTCCACATATGATAAAGAATTTTACGCAGTCGTCTAGGCATTGAGGTATTGGAGGCACTATCTTTTGCATCAGGAGTTTGTCCTCTTCTCTGATCATGAGGCCTTACAATTCCTCCATGCCCAAAAGAAGATGAATGTTCGCCATAGCCGTTGGGTGGAGTACCTTCAGGAGTACACCTTTGTGCTTAAGCACAAGGCCGGGGCAGAGAACAAGGTAGCCGATGCGCTGAGTCAGCAGATGATGATGTTGACCACCATGAGTGTTGAGGAGTAGGCTTAGAGAGGCTGAAGGATGCCTATGTTGATTGCCCGAACTTCAGTCCGATCTACACCGTCCTTCAGGCAAGTCCCTCGCGTGATTATAGCGAGTTTGTGCTTCAGGACGGTCACTTATTCCGGGGTGACAAGTTGTGCATCCCACGGACTTTTTTTCATGACTTTCTCACTTGGGAGATGCACGCGGGAGGTCTTGCTGGCCACTTCGGCCGGAATAAGACCATAGAGGCAGTTGAGCATCGATTCTATTAGCCTAGCATGAAGAGGGATGTTGCTCGTATCGTGGCCCAGTGCCACACTTACGCTATGGCCAAACATAGGAAGCGGAATACCGGCCTCTATGCTCCCCTCCCCGTTCCAGATAGTCCATGGCAGGACATTAGCATGAACTTTGTGTTGGGATTGCCTCGCACACTCCGAAAGCATGACTCTATCTTTGTGGTCGTAGACAGGTTCTCTAAGATGGCATTATTCATTCCATGCTCCAAGACTTCTGATGCCTCTAGAGTTGCCGGTGTATTCTTTGCTCATTTTGTCTCCAGGTTTGGCCTCCCTCGTACTATAGTGTTAGATAGGGATGTGCAATTTACTAATTATTTTTGAAAAACCCTATGGCACATGGTGGGCACCCATATGAAATTCTCCACTGCATATCATCCCCAGATCGATGGTCAAACTGAGATAGTCAATAGAAGTTTGGGGGATCTTCTTAGGTGTCTAGTCCGTGATCGTGTCAGGGATTGGGACTTGGTTCTACCTCTAGCAGAGTTTGCTTATAATGATTCGGTCAATAGGTCTACAGGCACGAGTCCTTTTGAGATTGTTACTAGCCGTAGACCTAGGAAGCCCATAGACTTGGTCCCATCTCCCATCCAGTCCCGTGTGTCAGAGTCGGCAGAGTCCTTCGCAGATCATATTAGGCAGTTGCATGAGTATGTACATCTTCATATTGAGACTAGTAACGCACGGTACAAAGAGTTGGCTGATGCCCAAAGGCACCATCGTGAGTTCAGGGAGGGCGAGTACGTCATGATCAGGGTCAGGCCTGAACGGTTTCCTTCGGGAACTGTGAAGAAGTTACAAGCTCGCAGTGTCGGTCCTTTCCGAGTAGTGAAACGAGTTGGTTCTAATGCATATGTTGTAGATTTGTCAGAGAGCTACGTGATCAGCTCCACTCTCAACATCTCGGACCTAATCGCTTATAGGGACCCAGCGGTGATACCCAGTGAGCCATTTGAGCCGTCTCCACCCCTTGTGAGTGACACCACCCCGGAGCGTCCACCTCCAACCTTGTTACCTCAGTAGCATGAGCAGATAGAGCATATACTGGATGAGCAGGCAACGACTACTCGAGGCAGGGTGTACCAGCGCTATTTGATGCGATGGAGGGGACGGCCCACATCTGATGACACTTGGATCACCTAGGCCGAGTTACAGAGGTTAGATCCAGATCTGCTGGATCGATACCAGAGCGACCCGGACCCCTACTCGACGGGGTCGAGTTTCTCCCACCCAGAGAGAATTGGTAAGGACACCAGAGCTAGAGTTCGGCTCGACTCAGCGAGCCGCCGATACTGGACACGTAGCACGACACGGCCGACGCCGACATCTTTGTGGCTGGGGGACAGTCTGGAGTCTCCACCAACGTTTTGATATTTTAGTACGTATTTTTGTATGTATTTGTATTTGGTACGTATTTGGTATGTATTTGGGTTATATTTTGGTTTGTATTATTTTGGGTTTTAATATTAGGTCAATGGGAGAATATTGACCAAGTATTTGTATTTTTGATTTATTATGGTCCAAGGGGGGATTAATATGGTCCAAGGGGGATTAAATAACCAAAGCCCATTTTGTTGACTTGGAGAGAGGGGCGCCCCCCTCTCTTGTCCCCTTATCGGATTATTTTAATCCCACCTTGTCTCCCATTTTCCCATTATACCCCCTTGACCAAGGGCATCTTAGGTCATTTGTCTTGGTCTAGGGTTTAGTATAAGATCTCTCTTGTGTCATTTTATCAAAAATTAATGAAGAAATATATTGGAAAATAGCCTTGGGCCCACCTCCCCCTCTCTCTCTTGTTCTTCCTCTTCTTCTTCTTCTTCCTTGCAGTAGCACGATCTAGGGTTTGAGACCCTTTCTTGGGAGTAATTCCCAATTCGATCTCTTCCTCTGGGTACCAGGTTCGATCAACGCCGCCGCCGCCTTTGTTCGTGCCGCCATCAAACCACCACAGCCATCTTCCCGAGCTGTTGTCCTGAGCTGCGATCCTTGCAGATTTAAAGGCTAAAGAAGAGGCTATAACTCCAGATCCGACCGTCAGATGAAGCTGATCTTTTGAGGGTTGGTTCCCCAAGTTCTCCTTCATTCCCAGTTTAAATTTCACAAAGATCAGAGTCCATTTGAGTCCCTTCCCAGTCATTTGTTTCCCCCTCTCACAGTCTGCCTGTGTGCAGATCTGTGAGATAGTCACCTGGTTGTCTATTTTTCCCACCCCAAAACCTTGTCAGAAAAATCCCAAAATATTTGTGTGTCATCCTCACGTCCACCCCTCTCCACCATAAAAATCTCAAGTCCTAAATCCACCATTTCCCTTTCGGTCAAACCACAAAATCAGACAGAACCCGTTCAGCCCTGTTAGATCTATCATCCGAGCCAGCAGTAGTTACTTTGTTGCAGAAGTTTTCATTTTCAATCCAACCATTAGATGGGCCTTAGCTTCTAATATGTCAAAGCACTCTGAGTGCTCTTCGCAACGGCGCTAATTTATCCCCGATCCGACACCGGATCTGGTCGTGGCGGCCGTTTTTGTGGAAGCGTGCAGTCCTGCTCCGAACCAGGCCAGCAAAGAAGGTGACCGTAGAAATCCCCAATAAAATACGCCGGAGAAGTTTCAGCAACGGCCCCTCCCAGGGGTCGACCAAGGACCCTCTGCCATCATCCCGGTGAACCGCCGCCTTCAGAAGCTCTCCGGAGGTCGACGTCCCTTTGGATGTCCTTGTTCGCTATCCTACCGGCCAGTAATTCGCAGAACCGGAGCCGCTGCCCGCAACCGCCCGGAACCCGTCGCCTTGCTGCCTGCCAACCCAAGTTCGGTGCTTCCGGTGTTATTGTGTAGCCCTTTACCTCCCGGTGTGGAGTGGGCAAAAAAAATCACTGTTGTAATTTAATTTTACCATTGTACCGGGAGTTACGGAACTTGGCTGGGACGTCTTCCCCATGCCCGAGCGTGGAGGTACATTCGACTCTCTACTTGTCCTATTTGCTTAGCTAGTATAAGTTCTAGATGACATTGCATGTGAGTAGTTTACTTTCTAGCTAGTTAAAATTTAGTCACCGCTGTGAGTTGTGAGTGTGAGACCAATCCCGTGACTCATTCCGAGCACAAGAATGAGCTGAACACCCGAGACTCAATGTCGGTTTCTCAACCGTGCAGATCGACACGTTTCCCTCACTGGGGACGATCGTGAGCGAGTACTTCTTGTTTGGGACATGCTTGCCTCTTCAAGAACCACGTTAGGTGTCGAACCAGTCGTGTCGTTACTGGTCACGTCATCTTTGGGTCGCATCGTCACCTAGAGTCCCAATCTCACAACAAGTCAGAGTCGAGTCTCATTGTCGTCCCGCATCAACGGACTTCTTAGGGAATTCCAACCATAAGCTCCTTAGTCAAAGGGAAAAGTCATTTAACGAAAATGACTTTAGGAAAAGATGTGAATGATTTTCCAAGAATATGATTGCAGATTAGACCTAATAGAAGGTCAAAATCTCGAGATATTATAGCCTGGAAGGCTAGAAAGGTCTAACACACAAAAACCCACAAAAACGATAATTTTTGGGACACCAGATGGAGTGGAGGTCAGCATTGGACCGCTATCAAAAGGTGGCAGTCTCGAGGGGACCGCAATCTGGTGGGTTAGACCAGACTCGACCGATTAGAGTGATGAACGCGTCCGCAATGGCTGACGCGTTTACATGAACACGTCCAGGTAACCTAACGCCTTTAAAGCCAATCGTACCGGTTCTCAAACACGCGGTCTATCGCGCGACCGCTACCAAAAGGAGGCAGTCAAGCTAAGGCCGCTATCAAAAAACTGGACAGAAATGTAGCAGAACTCAGACAGAGCCTGGTTGTAGCAACCCTAATAAATGAATAATTGAAATGAATTAAAACATATATATTACAGAAGTAATATATATAAAAGGAATAGGGTTAATTGGACGAAATAAAACAAATTAAAAACAACGCCTCTTATTAAGGCGTTAATTTATAAAGAAACGCCTCTATCCATGGCGTGAATAAAGAAAGGACGCCCACACCTACGGTCGTCAGTTCTCACGCGACCAAATGGGTAAGTAAAAGAAACGCCCCTATCTTGGGCATGTTTTAAAACACGAAACGCCCTTTTTCAAGGCGCTTTTTAAGAAACGCCCTTATGCAAGGCGTTAATTAAAGAATACACGCCCTGACCAAAGTCGTTAATTCCATTCGGAACCGTTCGAACCCAGAACTTATCCAAGGTAAGTGATAACTATGAGGAAGAGTTCGAATGTGGTAATAACTCAATCTTGGAAATATTACTTCCAATCAAACACTACTTTTGTTAGAACTCCAAAATCCTATAAATAGTCTTGATCGACCAAACCCTAAACCTATTTGATCGTTCTGCTGCTGCAAGGTAAGTGAAGAACGTATGTTCTTCTTATTTTCTTTTGCCCTCTGTTTCGACTGCATGAAGAACTGATAATTCTTCATTGTCTTTTCTTTGTAGGAGGCTCCACAGCCACTGCCGAAGAACAAGGTAATGTTCTTCAAACCGTTTTCATAAACTTCGGTTATATCTTCATACTCCCTCCTTTCTTCCCCTACAGGTTGATTGAAGATCATCGTCGCCATCATCTTCATCAACTGAATTTTTCTTCTTCCTGTCCGATCTGCATACGGCTGCTATTAGAAGCTTCAGTGTGTTCTTATCAAGTCATTCACGTGTTCCATCTCCAGATATCAATTAAGGTAGGATTTTCTCAAGTTATTGTAGCCCAAATAAGAATTAATGCAAGATATCTATACATAAGCATGGCATGCATACTGTTTATAAGGTTTTTATTACGTTCTCTGCAATATTTTGAAAGAAACGCCCTTGATCAGGGCGCTAATTTAAAATACATGACCATGCAGTGGTCGTCAATTTAATATTTGACGCCATGTACGCAGGCGTTAATTTCATAAGACTCACCTGAAAATTGATAATTGATCCTGTTTAAAATTCAATAAATTATGAAATATAGATTCTAATATCTTGCATACCCCTACCTGTGAATTCATGTTATACTGCAACGACATGTCTCATGTCCCTTGAAATTTTATTTCCTGTAATATTGTAAAATTCTTGAAATTCACGACTTGGACAAAGTCGTTTTTCATATTTTAACGCCCCAGAACAAGGCGTGAATCTGAAAAGTAACGCCCTTTCCTAGGGCGTGTATCTGTTAAAATCCTGAAATTTACATATTCTGTAAAATGGAATTAGAAAGTAACGCCCCTTCCAAGGGCGCGTTTTTGATCTCAACTTTGAATAAACGCCCCCAGGCAAGGCGTGTTTTTGATAAATTAATGAAATAATGAAAATTCTGCAAATTGGCAATATATGTAAACGCCCTCATGTTAGGCGTTAATTATTCAATACACGACTTTACTCAAGTCGTTATTTTACTGTAACCTGATTTCGTCTTGATTCTATTACCGATGGTTTCATATTATACACACACACATATATATATATATATATCGGCACTATTCTCCATTCCGTGAGTATAGTTCCACTTTTTACGTTGATTTATCGATCACACTCAACTCTCATTGACATACAAGCTCTCCATTGGACATTCCGTTCCTTTGGACTAGCGAGTTAGTCATAGAGACCTCCGTAAGACTCCTCGTAGCCTTGGATTCCCTCAAGGCCGACTGAGCTGGTTGTACCCTAAAAACCCATTACACGATCCTTGCCATGTCAATCTAAAGAAACATGGTATACCGGCCCTTATGATTATACAAAGAGTATATCATAAGAAATTCTTAATGGGATGATGATATCATGCCATATCATGTCGTTCTTGTAAACCCCAATTCTATGATAAGAATGAGGGTATCTTGCTTGATCTTATGTTCATGTGGACCTCAATTCTATATAAAGAATGTCCATATCGATTTATCATGGTACCTAAGTTAAGGGAACCATATTCTACCTAGTTTTATCGAACTCGTGATTATACCGTTATTATCGCCATTCTACGGCCTTTGTCATATTTTTGGACTCTATTCTATCAATGTTGTCATACGTATCTACAAGCTTGATTATTGAAATTCTATATTGGCTATATAAACAAGAGTGGATGTCAAAACACATGATAAATGCATGCGCATATAGGGCCCGATTTGGTCCTGGGAGGAGCACCCGAAAGTACTTGTGCCCATGGGAGTTAAAATGATAAGGTAACTGGCATTATACCGAGTACTTGACTTGCTTGATTGGACATTCCACACACATCTTGTACTTGACTCGTACTTGACATGAAATGAAATGCGTGGCCCGAAAAAGGGTAATTTACTTGCTTGCTTGATACATGATAGCCAAAGTTCTTGACATGATTTGTTAAATGTACTTGCTTGAATATCTCGAATAAACTTGTTATCTTGTTGAAAGTTCATGATAAGTTCATCTTATTTCCTTGATACTACATTCTATCTATC
Source organism: Amorphophallus konjac (assembly GCA_022559845.1). Classification (NCBI taxonomy): domain Eukaryota; kingdom Viridiplantae; phylum Streptophyta; class Magnoliopsida; order Alismatales; family Araceae; genus Amorphophallus; species Amorphophallus konjac. Next base: position 405,627,907 of record CM040120.1, read on the forward strand.
CTGTCGTGTTATGCGAGCATGCATAGCTTTATTGCATTCATAAAAATGTAATTACTTAAACCCCTCGCTAGTACTTGAGATATAATTTCCTACTGAGCGTTCGCTCATTCCGTTTGTCCCTTTGTACATTTCAGGTAAGTCCGACGACGATGGAAGTCAATCGGATGGGAATGGTCAAGAGTGAAAGTGATAGAGCTTCTACAAGTGTCGTCTAGTTGGTTCTATAGTTTTCTCGAGTCAACTATGTACTTTTCTTTTTGTTAAACAGAGTATTGGATTTGTAATAGTCTATCCATTATGAAATAAGGATTGGGTTATCTTGCTATTTTGCGCATCTCTGTCTTCGTGTCGAATACACGACCACTCTGATTGACATGATTGATGTAGACACGTCACGCATCTCCAGGTATCTTCCGCGCTCGGGGCGTGACACTGGTTCCGCCCTTCATGATTTCTAGTGGATTCAAGATTTGGTGGTACAATCTGTTCGGCGTCCTAGTGAGAATCTCAGGCTCGCGAAGACTTACGGGGGCCTTGAAACATGAACACCAAGTCCGACGGAAGGAATATCTTACGGAGAGGCATTCTTTGTCCAAGAATTAAGGGGTTTAAAATCACAGAAAACGGGAGTAACCGGTAAGTCGAAACCACAAGAGTGGCACGACCCTCAAACAATCCTACCTTACATAATACTACTAGCAAGTTATGAACAATAATCAGGTGAATAGCAACAAGAGGGTCCATGAACTAATCCATTAATTTAGTAGTTTATTCTACACCTTTTCCAAACATTGGATGACAAGAACATGATAAGTTAGGAACAATTATTTCATGAAACCTAGTTAGCCATGCTCTGTAACGTTATTAACCTAACAACATGGGATATAACAGCGACATAACAGAGCATAATAGGCGGGAAATAACCCGAATTCTTACTGGAACATAGGGTTAAAACGCGGCCTTCAAGAGGCCGCCATATCCAGAAGACGGTCTTGGGAGGACCGCTATCATAAAACTAATATATATGGTTTTTTTGAAATTATCACATGAAGGCATTCACTATGGAGGACGCGCCTAAAAGGAGGCGTCCAGGGAAAACGATGTGGTTAATATTTCCCACATAAATTAATAAAAATAACTATTTTTACTGTTAAAGAACATGTCCAAGGAAGACGACGCGTTAAATAGAAGACATCCATGTCGTTGACGCGTTCATAATAACATATTAAAATTTTAAAACAAGCACAAGTGGCGGTCTGTCGGGCGACCACGGTCTCAAGTGGCAGTCACTGGATCGACCGCTACCTAAACCCGAGCCCCTCCTTCCAGCGAACCCCGATAGACTATGATTAAAATGCATGAAATGAATGAAATACTAAATAAAATTTGGGCAAAAATATACCAATGGAAAGAGGACTTTGAGACGCTCATGATGGTATAATTTAATTAAAGTTGGACCTTAGAGAAACCTACCTTTGATGGACGTAAAGTGAAGACAAGGAACCCCGTCGGAACCCTAACACGAATTGCCCTCGCTCGCCAAATTCCCCTTCGATCCCGCACGCCTCCAGCCAATCGAGCAAACGAAGGCTCCTAGGGGGCGTGGCCACCTATTTATAGGGTTTATAGATGCTATAGGGTTTTGAATCGACCTAAAGAGTCCAAGGAGAGAAGACGATGAGATTTTTGCAGTTTGACCAAATCCTCCGTCGCTGCTTCGAATAGAGGTTCCTAGGGTTATGGTTTTCGAGGGAAAAGTAAGGGAAGTCAATCCTATAACAAGGGCCAAGGGTTTGGGTGCGATTGGAGCCCATTAGAGCTCGAATTAGGGTCCAATTCGATCAAATTTGGGCTGGGTCATTCAAGCTCCGAGTTAACCCTAAATCTCCGGTTTGGGCCTAATCCAATTTAAATTTGGGTTTCTTCCTTTAAACAATTTTGTTGAAACTATCATTTTCTACTGGATACATATTTTTTTTAAAATTTATTATTATTATTTTCAAAAAAAATACTCAAGAGGGTAATTAAATAATATTATTTTATTCATTTTAAAAATTCGGGTTGTTACACATTCCCCCACTTAAAAGAATTTGGTCCCCAAATTCACCTATCTAATTGGATAGAAAGAAATTACAGATATTAACTTGAAAATAATTCATGATACTTTTGCTTAATGGTCTCTTCTGACTCCCACGTGGCTTCCTCGACTCCACGTCTACTCCACTGGATCTTGACCATCGGTATGGACCGATTCCTAAGCTGTTGTTGTTTCCTGTGCAAAATCTTGATGGGCTTCTCTTCATAAGATAAATACTCTTGTAGCTGTAAATCTGCATATTGGATCACGTGCCATGGGTCGTACACATACTTTCTCAACATCGATACGTGGAAGACATTGTGAATACCAGACAACTAGGGCGGTAATGCTAGCATGTAAGCGACTTCTCCAACTCTTTCCAAGATCTCAAATGGGCCAACAAATCTCAGACTTAACTTACCTCTGATCCCAAATCTTCTGACTCCTCTCATAGTTGAAACCTTCAGGAACACATGCTCACCAACTTGAAACTGCAAATTTTTCCTTCTGTTATCAGCATAACTCTTCCGGTCTCTGATGATTTTAATATTCTTGGATGACTCTGAGATGAGTTCCAGTCCAAGCCATTGCTTCTCACCTACCTCTTTCCAGCACAGAGGTGATCTGCGACTTCTTCCATATAAGGCCTCAAACGGTGCCATCTGAATGCTGGATTGATAGGTATTATTGGTGGGGACACGCGCCACACTTCACGACGGAGTACACAGATCTCGCCTGCATCCCTTTGGCTCGGCGATCACTTGGCGGACGAGCAGAGTTATCTTTAGTTATTTTATGCTTTAGGCCATGATGGGCCTTGGTTTAGTCCCTGCGTGGACACTTTTATTGTTATTGTGGACCTTTGTAGGCCAGTTGGGGCCAATTAGGCTTTAGTTGGGTCATTTTTGTGCTTTAGGTGAGAGATAGGGCTATTGGGCCACTTCTTTGGTTCAATCACTAGCCCATTTGGGCTGGCCGCCCACTCCCATGCTTAGCCCACCTTGGGATTTGCGCCCCCACCTCCTAGGGCTAGGGTTTTGGGCGCACCTTTCCTCTCCTCCAAGAGGAGAAGGTGGCAGCCGCCCCCACTCCTACTTTGTAGGAGTGGAGTGCGCACACCCCCCTTTCCCTTCCCCATCCGACCACCCCCCCTCCTCCTTTGGCCGCCCCCTTCCCCCAATTCCCTCCTAGAATCTAGGAGTTGTGCGTCCCCCCCTTTCCCCCTAGACAATGTGCGCACCCCCCCCTTTCCCCCTTGCCATGTGCGCACCCCCCCTTTCCCCCTCTTGGCTAGGGTTTCATCCTAGCATCTCCCCTCCCCATATAAAAGCTTGTATTATTTTCTTTGAAAAGTTGATGAAGAATTATTAGTGAGCATGACTCCTTGGTGGCTGCGCCCCTTCTTCCTCCCTTGATCCTGCAACGGGATCAACCCCGGGGTGTGACTCCCCATCCCTCGGTGCGACGCCGAGGTTCTGTCTTCCCTCATCTCCTTCACAAGTGCTCGAATCTGCTCGTCAGATTTCTATCCCGAGTTGCAGCGGCGCCCCCATCCGGTTCCGGTCGAATCTGGTCCTCTCCTTTTTTCTAGAGGTACTTCTACGAGTCGGCAACACGTGGGCTTTGGTTTCGTCTCGATCCGAGGTCGGCACCGCCCGTGGCGATTTTCTTCGTGAGCTCGCGCAGGACCCTCTCTCTCTGCGAGCCAGGTTCTGCCCGCCCTCTTGCGAAAATTCCCCAGAGCGGAAAACTGCGAGTTTGGATCTGGTCTCTTCAGGGATCGTACCTCTCGTCGTCCTCTTTCCAACGCCACTGACCACGCCTCGTTTTGACGTCGGTGCTGAGCGTGGCGTCAAATCTCGTGGGGCCGCGCAGATCAACCTGTGCAATCCGACCCCCGAACCAGCAACGACTTGCAGAGGCTCTCCCGGCCAACCTCGACCAGATCTGACCGAGCCCTTCGGTCGGGGCCTACTTCCCTGCGTCCCCGACGTCCTCCCTCAAGCGGCGCCCCGTTCGTCTCCTGGAGCAACAAGTTATCAGTTTTACCGCGCGAGCGCGCTGTTCTGTGTGCAGGAAACCAGTCACGACTTGCAGGTGACTTCACGGCCACCTCGGTGCGAATCTGAGCGCCCCCTTTAGCCGAGGCTTCCTCCCGTGACCCAGCTACGCGCCCTCGCTGATGGCACCTCAATCAGACACCGGACCAAGCCGTGGGAGCGTTCGCCGCCGAGTCGCGCGTTGCTGCGAATCTGCCGACTGCCGCACGGGTCCTCCTAACGGCCACCCCTTCAACGAGTGCCGCCCGTCAGCCCGTGCATCGGCAGCCCCGAAGTCTATTGTTGTAGCCTGTTATCTCCCTGCGAGGAGTGGGCATTTTGGCTGGATGTGTATTATTGTTTGTCATGTGTATCGGGGTTGTTGTTCTCGGCCGGGGTTTCTTCCCCACGCCTAGGCGTGGAGGTACGCGCGACGCTCCTACTCTGTTACTCTGCTTTACTAGTATACTATTCTATATGTCGCGTGAGCGCGTAGGATCCTAGCTAGCTTGCTATTCACCGCGTGATTGAGAGTTGAGCACCCATTCCGTGGCCCTAGTCGAGCGCCGAGCTCGGACTCGATTCCCATAGGCGCACGGCGGTTCCTTAGCCGCTGAGATCCCTACGCTTCCCTCATAGGGACGGCTGTGGGCTTGGATTTCTTGTTGAGAGACGCCTCCACCCGGAGGAACGGCACGTAGGTCAGCCGCCCGGCTTACCTTTGGCGTGCGAGTGCTGGCCGCACTTGTTGCATTCGTAGGTCTTAGCCCATTTCGGTCCCGTCCCGCATCAAATTGGTATCAAAGCTTAGGGAACCAGTTTGTTCTAACAAATTGGGGTCTTAGGTCATGTGAGTCATTAGGTTTGTTTTAGTTGCATTTGAGTCCGTATTCTTCCCCAGTTTCCTTCTCCATTTTGGGTCGTGTCTAGTCCCATCCCTTAGTTGTCCTACATATCCCTTCCTTAGTCCTAGGGCGTGCATGTGTAGTTAGAGTCCTCAGGTGCTTCATCATGGCTACTCCTTACATCCTCCACAAGGGTCCGACCGACCCTCTATGCCTGGACATCATTGTAGATGGGGACCTTCACTTTGATGGATCGAGCCCTAGAGCCTATCTAAAGTGGGAGGCTACCATGGGAAAATACTTTGAGAAGAATTGGATATATGGTTCCGAGAGAGTCAACATTGCCAGGGGTCAACTTTCACCTCAAGCTAGGGAAGTGTGGGATCACATAGTAGGTCTTAGGGCAGGTTGGAGGCAAGAGCCCATACACTCATGGGAGGAGATGAAGGTAGAACTTAGGAAGATCTACGCTCCCCAACGCTTCGCCTCCTACTCAGATACCCATAGCCCGAGGAGCACTACCACTCCTCCTATCTCCCTCGATCAGTCTAAGGCCACTCTAAGGGCTCAACCTCTGCAACGCCCATCACCTCTTACCCCCAACCGAGCACATCATAGTTGGAGGAGCAAGGTGCCACCTGTGTGTGAGTCTAGGCCCGAGACTAAATCTCATGATTACCACCAATTCTCCCCGAATGCCCCTAACTTGAGAGATCTCCCCCTCGCAGAACTCCTGCAACTCTTTAGGGAGAAACTAGAAAGGATGGGTACTCCTATGGGATCACCGATTTCCCCTAGCCCACAGTCCGCTCCGCCTCCAGGCTCACGCCTGCCACCTCCCCCAGAGCCCGCCCCTATGGCCCCCTGTAGTGGGAATGTCCGGTTCTCTGACCAGTGTCCTTCACGTTCCCCTATCTTGGAGGACACACGTTCGGCGGATGCCCCACCCGGGTTTGTTCCAATGACTTACGTTGCTGAACAGGAGTTGGCTGAGGAGTACTTAGCTGAGGTTGAGGAGTTAGGGAGTGATCCCATCCACATCATAGAGGACTCCGTTTCCATTCCTGAGAGAGATTCTTCACCCTTAGACCCTCATATAGAGCCATTCTTACACTCCGAGGGTGAGCTGATCATTGGAGAGTCTTTAGCTAGCTGGCTAAGGGAGGGTCCACTTCTAGATGTCTCCATTCCTTGCTATACACCCATGGGACCAGCCCTCCCAATTGTACCCCTTGACTCCTTTCACACCACTTTTCGGTCCTTCTGCTTTCTTGAAAATGTGAAGGGCTTCCTTAGGAGTTTAGATTGTCAATGGGAGTTGACATATATGTTGACCTTAGGGTCTGACCAACCCTATAGTCATTGCTTTACACTCCCTGCTTTGGGGTCTATTACCTCGGTCTACACCATAGGACATATCACCTCCGAGGTCCTTTTATTCTTTCCCATACCCGTGGAGGTTGATTTTGTCCCCTCTTATGGTATCACGGTCCCGAGGGTGGAGTCTTGCCTTCCTTGCCATCCTCATGAGCCTCTTGCCCCATACATTAGAGCGCCTGATGGTGATCATCTGCACTTGGGCGAATGTCGCACATGGGCAAGTATAGTGAAGGGACCTGTCGGGAGGGGTCATCATTTCTTTGACCCATTCGATCCCCTCCCTAGTGAGCCTCTCGAATCGTATTCTTTTCCCCACCTTGTCGAGAAGGTCTATCATCACACCCTATCCAAACCTGCTAGCCAACACCTCACCTTGCATACTTCCAGACGCCAGAGTTTAGGAGGCCAGGGTCACATGTCTCACTCTCATGTTTCTCCATGTCCCTCATCATATAGGGGTAATGTCATGAGTGAGTTTGGGCAATCTAGTCCCCATGAGTCTACCACATTTAGTAGGACACATATGCATGATAGATACAACTTTGGTTGTCCAGGTCCTCCCCGTGTTGTCCAATCATGTAGGAGTCATAGGCATGCTAGGTCTGTGTTTGGATGTCCAGGACCTCCTCTACAGTCACGTAGATATGAGTCTACCCATCTTATTCGGAGTCTGCATCATCACCACCTTGAGGCCAGTAACGCACGTTATGAGGAGTTAGCTGATGCGCATCGGCACACCCGTGAGTTCCGAGAGGGAGAGTACGTCATGATCTGGGTCAGACCTGAACGGTTTCCTTCGGGGGCCGTGAAGAAACTCCAGGCCCACGGTGCTGGACCCTTTCGAGTCTTGAAGCGAATTGGGTCGAATGCGTATGAGATTGAGCTGCCAGTCGACTATGGGATCTGTTCGACGTTCAATGTCTCAGATCTGGTGGCATATCGGGATCCTGCGGTGATTCCCAGTGAGCCTCTTGAGCCCTCCCCTCCTGTTGAGAGTGCTACACCTACTGAGCGTCCACCTCTTCCAGCCACATTACAGAAACGCGAATATATAGATTGTATACTGGATGAGCAGGTAACTATTACCAGGAGCGGAGCCTACCAGCGCTTCCTAGTGCGTTGGAGAGGATGCCCCGCGACAGACGACACCTGGATCACACGTGGAGAGCTAGAGAGGATCGACCTGGATTTGCTGGAGCGCTACGGGAGCGACCAGGACCCTTACTCGACAGGGTCGAGTTCTTCCCACCCGGGGAGAATTGGTGGGGACACGCGCCACACTTCACGACGGAGTACACGGATCTCGCCTGCATCCCTTTGGCTCGGCGATCACTTGGTGGACGAGCAGAGTTATCTTTAGTTATTTTATGCTTTAGGCCATGATGGGCCTTGGTTTAGTCCCTGCGTGGACACTTTTATTGTTATTGTGGACCTTTGTAGGCCAGTTGGGGCCAATTAGGCTTTAGTTGGGTCATTTTTGTGCTTTAGGTGAGAGATAGGGCTATTGGGCCACTTCTTTGGTTCAATCACTAGCCCATTTGGGCTGGCCGCCCACTCCCATGCTTAGCCCACCTTGGGATTTGCGCCCCCACCTCCTAGGGCTAGGGTTTTGGGCGCACCTTTCCTCTCCTCCAAGAGGAGAAGGTGGCAGCCGCCCCCACTCCTACTTTGTAGGAGTGGAGTGCGCACACCCCCCTTTCCCTTCCCCATCCGACCACCCCCCCTCCTCCTTTGGCCGCCCCCTTCCCCCAATTCCCTCCTAGAATCTAGGAGTTGTGCGTCCCCCCCTTTCCCCCTAGACAATGTGCGCACCCCCCCCCCCCTTTCCCCCTTGCCATGTGCGCACCCCCCCTTTCCCCCTCTTGGCTAGGGTTTCATCCTAGCATCTCCCCTCCCCATATAAAAGCTTGTATTATTTTCTTTGAAAAGTTGATGAAGAATTATTAGTGAGCATGACTCCTTGGTGGCTGCGCCCCTTCTTCCTCCCTTGATCCTGCGACGGGATCAACCCCGGGGTGTGACTCCCCATCCCTCGGTGCGACGCCGAGGTTCTATCTTCCCTCATCTCCTTCACAAGTGCTCGAATCTGCTCGTCAGATTTCTATCCCGAGTTGCAGCGGCGCCCCCATCCGGTTCCGGTCGAATCTGGTCCTCTCCTTTTTTCTGGAGGTACTTCTACGAGTCGGCAACACGTGGGCTTTGGTTTCGTCTCGATCCAAGCTCGGCACCGCCCGTGGCGATTTTCTTCGTGAGCTCGCGCAGGACCCTCTCTCTCTGCGAGCCAGGTTCTGCCCGCCCTCTTGCGAAAATTCCCCAGAGCGGAAAACGGCGAGTTTGGATCTGGTCTCTTCAGAGATCGTACCTCTCGTCGTCCTCTTTCCAACGCCGCCGACCACGCCTCGTTTTGACGTCGGTGCTGAGCGTGGCGTCAAATCTCGTGGGGCCGCGCAGTTCAACCTGTGCAATCCGACCCACGAACCAGCAACGACTTGCAGAGGCTCTCCCGGCCAACCTCGACCAGATCTGACCGAGCCCTTCGGTCGGGGCCTACTTCCCTGCGTCCCCGACGTCCTCCCTCAAGCGGCGCCCCGTTCGTCTCCTGGAGCAACAAGTTATCAGTTTTACCGCGCGAGCGCGCTGTTCTGTGTGCAGGAAACCAGTCACGACTTGCAGGTGACTTCACGGCCACCTCGGTGCGAATCTGAGCGCCCCCTTTAGCCGAGGCTTCCTCCCGTGACCCAGCTACGCGCCCTCACTGACGGCGCCTCAATCAGACACCGGACCAAGCCGTGGGAGCGTTCGCCGCCGAGTCGCGCGTTGCTGCGAATCTGCCGACTGCCGCACGGGTCCTCCTCGCGGCCACCCCTTCAACGAGTGCCGCCCGTCAGCCCGTGCATCGGCAGCCCCGAAGTCTATTGTTGTAGCCTGTTATCTCCCTACGAGGAGTGGGCATTTTGGCTGGATGTGTATTATTGTTTGTCATGTGTATCGGGGTTGTTGTTCTCGGCCGGGGTTTCTTCCCCACGCCTAGGCGTGGAGGTACGCGCGACGCTCCTACTCTGTTACTCTGCTTTACTAGTATACTATTCTATATGTCGCGTGAGCGCGTAGGATCCTAGCTAGCTTGCTATTCACCGCGTGATTGAGAGTTGAGCACCCATTCCGTGGCCCTAGTCGAGCGCCGAGCTCGGACTCGATTCCCATAGGCGCACGGTGGTTCCTTAGCCGCTGAGATCCCTACGCTTCCCTCATAGGGACGGCTGTGGGCTTGGATTTCTTGTTGAGAGACGCCTCCACCCGGAGGAACGGCACGTAGGTCAGCCGCCCGGCTTACCTTTGGCGTGCAAGTGCTGGCCGCACTTGTTGCATTCGTAGGTCTTAGCCCATTTCGGTCCCGTCCCGCATCAATTATTATAAGCAAACTCATTCAGAGATAAATGCCCATGGCAACAACCTCCAAAGTCAATCATACAAGCCCTTAGCATGTCTTCAATGATCTGGTTGGTCCTTTCTGTTTGTCCATCAGTCTAAGGATGAAAAGCGGTACTGAAATTTAGACGAGTTCCCAAAGATGCCTGCAATCCTTTCCAAAAATGAGAAGTGAATCTTGGGTCTCTGTCGGACACAAAGGATACAGGCATTCCATGCAGCCTCACAACCTCTTTCATATACAGAGTAGCCAAAACATCCACAGTCCATTTGGACTTAACTAGCAAGAAATGCGCGGACTTAGTTAGCCGATCTACAATCCCCCAAATGGCATCAAAACCACCACGAGTCCTTGGTAAGCCCATGATAAAATACATGCCGATACTCTCCCACTTCTATTGTGATATCTCGAGGGGCTTCAATTTCCCAGCATGCCTAAAATACTCCACATTGACTTGCTGACATATTAAGCATCTGCTTACGAACTCGGCCACTTCTCTCTTCATGTTCGGCCACCAAAAGGTTCTTTCAAATCTTTATACATCTTCGTGGCTCCAGGGTGAATAGTAGACTTGGACTGATGGGCTTCTTCTAGAATCTTCTTCTTTACCTCGGCAAAATCAGGAACATAAGTTCTCCCACGGAAAAGCAATCTTCCATCTTCAGCCATCATGAAATCTGGTCGATTACTCGGACTTTCTCTAATTTCGACCAACATTGGATCACTATCTTGAAGCTCCTTAATGCCAGAAAGCAAATCCGATTAAAGCTTAACATGGGCAATCATAACCCGATCTCCCTTCTCTTCAATATTAAGATTCAAGCTGGCTAATTGCTCCAACATCCTCCATTCTTGGAGCATTAAACTCGACAACTTGGCTATTAGTTTCTGACTCAAAGCATCGGCTACCACATTCCCCTTTCCAGGATGGTACTCGATGGAGAAATCAAAGTCCTTTAAGTATTCTAACCACCTTCTCTGCCTCATATTGAGCTCCTTTTGGAAAAATAAATACTTCAGACTCTTATGAACCATATAGACGACAAAACATTCTCCATACAAATAGTGTCTCCATATCTTCAAAGTAAAAACAACTGCATCAAGTTCTAAATCATGAACATGATAATTTTCTTCATGCTTCCTTAGCTGTCTAGATGAATAGGCAATCACCTTTCCTCGCTGCATCAGCACACATCCTAAACCAATTCCCAATGCATCCGTATACACCTCAAATCCTCCTTCTCCAGAAGGTAAAGCTAACATAGGGGCAGTGGTCAAACACTCTTTCAAAGTCTGAAAACTCTTTTCACAATCCTCCGACCACTCATAACGATTCTCCTTATGGGTTAATCTAGTCAAGGGAAGTGTAATCTTGGAGAAATCCTTGATAAATATTCTATAATAACCAGCTAGGCCTAAGAAACTTCTGACCTCAGTCACATTCACAGGCCTCTCCCAATTCCTTATCGCCTCGACCTTGGAAGGATCTACTGCGGTGCCATCCTTAGAAATTATGTGACCCAGAAAAGAGACTTCTTGCAACCAAAACTCACACTTACTAAATTTGGCGTATAGCTGGTGATCTCTCAAAATTTGCAAAGCCATCTTCAGATGCTCCTCATGCTCCTTCTTGCTCTTAGAGTATATAAGAATATCATCAATAAATACAACGACCCATTGATCTAAGTAGGGCCAGAACACACTGTTCATTAGCTGCATGAAAGCGGCAGGGGCATTTGTTAGTCCAAAAGATATTACAACAAATTTAAAATGCCCATACTTGCTCTGAAATGTCGTCTTAAAGATGTCCTCATCCTTGACCTTCAATTGATGATATCCCGATCTGAGGTCAATCTTCGAGAAATATTAAGCTCTAGATATCTGATCGAACAGCTCAATTCTTGGTAATGGGTACTTGTTTTTAACATTGAGCTGGTTCAATTGGCGATAGTCTATACATAACTTCAACGAACCATCTTTCTTCCTCACAAAAAGAACAGGGGCACCCCATGGGGAAGTTGTAAGACCCCAAATTCTTTAGAAATTTATTTAGAAAGTTATTTGTAATTATTTGGAATTTATTTGAAGTTATTCGAAATTAATGAGAATTATCCAAATTAATTGGATTAATTAGTTAATTAATAGAATAAGTCATTTTTCTTCTATTTTCTAAAAATCCCCAAAAATCACATCTTGTAGAATTAATTTTGTTTATCAACTTTGTCTTCTACAATTAAGCCTAATAAAATCGTTTATTAAGCCGAATTAGCAAACTAAGTCTTCCGAACTTAATATTTAATTAATTACGGAATAGTAGAAGTGGAATTTTATCTAACATATAAAAATTCATAAAAATAGTAATTAAATAATAGATGCTTCGACTAACACTTTTGTCTTCTTGGAGTAAGCCTAATTAAATCATTATCTAGCCCTAATCAGTGGATTAAGCCTGACTTACAACCCACCTAACTCAAATTCGTATTCACTATTCACCCAAACTTTGAACATCAAATTCGAGCTTGTTTCTCAACCAAATGGGGTGATTCCAGAGGCAAATGAAAGGTATTACATAGAGGAACTTTTCCCCTCAATCAATTTGAGGTAAACTTATCCCCAAAACGTGCTGCCGACATAGTTTGGTCAAGTCAAGGATTTCGGCGCCGTTTCTAAACTCGTAGCTTGCAGCAGCAAATACTCCCAATTCAGAAGGCTCCAGAAGCTCTATGAGCTATCAAAATGAATCCCTACGAGTCTTCTTTCATTTGGCTGCTGTGGGGTTCGCTGAAATTTCGGATCTGGAGAGATCTAGTTCGATTTGTGGAGGTCGGTCAGTAGGCCGTTGGCTTCCCTTCATCCTTCTTTGATCAATCGATTGAGGTAGGAATTCTCAACCAAATCTTGATCATGAGTATAGAAAATTGTACCTCTCATCGAGCTCTTTCCATTGGTGGCAAAAGCCCCAATTTAATTAGGTATCCGTGGAGATATCGAGGTTTTAGTGAGGTGCTGTCAAGTTGTTCTTTATTCTAGGTTTCGAGTTCCTTCTTCAATTTGAGGTAGGTGATAACAGCCCAATTTCTAATTAACATACATGAATGTAATCAATAGCATGTTAGCTTTCTTTTGACATCAAAATCCTCAATTTTTATAGATCATGCCTAGAGTATTTCGTGTGTTATTAGAAGCATGCTAGCAAGCTAGACTTTACTTGTGTTCTTCATAGAATAGGTTGTATTTCATTGGATTCCTATCGAAATTCGTGATTTAAAATTGTGTTTTATGACCCTAAGATGCATATTATTAACCCTAGAGTCTATGGTTATGATCCCAATACTTTTAGACCCCAAATTCGTGGAGATTTCATCGCTTTTTGGGTCTGGAAACCCAGGGGTCGACCCACGGGTCGACCCATTTCAGCCCTGCAAGCAGCAGCTTGCTGCCTTGCATGGGTCGACCCACAACCTGCAGGGGTCGACCCATGGGTCGACCCATGCAGCCAGGAAGCCAGGGGTCGACCCAGGGGTCGACCCATCCCTGGAATTTTTCCAGGGGTCGACCCAAAGGGTCGACCCATGCATTGTAAACCCGTTTTTTTTGATGATTTGACCCGGGGATCAATCCGGATCATCAGGGAATCAAACCATTCAACCTAAACACTTTGAAAACTACATTTTTGGAGGAACTAATGACCTATTCATGTACCCTTTTAGTTTCAATTAACATTGGTCCATACATGCAAACTTAGTATAAAAACACACTGTTTATCATCTTCATTTCAATGCATACAAGATTAAATAGAAACCCACATAATTAGTGGTTAATGGTGTAACTAAATCTCTGTTAATGCATTCTATTTCACTCCTGTGGGAGTTGTTCTTTGCCTTATCATCTTGAATCAGCTTCTTGGCAATTGTCTTAATACAAATGATAATTGTTAAATCATGATATCTTAACTTGATGATTAGGATTAATATGTTGATTAGCTTGTTTGATTGCTGCTGTTGTACAGTAGCGCAACACGATTAACTCTTGTTGTGACTTGATTTCAATCTCCTTGATGATTATACTTACCTTGAAATTCTGGAAATGAATCTCCTTCCTACTTGAAGTTGTTATTGCTACTTAGTTTAAACCTTGGAATTCTGGCCATAAACTGTGGAAGTCTAGATTCGTGGGATCTTTGATCCAAAGAAATCAATGCCTGGCAAACAATTAAGGGCTCGGTCTAGTCCTGGGAAGAGCGCCCGAACACTACGTGTACCCCTGGGAGGTGAATGACTAGGTGTGGCATTTGGCACCAGTACTTGACATGTGTTAAATCTAGGACTGTCCACTACTCTCTCCACTACTCTCTCCACTACTCTCTACATTACTTTCTACTACTTTTCACTTTCCACTCGTCACTGTTCTATACTCTACTTGTGGTTACTGTACTTGCTCATTACTTGGACGTGGAAATGAAATTACATACGTGCTTGACATGACTTGAATTGACTTGATATGGCCAACTTTTTATCGTTATCTCCTGTAGTAAATTCTTGTCTTACTATTCTATTCATTATATTTCTTGACCTTGCGAGATCTTTGAATTTCGTTTCATCATCGTTATCTTTTTATCGTTTTTATCATTTGTAGCATGACATTTTGAAAAATGTAATTAAACTGTTAATCACTTATACATGTCTGTTATTTCCTACTGAGCGTTAGCTCACACCCCGTTGTTTCCCCCTTTTCCAGGCTTTTCAGGTGACGCGCTTACCGATGGGGAAGGGCAGGAGTGATGTCTTGAGTGTATCAGTTCTAGTGTGTTAGCAGTGTGTTATTGTTAGTTGTGTTTGGAGATCATTTAGTTTCAGTTTGTTATTGAGTTTTAGTGGTTGATTATTCCAGTTGTATTAAGTTGAACTTGAGGATTATTGTATTAGTCGTGGTTTATTATTAATCATTTAGCATTTCCATCTTGTAGCACTTGTGTATTGTTTTAGATTTAGTTCCCTCTCTTGCTAGCGTGTCCCTAACTGTACGTCCCGATACTTCCGCCTTGTTCGGGGCGTGACAGTTTAGTTGGTATCAGAGCCCTAGGTTTCACATTCCTAGGTTTCCTAAGTTGTAGGTTTTCTTGCATTGCATCCCAATAATCGGTATATCAAAAGGTGTTGTCCGAACGTTAGGCTACGCCTATCGGAAAGGTCGCACACTTGCGCGAGTGGTCTTCGGACCGATTACCTCCGCTAGGTACCGAGTTTTGGTCGTGTCTAGGTGCACTAGATCCCTAACCTTGTAAAAGTTTAAGACCTGACCTGGTGAGAATGGGTAGAAACTTGGGTTAAGTTCGTTTCTTAATCGTGTAATTATCTATCTTATTTGAACCTAAGTAATCTATTTCTCGTGTAGATGGCAGCTGATCGTGCTGAATGGAGGAACCTACAACGTACGGTTCAAGGCCTTACTCAGGCCCTTCAGCAAGTAGCTCAGGCAGGAGCGGCACCACATGGCACCGGTGATCTATACCGGAACTTCCGCGGAATGAATCCGCCTAGATTCACTGGTTCGACTGACCCTGACCAAGCCGAGCACTGGCTAGACAAGATGGGGAGAATCTTTGAAGTTATGCAATGCACCAACCAGGAGCGTGTCCTTTTGTCCACATTTCAACTGGAACATGATGCACGTACTTGGTGGGATTCTATCAAGGCAACTCTCGGAGATCGGCAAGTTATGTGGGAAGAGTTCGAGGAATTCTTCAATAGCAAGTATTTTTCCGATAGAGTGCAAGAGAAGAAAGCGGCAGAGTTCGCGGCCTTGAAACAACGAGGTTTGTCCGTGGCAGAGTATGAGGCTCAATTCGTACGGCTTTCTCGATATGCTACACATCTCATTTCCACCGAGAAGATGAAGGCGAAGCGCTTTCTCAATGGTTTGAAGCTTCATTATATCAACCAATTGGCACCGATGGAGATTTCCACTTATGCCGAGATAGTAAGGAAAGCACAAGTTCTGGAGGATACTCTTGAAATTACGGAGAGAATCCGTGGTAAAGGCACCAAGAAAGAATTACCTACGGGTTCCGGGAGTGTCAAACCCGGGTATACCAAGAAGAGGCCTGTTAGTGGACCTGGTTCGTGGAGCGGGTCCGGATCGTGGAAGGGCAAGATGCCGAGGCATGAAGACAAGAAGCCTGGCCCTATTGTTCCATTTAAGGGCGTGTGCAACTATTGTGATCGTCCGGGTCACAAGATAGAGGAGTGCTGGCGCAAGCTAGGCGCATGTTTGCGATGTGGAAGCAAGGAGCACCGTATCCCCAATTGTCCTCTCATATCGGAACAAGCTACACCGGCAAAATCTCTAGTCTTCAAGAAACCACAAGGCAAGCTTCAAGCTTTACATGAAGATGAAACTGGGATTTCTGATGATGGCGGACTCGTCGAAGGTACCCTTACTATAATCGATAAGCCCGCATTTGCTCTCTTTGATACTGGTGCCACACATTCTTTTATTTCACGGAGATTTGCTAAGTCATTAGCTGTGGAACCCGTTTTGATGAATACTCCGTTAGAGATTTCAACCCCTATTGGCACTAGATCAACAATCAAGTATTTCTATCCTTCTAGTAAGGTTATGATTGGTGAACAGAACTTTCCAGCAGATTTGGTCTGCATGGATATGAAGGATTATGATGTAATCCTAGGAGCAGATTGGTTGGCCAAGTATGAGGCCAATGTTCACTGTAGTTCTAGCTCAGTGACGTTTACTGGACATTCTGGCTTATCTTTTACGGGAGTCACGCACCATAACTCCGTACCACTCATTTCGGCTCTTCGAGCTGATAAGCTTTTGAGGCATGGGTGTGAGGCTTTTCTAGCCTTTGTTTGTGCAACCCCTGAGCAGCAGATTGAGATCAAGGACATTCCTGTTGTCCAAGAATTTCCTGATGTCTTTCCAGAAGAACTACCAGGACTTCCGCCTGAGCGGGAAGTTATCTTTTCTATTGATCTTATTCCTGGCACAGCTCCTATTTCTAAGGCTCCTTATCGTATGTCTCCTGCGGAACTGAGGGAACTGAAGCAGCAACTGATGGAATTACTCGAGAAGGGTTTTATTCGTCCTAGTACTTCTCCGTGGGGAGCCCCTGTGTTATTCGTCAGGAAGAAAGATGGTTCGATGAGGTTGTGCATTGATTATCGGCAAATAAACCAGCAGACTGTCAAGAACAAATATCCCTTGCCGAGGATTGACGAGTTATTTGACCAGATAGCGGGAGCTCAATATTTCTCTAAGATCGATCTTCGATCTGGATATCACCAGTTGCGGATTAAGGAAGAGGACATTTATAAAATAGCTTTCCGCAGCAGGTATGGTCATTTTGAATTTGTCGTTATGCCTTTTGGTCTAACGAATGCTCCAGCAGCTTTCATGCAGTTGATAAACGATGTATTTCGGCCCTATCTTGATCAATGGGTCGTGGTCTTTATTGATGACATCTTGATCTATTCCAAGAGTGAATTGGAGCATGCTGAACATCTGAGAATGGCATTGCAACTATTGAAAGATCATCAGCTATATGCTAAGTTCAGTAAGTGTGAGTTCTGGCTACAACAAGAAGTGTCCTTTCTCGGACATATTATCACCAAGGAAGGTATTTCTGTTGATCCTTCGAAGATTGAGGCAGTGAAGAATTGGGAGCAGCCTACTAGTGCAACTGAAGTTAGAAGTTTTCTAGGCCTGGCAGGCTATTACCGAAGATTTATTCAAGATTTCTCCAAGATTGCAGTACCTATGACAAGATTAACCCGCAGGGAGAATAAGTTTGATTGGTCAGATGATTGTCAGCGAAGCTTTCAGACTCTGAAGGAGTGTTTGACTACTGCACATGTTTTGACTTTACCTTCTGGTGAAGGAGGATTTATTGTTTATACTGATGCTTCAGGTATTGGCTTAGGCTGTGTACTCATGCAGCATGGGAAGGTGATTGCCTATTCCTCTAGGCAGTTGAGGAAGCACGAAGATAATTATCCTGTTCATGATTTGGAACTTGCTGCAGTCGTGTTTGCTTTGAAGATATGGAGGCATTACTTGTATGGAGAAACCTTTACAGTGTTTTCAGATCATAAAAGTTTGAAGTACTTATTTTCTCAAAAGGAACTCAACATGAGGCAGCGGAGATGGTTGGAGTACTTGAAAGACTTCGACTTCTCGATTGAGTATCATCCTGGCAAAGGTAATGTTGTGGCAGATGCATTAAGCTGGAAGCCGGTAGCTAGACTGTCAAGTCTCATGTTACAAGAATGGAGATTGTTGGAACAATTATCTAGTCTGGATCTCAATATTGACAATGATCGGATCTTGATTGCTCAGATTCAACTTAAACCTGAATTATTGATAGAGATCAAGTCCTTGCAAGATAATGATCCCGAGTTGGTAGAGATCAAGGGAAACTTGAGCAGCAGACCTGACTTCATGTTGGCCGATGATGGTAGATTATTATTTAAAGGCAGAACTTGTGTTCCGGATGAGGCTACAATAAAGAACAAGATTCTCGAGGAGGCTCATAGATCCAGATATACCATTCATCCTGGAGGCACTAAGATGTACCGAGATTTGAAAAGGTCCTTTTGGTGGCCGAATATGAAAAGAGAAGTTGCAGGTTTTGTGAGCAGATGTTTGATATGTCAGCAAGTTAAGGCCGAACATTTCAGACCAGCAGGGAAATTGAAACCACTCGACATACCCCAATGGAAGTGGGAAAGTATTGGCATGGATTTCATTATGGGTCTACCTAGGACTCGTGGTGGATTTGATGCGATATGGGTGATTGTTGATCGTTTGACAAAGTCGGCTCATTTCTTACCAATTAAGTCCAAGTGGACGATTGATGTATTGGCTGCTTTGTGTATAAAGGAAGTGGTGAGATTGCATGGTATCCCAGTGAATATAGTATCTGATCGAGACCCCAGATTTACTTCACATTTCTGGAAGGGACTGCAAGAGTCTTTGGGTACTCGTCTGAATTTCAGTACTGCTTTTCATCCACAGACAGATGGACAGACTGAAAGAACCAATCAGATAGTGGAAGATATGTTGCGAGCTTGCATGATTGATTTCGGTGATAATTGGAGTGAGCATTTGGCATTAATTGAATTTGCTTACAATAACAGCTATCAGTCTAGTATTCAGATGGCTCCTTTTGAAGCACTATATGGTAGAAGTTGTCGTTCCCCGTTGTGTTGGGACGAGGTAGGTGTGAAACAGTGGCTTGGACCAGATCTTGTTTCGGAATCATCACAGAACATCCGTGTTATCCGAGACCGGTTACAAGTAGCCCAGTCAAGACAGAAGAGTTATGCCGACAACAGGAGAAGGGCATTGGAATTTCAGGTTGGCGAGCATGTGTTCTTAAAGGTCTCTCCGACGAGAGGGATCCGAAGATTTGGCATTCATGGCAAGCTGAGTCCGAGGTACATTGGTCCATTCGAGATTCTAGATAGAGTGGGAGAGGTGGCATACAGACTGGCTTTACCACCGCATTTGTCTGGCGTACATAATGTTTTCCATGTGTCTATGTTACGGAAATATGTGTACGATCCCACTCATATCATTCAACAAGTGGATTTTGAACTGAAGGAAGATTTGACCTATGAGGAAAGACCTATCAAGATTTTGGACCGGAAGCATCAGTAACTCCGGAATCGTTCGATACCGATGGTCAAGATTCAGTGGAGTCGGCGTGGGACCGAAGAAGCTACATGGGAGTCTGAAGAGACTATGCGAAAGCGGTATCCCGATCTATTCTAGGTGAGTGATCTTTTTCTACTCTCAGTTTTAGTGCAGTGAATTTGGAGGACCAAATTCCTTTAAGTAGGGGAGGGTGTAAGACCCCAAATTCTTTAGAAATTTATTTAGAAAGTTATTTGTAATTATTTGGAATTTATTTGAAGTTATTCGAAATTAATGACAATTATCCAAATTAATTGTATTAATTAATTAATTAATAGAATAAGTCATTTTTCTTCTATTTTCTAAAAATCCCCAAAAATCACATCTTGTAGAATTAATTTTGTTTATCAACTTTGTCTTCTACAATTAAGCCTAATAAAATCGTTTATTAAGCTGAATTAGCAAACTAAGTCTTCCGAATTTAATATTTAATTAATTACGGAATAGTAGAAGTGGAATTTTATCTAACATATAAAAATTCATAAAAATAGTAATTAAATAATAGATGCTTCGACTAACACTTTTGTCTTCTTGGAGTAAGCCTAATTAAATCATTATCTAGCCCTAATCAGTGGATTAAGCCTGACTTACAACCCACCTAACTCAAATTCGTATTCACTATTCACCCAAACTTTGAACATCAAATTCGAGCTTGTTTCTCAACCAAATGGGGTGATTCCAGAGGCAAATGAAAGGTATTACATAGAGGAACTTTTCCCCTCAATCAATTTGAGGTAAACTTAGCCCCAAAACGTGCTGCCGACATAGTTTGGTCAAGTCAAGGATTTCGGCGCCGTTTCTAAACTCGTAGCTTGCAGTAGCAAATACTCCCAATTCAGAAGGCTCTAGAAGCTCTATGAGCTATCAAAATGAAGCCCTACGAGTCTTCTTTCATTTAGCTGCTGTGGGGTTCGCTGAAATTTCGGATCTGGAGAGATCTAGTTCGATTTGTGGAGGTCGGTCAGTAGGCCGTTGGCTTCCCTTCATCCTTCTTTGATCAATCGATTGAGGTAGGAATTCTCAACCAAATCTTGATCATGAGTATAGCAAATTGTACCTCTCATTTCCATTGGTGGCAAAAGCCCCAATTTTAATTAGGTATCCGTGGAGATATCGAGGTTTTAGTGAGGTGCTGTCAAGTTGTTCTTTATTCTAGGTTTCGAGTTCCTTCTTCAATTTGAGGTAGGTGATAACAGCCCAATTTCTAATTAACATACATGAATGTAATCAATAGCATGTTAGCTTTCTTTTGACATCAAAATCCTCAATTTTTATAGATCATGCCTAGAGTATTTCGTGTGTTATTAGAAGCATACTAGCAAGCTAGACTTTACTTGTGTTCTTCAAAGAATAGGTTGTATTTCATTGGATTCCTATCGAAATTCGTGATTTAAAATTGTGTTTTATGACCCTAAGATGCATATTATTAACCCTAGAGTCTATGGTTATGATCCCAATACTTTTAGACCCCAAATTCGTGGAGATTTCATCGCTTTTTGGGTCTGGAAACCCAGGGGTCGACCCACGGGTCGACCCATTTCAGCCCTGCAAGCAGCAGCTTGCTGCCTTGCATGGGTCGACCCACAACCTGCATGGGTCGACCCATGGGTCGACCCATGCAGCCAGGAAGCCAGGGGTCGACCCAGGGGTCGACCCATCCCTGGAATTTTTCCAGGGGTCGACCCAAAGGGTCGACCCATGCATTGTAAACCCGTTTTTTTTGATGATTTGACCCGGGGATCAATCCGGATCATCGGGGAATCAAACCATTCAACCTAAACACTTTGAAAACTACATTTTTGGAGGAACTAATGACCTATTCATGTACCCTTTTAGTTTCAATTAACATTGGTCCATACATGCAAACTTAGTATAAAAACACACCGTTTATCATCTTCATTTCAATGCATACAAGATTAAATAGAAACCCACATAATTAGTGGTTAATGGTGTAACTAAATCTCTGTTAATGCATTCTATTTCACTCCTGTGGGAGTTGTTCTTTGCCTTATCATCTTGAATCAGCTTCTTGGCAATTGTCTTAATGCAAATGATAATGGTTAAATCATGATATCTTAACTTGATGATTAGGATTAATATGTTGATTAGCTTGTTTGATTGCTGCTGTTGTACAGTAGCGCAACACGATTAACTCTTGTTGTGACTTGATTTCAATCTCCTTGATGATTATACTTACCTTGAAATTCTGGAAATGAATCTCCTTCCTACTTGAAGTTGTTATTGCTACTTAGTTTAAACCTTGGAATTCTGGCCATAAACTGTGGAAGTCTAGATTCGTGGGATCTTTGATCCAAAGAAATCAATGCCTGGCAAACAATTAAGGGCTCGATCTAGTCCTGGGAAGAGCGCCCGAACACTACGTGTACCCCTGGGAGGTGAATGACTAGGTGTGGCATTTGGCACCAGTACTTGACATGTGTTAAATCTAGGACTGTCCACTACTCTCTCCACTACTCTCTCCACTACTCTCTACATTACTTTCTACTACTTTTCAATTTCCACTCGTCACTGTTCTATACTCTACTTGTGGTTACTGTACTTGCTCATTACTTGGACGTGGAAATGAAATTACATACGTGCTTGACATGACTTGAATTGACTTGATATGGCCAACTTTTTATCGTTATCTCCTGTAGTAAATTCTTGTCTTACTATTCTATTCATTATATTTCTTGACCTTGCGAGATCTTTGAATTCCGTTTCATCATCGTTATCTTTTTATCGTTTTTATCATTTGTAGCATGACATTTTGAAAAATGTAATTAAACTGTTAATCACTTATACATGTCTGTTATTTCCTACTGAGCGTTACCTCACACCCCGTTGTTTCCCCTTTTTCTAGGCTTTTCAGGTGACGCGCTTACCGATGGGGAAGGGCAGGAGTGATGTCTTGAGTGTATCAGTTCTAGTGTGTTAGCAGTGTGTTATTGTTAGTTGTGTTTGGAGATCATTTAGTTTCAGTTTGTTATTGAGTTTTAGTGGTTGATTATTCCAGTTGTATTAAGTTGAACTTGAGGATTATTGTATTAGTCATGGTTTATTATTAATCATTTAGCATTTCCATCTTGTAGCACTTGTGTATTATTTTAGATTTAGTTCCCTCTCTTGCTAGCGTGTCCCTAACTGTACGTCCCGATACTTCCGCCTTGTTCGGAGCGTGACAGAAGTACTCGGATGAATAAAACCCTTCTCCAACATCTCCAGCAATTGCTCCTTTAACTCTTTGAACTCAGCAGGAGACATACGATATGGAGCCGTGGAAACTGGGGTTGCACCAGGTACTAGATCGATAGAGAAAACCACCACCCTCGTTGGGGGAAGACTTGACAACTCATAAGGAAATACATCTAGGAAAGCTCGAGCAACGGGAATATCCTTCAACTCCACCCCTCTCTCCTTGGTCAAGGTGACCAAAGCTAAGAACGCCTGACACCCTTTTCTCAACAACTTATCAGCCTGGAGTGCCGAAATAAGAGGCACGAACTTAGGATACTTATTACCATAAAAAAAAAGCTCAAGATGCCCAGAGAAAGACACCGATCCTGTCTTACAATAAACGCTATCAGCATGCCTAGCCAACTAATCTGCTCCTAAAATTACATCATAGCCAACCATTTCCATACACACTAAATCAGCGGGCAAATTACAACCATTTATCAAGACCTCACTAGAAGGATAAAAGTGTAATACCCCAAATTCTTTTAGAAATTTAATTAGAAAATTATTTGAATTTAATTAGAAATTAGTTGAATTTATTTGAATTAATGAGAATTAATTCAAAATTAATTAGATTAATTCTTTAATAAATAGAATAAGTCATATTTCAACTATTTTATAAAAATCCATAAAAATCATATTCTTGTAGAATCTATTTCGTTTAACAATTGTGTCTTCTATGGCTAAGCCTAATAAAATCATTAGCTGGGCCTAATCAGTGGGTTAAGTCAAAATTTCACACCTACCTAACCCAAATTCGTGTTCATTGTTAACCCCACATTAAAACATCAAATTCGAACTCATTTCTCAACCAAATGAGGTGATTCCAGGGGCAAATGAAAGGTATTACTGAGATGATCATTTACCCTCTATCAATTGATCGAAAACCAAATCCTAAAATGTGCAGTCGGCCGAGTTTGGTTGGGTTAAATATTTCGGCGCCGTTTCAAACACTCACCTTGCATCGTCGATTTCTCCCAGCTCCGAAGGCTCCAGAAGGTGTATGAGCTATAAAAATAAAGCTCTTCAACCCTAGTTTCCATTGGAGGCAGCGGCGGCCGCAGTGGAGATCGATCGAGGGAGATCTTGGTCGATTAGTGGAGGTGGGTCGGCATCCCGTCGTCCTCCTTCCTTCTTCTTTGTTCCTTCGATTGAGGTTGGTACCCTCGACCAAAATATGCACATGAGTACATCATTTTGATCCTCTCATCGAGCTCTTTCCAGTGGTAGTAAAAGCCTTAAATTTTATTAGGTATCTAGAGAGATCTCGGGATTTTTCTGAAGTGCTGTCAAGTTCGTTCTTCAATCTAGGTTCATAAGTTCTCTCTTCGATTGAGGTAGGTTATAACAGCCCAAACTCTAATTAACATATATGATGTAATCAGCAGCATGTTAGCTTTCATTTGGCGTAGAAAGCCCTAAATTTTATTGAGCATGTTTAGAGAATTTATGATTTGAGTAAGAGCATGTCTAGACTTGGTTTATGATGTGTTCTTTCGAGTTAAATCATGATTTCGAGCTGTTAATCTTGATCCCCATATAGCATGTCATATATGGTTGGAATCAACATCAAGCCCTCTTTCTTTTGATATATAAAGCCCCAATTTTTATAGACCATGCTTAGAGTATTTCGTGTTTGATTAGAAGCATGCAAAAACTAGGTTTTCAAGTGTTCTTCCTGGATAGGTTGTGATTTCGATTGATTTTTCGGTGAATTTCGTGTTCCAAACTCTTGTATTATGACCCTAGTATGTCTATCAAGAACTCAGGAGCATGGGGTTAAGATCCCAGCCCAATTAGACCCCAATTGGGTGAGATTTTGTGGATTTTCGAAGTCACGTTCGAATCTGTGGACGCAGGGCTCGACCCATGGGGTCGACCCATGCTCAAGCATGATCCTGCCTGCCCGAGGGTCGACCCATGGGGTCGACCCATCCTGCAGCGTGCGGGGGTCGACCCATGGGGTCGACCCAAACGACCAAATTTGTGGGGGTCGACCCATGGGGTCGACCCATTCAACAGACAGAAGTCTGTTTGTGCAGGGGTTGACCCACACACTGACAGACCCTAAGGGTCGACCCAATGGGTCGACCCATGTGCTGGCAGACCTGGTAGATTGGTTTTCGACCCGAGGATCGATCTGGACCGTGAGGGGATCGACCCGTTCAACCTAGTCCAATTGAAAACCATATTTTGAGGAACCAGTGACCCATACATGCAACCCTATGATCTCAATTTACAATGGTCCATGCACTCATTCCAAGTGTAAAAAAAAACACCATTATGTTTACTATCTCCACTTCAACGCACTCAATGGTTAATTAGAAACCCACATGATTAGTGGTTAAATATGTAACTAAATTTCTGTTAATTGCATGTTGTTCATTCCTATGCAATCTTGTTCATTCTCTTTATCATCTTGAATCATCTTTTTGGCAATCTGAGTTAACGTAAAACTTAATCCTTGGTAAATTGACATGAAATTAGGATTTTATATGATTATTAGGTTGCTGGACACCACTTTACTCTTATAGAACAGCGGCCAACTTATGACCGCATATCCGTGATACGGCCAGTATGGACCGTATATCTTGTTCATGGGTCTTAATGTCTTCTGGATATGAGCGGCCCAGAACACACCGTTCATACTTTCGAGCGGCCCACTGTCAGCCGTTCATTTTTGACCTCGTGGGCTGTGTTTAAGTCCAGTTCCCGTATGCGCGGCCCTGTATTATCCGCATATACCCTTGAGCGGCCTTTGTATGACCGCACATCTCTCGGAGATGAGTTTTATTGTGTTTTGTACTCTTGAATCCAAGGACAGGTTAGTCCTTTAAATCTAAACTTATGGACAGTAATTCCTCTGATTAATTGGCCACGAATTTGACTAAATGTCTAGACGGATCTTGGGATCTTGTATCCAATAAATCAATGCCAACGCATCATAAGGGCCCAGTCTGGTCCTGGGGAGAGCGCCCAAAAAATTAGTGAGCCCATGGGATGTTATAATGACATGGTGAGGCATTGCACCGAGTGCATGACTAGCTTGTTGTCTATGATAGAAAAAACTCTTGTTACTCTTGTTACTTGATCGTGCTTGACTTGTTATCTCTTGTTACTTGCTAGTGTCCATTCCTCGTTACAGTTTTTGTTACACTTGTATATGTTATTCTTGTTAAATTCTAGTTATCTTATATCTCTTGACCTTGCAAGATCTTTTCATTATGTTGTTTCATTATATCGTCATTCATTTCTTTTATTAGCATGGTATATGAAAATGTTATTAAATTGTTAATCATGTAAACTTGCATGTTATTTCCTACTAAGCGTCAGCTCATAGTTGTTGTTTCCCCCCTTTCTAGGTTGTTCAGGTGATGACGCGTATACCGATGGGGAGGGACAGGAGTGATACTTAGAGTGTACCTATTAGTAGATGCCGAGTTGGCATAGATGTTTACCTCTAGTTATTCCTTAGAGTTGTGTTAGTACTTTACTGTTTTTGGAGTCAGTTATTGTATTAGAATCAGTTGGAAGTTATGTTTGATCGTGTGTTAGCAGTGGTGGTTATTGTAATAAAATTTGATTTTATACTTGATCAATAGAGTTATTTCTTTCCATAGCACCTGTGTAATTGGTTAGTTTAGCTTGTTAATATTATTTCTAGCTAGTTTCTAACTGTACGACCCGATATTCCACATCGAGGCGTGACAAAAAGTACTTGATTTTCGATCCCGACCCAATAGGGGTGGTAATCATGAGGCGAGATTCCATCAATATTGGTTTCACTGATAAGGATTTAGCAAAGTTCTGAGAAACAAATGAATGAGTAGCTCCGGTGTCGAAAAGAAAAACTGCTGGCGTAGAAAGAACAATAAGGGTACCTTCAACAACAACACCCTCCTCGGTGGCCTCAGCTTCAGTTTCATGAATGGCTTGGAGCCTGCCCTGCCGCTTCTGACTCCCTTGCGGCTTCTCGGATGGAGCTTGATCGGTGATGAGTGGGCACTCAGGGATTCGATGGTCCTTGCTTCCACATCGTAGGCACGAGCCTAACTTACGCCAGCTAATGCAGACAAAACACTCGTCGTTTAAAATGTCGTGCCACATAATTTTAAAAATGATAACCGCACTCACTCACTTAAAAAGATTAGAAAATCAAGTAGAGTGGTGAGAACGGGTCGATCCCACGAGGAGGAAATATTTTAATTAAATCAAGTTGGAAAACCCTTATATTTGAGAAAATCAACATTTGAGTGAGTTTATACAAAAAGAAAATAGAAGTGCATGGAAAATAAATCTATCTAAAGAATGTGAAAGGGTTAAGAAGAGAAATTTGAAGAAGATGGAGAGAGGAAGAGGAAAAACACAATTGCCTAAATGAATTCTCATTGCTATGAAAGTGAAAATCACAATCTATAAAAATCAAAAATTACAACTTGTAAATAAAAGAAAAGGGAAGAAACAAGAGCCGAGAATAGGAAGAATGTCGCCGTCCATGCCGTGCCGAGTCTTGGAATGTTCGCCCCTTCTTGGAAGTAGACGCTGCCTTGAGAGCACCGAGAGAGAATCTCCGCCTTAGGGAGGTATAGAAGAAAATAGAGGAGGAGAAAAGATAGAAGAAGAAAAGGAGTTTTCAAATCGTGAATAGTGAAATTCAGGGAGAGAGCATTGAAAAAGAGAGAATAGCTTGAAATCTAGAAGGATTAGAAGATGACAAAGAAAAAGCAGTTGGACAGAAAAATGGACTACTTTGATGAAGAGAGCAAGATGAAAAGATGAGTAGAAGAGGGAGAAAATAAGAGAAGAATGGAGAAAATTGCTATTTTACGGATGAAAAAGACTGACAGAGGGAAAATGCAAAATAACTAGAAAAAATGCATAATTAGAGAAAGAGAAAGAAGAAGAAGTTGAAGATATTTGAAAAACGAACAACTTATGTGAAGAGATTAGAGGGAGAAGAAGATCAGAAGGAGGTGAAATCAGAGGAAGAATAGAATTGCGCAAGATGGATAAACAGTAAAATAGGAAGACAAAGATTTGAAAACTAGAAGATAGCGTGGAAACTAAGAGGAATTAGAGAATGACAAAGAAGAAGAAGTTTGAGAGAATTTAAAAGCGCATAACTTTCATGAAGAGAGTCGGCCAAAAAGAGAATAAAAAAGGGTTGAAAAGGGCAGCTTAGGGTTAGGAGCAAGGGAGAGAGGGGCGACCCTGGGTTTCCATATAGGGAGAGATCCTCCTTCCATCAATTTCTCTCCAAAAATATTCTTTCTTATTTCCCCTTTCACTCAAATATGGCATGGCAGCTGCCTTGACTTGGTCAATGGTGGAGGGGGGTGCCCTAAGGCAACCATGCCCTGGTCTTGTGACTCTTTTGCCCCTGGCCCTTCTAGTAAATGCCTTCCATGTCCTGCACATACGACATTTGAATTAAGCCCATATAAAATCGTTGTCTTGTGCATAAAAACTATGAGTGCTCACAATTATGTAATGAAAAATTAATTCTTTTGACCCTCAACCTCTTTTCATTGAATAATTAACCACAAATTAAGTTAATTTGCGTGAACGGCCCGATTAATGCAAGGTTGAGATTAACTGTAAAGTATGCATAATTGGCTAATTATGTGCATATGAAATGATGTATGTAATGTGAATTATCATAAAGAAATGAGCACTCATCACACCCCCAAACTTACTCATTGCTAGTCCCTTAGCAATACAATTAAATTAAAATTTAGGACCAATAAGAGTTTGCAAAGTTCATACCTCAATATCCAGCTCTTCTTTCACAGAATCAACCAAAGATTAGGAATCAGGAAGCAATAATGCACTCTAGCCTTAGATTGGAAATTAAAGTACATGACTTAAGAATGCATCCTAAAGTTCAATAGCATTTGTGCATGTGTAATACTAAATCCACAGTTAAGACAATTGCATCCCCCATTTGCTATTCCGAGCAAGCATCTTTCAACCATGTACTTTCTAATTCAGAGTATTAGGCACTCAAGCTTTTTGTCTGCCTTATTTCATTGTCCCTTTGGGATCTTTTATTTTTCTTCACACATGATGCTGCACTACCCTTCACTGTTTAACACGAACCTCGACTCTTGCCTTAGGAGAAGCATGCCCAGTTACAAAGATCAGGGTTCCCTTTTCTGTTTTACGCGAACCTCAACACTTGTTAGGTGAAGCAGGCCGGGTTACTAAAATTAGGGGCATTTTTGATGGTATTTTTTTTCATGTGATTTTGCACTTATTTGATAGATAACTTGGCAGAAAGTTTGAAAATATCTCTTTCTTGAGAAGTACAGAGCATCAGACACCATACCCAAAAAAACAAAGGACTTGCCTTGCTTGTTTCATTAGTGTGCAGAGTAAATTTCATTTTTTATAAAGTGCTAAGGAACTTTAAAGAGATTCTTATATCAATTTTCCATAGCTAGATTGACTAAATTTTTCATCATCTTTTTCCCCAGCCTTTTCCATTCTAGAATTACTTTCAATAAAAGCATAAATCGAGAAAACTCAATCGGGGATTTCATCTTTTCTCTTTCATGTAACGATGATATGCAAGATAGAACTCCTATCAGGTTGTGTAAACACGCTAAAATTGATACTATGTTGAGTAAATTTCATGTCACAATATAATGCCCAAAGTGGACTTCATTACTGGCTCAATATAAGGCTTTTTCTAATTTTTCTGGAATTCGTAAATGAACGACCGTGTGGAGTGTTGCCATTTACCTTCACCATAGGACGACGGGGTCCTTTTGGTAGGTCGATTGACTTGAATGAATGACCGCTTGCGCAGGCGCCATTTCTTGATTTTCTGATTTCCATTAGAAATTAAATTATTAAGAATTGACGCCCTATTGAGCGGGCACTCATTAATGAACGCATTTTTAAGTAGGTGCTGTTTCTTATTTTAAAATATGGAAAGTTCATTATTTCTATAGTTTATCCAGGAATTGACGGCCGTTGCTCGGTCGCCCTTTTATTTGACGACAACCTCCAGGTCAGCATTTCCATTCCGTGTCCTCTACGTCTGCAACCTTCTTTCCCTGATGTCTTCGTCGATCTTATCTCCATTATCCATTTCTGGAAGGATATCCACGTCCAGGGATTATTTTCCTTGTTTTAATCCTATTAGAACAAGGTTTTTAAACCCTATAAATACCCCTCTGTTTATAGCCACGGGTTCGGCTAGCGAGCCTTCTGAATCTCCTTTTGAAGAGCTTCTTCGATCCCTTAGTTAAATATAGAAACAACAGAGAAAGCCACAGAGAGTTCCCTTTTCCAACGCTTGCAGGTGCCCACGAGCCGTAGAAGAGAACTTCGTTCTCTTCTATTCTCCCTTCACCTGCCGCGGTTGTTTTCTCTCTCTCTCAATTCTCTGTCTGCTACAGGGGCTTTGAAGGGCCAACCTTCATACCTTATACTATCTTTTCTCTTAGTTCCTTTGTTTGCTGTTCTCCATCTTAGTTTATTTATCTTTTGTTTTTAGTTTACGCATCCATCATCTCTGGCTCCCTTGCCAGAGAGATTCTCTTTAGCATATTACATTTGCATAGCTGCATTCATACATATTTCTCCCTCCTTTGCTCCTTCTAAAGAGGTTTTAAACAAAACACACAAGGTGTGTTCATGCCCTTATTGCGTAAAGTGATTTCAATAGAGCATTGATACTACACACTTTTGGGTAATCCAATCTTTTTATCTTTGCTTGTTTTCTTTCAAGGGTAATCAAGATAAAACCCCCCTTCATCGGTCGGCCGGTAGAAGGCAGAAGTTGAACTCACATCTACACCCGCTTGTAAGGTATTCTGTAGCGACCCAAGATCCGGATACTGGGAAAAGAATCTGATACCATTCGAATCTTGGCCCGCCACCCACGAGCCGGGGCTCGGAAGGGCTAAAAAGGAGTGTGGAGATACAAAGAAATAGGAAATAAAGCAGGACAATTCAACAATTAACAGAAATAAATAAACAACTATAATAGAGTCCAGTCCAACAGAAAGTACAATCTAAGGCAGAGAACGTGCCCAATACCGAGTGAACACTCGGCCCGATGAACAGACAACTAAGAACCTCCGCACAGCACCCTCGAACCATGAGGAAGAACCGTCACACCTGAAAAGCTGGGGTGAGCCTCCTGTCACTGGCTCAGTAGGGGTCTCGCAGAACCCCAACCGTAAACAACGGTAGCACGGAAAGTAGCAACAGCAAGAGTAACAGTAAACACGGGGCCGGAAAAAACTCGGCACTACAGCTACTCCTACCGAAACAAAACTCAACACCCCGATCGCACAGTCGAGGAAGACCAGACAACGAACCACCCTAGTCACACTACTAGGAAAATGACCACATGTCAGGAACTCGACGTTGTCTAGGGGAAAGCCCTCGGTGACGCTCACCGGAACCCCTAGACCTCAGCATCGGAAGACACCCGGAACTCCACGTAAAACCACATCTCGCAAACGTGAAGCGGAACTCGACTCACGAGGAAACTCACGTCACGTGACGAGTGTACCTGCCCACCAGAAGTAAAGCCAGATGCGACCACTGACGACTTAGTCCACAGTCTCAGGTGTCTCGCTGCGACGCCCCAGGCAGAGAGAAAGACACTGTACAGTAACCAGGAACACAAAACAAGGACTAGCTGGGGCCGCGCTCGTCAGCGCGGGTCCAACATCCCCAACTAAGTGTGCACACACAGACCATCCGCTCTAGGTCGGGTCCTCTAGCTGGTTTTCCCCCCAGTCGGACTCAGGCTGCAAAGGCGAGGGGCCCTATGGAAACCAGCCTCAAAACCGTCTCTCTCGGGTAAGCCGCTCCACCACTCCTAGGTGGGTCAGCACACGCGTGCCGTAAGAAGGCTACGACTAGTGGGAGGTCACTAACGTGAACACGGAAAGCCACTCACGCACCCATCGTGAGTAACACGGAGCAACAGGTGGCATGATGCCACCAAACTCTGGACAGCCCATTAGACCTACTAAATCTAACGGTCATTGAGTCACAAGACTCGGGGTCAAGATCGTCGTACAAAGATAGCTCCACGCCGTCAATCTGGCCTATCCCTAGGTTTAAAATCATGGTGATACGATTCCCAAGGTAGCTCACAAGCTGCCGAGGCCATTCCCTCAAAAAAGGAAATCGAGAGCCCTCCAGCCCCAGGCTGGGTGACTGGACTCACAATCCAAAGCCTTACACATGGCCCACTCAGAAATCGCTTTCCGGAAGAACTCACAACATGCGGGGAAGCCCCCACCGCACTCAAGCTGATACACGGCGACTCGATCTAGCGGAAACACGAAAGCCCGGAACACGTAGGGTCACCCAGACCCACTAAACCCACGGGCACACTAACCGAGGTAACACGGTACCTCCTGACACCCAAAAACATGGTCACGGTACTCACGGGATGTCCGGGACACTCACGAGACCGATGGTTGACCACTGGGTCATAATCGGGTCGACCGGCGGTCTACACAGTGCAACCGGAGCACAAGAGGGTCGCCCGGACCCTTAAACCCACAGGAACACTAATCGAGGTAAAGTGATACCTCCAGACACCCAAAAATACTGACACAGAATCCACAGGGTGTCCGGAACATCCACAAGGCCGAAGGTCAACCATTGGGTCACAACCGGGTCGACCGAAGACCGACACATCGCAAAGCGACACGACGAGCATGAAGAACCTCCTAGCGCTCCTCTCTTGGACTGTCAGGGAGCCTAGCGGTCTACCCCTGGACCACTAAGGCCAGCCTAGCGGTCTAGGCGAGACCGCAAGGGCCGACAACGAACCAAAACCCCAAGCGGTCGCCACGGGACCGCCAGGAAGGGTGGCGGTCATTCCCCTGACCGCTAGGCGTAGCCTAGCGATCAGTCGCGAGACCGCTACGCCACCGATCTCACTGACCCAAAACACGGACAAACGGTCATGCCCTGACTGCAAAACAGAGCCTAGCGGTCTCCACCAGACCGCTAAGGCACTTGGCGGTCCATCGCGCGATCGCAAAGCTCGAACCGACATAAGGGGGACTCTACCGGTCTCCACCCGACCGCTTGGCACCCTAGCGGTCGTTGGAACGACCGCTAGGTCGTCCCGAGCCCGAAATCGGCGAAAACGGCGGGAAACCCCATTCCACGCCCCGTTCACACCCATGTGAATGGGAAAACAAGGGGAAACTAGTCCCCAACCTCTCTAGCACCTGTTGACACCTTGAAAATGAACAGAGGTGGAAGCAGAATTGAAAAGGGAAGTCAGACCTACAGTGAAAGATCACTGATGAAGCTCGTCAACCATCTACCCGGCCGAAGTCTTTTCAGATTGAAGCTGATGTCCGGTCTTGTCACCGTTCGGCTGACAATGCTGATGAAACATACCTGGTTTTGTCATCGTTCAGATGGCAATACTGATTAAACCCCAGTTTGGTCACTGATGGAACCTCAAGAAGATCTCAACAAAGTCATGTCGCTACTAAAGAGGCCTTATTCGGTCTTGATGGAAATCAATTCAAATAAGAAAGAGAATCCTAAGGCACGTGTGAGGCCTAAAGGCACCAGATGGGCCGGCCGTTTGGGCTTCTGAGATTAGCGCCGGGAACCTCAACGAGGGGCCACTTGTCGCGCCAGGAGCTGTGTCGAACGGAACGAGCCACGCCGACTGCCCTCCACCGAGAGGACGGGAGGATGGGGTCTATAAAAACAAACCCTCTTTGAAATGAAAAGGGGATCGAGGTCGGGCGATGGATCAAAAAGAAAGAAAAGAGAAGAAACCTACAGAGAGAGAGAGCCTCCTCCGCTAAAAAAAAGAAAGAGAGAAGAGATCAATCCCAAGGGAAGAAGCTCCAGGTGGGCATCCGGGGAGGGAGAGGAGTCAATGCTCCGCCCTCCCCCATGTTTTCTTTTCTTCTGCTTCATGTAATCGTTCAAGTTTTGTTTCGATTCCTTGAATGTAGACAGGATATCTCGGCGTCTGTCTTATCCCCTTTCCCTCACTCTCTCCCTGTGATCGGTCTGAGTCTTGGAATGATGTATCGCCTGGGTTTTCTTACTATGTATCTTCCCTGATGGATGTCGTAAAACGAATAAATATGATGGGCTACAGTTCAAGCCTGATTTTGATTCCTCTGAAGCTCTATCGTCTTTCTTCGTGTTATCTGTCTTCTCTCAGACTAGTAGCATGCTGATCCCCTTCCCCAGTGGATTAATGATCCGCCGATTCGTCTGTTTTCTTTTCGTTGCAGCACTGTCCGTGCTTATCTCAGAGCCCGGGACAGACCATCCCTTGGCTTCCGGGATGATGCCGTGCTATGCAATGATCGAAGATTGTGAGACTCTGGAGTTCTAAGTGCTTATACTTTGTCCGTTGGCATCGTCGAAATCACCTCTGGGTCCAGAGACAGTCATCTCTTGGCTCCCAGGGCGATGAATGACCATATCAAGGTTGTCCCCAGGGCCCTGCGTGATAATGGCGATAGATGGGGGCCTCCAGATCTCGGCCTCCCCAAATCCCTCCTGAACCCTGATGCCTCTATGAAGCCCAAACCTAATCCAGCTCAGATTTGATAACCTGATCAGTTTCGATTCCATAGAACATGTTTGTTTCGGCCTGGATCATCATTAAATCCAAAACAGAGTGTCGTAAAACCCTAAACCCATCTCGGTGCCCTCATCCATCTCGGCCCCGTAAATAGTAAAGCAAGTGAATAGCCCTCGGCGCGAGTCTTCCCACGCCGATAACCCCACCTCGCCTGCGCCGAAAGCTCCCCTTTGCCAGTTCCCGGCGCCCAAACAGTCCCCCACAAAGCGGCCTTCCCAGCGCGAAGCTTCATGTGCCGAGAACCCCCGCTTGTGTTTGCTTCCCGGCGCGCCGAATAGTATCCTATGAAGAACCCTTCCCGGCGCGATGGTTTTGGCGCCGGGAACCACCCTTTTCCAAGCCGAGGGCCTCCTTAAGCCGTGAACCCTCCATCTCTTGAACCTTGGACGAAAATCCTTGCTATCATTGAAGAAACCCCACAGATACCCTTGTGAACTGCTCAGTATACCCTACATTCTATCAAGAATGCCTTGAGTCATCACATGCACTTCAGGGGCGACAATTAGTGGGAACGACTCCCCTTTTTCCACGTGGTTTCCCGAACTCGATCGGCTTTTATAACCTTAAGGACCAAGGAAGCTCTGCCACTGCATAAGCTTCTACGGTCTCAAAAGGAATATCAAGATAGTGCTGCAAGCACATACAGGCGTCAGGGGCCCTATACCCCTCTGTTTTTGGCTTTCACCCCGGCATTCCGTGGGTGATCGTCTATCATTCTCTGGCAAATATCAAGTCCAGGGGAGGTGCTGTCAAAATTATCCCAGGATGACAGAGATGACATGAAACCTATCCCCGGGACCTTATCTATCAATGGTGACAGAGGCTCCCTATACTTCATTGTTCCCCTCCCAAACTTTTCTATGTTCCTGGCCTTCCTTGGGAACCTACACCGAAATAGGTTGAAGTCCAGTGAATTGAGCCATTTTGACTCCTTATGGCCCATTTGCTTCAACCCGATCATCATGAAACCCCAAAACAGAGTACCGTAAGCTCTGTTCTTATCCCGGCGCCCTCACACCTCTCGGCCCCGCTTACAGGGAACTGGATGAACAGCTCTCGGCGCCACTTTTCAGGCGCCGAGAACCATCTTGACCTCCTCCCCTGCGCGCCGGAAGCCCCTGCACCTTGGCCGCGCCGAGAACCGGCTTGGCCTTCTCCCCTGCGCGCCGGGATCCCCCCTTGGCATCTTCATGCGCCGAGAGCCTAACCCACTGGTATCTTTCTGGCGCCAGGAACCCTAACTCCTTGGCATCTTATGGCGCCGAGGACCTAACCCCTCCTTGGCATCGCATGGCGCCGAGAACACTACCCTCCTTCATGCAGAATGACATTAACACCAACTTCCCGGCACCTCAAACAGTACCTCATGAAGAACCCTTCCCGGCACGGTGGTTTTCGCGCTGGGAACCTACATGCACACCCAACCTGCCCCAAGAGCCTACTCCTCCATACAATTGAACCCCCCGTCACTTTAATCAAGCCAATCCAGGGACGCCCATGAGTCATCATATCTGGCCCGGGGATAAATTTAAAAGGAAGTTAGACTCCCTTATGCTCCGATATCCTATATCGGACTTATGAACAACCCCTTTTGCTCGCGAGGATTCTGTCACTGCATGAGTCCCGCCGGCTTTCCACAAAGGGAAAATCATACATTGCCCTATAGCCTATATATACGGGTTGGGAGGTTGGACCTCTCTCTTTCTCTCGGCTTTCATCCCGACACTCCGTGAGTGATAGCCTATTTCCCTCTCGGCATAATCCAGATTAAGAGGAAATGCTGTCGAAATATTGATCGATGCTTTAAACCTACATCATGGTCGTGGCTCACCTCGACCGTGATTGATATCTTCCATCTCCTGGTTCCCCCCTAAGCATAATTGTTTTGAACCGCCGATTCAACGATATGGTCTGTTTCTGTGGTTGATGTTATTATCTTACCCGCCTCCCTGGCCCTGGTATGAAGTTTAAAATTAAGCATGTGAACATCTGTTCGCCTTATGAGGCCTCCTATTCGGCGTTTAATCAAGGTTGTCCTTCCTTGGAAGGGCGTAATTAACGTCATAGCCTTTATGGTATGGCGGACTTCTGGTCCCGACTCGGACTTCACAATCGACTGACCAAGTCAAGTCGAGCGCACAATGAAATCGTCACGCATGTGACTGGCACGCCTAATAAATAGAAATAAGAGAAATTCCCGAATAAATAATAATATAATCAAATATCAAAAAATAAAAATAAAATAAAAAGAAAAGAGACCAAAATCCCGCGTCCACAAGTCTGGCACGCCCGGTGGGACCCAGTCTCCCTTCATCTCTACGCCAAAAATAGGAGGCCCAGCGGGCCCCCCCCCCCTCAAAATTCTGATTCCGTGTGCTTTCCTTATTTCCAGGAAACTATGATAACAACAGAAATCGCGTCTGTGTGCTTCGATAAGCAACCGGTCGACATGCACGTTCAGGAGGGATACCTGGCGGTACCACTGGCGTTTGGATCATTGCCCCCAGCTGTCGGGCTGCCCAACTGCTTGGGCGTCATCTTCACCGACCTTCTGCAGGTCGATGACAATGAGCAAGGCACTGCTGCAAGTGCCCCGGTGAAGATCACTGACCAGAAGAATATCTTACCAGAGAAAACGGTCCCCACGGCCGTCGCCTGCTACGTCCATCATGTCCAAAAAAGGGACATGGTCCCTGCTGCTGCTCAGAAGGGGAGAAGAACCAACCGGAGGAGCCGGTATGTTGCTGTTGACCGTCGTCTTTCCAACTCCGAAAGACCATGATGATTGGAGGTGTCCGGGCAAACATGAATGGTTGCCCAAGGGCGGTCAAGCCGGACGTGATCGTCCCGATGGTGCCCACTACCAACAGATTCCAGACTCTGGCCACCAGGCAGGCCAACTGGGAGGCTGATGAGAGGAAGCCGCTGGCGCCCAAGCCAGCAAAATACAAACAGGTCTGGCGACCGAAGAGGATTCAGAGCTGGGCTCCAGCTCGAGATGAGGAGAAGGCTGCTGAAGATGCTGTTGCCCGCTTCAGGGCAGGAAGCCGAAGAAGAGAGGGAAAAGAGACAAGAAATGCTGTTGCTGCTCGCCCCAAGGCCTGGGGCAGAAGAGATGAGAGAAATGATGAAGAAAGAAATTTGACTGCTGCTCGCCCCATGATGAGGGGCAGAAGGGATGAGAAGAAAGAAGACCTTACTGTCACCCGTCCCAGGGCTGGGGGCAGAAGATGGCAAAGAAAGAAATATGATGCTGCTGTCAACTGCTGCCGAAACGGCAATGTGGGAATGAGCGAACCAGTCACGGTCGCCATCCCAAGAAGACCGAGGGCCTGTGCCAGACAGGCCGACTTGTTCAAATATTCCAAAGCCGAGCATTTGAATGCTCAGATAACAAGACTGGCCTATCAGCAGAGAAGCCAGGAAAGACTAATGCTCCAGCCTGAGCCACAGAGGCACAATTCTGAAGAGATGAAGCAGATAGTCCAAGACTACTTCCACTACCTGGGGAGCTCTGCCCTCGGTCAACAAAGACTATCCCGTGCCTTGGGCACCAGAGGTGAAGAAAAAGAAGAAACACTTCAAGAAATGATGATCGGAGCCTCTTCCTCCGATTCAAATCACTATGAAGAAGGTCTCAGGGCCGGATATGACAAAGAAGACCTGTACCGGGAAGAAGCCAAAGAAAGAATATCGGTCTTTGACCGGCTCAAATATCCTGACCAGGCCAAAAGAAAAGTTTGCAAGCGAAAGGGAAGAATGCAAATCTTCGCCTGTAACATGGCTGGAATCGCCAGGGGGCAGGATATGCTACCAACTCAGCCAGATGAACTGCTCAGGTTGGCTACTAGACCAGGCCCCGTCACAAGAAGAGGTCAGGCTGCAAAAGATAAGATGAAGAATGATGAGGAAACCCGCAAGATCACCACCATGACGGTCAATGTGGTGACAACAGAAGAAGAAGACAATCCCTTCGTTGATGATGCTGAAGGGACTTCAGAAGATATACAGATCCATCGACTCTGGATCCCGTGATCCAGATGATGTTTAGAAGATATCAACAGGAGATCAGTGCTCTCAGAAGACAGCTAAATGAGAGGCAGGAAGCCACACCGGTCTCCAAGCAAGCCGAGCCTGTGGGGCATACTTCCAGCTCAACAGATACGGCTATCCCAGCTAATCCTCTCCTGGCTGATAAGGGCAAAGCACCGAGCCAACCTGTTCCACAGCAAATAGTAGCTCAGCCCTCTGCGTCTCAGACACAGCCTACCGCGCCCACCTTGCGCGCCACTGTGATGACAACTCCTCATAGTCAGCAACAAGCTCACTTCTTCCAGAAGACATAGATCCAGCCGTAGCCCACAAGCTGATGATTGAAAGAATTGTGGAGATGAAGCTGTCTGAGAAGACTGGCGATGATGTTAGTACCTATGATGTGTACAAGGTGCCATATCCTCCCCAATATGCTGCTAAGAGACTACCTCCAGGCGTCAGTAAGCCGCCTAAGTTCGAAAAATTTAACGGCCAGGGCTCCCCCAGAGAGCATATAGCTTACTACACCACAATCATGGGCGACCTGGCAGTCGACGAAGCTTATCTGCTTAAGTTCTTTGGCTCATCCCTTACTGGGTTAGCCTTTGAATGGTATTCAAGCCTGCCAGCTGGATCGGTGGTTGATTGGCCTGATATGCAGAGAAAATTCCGCGACAGATTTCATGTCACTGAGAGAGAAATCACAATAGCAGAGCTATATGCAACCAGGCAGAAGCAAGATGAGACTGCACTGGACTACATCAAAAGATGGAGGAACTTAGCCATGAGATGCAGAAGACCCCCTCATCAAGAAGATGCAGTGCAGATATGTAAACAGAGCCTCAGGAGAGAGGTGCTAGAAAAGATGATTGGTGCAGATGTCAGAACATTTGACCGATTGAACAATATAGTGGCGGAGGTCGAGACGTTCCTGTCTAAGCGTCCAACCGCCAATGCTCCAACTATGCCGAAAGGGAAATCTAGTGATCGACGACCATCACACTCTGAGGCCAACACCGTCGATTTCAGAACCTTCGAGCAACAGAAGGGGAAGAAAGGGGCAGATGAAGCTCCCCCGCTGGCAGATACAGCAGAAAGAAAAGATAAAGTCTCTCTGAGAGACAAGATGAGAAAAGCATATTCCTTCCCAAAAGATAAGACGGCCGCACTGTTCAACTGGGCATACAAGTTCAATAAGGTAACATTGCCTGAACCCAAAAGACCAGCAGATGCAGCAAAGAAAGAGGATCCGCTGTTCTGTCCATTTCACCGTGCGCTGGGGCACGCAATTGAAGATTGTTATGTCTTCAAAGATATCATGGAAGGAATGGTCAAGAAAGGTGAGCTGCAGCTGGGAGATTACCAGGTAAAGCCGCCCCATCCACATGAGCCTCCACCCTGGAGAATGGCTGCCAATATGATCTCAGTCTACCAACAGCTGCCCAAGGAAGCCGTTGAAGAATGCACCAAGCATACCTATGAAGCTTGCTTCCTCACCCCACAGAAGGATCAGGAAGGATGGCAGATGATACCCATAAAAAGCAGAAAGAAGATTCCTGCAGCCAGTACCAGCGGAGCAGTTATCCGAGGTGTTACCCCAAGGCCCGAGCCGCCTCCAATA
Organism: Amorphophallus konjac; assembly: GCA_022559845.1. Classification (NCBI taxonomy): domain Eukaryota; kingdom Viridiplantae; phylum Streptophyta; class Magnoliopsida; order Alismatales; family Araceae; genus Amorphophallus; species Amorphophallus konjac. Next base: position 405,667,893 of record CM040120.1, read on the forward strand.
AAGCCAATATGGCATACAGCTGAGACCGGACCAGTCATCCGGATCCCTACTCACAACCGGAGGAGACAAACTCCCCTCCCTACACATAAAGAAGTAAGCCCTGCAGCCAGGCGTCTGCAGCAATATATTAATGAGCTTGATGAGTACGAGCAGAAGAAGCCCAAGCATCTGCTGATGAAAGACTGTATACTCTGGGAACAGCTCGAAGAATTGAAAATCAAAGAGCAGCCAGAGGCAGAACAAGAAAAAGCTGAGAATGAACCCTTCTGGGGGCAGGAGCTAGCAAAGCCAAATTCCCAGAAGAAGAAGAGACGACCCAAGTCCAAGAAAGGAAAGAAGGTCACGACAGTACAATGTAACACTCTGTCGGTACTCTTTTCCTTGCCCGGGGAGGATGATGAGCCAGAAGCATCCAACGCTCCGCTAGAAGCTAACCATGCCGAAGCCTCTACCTCGGCCCATGCAACACGTTCTGGGAGAAGATGGGGGCGCCCACCACCAGCCAACCATAATATTATGTTCAGAGGGGAGCAACCCTATCAAATCCCAGAACTAGAGATACGAGGTGTCCAGGTTCCTCCCCCTGCCAGTCTGTACCAAGACAAAAAGAAGGCAGATGAAGCCCCTTCATTCCTGGAGTTCCTGTCCAGCTTAGAAAACGAGCAACCGGCTCATACTGCTCCAGCTAAAAGCAATAAATGCCAGCAGACAGCAGCTAGAAAGCAGAAACAGCATGAAGAAAATGAAGAAAGTAACCCTCTAGCAAAACTAGGGGCAGTCGCTACAGAAGAAGCTTCCGGGAGACCGATGAAGAAGATGAAATTGGGACTGGGCAGCAAAGGCCACAGGCACCACATGAACCTCCAAGACCCCGATGGGCAGAGGAGATGAGACTATCTAATGTCCGGGTGGGCAGTCGAGTCATGAAAATGCTGAAGAAGCTCCCTACCAGATTCTCCATCTGGGAAATTCTCTCTCTGAGTGAAGAAGCTCGCCAAGCAATCGTGGATGCCCTGCAGTCCCTGGCACAATGTGAAGCACTCCTGGCAGAAGTGAATGCTGGGCCATCGGTCACCTTCACGGAAGATGATATGCTAATCCCAAATGCCGGTCATAACAGACCGCTGTATATGAGGGGCTCCCTGAACTGTCAGTCGCTGAGCAGGATACTGATAGATCCCGGGGCTGCTGTAAATATTCTCCCGTATTGCATCTATCAGAAATAATACTTTGACCTGCAGCTTACCAAGGTCAGAGATATGAAGATTGCGGGGTTCAACCAGAAATGTGAAACACCTCTCGGGGTGGCTGATTTCAACCTCACACTGGGCGACCTCACTACCGTGGTACGATTCTATGTAATCGACTCCAACACCACGTATAAGGCCCTGCTGGGAAGACCGTGGCTGCACGAATATCAGATAGTGCCATCCACGCTACACCAATGCATAAAATACTGCCATGAAGGAAAAGAAGAAAGGGTGTTTGCAGACCTACATCCCTTCGAAGTGTTCGAGTGCCATATGCTCGATGCATCCTACTACACCGAGGTGTCACAAAGGGATAAAGAAAAAGAAGCCGTGGTCAGCCAGAAAAAGCCGGCGACAAAAACAAGAAATTGGTCTCCGCCGCCGCCAAAGGGCTACATTAGAAAGCATGGGGTATCTCACATCTCTTATGCTGGTGATTTTGCTCGGATCACTCCTCCTGGCATACACCCAGATGATACTGAAGAAAAAATGAAAGAAAAATACACACATGTGGAAGTTCCTCAGGGTCTAGTCAAGCCCATAGCCAGCATAGAATACCATACGGTGCTGCCACTGAAGACTATGGAAATCCCTCGCTTCTGCGAGCCTCCTATCATATTCTACACCGGGGAGGCAGTCGAAGAAGATGATCAAGATTGCATGGTCCCTGAAGAAGCCGCAAACCGGATGGTGCCAATTACAGGCCTGGAGTACACTACCCAACGGGTTTCGCAGATGTTCTCCAAGATGCAAATGCCATCGATACAGTCTGCAGCCCAGAAGAAAGCATTCAAGGAGCTATGGGATCCACCTCGAGATAATAAAGAACTGAGGAAGATCACACAGCACCCGGGACTGGGTTATACCCTGCAAGAATACTATGAAGCTGAGGTAGATGTCATCTCTGCCTTCTACCAGCATGAAGATTCCTCCGGGATGGACTATGACCAGTACCCTTCGGAAGATGAAGAAATCATTTATCAGTCCGTAGTGGACAATGAAGTCCCAGACAATCAGCCGGGGACGGGGACACCTGACGAGACAAAGAGAGATTGGTACTGGGAGGATCTATCTTGCAAGGAGGATCTGTTCTAGGATGAAGCGAAATTTGATACGGGAACCCCGGATGAAGATCAAGTAGCCAGAGAGCTGCAAGAGTGCCTGGAGTTTGGGCGCATTCTAGAAGAATTCCGAGCTCTACATAATGATGACCTCTCAGGGGAGCCCACATCAGAAGAGCCTCTAAGCACGGAAGACTCCACTTCAAAGTTTTCCGCTGAGCCAGTCACGTCCTCGGGGCAGACTGAACAGAATCCGGCCATATTGGCCTTATACGATGCACCAGCATCTGCCGATGATCAATATGATGAAACAGAAAATCATGAGAATGAAGAAGATTATATCCCGGGAGGCTTTATTGATTTGCAAGAAGCCCCACCCGAAGTTGAAGACGGAGGCCAAGCCACCGTCGATGAGCTGATAGAAGTGAATCTGGGGTCAGCAGATGAGCCAAGGCCGACATTCCTTAGTGCACTGCTGGAGCCAGCTGTCAAAGAACAGTATATTCAGTTTTGAAAGAATTCCGAGACTGCTTCGCATGGACATATGATGAAATGCCAGGACTGAGTTCTGATGTGGCACAGCACCGATTGGCGATAAACCCAGAGGCAAGCCCTGTGAAGCAGCCTTCCAGGAGAATGCGTCCCGAACTGATAAATCAGATCAACAAAGAGGTCGACTAGCTGATCGATGTGGGCTTTGTTGAAGAGAACCAGTATACTACATGGCTGGCCAATATAGTGCCCGTGAAGAAGAAAAATGGGCAGATCAGAATATGTGTAGATTTTAGGGACCTGAATAAGGCTTGCCCGAAAGATGATTTCCCAGTGCCAATCACTGAAGTAATGATCGATGCAACCACTGGCCATGAAGCCCTGTCATTCATGGATGGGTCATCCGGATACAACCAGATCTGGATTGCTGAAGAAGACAGAGTGCACACTGCATTCCGCACCCCGAAGGGGATATTTCATTATAAAAGAATGCCGTTCGGCCTTAAGAATGCCGGCGCTACCTATCAAAGAGCTATGACAAAGATCTTTAATGATTTGCTCTTCAAAAAGTGGAGTGCTACATTGATGACCTGGTGGTGAAAACCAGCAGAAGAGAAGATCATCTGCAAGACCTGAGGATAGTGTTCCAGAGGCTGCGCAAATATGAACTCAAGATGAATCCTATGAAATGTGCCTTCGGCGTGTCCAGTGGAAAATTCCTTGGGTTCATTGTCCGTCATAAGGGCATTGAGATCGACCCATCCAAGATTAAAGCTATCCAGGAGCTCCCTCCACCAAGGAATCTCCACGAGCTGAGATCTCTACAAGGGCGTTTGGCCTATATCCGACGATTCATATCAAATCTGTCGGGGAGATGCCACCCTTTTCACAAGCTCATGATGAAAGATGTACCGTTCCTCTGGGACGATGGCTGTCAGGAGGCCTTTGAGAAGCTGAAAGAATATCTCAAGACCCCTCCAGTGCTGGGGGCACCTATTAAGGGCAAACCCCTGATACTGTACATTGCAGCCACACACTGTTCCCTGGGGGCAATGCTAGCACAGATAAATGAAAAAGGCAAAGAGAAGGCTCTATACTACCTGAGTAGGAGGCTGATCAGAACCGAAGAAAGCTACAGCTACATAGAAAAGACATGCTTGGCGCTAGTCTTTGCCGTCAAGAAGCTCCGACACTATATGTTGTCACATGAAGTCAGATTGATATCTGCAGCAGATCCGCTCAAATACATATTGACTCAACCGGTACTGAAGGGCCGATTGGGTAAATGGGCAGTAATTCTGATGGAATTCGATATTACCTACACACCCCAGAGGGCGATAAAAGGACAGGCCGTGGCCGATTTCTTTGCAGAGCATCCTGTGCCGGAAAATGATATGTTGGGGACTGAGTTACCCGATGATGAGACACTAGAAGCCTGCCAGGCTCAGTCAACTATGTGGCAGCTATTCTTTGATGGAGCATCTAGAACAGAGACGGACTCCGATGGAAAGACCAGAATACGGGCCGGAGCCGGTATTGTGCTAAGATCACCAGAAGGGGAGGTTGTGCATACTTCTTGTTCTATAAACAAGCCCTGCACTAATAATGAAGCCGAGTATGAAGCTCTGATAATCGGATTGCACATCAGCCTCAACATGGGTATCCAGATGCTTCAGGTATTCGGGGATTCAATGTTGATAATAAAGCAAATCCAAGGGGAGTTCGAAGTGCGAAAGCCGGAGTTGAACCCCTACCACCAAAAAGCTGTGCGCCTCATGGCGAAATTCTATCATATTGAGCTCAAGCATGTGGGCCGTGCACATAATGCCCAGGCTGATGCATTGGCAAAGCTAGCCAGCTCAATAGCAGTCCCACCAGATGAGACACTGAACATTGTTGTTATAAACCGGCGGCAAGTCCCCAGCATGCTAGAAGGCTGCCCCGAAGAAAATGAAGTCGCCACGATCAGTACAGAACAGGCATCTGATTGGAGACAACACCTGCTACAATGGTTTTTACACCAACAGCTGTCGCAGAAAAGAGAAGAAAAAATGAAACTTCTAAGGATCAAAGATTCTTATGAATTCAGAAATGGAACTCTGTTCCGAATAATGGCAGATGCACGCAAGAAGATTTTGCTTCGCTGCATGTCTACTGAGGAAGCTTGGCAAGCAATGAAAGAAATACATGCTGGGACGACAGGTGCTCATCAAGCTGGCCCTAAGATGAAGATAGAAATCAAGAAGCTGGGCTACTATTGGCCCACTATGTTTGAAGACTGTTGCAAGTTTACAAAGTCATGCCAGAAATGTCAGGAGCATGCTGTTGTGCCTAGAAGGCCACCTGCCGTTCTGCACCCTACAGTCCCTAGCTGGCCGTTTGCACAATGGGGAACTGATGTAGTCGGCCCACTACCGACCTCCTCGGCCGGACATAAGTACATACTGGCAATAACAGATTACTTCTCCCGATGGGCGGAGGCTGTAGCACTACGAGAAGTGACTGGTGAACTGGTCGCCAGATTCATCAAGCAGAACATTATCTTCCGGTTTGGGATCCCCAGCCGGATAATATCTGATAATGGAAGTCATTTCAGAAATCAAAAGATCTATCGGCTTGCCGAAAAGTATAAGATCGAATAGAGGACTTCCACTCCTTACAATCCACAGGCAAATGGATTGGCAGAAGCCTTCAATAAAACTTTATGCACCTTGCTGGCTAAAGTCGTCAGTTCTAATAAGAAGGACTGGGAAGAAAAGATGTATGAAGCTCTATGGGCATACCGCACTGTCTTCAAGACACCTACAGGGTGCTCGCCATACTCACTGGTATACGGCTCAGAGGCAGTAGTTCCACTAGAGATGGAAGTCCCGTCACTCAGAGTGGCAGTCCAATATGACCTGGCCCATGGCGAACAAACCAATGCAGAAAGAAGATTACAAGAATTGGCTGAATTGGAAGGGAAGCGCCTCCAAGCTCAGAAGAATATCCAGATGTATCAGGCCCGCATGGCCACTACATTCAACAAACTCGTAAAAGGACGAGAATTTAAGAAAGGTGACCTTTTCATGGTCAAGAAAAGAGAAGTCATGGCGTCCAACCCAAAAGGAAAGCTAAATCCTAATTGGGAAGGTCCTTATGTGATACATAGGGTCTACGAAGGAGGGGCCTACATGGTCGTTAACCATCGAGGGGAAATCCAATTCTCACCACTCAACGGTAGACACCTAAAGCTGTATCATGCTGCCCAACCAATATTCCCCGAGTAATCGGGCAAAAAGCTAACCTCTTCCTTGGTCTAGCGGCACTCCGTCCTAACCGAGCTACCTCTTCCTTGGTCTAGCGGCACTCCGTCCTAACCGAGCTAACCTCTTCCTTGGTCTAGCAGCACTCCGCCCTAACCAAGCCACCCTTTTCCTTGGTCTAGCGGCACTCCGTCCTAACCGAGCTACCTCTTCCTTGGTCTAGCGGCACTCTGTCCTAACCAAGCTACCCTTCTCCTTGGTCTAGTGGCACTCCGCCCTAACCAAGCTACCTCCTCCTTGGTCTAGCGGCACTCCGCCCTATCCAAGCTACCACTCATCTTGATCTTATGGCATTACGGTCTAACGCCCTCTTAATAAAAAAAGAGAGAGAGAAGAAATGAAAGAGAATATAAAAATGGAGTTAAAAATAAAGATATCCCGCCAGGCTTGTTCAGGCATTCTGAGCAAGAGCAAAAATGGCTAAAACCCAGCTGTGGTGAAAACCCGAAAGGGCACTACAGGCAAAATCGGATACCCCGCCACGTGAAAACTCGAAAGGGCGCGTGGGCAAAAGCAAGAAGGGGCTGGCTCCGGTGAAAACCCGAAAGGGCACTTGGGTCAGTAATGTGGTAATTCCAAAGAAAGCCTCATCTCCCATCATAAACTCCTCGTCGATCGACCGGCACCTCGCCCGATCAACGATTAAACCCACTCAGTATAGACCCTACGTCTATCCTGATAAAACCCCCATTCACCCTATCCAAAGTTCCACCATGGCGAAATTCACTATTGATCGATTGGCACACTGCCCGATCAATGATGAAACTTGTCCGGTTTAGACCCTACGTCTATCCCGATGAAACCTATGAAATCTTTGCATTGGTATAAACCCAATACCGATGATGAAACCTGCTATTGATCGATTGGCACACTGCCCGATCAATGATGAAACTTGTCCGGTTTAGACCCTACGTCTATCCCGATGAAACCTATGAATTCCCTTGCATTGGTATAAACCCAATACCGATGATGAAACCTGCTATTGATCGATTGGCACATTGCCCGATCAACGATGAAACTTGTCCGGTTTAGACCCTACGTCTATCCCGATGAAACCTATGAAATCCTTGCATTGGTATAAACCCAATACCGATGATGAAACCTGCCATTGATCGATTGGCACACTGCCCGATCAATGATGAAACTTGTCCGGTTTAGACCCTACGTCTATCCCGATGAAACCTATGAATTCCCTTGCATTGGTATAATACCGATGATGAAACTTCTTGATCGATTGGCACACTGCCCGATCAGTGATGAAACCTATCCAGTTTAGACCTTACGTCTATCCTGATGAAACCTCTTAAATCCTTGCATTGGTATCGACCCAATACCGATGATAAAAGCAGCCATTAATGAAGCGGCACACCGCTGGATCAATGCTAAAACCCGTTCGGGGTAGACTTTCCATCTACTCTGATGAAAATACTACAAATCAACCCGGACCTTCCGCCCGGATAGATGATAAAGCCTCATCCCTTTGCGCCAATGTTAAACCCCACATTAGCGATGAAACCCACCTCTCCAGCGAATGGCTTCGTGCTCAAGCTGCTACACACATTCTTGAGTCAAACTAGACCTTCCGTCTAGGTGGACAATGAAATTCTATCCCCTTGCGTTGATGGCAATCCCCACATCAACGATCCAACCATGCTCCCGGCGAACGGCTTCACGCCTAAGCCGCAAAATACACTCAAGTCAACCTAGACCTTCCGCCTGGGTGGATGATGAAACCATATACCCCTTGCATTGATGTTAGCACCCACATCAATGATGATACATGCTCAAGCTGCCCACATGGGCTACAAAACCAAAGTTTCAATTAAAAAAAAAAGAAGAAGAAAAGAGAAGAAGAGACAAAAGGGGGTTAAAAATAGAGATACCCCGCCAGTCTTGTTCAGGCATTCTAAACAAGGGCAAAAAATGGCTAAAACCCAGCTGCGGTGAAAACCCGAAAGGGCACTGCAGGCAAAATCGGGTACCCCGCTACGTGAAAACCCGAAAGGGCGCGTGGGCAAAAGCAAGAGGGGGCTGGCTCCGGTGAAAACCCGAAAGGGCACTTGGGTCAGTAAAGTGGTAATTCAAAAGTTCCATGCCAACCGGCACGCTGTCTTTACCTCTCCTTCATTGATGAAGCCATCCGTCGGTCATCTGGTTCCATGCCCCACCGATGATAAAGCCTTTCCGGGATAGACCTTACGTTTACCCTGATGAAATCTACATACCCTTTTTTTTAACGTCCCACCGACAATGAAGCCCATCACCATTCTAATAGACCCTACCCAGGCTAGACCCTACGTCTATCCTGATGAAACCTGCATATTTCTTGGCAAAGTCCCACCCGCGATAAAGCCTGCCGGAATAGATGAAACCCTACCTAGTTTAGACCTTTCGTCTATCCTGATGAAACTTAAACTCTTCCTTGCGTCGATATAAACCCAGTATCGATGATGAAACCAACTATTGATCGACTGGCATTTCGCCCGATCAATGATGAAACCCTATCTAGTTCAGACCCTATGTCTGTCCTGATGAAAACCACATATCCTTTAATTGTCCGACCTACTATAACCTCTACCCAGTCTAGACCTCACGTCTATTCTGATGGAACCTCTCCTTTCACACTCCTGCAAATTGTCTCCTTTGCGGCGCACATGGCCAGAAGGATTTTTGCTGCCACTCATAAAATCCGGTTTAAGCACCTCTTCGGATGCCGTCACGCGGTGGAGCGAGTCTCCCATCCTTTCTCTGAAGGGGTGGAAGCTCTCCTGCCAAGTATGAGCCGTTCGCATGAGGGATCGCTAAAACCACTATCCCGCTTCCCGAAGCAATGAAACCACAGGGAAAAGAAGATGGATACATATGAAGCCGGATATTCCTTTTCATTAAAAAAGGGGAGTACATAGAGGGCCCCGAGGGGACATTGTATCACAAAAGAAAAGAAAATAAAGAGAAGATAATTCATGGCCGCCGAAAGATATCTTCAAAGGCCAGAAGACCTACATAGGGGGCGGCTCCTAGTTCATGAAGGCGTGCTTCCTCCTCCTGAAGCCTCATGGATATGTCCTGGAAAGACATCACCCGTCCCTCCAGCAAAGCCACCTCCTCGGCGGACTATGGCCGAATAGAAGATAATTGCTGAAGCTCGGCCCTAAGTTCGGTGAGTTCCGCCTCCAGAATGGCTACCCGGTTCTGGACGGCCTCCTCCCGCTGAACAACGCTCTGTAGCTCGGCCTGGCATTCGTCGAGTGTCAGCATCAGCTTCCCCAGTTCAGATCTGCATTCTGACCTCTGCAACTTCAATGCCGTCAGCTTGTCAACCATGGTCCGTGCTAGGAAATCTCTCCGATGCACGAATTTCAACAGAAGCAAGACCCGCTGAGCCCATAAGTCCAAAGGGCAGCCCATGGCTTGCAGGCCAGCGGTGAAGCGATTGGCAATCTCCTTCAGTTGCAGATATGTCAAGCCAGATTGGGATTCTACTAACTGGCGTAACATGTCCAGATGCTATTAGACGAAGCTGTCAGGAGAAGTAAAGCCAAAAGAAGCAGACGTGACGACCTCAAAAGTCACCTCTCCGTCAATATCTGCCCACAATCCAATGTCTGCTTGGGAGGACGAAGAAGGCAAATCTGCTGAAAGAGCTAGCCGGTCCCTCTCTGTACTCTCCTGCTGGGTTGAAGACTCCTCCTCGGTTGCTGCCTCGGGAGCTACGGCTTGAACATCCACGGGAGGAGAATCAATAAATAAAGGAGTTATCTCTTCAATGGAGGCTGCACCTTCAGCTACTCTTTCTGATGATGGAGACAAAGGTGCCCTAGACTGTGAAGGCAGAAATCCAGTCTCTATAGCCACTGTGGCAGGGACTGCTGACTCGGGCGCAATTGACATTATGGCAGTCGGTATAAAAGCGGAGCTTCTGGCTGGGTCTACTTCGGCTCTGAACTCTGAGGCCCTGACGGGGATGGAAATCTCTCCTGATGAGCCCAAGTCCAGTGATGTTAAGTCAGTTGAAGATTGTATTCTCACTGGCATGGGACGAATAACCTCAGAAATTTCCATGCAAGTTGAAGGTAAAGCAGGGATGATGATCGAATCTGCAGATGAGACATCCATGGAGACTGCGGCCGCATCAGAGCTGATAGTGACAGGGTCCTGAGTACAAGGCAGAATGATCCTCATCAATGGATGGAAGAAAATAAATAGAACAGCAAGCAAAAAAAAAAAGAAAGAAGCTTACCTTTAAAGTGAGGTCTGTACCCTCAAGATGAGACAAAAGAGGAGCAAGCTCCGTAGTTGAAGCAACAAATGGAGGGGTTATGTCGACCTCAGTGCCAAGCCCGGAAAACTCCTCTTGCAATTCCTCCTCAGAAAATAGCATCAACAGTTTAGGAGGCTGAAAGGGCGGAAGGCCTTTCGCTAGCACAGGCAGGACTTCTGATTTTTGGACTTCCTCCTCGCTGCCACTGAAGGTCACTTCCTCCTCATTATCAGGCACGGTCTCGGAGCTGCCCGAGGATATCTCCACTCTAGCTATGTGCTGTGAGGTCGCCTCTAGAGCATGCCGCGATGCAGACCGGGTGATTATGCGTCTGGCCGGAATAGGGCTCTCTTTTGTTTGAGTCCTTTCACTTTCCTGCGGCTGAGACGGCTCTCCCACTGCTAGTGTAGCCCCAGTCGGCTCCCTGACTGCCACCTCAACAAAAGGGGAACTCTGAGGGATATAATGAAAAAGAATAACAGTAAAAGTATAAAGAGAAAAGATGAGAGAGCCTCCTCCGCTAAAAAAAAAGAAAGAGAGAAGAGATCAATCCCAAGGGAAGAAGCTCCAGGTGGGCATCCGGGGAGGGAGAGGAGTCAATGCTCCGCCCTCCCCCATGTTTTCTTTTCTTCTGCTTCATGTAATTGTTCAAGTTTTGTTTCGATTCCTTGAATGTAGCCGGGATATCTCGGCGTCTGTCTTATTCCCTTTCCCTCACTCTCTCCCTGTGATCGGTCTGAGTCTTGGAATGATGTATCGCCTGGGTTTTCTTACTATGTATCTTCCCTGATGGATGTCGTAAAATGAATAAATATGATGGGCTACAGTTCAAGCCTGATTTTGATTCCTCTGAAGCTCTATCTTCTTTCTTCGTGTTATCTGTCTTCTCTCAGACTAGTAGCATGCTGATCCCCTTCCCCAGTGGATTAATGATCCGCCGATTCGTCTGTTTTCTTTTCGTTGCAGCACTGTCCGTGCTTATCTCAGAGCCCGGGACAGACCATCCCTTGGCTTCCGGGATGATGCCGTGCTATGCAATGATCGAAGATTGTGAGACTCCGGAGTTCTAAGTGCTTATACTTTGTCCGTTGGCATCGTCGAAATCGCCTCTGGGTCCAGAGACAGTCATCTCTTGGCTCCCAGGGCGATGAATGACCATATCAAGGTTGTCCCCAGGGCCCTGCGTGATAATGGCGATAGATGGGGGCCTCCAGATCTCGGCCTCCCCAAATCCCTCCTTAACCCTGATGCCTCTATGAAGCCCAAACCTAATCCAGCTCAGATTTGATAACCTGATCAGTTTCGATTCCATAGAACCTGTTTGTTTCGGCCTGGATCATCATTAAATCCAAAACAGAGTGTCGTAAAACCCTAAACCCATCTCGGTGCCCTCATCCATCTCGGCCCCGTAAACAGTAAAGCAAGTGAATAGCCCTCGGCGCGAGTCTTCCCACGCCGATAACCCCACCTCGCCTGCGCCGAAAGCTCCCCTTTGCCAGTTCCCGGCGCCCAAACAGTCCCCCACAAAGCGGCCTTCCCAGCGCGAAGCTTCATGTGCCGAGAACCCCCGCTTGTGTTTGCTTCCCGGCGCGCCGAATAGTATCCTATGAAGAACCCTTCCCGGCACGATGGTTTTGGCGCCGGGAACCACCCTTTTCCAAGCCGAGGGCCTCCTTAAGCCGTGAACCCTCCATCTCTTGAACCTTGGATGAAAATCCTTGCTATCATTGAAGAAACCCCACAGATACCCTTGTGAACTGCTCAGTATACCCTACATTCTATCAAGAATGACTTGAGTCATCACATGCACTTCAGGGGCGACAATTAGTGGGAACGACTCCCCTTTTTCCACGTGGTTTCCTGAACTCGATCGGCTTTTATAACCTTAAGGACCAAGGAAGCTCTGCCACTGCATAAGCTTCTACGGTCTCAAAAGGAATATCAAGATAGTGCTGCAAGCACATACAGGCGTCAGGGGCCCTATACCCCTCTGTTTTTGGCTTTCACCCCGGCATTCCGTGGGTGATCGTCTATCATTCTCTGGCAAATAGCAAGTCCAGGGGAGGTGCTATCAAAATTATCCCAGGATGACAGAGATGACATGAAACCTATCCCCGGGACCTTATCTATCAATGGTGACAGAGGCTCCCTATACTTCATTGTTCCCCTCCCAAACTTTTCTATGTTCCTGGCCTTCCTTGGGAACCTACACCGAAATAGGTTGAAGTCCAGTGAATTGAGCCATTTTGACTCCTTATGGCCCATTTGCTTCAACCCGATCATCATGAAACCCCAAAACAGAGTACCGTAAGCTCTGTTCTTATCCCGGCGCCCTCACACCTCTCGGCCCCGCTTACAGGGAACTGGATGAACAGCTCTCGGCGCCACTTTTCAGGTGCCGAGAACCATCTTGACCTCCTCCCCTGCGCGCCGGAAGCCCCTGCACCTTGGCCGCGCCGAGAACCGGCTTGGCCTTCTCCCCTGCGCGCCGGGATCCCCCCTTGGCATCTTCATGCGCCGAGAGCCTAACCCACTGGTATCTTTCTGGCGCCAGGAACCCTAACTCCTTGGCATCGCATGGCGCCGAGAACACTACCCTCCTTCATGCAGAATGACATTAACACCAACTTTCCGGCACCTCAAACAGTACCTCATGAAGAACCCTTCCCGGCATGGTGGTTTTCGCACCGGGAACCTACATGCACACCCAACCTGCCCCAGGAGCCTACTCCTCCATACAATTGAACCCCCCGTCACTTTAATCAAGCCAATCCAGGGACGCCCATGAGTCATCATATCTGGCCCGGGGATAAATTTAAAAGGAAGTTAGACTCCCTTATGCTCTGATATCCTATATCGGACTTATGAACAACCCCTTTTGCTCGCGAGGATTCTGTCACTGCATGAGTCCCGCCAGCTTTCCACAAAGGGAAAATCATACATTGCCCTATAGCCTATATATACGGGTTGGGAGGTTGGACCTCTCTCTTTCTCTCGGCTTTCATCCCGACACTCTGGGAGTGATAGCCTATTTCCCTCTCGGCATAATCCAGGTTAAGAGGAAATGCTGTCGAAATATTGATCGATGCTTTAAACCTACATCATGGTCGTGGCTCACCTCGACCGTGATTGATATCTTCCATCTCCTGGTTCCCCCCTAAGCATAATTGTTTTGAACCGCCGATTCAACGATATGGTCTGTTTCTGTGGTTGATGTTATTATCTTACCCGCCTCCCTGGCCCTGGTATGAAGTTTAAAATTAAGCATGTGAACATCTGTTCGCCTTATGAGGCCTCCTATTCCGGCGTTTAATCAAGGGTTGTCCTTCCTTGGAGGGGCGTAATTAACGTCATAGCCTTTATGGTATGGCGGACTTCTGGTCCCGACTCGGACTTCACAATCGACTGACCAAGTCAAGTCGAGCGCACAATGAAATCGTCACGCATGTGACTGGCACGCCTAATAAATAGAAATAAGAGAAATTCCTGAATAAATAATAATATAATCAAATATCAAAAAAAAAATAAAAAGAAAAGAGACCAAAATCCCGCGTCCACAGCACCGAGAGGACCCGTTTAAACCCCAAAAACGCGATCACAACTCTAGATCAGGCTCACACCCCAAAATCATGTTTTTCCCCAAAAGGCCCAAATAAACTCGCTCGGCTCACCACGACCTACAAAACTCGCGAGAAATGAAGTACACTAGCTGAGGGTCCATCTCCCTACCTCCACCGAAGATTCCGCGCACCGTGGACGCCGATCCGCGAAGAAAATACCGTTAAAGCTCCGTCGGCTCGTGATCCCACGAACCGCCTCCACCATCGCGATCCTCGCCGCACCACGCCCCACGATCCTCGTTGCCTCGCCCCTGTCCACCTCCGTCGACTGTCGGAGAAGAGAGGGAGAGAGGAGAGAGCGTGAGAAGAGAGAGGGAGGGAAGAGAGAAATGAGAGATGGGGAGAGAGAAAAGGAGG